>JACSVZ010000008.1:30089865-31289865 GCA_014706295.1 Lycocorax pyrrhopterus obiensis
TATCAGAACTGGTGTGCATGTGGAAGAGTTTCTTCTTTAAGCCTTGTGGAAATTGCTTTGGGGAACGTTTTTGTTTGTTGGTTTGTTATTTCTGAAATTAAGAGTCTGAAAAAAAGGAGTTTCCAGCCGTGTCTAGGACCAACAGAATCTGCCTGGGAAAGCTCTTGCACCAGCAACTCCCTGGAGTGACAGGGACCAAAGGCCACCAAAGGAAGAGCAAACCTGAACACGCTCACTGCAGGTTGTGGGAGTTTCTTCTCTTTGTTGGAGCAGGAGCAAATCAGACCCTGTGGAAGTGAATTCACCATCCCAGTGTGAGGGATGTGAGGCTTCAGGTCCCAGGTGTTTGGGAATGAGGGTTATGGGATTTTCCTACATTCCAGGAAAAAGTTTTCCAGGGGGGAGGTTTAACAAACCACTCAGTTGGCTCATGAGCCCTCATCCCCTCAGAGGGAGAGGACGAGGAGCCATGGGAGATGTGGGCTGTGCAGAGCAGCCTTGCTCTACCCTCCTCAAACAGGGATAGAAAAAGCCTGACAAAAGCCTTGTTCGAGCCTGGGAAGCCATGCAGTCCAGCAGAGAGCTGTGCTCTCCCATTTTGAGAAGGCAAGCAAGGGCACAGCCAGCACTGCATTTATGTGCAAGTGCTCAAACTAAGAGTAGAAGTAAGATTTTTGCTACAATGTCAAATTAATTCTTGCTTTCGTACTTTTATTAAAATAAGCATCTTCTATCTTTTAACTAGACCTGACATATGCTTACACAGATACAACACACCCTGTAACCTAATCTGCCAGCAATCTTGAAGCAATTAACTCCTTCTAATCTTTAGCTAACAAAGCCCACCATGCAAAAGGTCCCTGGAGAACAACACTCCAAAGGCCGCCGTAAGCTCCCTCTGACTAGTTTTGTATTACTCAGTGTGTAGGAGCTCATTGGAGTGCTCAGAGAGCAGGGATTCGTTTGAAACAACAAAGATGAATCATCACAGATCATAAGATCTTCATTAACTCCTTATTTCTCTACTAATTAACACAAAAGAAATGACTTGAATGGTTGACAGGCAGCGAATGACCCACAGCTCAGTGGTTAATAGGATGCAAATGATGCCTAATGAGGGTCTCTAGCTGCAGTCTGGGCATCTGGCCTACTATTTTTGTTGGGGATTTAGGGTGGGTTTGAGATGAAAATAGTTTAACCAATAACATAGGCTGCTGCTGAGTTCATGCTAAAGTCTATGAATTTATGGGTCCAGCACACAGAAGAATTAGCTTAAACTACTCATCAACAGGTTTGTATCCACACAAAGCACTTCGCAGACAAGAAGTCTTGTATTCCATGAGACACGGCAACAACAATTAAATATTTCATGGGCTGTTTTTTTTCTCCCTGGGCAATAAAAATAGTTAATTTATAAATTCCTAATGACCTCTCAGTTTACAAGGGAGACAGATTCTCAAACTGTAATAGTGGCCTTTAAAAGACTTCATTCAAATATGTGTCCCGTGTCTAATCGAAAACAAATTTGGGTTGCTCCATATTTTTTTTACAGAAACTATTTCCAGCTGAGTCTTTATGATTAATTAACAGGCTTTCAGGGAAGAGACAGCACCATTAAAACTTCTACAAGTCCCTCCCTCGCTCACAGAAACTTTTGGAGCAGCTTCCGGTTGAGCTTTTGATTCAGCCACTTCTGTGGGGTCCTTTTTCCTCGGCTTCTTCCATGTACCCAAAAAAGCAAGGGCTGTTGTAAGAGTGGAGTATGGTGATTTCCTCTGTGTGTACATGTTCTGCTGTGGCTCCAGGATGGCCTAAATTCCCCTATTTTTCACCATTCTTCAGCCAGAGGTTATCAGCCTTTCTGAGGTGGTGGTAGAGCTACTCACCTAATCACTTTTATTACTGACTGCATGAGCCAAGCTGATTAAATAGGTTTAAGCAGGTTACACAGCAGAGCTTTGCTACCACAGGTCACTTTGAGAGGGGAAGAGAGCACTGGCACTGCTCTTTTCCAGTGAGCAGGGTCACCCAGCTGCCAAGAGTGCTTCTGCTGCTGCCTGGAGGATGCTCCTGCTTGGGGAAAGAGGTGCAGAGATTTACAGGAGGACTCATCCATGGACTGGAATAGGCTTGTAGCAGTCTCTTGAGGCTGTTGGCCAACCTCCTGTGCTACCAGCTCCCATCACTCAGTGTCTAACACCCTTCCCAGGCAGCTTCTCTGCCATCCACACTGCAGAATGAGGCGCTGCGCTTACAGCTCTCAAAATTCTTGTATCACTTTAGTTTTCCGTCTTTTTTCCTTTTTCTTTGTGTCAAACCCAAGGGAACAGGTTTTTCATTTAGTGGCTCATTTTAATTAATATGTTTAAATACTGCCTTTCATGCTTCAAACCAGCCACTGAACAGGACCATGAAATGAAATAGATCTGAAGGACTTGAAGTGAAAAGTGAACCCTATTTTCATTTTGTAGGTGGATTAATATGGAAACAACCAAATGGAGTTCTTTATTTAAATACATACAATTTAAATGTGATCATTTTCTCCCAAAAGATTCTACAGACTCTGAATGGCAGTGGGGTACAGACACTGTTTCACACACACAAATTCTGTTTCACACATACAAATTCTGTATTGATTTTCCAGCCACATCTACTGTACTTTGTCTGAAAAATCTTACTGCGTTTATATTCTTACATAATCACTGCTATGAAAAATAGAGTAATCGATACACTTATATCAAAGGTACAGTTACAGTCCTATGAGAAAGGCAAACATTTAATATCTTCTTGAGTTCTGTTCTTTAAAATAATAGTTCCCTTTTTTTTTTTTTAATGGAGAAAAAAACCAAAACATTGGATCAGAAAATACATTTTCTTTACCATAAACACAAACAGAAAAAAAAATCCCCGAGCTCCAAGCCCTGCCTGAGCAGCAGGCTGGCTCTGCAAACCCCGTACGTTTCCCATTATTGTCAGTGTGCATCCAGGAAGCATCAGTCTAGGAGCATTCAGCCATATATCATTCCCACTCCATCTTTTTATTGGATGCCTTCCATCCCGAGACGAGAAGCAGAGCACACAAGGCGTGCTCGTGTGACGTGCAGGAGGCAAAGCAAAAGCTGGTGTAACACCACCTTCACTGGACATGGGCTGCTCATCCCGAGGCACTTAAGGGATTAATGAAATGAAATTGTTTTTGGACTTGCTGCACTCTCTCTTATCTTTTAAATCCATAATGTCCCACAGAAGGCAAAATGTAGTAATTTTAGCCAGCAGCCTCTCATTAATTTTCTACCTTTGGGGGAAGGCACATTTGTAAAAAGAGGGGCTGTGTGGAGGCTAAGCTCAGCACATTGCTTTTCACTTAAAGAGCTCAGCATGGCACAGCAGAGACAGAAGCGTAGCACGCTTCAAACGAGAGCGTTCTTTCAGAGAGGAGGCACATCTCAGCTGTGTCTGCAGCTATACACCTCTTTATACATATATTTTTATACATGTGTGTTTATACACACGTATATACAAACCTATGGAGTCATCAGTTTTGAAGATAATCTTTCAGGTTAAGTATTTTCCCACATTAAACTGATAATTATCCCCTCCTTTTCTTCCTCTGTCCCCAGACACCAAACAAGCTGGATTTTTGCTTCATGTATTATTTATGGAATGGAATTAATATGCAGATTCACAAAAACTTAAAAACTCATAATTATTCATAAAGGGCTTTAAGGTTATTTAGTACATATTTATGAAACTTTATGTTTGCTAGGAACTGTGTTTGAAAGTGCTGTAGAAGGGTGTTGACTGAGGTTAATTACTAGCATGGAGAGTAATCTGAAAATGATCAAACTCTTTGAATGAAAATATTTGTCAGTATTTCTGATCTATATTTAAGTGAAGTAATGGACATCAATAGCCCTGCAAATATATTCGGAAATGGCTCTGCAAGAAAGAAGATATGCATATCTAATGCAAACAACCAATGAGGAAAATGTCTAGTTAGCCGCCTTTGATCGCTTGGCAAATGTAATAAATGATATAGATTTATCCTGTTTTTTGTCCATCTGTCTCATGCTCTTATACAACCACACTCTAGTCTAGAAATTATTTGCAGCAATTTAAGGAAACCAGAACCCTCCAACCTTTTCTGGACTAAGATTCAGAAATGAGGTGCGAGCCATTCACAATAGCCAAGATTTCTCTAGAAGTTACTTAGGGTAAGTACAGGCTGTATGTAAATAATACATTATATTGGTTTTATATTTACATAAATCTTTCTATCTTATGCATAATTAACCTCGTTTCTAATCCATCGTGCTCAAAGGTTGGAAACCTATAAAATGTGTTACGGGTTACGTGATGTCAAACAAGCAGCAGCGGCGGCAATTCTGGAAGGTAGGAAGCACCCAAAACATTATTACGGTTATAATGCTGCTAAGAGTTATAAAGAAGATTGATTTTATGACCTTGATGAGTTCATCGAAACCACTGGAGGTGCAGAGGTGTGGTGCATGTGAGTGGGACTACAAGGGCTCACGGGGCTGGGGCTGTCTCCTGCGAGAGAACAAGGGTCGTGGAAAGGCCGCGGTGGCTCTGGAGTGACTCTGGAGTATGGCACACAGGTGTGTGCAACAGTGGGATGTGTTGGTGGTCTCACTCACTGGAGCTTCCTTAACCCATGCTTTTCTTCAGACACGCATCCATCGAGGAGCCTGTTACCCAGAATCTACTGCATATAAATAAATACAGTACACATGGTTACTTACTTGACCATTCCATGTGAAAGCTGAGAAAAAACACTAGAAAGCTCTAGATACTGATTAAACAGCAAATGAGACCTCGGTCATTGGCAGGAATTGTATGGGATGCTTTGGGAGATGCTCTAGAGACATGCCAGGCACCGCTCACATTCATCTTTTGGGTTTTGATGACACAGGGTTCACTTACAGTTCACTGAACACTGTTCTGCCTTTTTGGTATCCTTGGGTTCCTCCATCAGACCTCAAGGGATGCACAGGGATCCCCATGTCCTTCAGCAGCTCTGCAGCTTCTCAGTGACTCCATCTCCGGGTCTGTTCCTGTATCTCTGTTCTGCTGTGGGCTAACACAGAGTTCCATAAATAAAACCACTGAGCCAGGGTGCCTCAAGCTCTTCCTCTTCTGCTGTGACCCTACTCTGAATCTAGGGAGGAAAAGGGGACTGCACAGTCCTCTGCCACACAGGAGGGCAGATTGTTAGGCAGGAAGCCTCTTTCTGACACTGTTCATGGAGGAGCAGTGCTTGCCAAAGATATTTTGAAATAAATGGAACAATAATATAGCCATAATGGTTGCCCTAAGTGCAATGACAGTAGCCTGGATAGATTTGTAATCTCTTTCAATAAATACATTAAATTATTTGAAATAATGTCCTATTTGCCAACAGCTTATTCCATAAATATATATGGAATATAAAATAGGAGAGATTCCCTGACATAATTAAAATTGTACAGCCAAGTAAGAGGCAGGGAATAGTGTTATCTTTTCAGCTGCAAAATATTTTACAGAAATATTTCTCACAGACAAACCTTCTATTTACCTTTAGGGATGGTATAATTGCACATTGAAGAGAGTGCAGCTCTGAGGCAGCAATGTCTGGTGCCTCCATCTCCTACCCCCTGCTGCAAGGGGAGCTCAGTGAAATAAACCACACTTCCCTTGTTACCAGTGCCAAGCCTTCTCCCTCCTCCAGCCACCTGCACAGAGAGAGCCCCAAATGTTGTGCTGAGATCTCATTCACCTCGCAACAAACACACACCTTTGCCCTCCCAAAGGGGTAGCCTGGATGTTCATCCTTCTCCGTGGCAAGGGGTAAAATGCCACAAAAAATGTGATGTTCAGCGGGACTCAAGGAGCTCAGCAGGGGTTCTAGGGGGATTTTTGCTCACATTCATCATCTCCAGAAATTCCAAGGCTCTCTAAGCAGAGCTATCTCGCATCTGAGCAAAGGACCTGAAGGTTACAGCAGTGGGTTTTTATCCCCTGTGCAGACTGATTATTAGACAGGACTTTGTATGTGCCGTTCAAATGGCTTAAATATATTTCTTCAAAGGATTAAGTTTGCATTACAAAAACTATCAATAAAATGGTAAATTATTGATTAGAACTATTCTTAACTTCTAATGTGTTTGGAGCATTGGTGATTTATACGCAGGATAACACAACAAAGAATGCAATCAGTGGCATTTTCAGATTTCATACTGGATATTACATCATCCCACCTAGAAAAACCTATTAATAACACTGACTCTTCACTGTTCCAGAAAATTCATTTTGAGGAACTGTCTCTTTGTACCATAAGCCATTATGTCTTAGAGTAATTTATCTCTCAAGTTAATGATTGCTACCAAAAAATTAAATAACTGAAAGCAACAGAAGTTTCCAGACTCGGGTGATTTAAGGAGTCCTTCTGACCCATTTACTCAGTTGCATTTTAGATACATTTACTAAACCAGAGAGTAATAGATGAGTTATATGTGTCCAGCTCACAGGTAATTCCCAGGTATGCCACGGAACCAGGCAGGCAAAATTCACTTCAAGCAATGACGCGCTGATGACAAAGAAACACTCCACTGATCTGTATCCCCGTTTCTGGGTTTTCTGCTTAAAAGAGCCCAAAACCCAAGAAAGACAGGGCCAAAAATTCTGTATAACTAATGGAGGTGATGTTACTGAGAGCTTGTCTTCTGCCCAGGAAGGAGTCCTCAATGACATGCAAGGCATCATATTCAGCTTCACAACTGCTGCCTGCAGGAGGTCCTTTAACATGCACAGAAAGTGTCCACGTGGGGAATTATCACAAAGCAGCAAAGCTGCTGTAAGCTGCCACCATCTCAGTGTGCTGCCTTCCCCAGGAAAGCCTTTGCAGACCCAAAACAAGAGGTTGGAAGGGGGGTACAATGACACAGGTGAGGGAACAAGAGTATGTATAGAGAGTAAGTGATACGGGGGAAAGGAGAAGCCAGTGCAAATCTTTTCTGAAGAGGTCACTTACTGGGCTTTTTGTAGTCTCCTCAGGGTGATGGAAAGACTGCAGTTTGTTCCACAGCCAGGTGCTCTCGGAGGAGCCTCAGTTGTTTTCAGCTGCTTTTCATGACCGGGCAGTGGCTTCAAAGTGATGCGATTCCTTCAGACCTGCTGACTTCTAAAAGAATAAAAACAAACAAGGCAGTGACTTCGTGCCCTGTCCCGTTCCCTGGGGGGCTTTAAATAGTCCCACTTGGAATCACCTATCCCCTCTCCCCACCAGAGCACAAATCACCTAACACCAAACACGTGACTCCCACATTTCCTTCTCTGCACCAGGCATCATGGAAAACAGGATCTAAATGCAGCAGGCAGCAGGTTAAATTCAAACAAAGCTTAGATATCCTGCAATGACATCATGCCAGCCCTGTGTACAAACCATGTGCATACAAAAATGTCAAATATGGTGTAGCTGTGTGTGTGGGCACGGGCAGGACAGGTGTTCCCACAAACCCTCCACACCTGCACACCCACACAGCACTTATTTACATTGCTGTGTGCATAAAACACAGTGTAGTGCATTCTCTCATTACCTTCAGTGGGTTTTGGATCTGATCCACCTCACAAACGCATTGAGTTGTATTTCACACACACAAACTGTATTTATGTAGGTACCTGGTAAGTATATGTCCTATCTCTGGTGGAGGAGTGGCTGAGTTAATTTATCAAAGCACTGCTTATTTTTGCTGATAGCAAAAAGAGTTTCTCAGCTTTACCCTGGATTCTTTTTGATTCTTTTTTTGCTTTTCCTTTTTTTTTTTTTTTCCTGTGAAGCACACAGTGCATATTTTGGGGAACTGTAAATACATAATTCAAATCACATAATTTTTCAGACCAAGCACCATACCATAATTTGCTAGGAGATGCTGCAAAAAGCTAAACCATGGATACCTACAAAATACAGGACAACTATGCTAACTGGAGAATTGCACAAATTAAAATGATCCAAATGTCTGCTGAAAATAATTATTATATTTGCGTATATTAAATTAAAGTTAAAAAAGATTTGCATGAAATTGTGCTGGATGGAAAAAGAAATGAAATCACATTAAAACACCGAATTTAAAGAAACTGCTAAATAACCACAATAGCTATCCATTAGTCAATCCAAATTCTTGAACATCAGTTCTAACTATCACTTGCTATGACAAATGTTTAGGATGCAGTAATCTCTTGCTCTTTCCTGAATCTAAATTTAATGGGCATGAAACTGCTCCTCAACAGTTCTCACTCAGGCATCACTTGCATCACTTTGCATTTATTATTTGGAGTTGCTTCCATCATGAGAATGTGAATGATCCTCTTGACCTCTCTCAGCTCCTGTATTCTGCCTTGACGATCAGAGATGGTCCTGTTAGACCATGGAGCTGATCTAAAAAACAGGCAAAGCCAATGGAAAGGCTCCAGTGGCTTCAATGGACTTTGGATCCCTCCCACCCCACAGCCAGGCTGGGTTGCACTCTGCACACCCTGCACTGTGAGGCTGTGAGCTACAGGATCAGATCTGCTCTCTGTGCAGCACCAGATGCACGGCCCTCCACTGCTGTGCATGCAGCAGATTAAAGATCCAACTGTGAAGAGCTGCTTTGTTCACTCAGATTCAAACCTGAACTTTATCAAACACAGCATTGCAGTGCAAGGGTCGGGCTGGAGATCAGTGCACATATAGGAAGCAGATGGGACGCTTGAGTTTGTGTCTCAGATGCAGCAGAGCACAAAGGGGTCTGGCAAGGAAGACAAACAAAATTCTTCCAAGCAGGGTAATTTGTAGGTGCTCTGCTAGTCTTGCACCTATTATGTTCATAATTAATACAAGAAGTGGAGAATTTGACAGAAAATCTCTTAGTGGCTTCACAGAAAAATCAAAGTTTCATGGCTTACTCATAGTTCAGCCTGTGGCATGTGGAGCAAAATATGAGCAAAAGCAATGCAACCCACAACAGGCAGCGTGTGACTATGCCTGGCCTTTGTTTTCAGACAAGACAGTCTTTTGTATTGCTATTTTTAGGAAGGTGCTTTAGCATCCTGTGCCCCTGTCCCTCTCTGAGCACTTGGGAGCAGGACCTTCCTCAGCACACACTGCCCAGCACGAAGCCGTGCAGAACAGGAAAGATCACATCTGCAGGTTCTAATGATTGTGGTCCAGAATCTCTGCACCAAAGCTAAAAACTAAAGAAAATCAAAGACAGAAAGAATCACACTCACAAAATACAGAATATGTGGGTAGGGGCTGAAGGAAATACTGCTGCAGTTCCTCAACAAATTAGGCTATTCTGACACAGAAATAGGCTCTAAAATGAAGCAGAGGTGCCAAATATTAAAGAAACTGTGGTCAGTCTTTGAATTCTTACAGATAACAGACACTGGAGTATTAAAACAACAGAGGCATTCATATCAGCTGGGGAACTCCAGCATAATTTAGTCTGAAGTTATTCACAAACATTATCAATATTTCTGAGTTTACACTCGCACCTTTGACTGTTGACTTAAAGCATCCAGTCTGGTTCATACTACTGGAAATGTTTACACTTTGGAATCTATTATGCATAGAAAAATTAGGGATTATCTTTGACCTGGGTCCCACATATTTTTATGCAAAACTAAATAATAGGGTTATTTATTCATTTAATCAATTCCATATATTTGCCATAAGCAGGCTTGATTTCTTCTGAGGTCACAATCAACATCACACTGTTAGGAGGACATATGGTTTGACTGCTAACATAGGTATCCTAGTCAGCATTCAAGCAATCCTGAGCTTTCCTATCTTTCTTCAGGTTAGGAGCACTACATACTAATATGGGCTAATCCTTATGTGGAAACGTCAAAAGCAAAGTCACTATTGGGGCAGTACAGGCTTGTTTAACTCTTAAATGTGGAGGGATGTTTGTATTTGTTAGAAAGGAAAAAGGAAAACCACAAAATGTTCTACACTCGAAAGTGGCAAAAAGTGTTTCAGGCAGGACCTCTTGCAGACAGATTTGGGCTCTCTCTGACCATAATGTGACTGGGCAAAAGCTGAGTAAAAGGTAACAGTCCTTTTGTGGCTGCTTGGCTGCAGAAGTAAAAGGATGCAGAACACATTGTCTGCCTTTAGAGCAGCAGAGGTGCCTCTCACACCCTGTGTTCCGCCATGCAGCAAGGCAGCTGCCTGGAGGGAAGCACTGCCTCTCTCTGTGTCAGAGATCTCTGCACAGCTAAAATTCTGCTCCACCATACACTTACCTCTGCCCAAACCTCATCCCAGTACCACAGGAATAGATCTGTTTATTTCATGTGATCTCTGCTTCGGAGGACATCATCCGTAGCTTTAAAAATTGATGATTGCTAATGACCTGCGGTCCAAGAATCAGGAGCTTAGAGAACTTCATGAGTATCTTGGGATAATGAATTAATTCTCTTTTTCATAGTCTGTTTGGCATGGCTGGCAAGAGGGAAATGGAAAGCCAAAGAATGTAAAATGTATTTATCCACTTAAATCTATAACTGAATGGCTCTAAGGAAAACAAAAGCATATCCCTTCCTTTTAGAAGAAGAAGAATAGATTTGGTCTGAAAACAAGAGATATTCCTTCTAACGGGGGATAGTTGATCAGTAAATCCTAGAAGTTAATGCATTTAGAGATTTGAATATCATACGAGGAAAGAATTTGTTTATTCCATTCAGACTAACCAACATATTTCACAGAACTTGCAAGTCATGCTGGTGTCAACATCTTCATAAAGAGCTGTAATTTTATTATTATTGGCAGAAGCCTGGATGCTGGTGAGGGAAAAGGCAATATTTCCAAGTGTGAGGAGGAAAAGTAACAGTTAATGTAACAGATACCTACCACAAACAACAGAGATCATCAACATTTAATGACTGGAGTAACCATATCCTCCTTCAGCTGATGGAGGTTGTATAGAGGCAGATGGAGTAAAATGCTAACAAACATTATGTACCAAATGTAATAGCAGATGTGAAAGCTCATCAGGATTATGCCTTTGTGAGACTAATTGCCAGGGTGCCTGGAAGTTTTAGCAAGCATCTTTCCTTCCCCCAGCCCTTCTCCCTTTCAGCCAGTGCTTATATTTTATTTATTTATTTAGGTTTTAACACCTCCTCTTGTGATTTGCAGGCAAGAGGAATCAGTTTCAGTATCAGTACAATGCCTCATACAACACTCCTACAGCTGAACATCTGCTTGACAGAAGGCTGCTGGGAGCTACATGCCAGTTTTGGGACTCTTTCTTGTAGTTTGTGTGGCAGAAGTAAAGTATTTCAAGTATTTAAGGGCTCATGGGACACACCAGAGAGCAGGGATCTGTGAAGATTCATAAGCTGTGCAGAATCTCCACTAAAACTGATGCAGCCTGGTGAGAGCAGCTGCAGGTTTGTACCAAGCAGGGAGGTTGGCCTGGCCTCGGGAGGGTTCAGATGGTGCCTCCTGCCCAACATGAGCAAAAGAACCAGACAAGTGTCTTCTAAAATGTAAGGCAGGCCTTTGAATTTTGTGTCTGGCAATCAAAGCTTCAGTATAGAGACAATGAGGGTATTAAAACACTGGCACAGTTTGTCTTGAGAGGTTGTCTTTGAGATGGGTGCCCCAGCCCTGGAAGTGTTGAAGGTCAGGCTGGATGGAGCTCTCAGTAACATGGTCTAGTGGAAGATCTCCCTGCCCATGGTGGCTGGACTAGATGGCCTTTAAAGGACCCTTCTAGCCTTAACTGTTCCATGATTATACGATTGTCTGAAAAAAATGAAACATGTGAAGGAGGAAAATGTTCCTCCAGAAAGAGAGGCTGTAGTTCGTGACGTTTTGTGGAAGATCAGTGTACAAGAAAAAAGGAGAAGCTGGGAACAAAAATGGCCTGGGAAGACAAAATGGCCACAAGAAGAGAGTCACTGCAGGAGGCTCCCAAGAGCTGGGCAGGGGGTGGATTAGTGTGGTGAGAGATTGACCTGTGAACCAGCTTTAAAATCAAAGTCCCTACAGCAGCTGTACCTTGCAGGTAAGGTGTCCTCAGCAGGTCAGGCAGAGGCTGCATTTCCTCCACGTCTTGCTGGTTGGCAGAGGTTTCATAGTGAAACACAGGTTTGTGGCACATTATGTGCAAGGGTCCTGGTACTTAAACTTCACCTGAAACAGGGAAAAAAAAATAAAGCTGATCTATATTTTCTAACAATAAATTGCAGGTGGATAGTCCTTTCCAGGTGCAGGAGAAACTCCTCTGAGGTCTGCAGAAGAGTCAAAGGCTATTGAGTAGCAAAATACTGGCACAAAATTACAGGAGCTGATGGAATAGCACAGAGAGGAAAGGAAGGCTGAACTCTGCTCCTTGTCACAGGCTCCTCTGTGGTTATTACAAAAACAAACCTAAGAGCAGGTGCAAGAATATCCACCAGTCAGAAGGTGCTATCTGCAATAATGAGCTTTTCAGCCAGCTTCAGAAAAGGAATGTGCAAAGCAGAAATGGACTCAAGGGGAAAATAGAACAAAAAATATTTGAGGAAAAGGCTCCTAAGATGGAAACTGATGCAGATCGTAGAATCACAGAATGGTTTGGGTTAGAAGGGACCCTAAAGATCATCTAGTCAAAATCCTCCAGTCATGGGCAGGGACATCTTCCACTAGACCAGGTTTCTCAAAGCCCAACCTGGCCTTGCACACTTCCAGGGATGAGGCATCCACAACTTCCCAGGACAAAATGTGCCAGTGTCTTTCCACTCTCCCAGCAAAGAATTTCTTCCTAAAATCTAATCTAACCCTGGCCTCTGTCAGTTTGAAGCCATTCCCCCTTGTTCTATCACTCCATGCCCTTGACAGTAAGTCCCTCTCCACCTCTCTTGGAGGTCCTTTAGGTACTGGAAGGTGCTACAGGATCTCCCTGGAGCTTTCTCTTCTCCAGGCTGAACAACTCCAACTCTCTCAGCCTGTCTCCATAGCAGAGGTATTCCAGCCCTCTGATCAGCTGTGTGATCTCCTCTGGACTGGCTCCAACAGATCCCCATCCTTCAGATGCTGCAGCCCCAGAGCAGGACACAGCACCCCGGGAGGGGCCTCACACGAGTGCAGTAGATGGGTCATTATGAATAAAACCCATCACTATATAATAGGGATATCTCAATTTACAGCTTCTAAAACTTGAAGTTGCATTTCCTCTACTCCCTATCTCTGTTAGAAGATTCAGGTTCTCACCCTGGCGAGGCTGGATTGTGCTTATCAGTGGGTCAAGGCTTTATGTCACAGGGTGAGTAGTGAAAGATCTAAATGTAACTTTGCATTTAACTAAGGGGAAAATAAACCAGGACTGGTCTCTGTGAAAATAAAACCTTAACAGCTGAGAGGGACTGAGACCCTGTCACCAGCTGAGGAAGAGGTGCACCCTCTGGAGGCAGGCTGGGGGTCCAGAGGTGATGGGGTAAGAGGCTCAGACCCTCCTGGTGTCTCCTGGTGAAGTACTGAGTTCTTGTGTTTGTTGCATTGGCCTTCAGTGGCTCTCAGCAGCTCTCAGTAGTGCCAAGGAGCAGGTACAACTCCCAGAGAGTAGGGGGAAAATTCCCACTAATCAGAGCAGGGAACGGAGCCCTGTCCTGGTCCTGACTCAGTTCCAGCTGCAGATCTGCCTTCAGTCAAAGGGCCTTGATTTTCAAAATCTGTTGTAACGCGTGTGATTGTGGCCTCACAGGTAACTCCAATATAGGACTTCTTAGTTTGCCTAATAACTGTATACTTTTTTCATTTTTGATTGATTTATCTCCTGTATGCTCCTGTCAATGATGTAGAAGCAGATAATGCTTTTAGTTCAGAGAGTTCATCGTGTTTAGAAGCAGGTAATTTTGTCAAGTTGAACCCTTGGAAGCTTATTCAAAATAATATAGTATCAATCCATATTCCAAGGTTAGCAAACTTAGACTCTTTTTTCTCCCCTGCAGCTGTTTGTGTAGCCCATGAAATGATTTGTGCATGTGTGTGTCACCAAACAAATGTTCTGATGCCTTTTCAGTAACAAATAGTCTGCAATAAGGAATCTACGTCTACAGTCAGACAAGCAAGTGATGCTGATGCATGTTACAGCATGCTCTGAGAGCCAAACTCTGTCCTCTGCAAACCCCAGTACAAACAGACTGCATCTTCAGAGTTACCTTTCCAAGCTGAACTAAAAAAAAAAATAAAAAATGAATGTAGTTCCATGACCAGGATTTAACACACAATAGATTTTTAAAAAAATACCCAGGAGTCTTCAGGCTGATGCCATGTTACGCCTTTGCGGGTCCTAATATTATTGTTTCTGTCTCGTTTTAGGTTATCCTCCAGTGTTTATTATTAATTCAAATTCTCACCATTAAAGAGGAGATATTATCCATATGGTTGACGTGCTGCTCAGTATGCTCATGAGTTCTCCAACGTTTTGATTAACACTGACAGAAAACCCTTTGAAAACATATGGCCCTATATACATCCTGTCATTTCTAATAATAGGGTACATTCTTCAGCACACTTTCTTAAGAAGATGAATTCAGTCATATTTTAGAAACATGCTAATACTTGGTTAATTAGTCCTTTGAGGTCAGGGGGAAAGAAAAGACTGAATGAAAATAAACTTTTCCTTGAGCAGACACCATGAGCACTGAAGATAATTTGTGTGGCAGAAAAACGTGATATCTATGAGTAATGGTCTCTATATACAGCCAGATTTCTTAAATCAATTAGCTCCTGGCATATTCCTGAAGATATTCATGCTCTGTTTGATATGCCAGACTCTTAAAGCTTTAGCATGAAGACTGATTTTGATGCTCATTTCACTGATTAGGTCAGTATCTTATTTCTGGTGTTGAATTCCTGTATTTATACCAATTGTTTCCCTTTTCTAACATCTTTGGGATATCATAGGAACTCAGCACTCTCCTCCCTTACACAGGCAGGTCTGATACCAAATCTAGCAGAGATATTGTTGACTAAAATTCACTTTGTCTTGTGCAGTAACATTTATATGGCAGAATTTACCCCCAGAGCTATTTTCACCACACTTCTTCTGCTGGGATTTTCATCCATTCCTCTCACCATGATGATGAAAATTCTGATCTCCATGGTCTCTTTCAATCATATTTTTTCCTCACAGAGGTACTCGTACTACCAATCCTCAGACTTCAATAGTTTCAGATTTGTTCAGAGAGAAGCTCCTCAGATGTATATTCTTGAAAATTATACTTTAGGATGTGACTACACAAGAATAAACTACATTAAGATTTTGTAGCACAGTAACACAAGTATGTTTTTAAAAGGTGATATATCAATTTTGTACTTCATAAACCTGAATATTTTCATAAGCTCATACGTTCAAAACATATACTCAAGTTCTTTCCACCCAGAGATGTATCATTATTGTTAATGCAGGCAATTAATGATGATAATATTGCAAAACCTCTATTATAATGACTTCAGCCAGCATCTTACTTTCATTTCTTACTTTTCCCCTTTCCGCCTTGAGTAAAACCCAGGGAAAAACAATTTGATTCTCAAGAAAAAATTCAAAGAGGACTAGATTATCACCCCCCTCTTCTCTGTTTCCTCCCCCTCTGTTTGCTCCTGCTCTTTTTCCTTTGGGAAAAGTCCCAGTCTGGGCTACGTCAGTGAAGCATTTCTGGGCAAAAAGCCATCAGTCCTTATGAAACTCCATCTCTGACTGGTACTACAGATAGATTTCTCTGAGCCCATCAAATCCCTCCTTCTCTAGACTCCTCTCAAAGAAAATCTCTAGCAAAATTCGAGGTCTTTGTTTGTAGGGATGGAGGTAGAAGAAGCTTTGTGTGATTCAAAGAACTTTGGAAGCTGCAGGATGAGGTCAAAAACACTCCACTCTTTAAGGACACGGAAGTTTTTCAACTCTCAGCCAATTCTTACCCATTCCACAGAGAGCTGCTCCTCCACATCTTTTCTCGTGGAGTCAAGACAACAGAAATAAAAAACGTATAAACCTTCTCTACTCTTTGCCTACTCTTACATGCATGTGAACAGTGTTTGCATGAATATTGATACCCGACCAATATTCCATTCTAGAAAATGGAATAACCTCTTGCACAAGTAACATTCTTTTTAGGACCTAATGGGAGAAAGAATGAAATGCCTCTAATGGATGTTAGCAGGGTCATTCAAAGCTTGTCTACAATAAAAAGAAAGGTAGGATCATAAGAGAATAGTGCAAGAACTAGAATAGGTTGGAAATGCCCAACACTGATGGAAAATCGAAATAATTTAAAAATCCCAAGCAGTCAAAAGTCGTATTTATGGTTTTGTTGCCAAAGTTCTGTCCACTTTCTGCAAAACATTTTTGCCTGTTGTACCGAGCTTCAAGAGCAGTACAAGTTTAGTTCAAGCTCTGTTGTTCAGATAAAATATGCTCTTTTACACTTCGTTTCGCACTGATATTTTGTACCTGCCTTTTCAGAGCTGCCCCTCCTCCCAGCCTGGCTTTTTCAGACCTTGAGAGACATGAATTGCCTTCAGACCAGGGACATACGGCTGCCTTGGAGATAACTGCTCACTCCTATTAAAGCCGTGCCTGTGTTATGCTGTTTATCTCATGATACTCCTTAAGTTACAATACTGTTATTTCACTTTTTTCTTCAGTTCTACATTATTTAAACTGCTGCACATGATACTGAAAACTTGAAGACTGTTATCAGTTTAGGAAAAGGGTATTAAATGGAAAAGATTAAGATTTTGGCTGGAGTCCAGTAAGCACTTAAATGCATGAGTAACTTTACTCCCATGAGTAGTGTCTTTGACGCCAATGGGACCAGCCATGCATGGAGGAGCACATGTTTGTGTGGACTTTGGGGAGAGCAGGTTCTGCTGCAAGAGTTCAGGTTCAAAACTTGGGCCTGTTTAGAGCTCCACACGTGCTCAGGTTCCTAAGACATTAATGTACTATACATGTTCACTATACTTTTTCCAAATGTATGAGGCCTGCTGATATGTCACTATTTTTCCCCTCTAAAATACGGGTTCTTTTACCAGAAAGAAGAAGAGTCAGGTTTCAGTCTTTCCGAGAAAATAAAACAATTCATTGTTTCAAAAACCACAGAATACATATTTCACTATGAGGCGTTGTGCTCGGCAATGCCTAAACAGGTTCTCTCCAGACTGTCAGAAAATAAAAAGCCAGTAGTGTACCACAAAAAACTTTCATCCACCTCTGGAAAAGTCACTGTTTTTGAACCTCTGCATCTTTCCTGTCCCAGCGTTAGTTACTGTTCTCCACCATTCCCATGTTATGTAAAAGATGTGCACAAACTTAATCTATATTTAAACCATTTGCTTCAAGATTTATGCTGGTCACCAGTACCACTGAAACACAGACAGAAGTCAGGTCCTGTGAAAGACACCAAAGTTGACCTTCATTTTTTCTCAAACAATGAATAACAACTTGTTATTTTTTTTAATCATTTCATGAAAAGGTCTATAACCTCCTAATTAAGGAGCATCAAAAAGTTAATTTTAGCAATTTTAACCAAACAAATCGTTGCAGTATTACAGAATCTAAATATTTGACTTCAGTTTGTTGCTAAAAATTGCTGATAAGAGCTGTGCCTCTATCCTCTATAAAAGCAGGGGTTTGGCAGCCCCTTATGTGTCATTCTCAACTACCAAGAGGATGCTGCAGGGATAAAACAATGCAGTAGCATAAGAGGTATAGCCATACCAAAGAAATTGCCTTACAAAGGAAAATGGCATCATGGGAGACCCAAATGAAAATTTCTAGAACCTGGCCTAGTTCAGTCTAACACACTGCAGGCACAACATCTATATCTTCTGCAAATAAAGCACCATCGCAGCCCGTGTCATCATGGGCTATCAAAATTAAACAGAATTATGAATGGCTAAAGGCAGTAGATTGATCCTGTCCTACTGCGTCCCTCTCATGATGCAGTTTTTGGTTTTTTGGGTTTTTTAAATTAAGTTTTTAGTTTCTACATTGAAGGCCACTACCCATTCATAGACACTCAGACAGCCCAGGCCACTAAACAGATTTTCCTATGACAATGTATGTTTCTGAAGTGAAGTAGTCTTACATCCAGCTGGCTGAGATGTGACCAAAATAAAATCAATGTGCCTGCAAAACTTATTTCTAAGGGTGATGAAGCTCCCTGCTAGGGATTGCAGTGTCTAATTTGCCAGATATTTGTTTCCTAGCTATTATTGCCTGCTGAATATTTTAAATCCGTTGTAATTCAATATTCAGGCCAAGTCTAAAATAAACCTTTTATTTTTTTTTCTTTTAATCATTTTCCTAAAAGATATTTTTGTCTTCAATCTTCCATTTCAATCTTGGCCTTTTAAAAGGCCATCTTAAACTTTAAAAGCAGCCTTAATTACTAGACATTTTGTCTCCTACTTGGCAACATAATACAAGATGAGGAAACTGGATGCAGAGTCTACTAAATTCGTAGCACCATCCTGAAGAGGCAATAGGATGTTACATCCGGTTAAAATCAGGAAACAATTTATATGAAGGCCCAGTAACACATTATTGTACCTCATTTTTCAAGTGTAAAAGCAGAAACTCAAATTTTCTGAAGTTGGCTAAAGGCAGAAGCATGTTGAGTAATTTTTAAACAGTAGTCAAAAAACTTAGTGCTTTATTTTGAAAATAGGATTTCGAAGGATTTAGATTTTTTTGTAAATACTTGTGTGGTGAGAGCTGTACATTTCTGTCTTCATCTTTAGAGCAACTAGATTTAGGTGGGAAAAAAGGTGACCTTTTCATTAGCTTATGTGATGAAAAAATAGGAATTAAATACAATGGAATTCTCTAATGAGAGAATACCACTAATTCTATTCCCACAATTCTAGTCCTATGCAAACCTTTAAAAAGTGACACTGGAATTTCAGGAGTTAAGGCCCATGTCTTATTTATAGACAGATTACTTGCTCTCAAGTGCAAAGGGAAAAGAAAGTGAATCATTTCAAGAAAAAGATTTTTTTTAACATCCATAAAGAGTGACAAATGTAGAAAGAAATGTCAATGAGAGAGGACCAATGGCAGCAAATACCCAAGCAGTCATATCTTGCTGTCCTCCTGAAGTGTGCTGACACTCAAAAATGGGGTGGGGGCTGAGATCTGCTGTGTCCCAAGTCCCTGTTCCCTGTGCCTTGTTCCAGGAGGGAGCTACAGACAGGGTATGTACAGCTGTAACAGGATTCCTTCCTTGACAACACCTATTTAGCTACCAAATCTTCCCATTTCATAAAGGAGTCCCTGACTTAAAAGAATTATTAACCTTTTTGCCCTGCTTCACCAACTTAAAACTTTTTTTTTCTCAGCCTGTGGGGCGGCAGAGATGGACACACATTGTATGGTGAGGCCTGAGAAAAAGCACCAGTGATTGCTTCTGGAAAGGTGTGCAAGGAATTGTAATGTGTGTCTTACTCCTTCCTCTGAGTTTATTTGGCTTTAGGGATTTGGGAGTGGATTTAAACAAAGCTTTTAAAATGAATGTTCCCATTTTTAAAACACCAAGGTGTGAGGTCTGCTGGTAGCCACAAGCTGCTGAGGAAATTGTGACTATCTCTGCAATGCATCACAGTGTGAAATATACTTGTTTTTTCAGGTTGAGAGGTGGTTAGGGAAAACAGGAGGCAGCAATAAGTTTATTTATACAGCCAATGTCATCAGTACTGCCTGTGCATTGGGCTCTGGAAACACACATCTATGTCACTTTTTATATCTGCCGTCATGGTGTGTCACCACATCATCACACTTGTAATATTTTTTCTTTTTTGGCTACACAATATCTACCTTGGTAGTAAGGCTTCCCTTAACACCTCTGCAGACTTTTGCATGACCCACGCAGCACAGGAGATACACACACTGCCTGTGATCTGTGTCATGGCAGCGATGCAAAAACGGCACTGAAATGCCAAACTTCCCAAGGGTCCCCAAGGACATGGCAGGGACAGATGTGAGGGCTCCAGGAAAGGCAGGAGGAGGAGCTGCACAGCCCACAGGTGCCCGCGGTGTTTTCTGAAGGAATCCATCCTCGAGCTGAGTAACATTTTCAGCGCTTTCCAAAGCACTGCCCACTGATTTTTCTGTATTATTTATGACGCTGCACATGTGCCCGGGGAAGAGGAAGGGAGAAGGACGGAGAAGCATCCACACACTCTTCCTTAAGCACCTAATTCCCTTTCTGCTTGGCAGTCATGCTGCTTTATCTGATCACTGGAGAGAGATTTGCTGCTCCAGAGGGCAGCTCCAAGCAGCTGTGTTAGGTCCTGGAGCTGAATTGCCCCTGAATGACAGCTGCCAAGAGATTTGTCACCAACACCAGCGAGCCCAAAGAGCTTCCAAACACCTTTCATTGAACAGAAACTCTTCTGGTAGGATAGCTTTAAAGATGGAAAAAAAAAAATTGATTTGGCTTCTATATTAAGTCCATGATAGTGTTAATCCTGTAAAAATATAAAACCTCCAGAATTTCTCTCTAATAATTGTAAACACTGCTTCCTTTGTCAACTTTTTGATTTATTGGAACTTATTATAGAGCTAGACTTTATTGTATTTGCTTATGATACCACAGTAATCTTTTCCCAGGCTTTCACTTTATTTTGTTACATTTATCTAGCAAGCCAGATTCACACTCCCACAGTAACCATATGGAGAAAAGCCACAAAAGCTGTTAAGTACATTTAATTACTGTTTTGATGAGCTCATATTTTAATTATGTTTATTGATTCTGTGTGTGTTGAAATAGTTTCAGCATTTCAAGAAAAAAAATGGAATCAATATACTGTAATTACTGGGCATTTTATAATTTTTCTGTGTAATTAAAACTTTCATATAATATTTTTAACACTTTTTACTAATCCTTCAGCTGTGATTGGCTGCATCTCCTCTGTGTTTAGGTGAGCTTTAATTTTTGTTCTTCCACAGTGTGAAGCTAAATTCAGGGCTAAACATAATTTCCATCATTTCCTCTCGGACCTTCTTTGGAAATTAAAAATACCCTGAATATGGTATTTACTAACACATCACCAGTTGTGACACATGGATACATCCACTTGGAGCTGTCATGATAGGATTTCCATCATTGTGTAACAGTTTGATGGGCAAGACAGCTAAGAAAGAGATTCTTCACTGTCCTGTTTCATTACAACAGCTGGAATTTTATCTAAAATGGTAAAACATATTTTTAGACTTTAAAAAATCCGTACACTTCTAGTCAGGTAAAAAAAAAAAAGTTATTTAAAGCTGTTGTCAGACTTTTAAATGAAGTTTTCCCTTGGATAGATCTAAACTTCTGGATTATGTAAAATGATAAAGCAGCTGTAAATGTATGGGGACCTGATCCTCTAGTGGCATGATGGAAAATTTTTGTTTCCTGGTGGAAGAAAATGACGTTGGACACAGTTTGGCCAAAAGCAGGTATGACCACACACCTGAGTGGAAGTCAGCAGTGACAGGATTGGCACTTTTAGCAGAGGGACCTGAACAGAGGTGGCGTTCACCAGATACCAGTATTCCAATGATGTGTTCGAGTTTTGAAATTCCAGGATTTCTCCCGTGGTGAAAATTCCATCCTGAGCAGAACTTTGATGTTTGTAGCCATGAGATGGTGAGCCTCAGACCTTTCTCTTCTAACCTGTCTCTAGGTTTTGATTTCAACTGTATTAAAAGCAAGAAGCAGGGTCATTCTACTCAGTCATCAAGCCCAATTTTTATTTATTTGCACCTTTTCATGCCACATGGAGAAAGAAAAGAAAAAAAAAGAAAAAAAGTCAGCTGCTTGTATTTTAAGACTTTGATTGTAGACGCATAATTTCCACCCTTTCAGGATACTTTTGAATCTCTGACAAAATGCTAGAAGGTTACTCTGTGCTCCTCACAGTCAAACTGGATTTGTTACACGAAGAGCTATTCTTGAAGTGTTGCACCCTTGGCTCTCAATCTCCATCTTAAATTACCAAAGAGAAAGGAATATCTTTTCTGTAGAACTCATCTTGTTTTGACCCCGGGCACACAACATTAGCAGGGCTGGAAACTGGGTGCTGGCTGAGGAAAGAGAGAGGACTTCACCTATTTTAGTACTGTATATCACCTGAAGGTCATGAGATTGCTGTGAGAAGGGGAGAACGTATGAGTCCGGTAACAAAAAGAGGCATCAAGAGCTGAAAGAGAATATTTATGGGAAAAAAACCCACGTGATAACAACAAATAGAGCAACCTGAAAGAAAAGGAGAAAGGATAGATAGGAAGAATACAGAAACAACACACAACTGTCCATTTGGAATGAGAGGCCACGGTTAGAGAAGGTTCATGTGTCGTCTTGACCCCAGAGAAAAGTCAGTGGAGGAGGAGGGCACAGGGAGATAGGATGGGGGCACAGAAAGGTGGAAACCTCATTTGGGAGCACTTAGCAGGAGGGTGAACCCCGGTTCTGGCCAAATGCCCCTGGTACAGACCGGGGGAGGCATTTCCAGGAGTCAGAGCATTGGACTCGGCAGAAGTTGCTCCAGAGCCTCCTCTGTCTGTCACAAAAGAGATTTCACTGAGTTTCCAGACCAGGCTGGAGAATCCTGCTGCAGTAGTGGACAGCAGGAGGGATGGGGATGGAAATCACCAACTGGAGCTGGTGCTGGGGGCACCTGAATTTCAGTGTTCACCCACAGCCAATGTGAACAATTTCCTTTGGTGTCAGTGATGTTTCCATCAACCCTCAATGCACTTTTTAGACAGACTTATTTCTGTGTGTATTTATAGACATTTTCTTTCATGCTGTCTGCAGCATAATTCAAGTATATTTGTTTCCTTTGTTTCTGACTCTAGTTCTCTTCTGCCATCATTTAATAACGCAGTTTTCTCTCAACATAAAACACGTGCTGCATATTTAAATATGAAACACTGCTCAAATAAATACACCTGGGAAAAATGAAATGGGAGAAGAGTTATGCAGTCCTAGTTACTTCCTACCACCAGGCAGAGCTCTCCATTTCAGGATAAAGGGTCAAAATCTCTGCAAATACACCCCTATTTAACCTATCTCATTCTCCTGAATTTGGAGGAAATATTTATGTTTTCTGCCATGGAAAAGACAGTCTTTCCTCAGGAAGCACTGCTTGGTGTCTGTTTACTTCTCCAGGAGTGGAGAGGATGTGCAGCAGGATTTGTGAGGGTAGCATGCCTGATTAATTTAAGAACACATGATTCTCTGAAATAAAAGATTTCAGATGGTTGAGGTGGTAGTGGTGAAGTGGTTGTTTAGAGTAAGAGCTGTCAGCTCCATCAATTAGGATCAGTATCAGCCATAACCTTGAATTTCTTGGCTTTACTAGGTGCAGCAACATTATTGTTGTTTCAAGATAATTTCTTGGGGTTTTTTAACATGAAGCATTATAAAAATACTCTAATTCAGAGAGACTGCTTTGCAGTCCTGGGCACATACATGCAAACGATTTTCAAAGGACTTGTTATTCCTCCACTAGGCTGTCAGAGTTACTCCAAAAAGGTTTCTCTCTAAGGGATAAATACACATTTATAAACTTCTTCGCAACTCTGTATAATTTGCCTGAGAAGCTAAAATAGGTCCTGCAGTTCTGGTGCAGCTCCAGATGACCACGTACATAATTTTCAAGAGAGCAGCTACATATCAGAAAATCTTTTGAATGTTGGTAAATGTGTAAATGTACCACATATGTTTCTCAGTGTAGTAACTCAGCTGTTTCATTTCTCTCTTTTGCTCAATATTCAGCCCCTTGAGGGTTCTGACCCTGGCTCCAGTTTGGCAGTTTCACACACATAAAAGTCTTGTTCGTGCAAGTTTTGTGAGCCACCAGACAAAAATAAGATTTTTTTTTTGCTTGATTTTTTTTTTTTTGCTCTGCAAGTCTAAATCAGAAAACCACAATTGTGTATGAGAAACATAATCAGGCCCAGCAGCATCCAGGAGGTAAATTTAGGACCTCTCTTTCCTTAACATGTCTTCCCCTCTAAGATCTAAGATCAATTAGAACTAATCAGTTTAACAACTTCATTACATCTAACAGGTTTTTATGGAAACACTGAAGCCAAAGACTTCAGGAAAATTTACAATAGCAATACCTTTTTAGACCTGCTGAATATTTCCACACAGTTCCATTTTAAGAATTAAACATTTCAGTTTAAACACGTTTTCCAAGTGCTACTCAGACTAACCTTAATTTCTTGTTCACTATATTTTATTTATTGATTATTGATGGAATAATCCCAATTTACTAACTGACACATTTAAAATAAGTACTGCTGCAGATCTTTTTTTCAGGCCTGTGAACAGATTCCCAAAATTTTGCTTTGTAAAACATTAAGAGTCACAGGCAGTTGCCTCTCCTTACTTCTTTGAACAAGAAATTGAGAGGCCAAATCAAATGACAATCTGATTCTTTATGTGTTGCTTGCTGAGTGATCCTCATTTTGGGATCATTACTGGGCAGAATTTGTTTTCTCCACTTATCCATAGAAAGTCATTTCGGGCGTTACAAAACAAAAGGAAAGATAAAGGAAAAGGAAAAAAAACAAATTGATAATAATAATAATAATAATAATAATAATAATAATAATAATACCAACCTCAGTTATGAGGAGTTATATAAATTATAGCAAGAGTCTTTCTCTGGATGAACCTGTAAATTTCAAAGGACAAGAAGAAAAGGTGCAGCAAAGTCACCAAAGCTGTCCTGACATCAGATGCTGCCCAAAACGGGTCCTCACATAGGCATTGATGTCATTAAATCTCACAAGGAGTTACACAGCTGTAGGAAATGAAAGTTTTCTAGAAAAAAGATTGCAAATGGTGTCAAATTAATTATATCAGACTGTCTCAACAACTGTGAGACATCCCCATGTCCTGCTCACCGTGTGTTTCAGTGAACATGAAGGCTCAGCTCTGAACTTATGCCTGTCCATGCAGAGTCCCACACACTCACATCGAGCTCTTCTCCCTTTCCAGCATTAAAACCTTCTAAACAGAGGTTGAGAAGGAGGGATGCTCACTGTCCTCAGTGCATCTGCCTCGGGGCACCTGTTTTACAGACTCCTTCCTTCAATTTGCTGAGACTTTAAATTCAGGAAAAATAAAAGAAACCCTCCAAGAAACCAACATGAGAAATACAGGGCCCAATTCCTGCCCCATCAAATTCCACTGCAAATGCAGGGGCACAGGAAAGGTGTAAGAGCAGCAAAAGTACTGGATTTCATTCTGCTCCGTGGGTGATTTATCTGTCGGTACTTGCAGTGCATTGAAAAAATCATGTACCAAAGGCTACCTTCAAAAGGACAGTGTAAAAGTGAAGGAAAAGTCAAACTAACAAGAACTTCTAGGGAAGAAGTGGCTTTTGCCACCCATCCGTTCACAGGCTGTCAGCTGGCACAAAGAATTCCCCTTACCTGGGGGCATTTTCCTGTGCACCTCTCCTTCCCCTGTTCCTCCAGCCACTCTGAGCAGGTCACCGGGGAAGGGGAAATCAGAGTGTTCCCCATCATAAGAAGAAATCAGAGAGGGTAAAAAGTTTCACTTAGCTTTAGATTAGTCTAAATTAAATAGAGTGGCCTGGGGAGGGGTCTCAGCCTGCAGGGCAACCTGATAGTGAAGCTAGAATCACAGTCTATCTATGTTCTAAATTGATGGCAATGAAAATAATACTCCCCAGACACAAAAGTACACTTGTTTTCAGATTAATGCATCCTGAATGTGAGCTTTTCATCTCCTTTCTGAATGACTTAACATGTGCTCGTTCGCCTTGGCCAGAAACTGAACTGCAGGTTCATTATTTGGAAACTTATTTGCGCTGAAGTCCGTAAGGCCAGTGGCTTTGGAAGATGAAAACTGCTTTCCACAGGCTCTCATTTTGGGAAAAGCAGGTTGCCCTGGGCTGCCAAATGCATTCCCAATGAGCTCCTCCATTTGCATGTTCTGTTTGGGCTGAAATTGAGACAGTGAATACCAAACTGTTCCCAGGCCTGATCCAAGGATCTCCAGTGGCTCCTTGCGAGGGTAAATGATGAGCATGAAAAACAATTCCTACCACTCAGTGAGGAGCCCGAGAATGCTGTCAGCTTGCACTGGCACTGCATGTTCCCTCTTCTCAGAGAAGAGCGTTCCTATCTGCCATAACTGCCAGATCCCACACTCAGATCAATTAATTCCTGGAGTGCACTGTCAATTAATATGTGTAATGGATGATAAATTCACAAATGCTCTAGCTTCATTTTGTGTTTTCCAAACTGCTATTAGTACAGAATCACAATGTTTGATTAATAAAGCAGGACATTTTTTTTGTACTTTCAGATGTTGCCTTTACAATAGTACAGCTCTGTATTTTTCTCACTTATCTGTGGATAGAAGATGTAAGATAGAATAAAGTTGTAAAATACATCTGCCAAGATGTATTTGAAATTACTGTTCTTTCTGTAAATGAAGAATTATTACCCTAATTCAGACTCAGATGCTTTTCCAGACTTAGTTTCAGTTCAACTTGCAATGGAGCAGGATACTGAAAAAAAAAATAAATTAAAAGTGGAATTGAAAAGCCAAAACAGCATCATCAGTTCATTCCAAAAGATATATTTTCTTACTGTCATAACATTTTCAGACATTCTGGCAACACCTGACTTTGCAAATTGTATCAGTTCTGATAAATGATGTGTTCTGAGAGAGCATATCTGGTACATGGTCTCTTAAAAGCTTCTCCAGTCTAATGTCATTTTACATTTCTTTTTAACAATAGACTATTCAAATTAATGGGACTTAATTGCAATATGTCTTTCCCTGCTATTATAGCTCTGCACAAGTAACTGTATTAGTCTCAGCTGATAGAAACTCCCCAAGCACATCCGGTACCAACACTGTCAAACCAGACCTGCCATCCCTGGCCTTGTTCATTCACATACCTTGGTCAAACCACCTTCTTTTTCTGAGCATTAGTTCATTATCTCCCTGCTATCTGTGCCTGTGGCTGTAACTCCATCCTGGAGAACACTAATTCCACATACTGAGAGCCAAAGTAAAGCCCCACAAGTGCTTTTTCAGAGCCCTCAGCAAACGGCAGCGGATTCACTGATCCCTGCCCACCCAAAATGTTCCTTATGCTCCATATTGTCACTGCAAGTGCCACTCCTGGACGTGCAAGATTGCTGTGCTGTTTCCACAGCCAGCTGGGTTTTGAAAATCCTGACTTTTTAAACTCCCCAAATCACTTGGACGCTTGGAAAAAAGCTGTTGAGTGATCCTTTTTTTTCCCTGTGATGCCTACAGTGATGATATGCACGGGATAAATTGAAGATAATTTGAAGAACTGAGAAAAAAAACCTCCTTTTCAGTTCAGGAATTCCCCCTCATACAGTGGCATTGGTGTTCAGTCAAGGAAATGCAGTATCTGGGCTTGAATCAGTGAAAGCCCTGGCTAGCATTAAGAACATCATGCTGCAATTCAAATTCCTTTGCTGGTAAATCACAGCACATCATATTTTAAGATCCCGAACTCTTCACAAACATATGAGCTTAGAATATTTTAAGAGGTTTCTGCAAGCTATTAATTTATTGTGGTCTATTTAGTGATTGCCCCATAGTCCAGGGCACATTTCACAGTTGTCTTGACTACAGACAAATCATGAAAAATAAACAGGCCTGTTTTCATGCATTCAAAAATAGAACAGATCTAAATTTAGCTTAATAAGAGCTGGTTATTCAAGTACTAAAATGCTTAGCATGAAACACTTATAACCTAACAATCATGTAAAACTCTAGACTTCAAAGTCGCCTTGGCACAACTCTGGTTGACCACGCACATTTGACTTTGCAAAGTGAGGTGAGTTCACTCTGTTCCTCGTCTGTGCCACTGAAACCCTCTGACCAGAGCACATAACCACATCCAAACCAAGGCTTTTTTGTTAAAGGCAAAACATGTAATACGAAATTAGCTAAAACTGGTGAAAAGAAAACATAAACAAACCAAAACCACATCATTTCCAAAGGTATTTCAGCTCTGACTCGGGGAAAAGGCAGGTGTGTGCATCTCTCTCTTTGTGGGATTTCTGTCTGCATTCCAGCACGGGCACTGGTGAGCAACTGTGAACTGAACGATCTTATCCAGTTAATTCTTTTAGACTTCATTTTGGCAAAGCTTAAAATTAAAATTAGTCTCACAAATAAAAATGTTGAGATATCTGAATTCACTGGAGCTTTTGAACACTGGTTAAATTTTAAAATCGATGCTGGTTAAACAGGAATTATCATTTTACTTATGAATTACTTTTTAAAAATATTACAGTATAGAAGAACTGCAGAGTTACACAGTCATCCACTAAAATGAGATTCCCCAATCTAATAGTTATTTGACTGAGCTAATATTGAAACACTTAATAGCATTTAAACAAAAAATGTTCAAATTTCTTTAAAAAGTGGTACTCTGATCATGAGATTTAAATTATCATATTCATTAGAGAAATCCTGTGCTGGGAGCGAAACTCTAACACTGTAGTGACCCAAATTGACACACAGAAATATATTTGCCTTAAAAAGAAGATAGACACTAATGTGGGATATATTGGCACGTGGAAATATTCTTTGTCAGGGCTACTGTATTTTTTTTTCCCAATGCAAGTTATCATTTAACTTTTCCCCCTTTTTTTTTTAATTGAAAAGACAATATTTTGAAAGAATGAAATAACAGCAGTTTCAAACCACGACAGGAGCAGGCAGCAAAGAAATGCATCTTCATTTTCATCCTAAACACAAATGAAAACACGAGTGTTTGTTTTTAAGCCCGCAGACCAGAGCATCTAATTGATCCTACCTGGGAGACAGGGGCTGAATAAAGGGCCATTATGCTTGGATGAGATCTGCAGCTGCCTTGAACTTGCCAGGAGTTCAGGTGTGGGTGTCCCTGTGCCCCGAGCCCCGGCAGGAATGTCGCTCTCCGCGCGCTCCTGCTCCCGCATCTGCCTCGTGCAGCCCTTGTCGGCTCCGGCTCCATTTCACCAGAATAACCTCGCTATTCATCAACAATAAGGTTCAAATTGTACTTTCTCTTAACACAACATTAACTCTCAAAGAGCTGGAAATTCAGTATTCTGTTCCCCGAGCTTGGATTCCAAATCAGTCACTGAGAACATTATATGAGCAGTAATCCCATTAAATATATCATCTTGCAAATATCTAAATCCAGTTAATTAACTTGTATTGCAAAAGAACTCCAAGATATAGTTTTCAGTGAGCAAACTTGCATTTTAAGTTTCTAATTATATCAAAAATAAGTTTCATATCTCCTTTTCACTTAAAAAAATAGAGTAAAATCATCTAAAAATCTACAAGCATCAGCAGAACAGGTGTTCCAGGAAAACTTAAAAAATCTGAGTGTTCTTTATTAAACTCTATTTTTGTGGAGGATTATATACAGTAGAGGCCCCATAAATGTCGACAAAGACAAACACTGTCTAAGAAATTTGAAAACATTTTGCACTTATTGGCTAAACAGGAACAAATGACTGGACAGGAGACAACTGCGGTAACTTTGCAGCTCATGCTGAATGCAGTATTGCAATTCCTCCACTTGGAAATCTGTTTAAGAAAGGCTAGAACTGGAGTAAGTTTCCCAGATTTTTTTTCTTTTAATGTGCCATGAAAAGGTCTCTTTTACATGCCAGGCAGTGTTGCAACACCACTTAAACCAGTTCTGCTTTATGACCATAAATGAAGTCACACGTGATTCTAGACAGAACTCCCACCAGTTTCAGGCATAAAGGACCAGGCCCTTTGTTTTTAAGTTGTGGATAATCCCAAAGATTACAAAAAAGGGGCAGAAAGCACAAACCCTGCTGTCTTTTTAAAAGACTGACCACAACAGACAGCATATTTGCATATTAAAATAGAAAAAAGGATATTTTAGAAACAAATCAGCCACAGTATGCGGTTTGGTGTTTTATTAATTGAATTCTGCTCATATTAACAAGTATTACTACTTTTTTTCCCTTCAAATTATGCCTATTATGATTTCTCTCATGAAAATAATGATTCATGTTTTAGACTGAGTTGTGTGAACATGAAACAAAAGCAGTATGGAATAAAACTGAAAAGAATGCTGAATTATTTCCCTCCAGTTCATCAGTACTTCAGGTCACAGTCCACTCACCAATTATCCAAATGGTACCCAGTCTCAAAAGAGCTAATAACTACTTATTCATCAAAGAGAAGCTTCTGGGATTCACAAAACCTCCGTAGCCACATCCTCACTTTAAACTGCCATGAGCTGTGTCACGGAACGGCAGCGTCGCTGGCTGAGCATCACAAAAAGCCAGGGATACATGAATAGTGTTATTTTCCCCCCATTCTGTGGGAATTTATCTCCCCTCCTAGCTGCCCGTTCTCCTCTTGCCTTTATGTGTTTTGCTGCTGTGGTTTCTGATCTGCTGGCCTCGCTCAATTCCTTCCACTGAAAACTCTCATTTCATCCCAGCGTTTAGGACATCTGCCTCAGGGATAATTCAGAGCTCCAAGATTCCTTCCTCTAGGCATCTCTCCCTTTGCTTTGATGATAGGCTTCTAATTTTGGATCTCCTGGAGCAGCGCCTGACTGGGGGCACCTGATGGCAGAGCTCCAACCTACCCAACACTCTGAGTGACTCTGTGCATGTGGAACCCAAAGGGTCCAAGGCCCCTGCTCGGGTTACCTTGAAGATGACAGGATTTTGTTCCATGCTGCCAGAACAGGCTATGGTCCCACCATCAGCTCCTGAAGAACAAAACATGAGCTAAAATCCATCCAGAACAGTGAGAAATCCACTGTTTGCCGTTGACAGAGCAAGTTTTAGACAAGGGTGCTGAGTCAATTTGGGCCTGGTATCCAAAGTCTAGGACCATTTAAGCACTAGGTGGGAGGTTTCTTATGAAAATATCTCAGAGAACCTAATTTTTAACACCTTGGGCTGTAGCTGCTTGTGATTTTGTATCCATTTTGGATACAGGAGTTGAATATCCAGCCCTCCAAACTAAAGAGGAAGCCTTGAGGTTATGCTATAGCATCATATGAAGCTTGCAAGTTATAAAAAAATGCAAGTATTTTTCACCTCATAGATTAAACAGCTGCCTCATGAGTTGAAAGTGACCTTGAACAGCTCTGTTTTCCGCAGCCCAGCATGTTATCTGCTCTTGGCTCCTTTCAATGGTTTGGACAACTCAGTGCCAGAAACTTCACCTCACATTTTCCAGTCAGGCAACAATTAGATCAACCATAAAGCACATTTTTGTTCCCTTTTGGCTACCTTGAGGAATGCACGTCATCATTTCTTCATCTTTGGCCTCTGGCAAGAATGCACAGTGGCCAGGTAATTTACTCTTCAGTATTGTTTACTACTTGAATTTGAAACCAAAAAAACCCTTGTGAATTTTCCAGAAATGTCAACGATATTATGACTTGACTATAAAATAAAATATGTTCTTTTAGCTTGCCTAAATATTCAGCTGCATTCCCCGTGAAAGGGTTAATACCTGTATTTTACCCTTTTTGGATCAAGTTGTTGAAAGAGGGAAAGCTTCATGCCCCATAGGAACCTGCACTAGTACCCTAATGACAGCATAATTAGAAGTATCATTGTGGTAATGATTCTTTTCATCTGGCAAAAGGCCTTCACAAAAAAGATCTCTTATTCACTTAGTTTCACCTGCCCATTTTCTTACCTCTGCAACACTCCTTTTCTAGGTCAGCACCAGAAGTTAATACTGGGTGTTTGACAAGGCTTCAGACTTTGTGCTCATCAAACTAATTAAAGAGAAACACATCCAAAGCCTAGTGAATTATTTTACTTTTTAAAAATGCTGCCCATTCATCTTGTTTAAAGATTTACCTGGCTCAGTGGGTTTGATTAATGAAAAGGACAATGGGGCTCTTGTCAGTGTAACCTGCAGTCACTTGGTTCAGGGTCAGCAGGTTGACTGAGAGGCCTCCATGTCTATATTTAGTCTCTCTCTACTTTAAAAATCCAAAGAATTGAAACGTTACTGATTTTATCATTACGCCACTGTTTGGAGGAAAAGACGAGAGCTGTCTTGATCTCAAACTTCATTCAACTCTTTTTTGGTTTGTTTCAGTTGAACAGCACACAGCAGATCCCCCATGGTTGTTCTGGCTGTGGGTAGGTAGGATGGCTTTATGGCAACACCAAAACCAAGCCTAAAAGTGGGGTATGGGGTTCAAGTGATCTTAAAATGTAAATACTTGTAAATTGCTACTGAGGAAAATTTACACTAATATACATGTTTGCATAAACTCCAAAAGGACAAAGAAAAAAACAAAACAAAAAGGAGGAGATATGGTGCATATTTAAATGCCAGTGAGGTTATAAAATAATCATAAATGCCTTGATCCTGCAAACATTTTGGCACACAATTAGCTCTACTACCACAAATGCTCCTATTATTAGATTGGAGCTTTGATTCTGCCGTAAGTTGGAAACAAGGGAAACAGCCACATTCTTATACTTCCAGAAACAGCAATAAACTAGATTTCTGCCAAAAGTCAGAGGGGTTGCCTTTGTTTCAAGAGAAGGATGCAGCCTCCACCTGACTTGCTGACCTTGGGCTGGGTGTCCCTGTCCCTGCTCTCTGCTGGTTGTGCTGGGAAGGGCTGAGCGTTGGTCCCTCTGCTCCCCACCTGTTCCCCTCTGCTGCCTCCCCGTGCCACAGGCAGCGAGCAGGGAAGGGCCCAGCAGGGATTATAATCTGCCCTCTAGTGATTCATACAGTTAACATTTGGCAACATTTAACGTTATTTATGCATTACATAATTACACATTCATTACATAATCGTTTCATTATGCAACAGTGACTGTGCTCCTGCTTTACACCTTTCCAAGAGGTTCTAAGAGTGTAATCAATGGACTGAGCATCCAGCAGATTGCTGATAATGATGGGTTATGATCATTAATAACTCCTTCAACTGATGGGTTTATAGGCATATAAGACACAAATCATGCCTATCGTCCTGGGACAGCTACGGTTGCACAAAGCCATCTGCAAGCACAGACTGAGATTGTGCAAAACAACATCCAGTTGCTTCACTTCAGTGCCTGGGGCCAGTGTTTTCAGTTGTGCTATTGAGCAATAATGCCCAGATCCTCTCCTGAGAGGCCGAGTAAGATTTTCTGGCTGATTTAATGAAGTAGGGCTGAAACACACCTTGGCATCTCTGGCCACAAAGATGTTTGTGGTTTGGAGGGAAGGGCGTGGTCCCCAGTGTTTAGTCTTGTAAGTACTCTTTGACAAGTAAAAGGCTTTGTTACGCGTTACTGTACCTTGATTTTAAGACAGTCTTTGAGGTTCTTTACCAAGAATTAATTGCATCATGCCAAAAAACCCAATAGTGCATCATGGCAGTGATTCACTGCCCTGTGACAAGCTCTGCTTCAGGAACCATGAAGAGCTTCCACTGTGATGCTGCTAATTCAGCAGGGCAAAAACAGGAGGTAAAGGGTCATGAGGGCCTTGGTCCTTAGTTCTGTCTGTGATGTACACAGGTCCCTGAGCAGCAATGGGAGAACAAGTCCTACAATGACGGGCTGTGCGTCCAGGGGTACTACCAAAAGGAACATTTTCCACTCCCACCTGAACCCAGAGGAGTTCTGTGCGCTTCAGCCCCAAGTTCCATCTCCCCCAGTGAGCTCTGACTGCAGTCTCTCTCAGTACAGCTCTGCAAACCCACCCTCATTCAACAGTCACTTTGTTCTGGCAAATAAAACACTTCTGGGCTTGATCATTTTATCTTCCCTATCATCTGGGAAATGCATTTGGATAAAGGGACATTCATTGAACTGTCTTTTATCACACAAGTATTTCTACCAAAGAAAGAGTTCCAGGATTCAACTTTGTGTATTAAAAATTCAAAATTCAAAGAAGTTTTATTGCCAGACTTTCACTTCTCAATAATTATGTCTTAATTGTTCTGCAAGTTTGCATTACAATTTGTCATACATTCAAAAAATTAGCATTAGAAATCCACCTTCCTTCTGCTTAACAAATTGAGAAGTTTTATTTAAATGCTGCCTTTTAAATGCAGCCATGCTCTAGCATTCTCCTTGGATTTTTAAATAGGTAAATACTACACTGGGCTGTCTACAAGGAAAAAAAAAGATTAAAGACAGATGAGATTGTTGGGGAAAAGAAGTGACATCTTTTCCACATAGCAAGTCAGATAGCAAATACGGTCACCTAAGTAAAAGGAGATCAGACACTGAACTCAATTTTTATTGTATTATATTTGAAGTACCACTTCACTTCATTCCCATGAGAGAAATTTATGCAATCTTTCACACTGTGCTTCTGCAACAGCCATTTGCAACCATGCTGCCTATGGCTTTTCAAGACCTAAATTTCCAGCACAGGGAGGTAAATTTTTCCAGTATTTCATCAGTCAGAGTGCACCCACCCACTGAATCCTGAACATTTCCTGCAGTGGCTTTGAGATAAAGATTTCCTGATACTTGCAAGCCCTGTAAGAATAATATTGTTTACAAATGAGAAATTCTGATGCCTGATATTCCAGGCAGCGCTAAGTGTTAGATCTTCCTTCTCGACATAGTTCCATGTTTCCAGGTGTTACGTTTTTCATTATTTAAGAGCAGGTAGAAAAGCAAGACAATAAGTATTCATAAAATGTCAGACATTCTCCAAAGGGCTGTTTGAGTTAACACAGGCCATAAAGCCCTCACTTTTATTAGGTTTGAAAATGATAGCTATTTGAAGGAAATTATGTCACCACTTAAAATATTTTACCAGAAGAAACTGCTTAGCACCATATCTTTAAACCACCAAGAAAGAAATTCCAGAGAGTTTCCACTACGCCACGGTCTCCTGACAGCTCCTGTCAGTGTTGCAAAGCAATTCAGGTAAAATAAGGAGTAATCTTCCCATCCTGAGTCAAGAATACCAAGGCCATGAACACTATTTTTGCTCAGAACCTGCTCCAGGTGATGTGTTCCAAAGCTGCTTGGTGATGAGCCATATCACCGCTAGCCCTCTTTGTGAAGTCCTTTGCAACCCTTCATCTGCATCGTGAATTCTTTGGAGTACACGAGGTGACCCAGGGGCAGCTGAAGGCCAGCTCACTTCCAAAACATAGAGCCAAGGTGCAGGGAGACAGCGACAGGTGACTCAAGATTAAACAGTGAGGATCAGGGAAGCAGAAATCAAGTTAAATGGGTTCCTGCTCTTGATAAGATGTGGATGTAAAACCACAATCAATTTCCCAGGGTTTGGATGCAGAATGGGCTCCAGCTCCTGCTAGAATTTTGGGCCTGTGACCAACACTGGCAGAGTGTATTTGTTTGAAGTCTGCAGATCGAAGTCAGTGCACAAGCCACGCTGTCGCTTATACCTTCACAAAATTCCCAGGCTTCTGAAGAACCCACATGGCTGGTGCAAGAAGAAAAATAATTCTCTGAAACGACTGAAAATTCTGTCTGTACTTAAGGATCTTACACTGACATAAATAGATGTAATTTACCTATATAACCTCACAACACCAGCAAGGACTGTTCACCTCTTGGTGAAGGATTCTTGCTATTTGTACACGTGCATTTTAAAATAGGATGAACAAATAAATGGCACCAAGGTGCACTGCTATCCGCGTTTCTGACCTCTCAGGTTAGGGTCAGGAATCAGCTACACTGCATAGGATATTAGCTAATTAAGAGGTGGAAAGGGACGTTCATTCTGTGTGGTGCATCATAAGATATATTTTCTGAGCGGGGGCAATCTAACAGAACCTTTTTATCTGTTATCATAAAATACTCTGAATTAGCAAATAAATTCTGCAGCAGAGAATATTTGCAGCCTGTCTGTTCAAGTGTACCATCAAAATTGTTGGTGACACACTGGTTGTGATAGAGCTGACGGTTTGGCTTTCTGACTTTTGCTGGTTCCTTCAACACAGGCATTCTGAAGGCCCCAGATGTTCAGTCTAACAACTCACAGGCCTTATTTGTGTTACAAGCCCCTCACTCTTCAGGACGGCTGCGCTTATTCCTGTAACGACAAAGTAGGTATTTCTTTCAATAACATTCACTTGCCATTAGAAAAATATCCTAATTATGAATTCAGAAGTGACAGATTGTGAGATCCAGTTTGCAAAGATGATGTCACTGGTGGGGAATTGGTGGGTAACCTCCAATTACCTCCTTGAATAAAGACATCAGTGTTGTATCTCGAGAAATAATGGCTAATGATATGTCTTCCAAAAGGAAATAGCGTTATTAATTACTTTACTGTGAACACACCACTTATTGACAGCTTTGAAGGCCATTCATCCAATTAAGTATAATGACTAAAAGCTTCATTTGGCCTTCATGGTTATACAGATGGGCTAAGAACAGAGAGCAAGATTCTGATTTCATTTATAACCTTCATAAATATTCAGAGAAAGTCACAAACACCCATGGAGCTCCCCTGGTTTCTATTGCTGTGATTAGAGTCAGACTGTGGCAGGTAATGATGGTATAGAAAGGGCTGTAAATTGATACCTCTAATACCTTGAAGACTTATTGTTGTGCAATAATACAATCTGTCATCTCTTCTGATTGTTACTAAGCACTTTGCTTCCAAGTACTTTCCTATCAACATTTAGAGGGTTTTGCTTTCCCCAGCTATCGTCCAGGCCTGCTTACATTTCAGTGACAGATGATTTAGTTGCAGACACCTCCGGATATAAGTTACTTACCAACTGCAATTTCCACATTTTTCCCCTCCCTCAGATTAATCTAACAATCATTCTAAAAATCATTCATTCATATTATACTTTCCCTCAGTTTTACAGATCTGCTCCTGATTGTATTCATGCACTGTTAAGAATAACACAACTGAAGCCACCAGAATTTCTTTGGAGAGCAGAATCTGGCCTCAGATATAAAGGATCATTTTCATTGACCCACCCAGGCATCTCTGAAGTCCTCATTAACATAGCATTTTGCTGATTAATTATTCTAATGGGTGGCAGGACAAATCCTTGTGCACCGCACAGCTCAGGTAATGTGTCTCTGGGACAGCAGTGCTGCTGTTAACATTGCTGCGGCCACCACTGCCTTTTATCTTTGAGCAGCAACAGGTTGCTAACAACACTTGGTTATCGTTTTCACGTTCTGGAACATCAAAAATGCTGACAGACTAAGGTGGCAACAGTTTGCAAGCACTCAGGTAGAACATCAAAGACCTTGCTAAAGGTTTAATACACACCAGCAGCAGCAACAGTTTTACGTCTACCTGTACCACGGGTCTAATCACTCAGAAATCTGATACTGATGCTCACATGACATCCAAGAATTGCTTTTTTTGTTAAATGGAAAGCAACATTACAGCCAAATGGCAAAGTGTCTGCAACTGCTTTGTTTCTATGCAACACTGAGGAGCCAAGAAACTCACAACCTTGTAACAGCTGACATTGTAGAATAACTTAATGCCGCCAACAGGTCTTGAGAGAATGCAGAATTATATGTAAATATATCAAGTAAATGTTTTTAAGTGATAGGTCTTCACCTTGTGCAAACAAGTTGCAAGAGCAGTATTTATCAAAAGGGTGCCTGATGCAAAGAAGTCAGATTAATTGTTTATGCAGAAGCATTCAGTCTGCATTGCAATGAGTGCAAGCACAGAAAAGGAACGTTTCTAGAAACCACCTCCTTCAGAGAACAACTGTGAACGAAGTAAACATGGTGGCAGCAATTTTAAGCATGATTTTAATACCTTCTGCCACTTTGCATTGGCTGTGTTCATATGTATTGGGTACACTTAGAGCTGACACGGGGAAGGGAGAATAATTGCTACTAAGCAGGTCAGAAATGTGACTACTTTGTAGATAAGCCTCACACAAGAAGGTACCAAACTGTGGAAAAACACACTCTTGCCTGAGGAGGCCTGGAAACCCATCAACTCAGGGACAAAATTGTTGTTCTGAGCTTGAAGCCAGTAGATATTAATCTATATCTGCTACTTTCCCTTATTTCTATTACTAAGGTCTCATACTGAGGCAGACAATGCTACCTGCAAGATGGGCAAGGATCCCAAGGATTGGCCCACTTTGCAATTCCTGGCAGTTCTTCAGAAGCTGCATCTGGCCCCAAAATTTCCAGGGCAGGACAACCATGTCTGCTAGCAAGTAAAGGGGATGTGGGGATAATCAAAATACAAACAAAACACAAATGAAGCAGATGGACACAAGCGAGAGTCTGGGTATTGGAGCCATGCAGGGCTGCAGGGCTGGTTTCACAGCAGGGCTTTGCAACCTGGCCAGCCTGGATGGGGATCCAGACTCAGCTGTGGCGCCAGAATTCAGGGTTTATTTGCCTGAGACATCTTTATTTATGAAAGCAGGAGAGAATGTCTACCCTGAAACCTTCTCTGCGATTTGAAACTAATTAAGCAACAGGCCTGTCAAGTGGCTCCACTGCCACCACGCCGTGTGCCAAGCACCAACAAAGTTCCAACCTATTTGATTCTGTGATTCTGTGATCTGCTGAAGCACAGTGACTGCAGAACAGTGGTGGGACACCTTGCAGCCGTGTGTGCAGCTCCATAATGGATCTTGGACACCAAAAGCAGGCAGGGACAAATGAGACGTCACCTTACCTCAGGGTTACAGCTGGTTGACACTGAAAGCTGAAAAACGAGTCTAAGCAGCACGACTGGCCCCCCAGGGCAAACAGAAATGCCCTGACCTCTCCATGTGCTATCCTGCTGCCCCCAGCTCTTTCCACTCAGGGGTAGCAGAGGAAGCTGAGGAAAGCATCGATGACATTGTTTCTTCAACACGTTGCCACCTTCAGTATTTACCTCTCTGATTCTCCCAGAGTAAAACAAAACCAATGACACCATTCCTCATATCAAATATCACTGGATGGCAAAGCTCACAGCTGAGCTGGTATAAGTTGGGAGATGCAAATTTTAACCACCCTGGTGAAAACCTGAAGAGGACATGGTCACTGTGCTTCATAACCCATGCCCTAAGCAAACTGTCTCTTGATCCTGAAATTGGTTACCTGTCAGTAGCTACACACAAGGAGGAAAAAGGGTTCAAAAGCCTCATAAAATCATGAAGGAAACTGCTGTAAATTGATCATGTCACATAAAAAGAAAACCAAAACTTATTCACAAAACGTAAACAAAAAATATTTTCCAACAAGGCCTCTAATTATGACAGCTACCATGATGAGTAAAATAAAAGAACATTGCCAATTAAAATCTAATTTCTCTACAGTATCTTAATACAGGGCCTCATTTTATAAACCTTTTCAATAGCATAATAGTAGTGCCAAATTAATGTATTCTTTTTTTGTTATTAAAGGTAATCATAAATACAAGCTTTTTCAAGAGTGGAATTTAAAGTTAGCAACTACATGATAAAATTTAGGGCTGTCTCCACAGTACAAACAGAAGAGCGTAACAACTTTTTACCTTCCATAGTCCACATTATTAAGGCAAGCTTTATACAGGCTTTCAATTTCTTAAACCAAGTTGCTATCAAATTGCCTTTGTAGCAAAAAGGGATGGATTTGAAGAAAATATTTTAAGTGCCAATGTTCATGAAGAAGAACTCACTGATAACAGCAATGCTGCCAACCAAAAATTACACAACTCAGTCTCTATGCACAAAGACCTCCATCTAAAAATAAAGTTAGATGCAAATCATAGGAGAAAGAATCACATTTCAAGTTATAGCAGTGCATGGCATATTCATCATCCATGGCAGGTGTTAAACCGTGGCTGAAACAATAGTGTTGAAAATATATCCCAATAAATTATCCCTACCGCATGACTGAGGCAGAAATGAAAATGAAAAAAGAGAGGCAAAATTAAAAAATTTGTCAGAAGCACATTAAAAATAAAATAAAATGAGTGTTCTGTTTAATGTTCTTGCCCTGAGAAAATCTCCCAGTGGAGTCAATGAGAGATTATCTTGGGCAGGGAGTACTGAGCTGGCCTTAACACATTAAAAGATAAATCATACATGGCTGACGCAAGTCGGGGGGGGGGAAAGTGTTACGGGAAATGTTTATCTTTTCCAAATCTTTCTTGAGGGCAGCGTTAAAAAAAGGTTGATGTGATTGAAGCATAATGTCATTACTTGCCAGGGGAAATACAGGATGTTAAGAGGCTGATTAACCTGCCTTCACAGTGCAAGCATGTGGCCCTAAATTTGTATCATATTAACTTTTTGTCTTCTGAAGTTCTCCAACTGCAAACTCATAGGTAAACCCAAAAGGTGCAGCCACTGCAGGTGGAGGGTGAGATGGGAGCTGTGGGACACAATGAAAGCCAGGACTCAGCTGAACTTTCTGCAAATACGAGGAAGGTCGGCTGCAAGAATTTCATTTAGATCCATGCTCAGCTAAAGGTAACTGCGGGCAAATTATGGCCCCTTCAGTCAGAGGCGCTTCAGAGCAGTACTGCTTCTGCCAGCATTGCTTGGGCTTGCACTGAGCTCCTTGATGAGAACAGAAGCTGATCTAAAACATGCACATTTATAATCTGAACTCTATGAACGGTGTGTATAACTTTTTTATGCTCCAGGACAGACCTACTGCTAAATAAGTCTTTTTCTGCAGCCTCCCCCAGCTTTGTAACTAACACTTTTCTTTGATTTACAAAACGCAGTTCTCACCCCTGGTTGTCAGGGCCTTCTATTTTGGGCTGGGGCAGCACTCCTGGAATGCAGCAGAGCACGATTGGGTGCTGCACCTTTGCTCCATGCAGGAAAGAGGAGGACCCGAAGGTTTGAGGAGAGCCCAACTGCTCCAGCACAAGGCACCAGAGGCAAATAGATGCTTGCCAGCTCATGCCTCTTAAAACTGTAAGAACAGGCTGTTCCAGACATATATAATGAGATTCCCAATGCTGCTGACACCTCAATGCCTGTTGGAACACCAATGAACAGCATCATTACTCTTAAATTTGTTAATAAGGTCGCTTACTCTCGGGTGACTCTGCAAAGGTGTGAGCTTACCCACCTGCATTAGAGTGAGTCCATTACTTCTCCCAGTGCCAATAGAAACAGCATTATGGCAAAATTATATCAAATTTTTGATTAAGAAATGTTAAGAATATAAGTTTATAAAGTCAAATGTTCCAAAGCTGAGAAACAGAAGAATTAATGTTGCCTTGTTATTCACATCTGATTTTTTCCACAGGATGTACTACAAAATTAAGAGCTGAAATTACACCTCTTGCACTCACTCCACCCTTTTCAGCTGGCAGGAGGAGATGAACTTTAAAGACTCATTTCTTAGAGACATTTACAGGCTCTCAGCTGTCTCAGTGTTTCATGTTTCTTAACTGTGTTACAACATCCACACGAGTTGAATTGGTGCAGCAGCGGATGTGGAAACTCAAGCCCCACAGTTGGTCTGGAGTGATGGATGAACAAAGAAGAGACTTTGCAGGGAAAGGAAAAATGTGTGACACATATTTGAAGACTATCACACTGGGAGGGTACCACTCCTGAGGCAGGTGACTCAGACTGCAGAGCACATTTGAATTTTATTTTTCCAGTCCCCATGGCTATAACCACCCCAAGACAGCTGTCAGTGTCCCTACAGGCTTCTGTGCCCTGTTGGATTTGCAGATTCTTACCACACCTATTTGTAAAGAGCTGCCTGGGCACACCAGTGGGTCCTAATGAAGCCTTTTAATGTTTTCCATTGCAGAGTCCCTGAGATCTGTCATGGAGAGGATAACTTACAAACAAACCTGATCCTCTACACTGGGACCATCCAGAACAGAACAGAACATCAGGGCCAGAGGATGATTTGCTAATTATGTCCCCAGCCCGAAAGGTGGTGGCTTTGGCTCAGTTTTCCTTCTTCATTAGTTTTCTGCATGATTTGTGGCAAATCCCCAAAGCCATCACCTGCCAAAGGATGCAAGTGCAAAAAGCAAGAGAAGAATAAAATGTAGGCACTGGGGAACAGAAGTGTGGCTCCTCAGGTCACATATGCACCCACATTTCCAACAGTAAGAAACCCTCGATGTTTTCAGCCCAGCACCACCATCACCCTCTGAGCGTTCAGTGCCCAGCTCTAACATTATGCCAGAACATGAGTGGCCTTGCCTTTAACACTGAACATTCAGCAGCAGCTCTTGCAGCTTGAAGGCATCAAATATGATCATCACTGCATCAGAGAACTGAGACCCCGCCTCCTGCCTTCACCAGCCCTGTACTTTGTGTGCTTTCTGCAGTGCTGGAAAAGCTTTAGCTACAAAGTGGAGTGTCCTTGTGCCCAGGACTGCAACAGCCAGCGGCAAAAGCCTCTTCCCAGGAAGCAGATGGTTTGGATCCCAACACAGTCATGGAGAACAGGATAGAGAACCACAATTTCTTACAGCTTGGCCAAGGCTTCTAATCACTAACATGGTTTTTATCCTCCTCACATTCCCCTTTCCCTTCATTAAAATTAAATTTTAAAAAGGCCAGTATAACTTCCATTTTTAAAAGGAACTACAGAAACATCTTAATTAGAGAAGAGAGTCTAGCTGCACTAATATTTTGTGTGTTTGTGTAATTATACACAGCATAGTAATACACACCACGCATTATTTTGGCCAAATCAATCAGAATACCAGCTTCAACATCTCATACTGTCCTTAGATTCGTTGGCATCAATGAACAGTCTGCAGTGTATTGCAAAAGCATTTTTCCACATATGCCAGCGAATGTAAGAAAACTCAATAACCACAAACAAAGTGTGCAGTGCCAATCAAATATTTTTAAAGTGAATCTAGAGAAACAGAAGCGGTGTAATTTTCATGCTACAGGGTGCATTTTATGTTACTTGATTATCAAACCCTTTATTCCATTTGCTGTAACAAAGGTTCCAAAATTGGAGTGCACCCACGGGAACACCGTTTACAAGATTCATTCGGAGATGTATCAACAGTTCAGGCCCACGAGGTACAGGAGAACATTGTAGAACATTCACAGTCCATAAACCCCCATATAACAACTGCCAAGCCCTATAATATCTTGCTTTCAGAAGAACAATTCACTCCTTTATACATCAAACAGCAATTTTCCTAACTGTGGTAATTTTATATGTGATGATAAATTCGGGTGGAAATTAGCCTGATAGTTTCTCAGGAAATGTAATGCAAAGAAACTCCCTAAACTTCCTGCACCTTTTTCAATATTCATGTATTATTTAAATACTTAACTATAATTGCATTTCTTTGGAGAAACTGGGTACCTTTGCTCTTAACACTGGCACAGGTCTTTCTCTCCCAGGATTAGTCTCAGTGTGGTTTGCAGGATTTACCATGACTACTTATAATCACTGGTTGAAAAATTGACAGGCAAGGTATTTTTCCAAGAAAAGTACTTTGTAGGGCTTAAGAAATAGATATCTTGGTAATCGAATTCAGCAAGGGAATGCTCACACATGTAAAGAAAGGTCATTGTTGGCTGAAGTGTGACAGACCTAGTCCGTATTAATTTGTACTGACTTGATGAAAATCCATGACTTCCCCGAATTTTGGACTGACTCCTGACAATTGCAGATCCCAGCCAAATATAACAAGCTTTTACTGCGGTGACTTTCAGGTCAACCCATTTGGGATAATGAGCTTCACAAAAACCGAGAGTGTAAAACTTAGGAGTTCTTCCTGACTTAAACATTTCCAAGGAACGAGACCGGCTGCAATTTGAACTCTGGTTTGAATAAGCCTTTATGATATCTTGCAGCATCAAAATAAATCCTCAATTTTTTAATTATTGTACCCTAAGTGCCCTAAGTCTTGCTTAGAAAAAAAAAAAATTAGTCCATCAAACCCAAATTAGATAAAGTCCATTTCAGAAGGAGCCGACTTTGCTCTGGACTCTAATGATTAAGGAAAGCCCCAAAAGCTGGATTAGGTATCTTAAATTTCATATTCTTTGTTTTGTTTCCCACTTATCCACTGTGAATTGGGATGTGTAACAGAAATAAATTTAAAATGTTAGACTTTAAACAAAACTTTCAAAAATAGTTACATTTACTAAATTCACAATATTTATTTAATTTAAAATTAAGAACTATTCAGACAAGTTTTCTCTAAACTTTCAAGGAAGTTAAGCTACTGAATTATTTGAAGTCCTGGCTAAATATCTGTATCAGTTAGTCAAAGTCTAATTCACATTTTGACAACAATATCCTTTTCTATTGTATAAAAATGCCTTCCTTTTACTTCAGTTTATTCCAATAGTTCTGATTAGTAATTAGCTCATCCACAGCTGAGAAAAAAATCAAACAGGAATTGCAAAATGGAAGAGATATTATTTTCTTCTTTCTGTCTGTGTATAACAATACAGTGTAAGAGGGAGAGATTTATCATCTCTAAAATTAAGACAGATAAGGATGAATGTAAGTAAATTGATTCAATTTTCTAATTAAATACAATATTCCCTTTGTTTAATAATTGAATTTAGATGAATTTATATTGTTTTCTTATATATCTAGCCTACCCAGTATAATTTATTTCAGTAGCATTAAGATTAATTCCTAGATTTTTTTATCCACTGGAATTATAATTTATACATAAATGAGGATATAAACATAATCCAGCCCATAATAAATGCAAATAGAAACAAATCTATACAAGAGCCTAAATAATAAGACAGTGTGTCCTATATATAAGCAAGTTATTGAAACCTTAAAAGTGTTCTGATTGTTTATTGGTATTATTTTAATTAGTTTTTTATTATTTTGGTTTAAATCAACTCAACATGGCTCAGTCTTTCTAGGCTGCACTGCAAGCCTCTAAGAGCACATCTCCGTTCTCACCAGAAGGTTGGGCTGGAGGAGCCTCAGTGCTCCCAGTGTGCCAAACTCACCATTTTCCTTCTGTTCCTATTGCAGAATTTTCCATTTTTCCCTCCTCAACCTTATTATCTATCATACTTTAACTGTGCCTTTCACACTTTGTTAACAAGCATTTGCACATCAAATTTGGGGGTTGGTTCATAAGAGTTCAATAATAATATTTTCATATAAATTTTATATGACTACGATTTTTGCCAGTCCAAGGAGTGCATTTCTTAACTTGCACTACATCCAGAGCTTTACGGGATACCAGAACAGGATTGTCCAACTTGCCTCCTGAATTCACCCATTCACTTGTGTTCAAACAGATTCAGTTCTGTCAGCCCAGCTCCCTCTATATCCTCTGACTCTTGGGTAACCACCAATTTAATGCTAACCTCACCACATTTTAAATTATTTCCCAAATTCCAGAATATTATAATTTCTATCTCTCTAAGTAGGTAAATCAATAAATTGAATATTACATGTTTTATTCTACAACTAAATCTATTTATAGGTCCTAGGTGACTTTAAATTTTTTTCTCCCTTACTGTCAATGAGAACTTTATTTGACTGTATATTCGGATCAAGTTTTATCCTTTTTACGAGTTTCCCTTTCTAACATGAACCTTGGAGAACACAGAATCACACATGATTGTATCATTTTTTATAAACTTGTTATTGTCTTTATTGCTACAGCAATAATTTTTCTGCTAATACTGATTGACTACTTTTTATCAGAATAAAACCGTAGAACTCAATATTACCTGTTTTTAGAGCCCATATTAGCTTTTATTAAAGTTTGCTCTTAGATTTCTGGAAGTAGTTGTCACTTCTAACCTCAGCATAGAGACAAGACCTACTTTTACATGTCTCTGGGAAGTTCTGCAAAGTTTGAGTTGAGCTCATTATTGAGTTCATTATTATCAGCTAACTGGAAGATGACCTAATTCCATTCCCATGCCTGACAAACACAGTCCTGTTAACATAAAGAAGTCATTGTAAAGGTATAATGGATTGCAAGGGGGTTTTTTTGTTGGTTTGTTTGTTTTTACGTCTTAAAAGATGTTACCCAGTGCAATTCTGCATTCTGAGACACAAAAACATGAGATGTTACATTCCTGTGAAGAAACAATTAGCACAGATTTCCTGGAAAGGCGATGTTGCCTGAGGGTGTGGGAGGCTGGACGAGATGATCCAACCTGAGGTCCCTTCCAGCCTGAATTATTCTACAATAGACATCCCATCCCAGTGAGTCACCAGATATTTTTAAAACTGGCTGGGAATTTCTTTCCCCCTGAGTGCTTTGCTCACAAAGAAATAACTCAACTCTCTTGGTTAGACTTGCTGATGGCCTTGTTGCACAGACTGTCTCTTCTACAATGGACATGGAGAAGAGAGATGCTTAAATTCAACTTTTTCTCCTCTCTAGGGCTGTGTCATTATCGTCCCAGTGGCAGCTTTTCCTCATGCCTCACCAGACTGACTCCACACAGGGGCACAGGGAGCAGAGGAAAGTGCTTTTGGTGTGGCAGACCCTGAAGGGGAAGGAGAAGCTGCTGATGCAGGAACAGCTTAAACCAGGAGTCCACCTGCAAGCTGTGGAAGGCAGAGGAGATGTCTCGGGGGCTAAACAACATCCAAAGATGAGAGAAGATCCCAGAGGGTGACAGGAGTCAGGGTTTGAATTTACTTTCTTTGTCAATGATTCAAAGGAATTTCAATAACATTCACAAATACACTTTCCTTGCATAAAGAAAGGTGTTTGGTGCAGTAGGACTCTTGCAGAACGAACTGAACAGCAAATTCTCATGCACTCGGCTCATTACACACATGCACAAGACTTTCCTTCCAGGTGCCTCAGCCCTGCTTTGTAGGAAGCATCACTGTCAAAAACACTTGAACAATTCCTGTAGCAAATTTGTCAGCTTTGAAACTCAGTTTCTGGGATGTTTGAAAGAGAAATGCTCTGCAAAAGAAACATATCGGGTTTTTATCTCATACTTAAGATATTTACAATAACTTACTATTTGTTCAAATGGCAAAAATCTCTTTTAATTACATACATTTTCTGAAAAACTTCAGAGCTACACTAGTTTTATGAGTCATTTGTTAGAAAAGATTGAGGTTTTTAAGAGGATCCAGCTGTAACTTGCCCTGAGCACTGTATAAATTCTTCAGTAAGTACTTGTGTCTGAGTGATTGAAAAAAATACCCAGTAGTTTTGTTTATCAATGCAAAAACTTGTTTAAACATATTCAGAACTGTGTTTCTGCTTTTATTGAACATAATCTCTCTGTTTCTCTTATTAAGGATGCTTTCATACAAATGATCAAAATGATGAAACCTTACACCTCAGATTCACAGAGAACTGGAGAAAATGTAATGGTGGTAAGTTTTGATGTTTTCTGAAGTAGGAGAACTACAATATCTCTCTACAGTGTTTTGGCTTGGGGATAGGTGCTTTGAAAGCACAGCTCATGATGTTCTTTCACCCAGAAAAAAAGTAGGAAAGTAGACTTTTTTTGGCAAAATAATAACTATGCTAACTTCCACACAAATCATCCAAGTAAACCGAGTCTGATCTCTTCATTCCCAGCCTTTCTGGGAGTCACCGCTTGGCACCACTGTGTGCTTGTGCTTTCCAATTATTGGAAGGAAAAGATAAATTAAAAATGAGGGGAAGTTAAGATCTTCTTTTAAGATCTTCTGACGAAACACCTAGCTGTGATGGTGCTTGGTTTAAATATTAGGAACACAAAGAGAAAAGTCTGCTCTGCTTCAGTGGGTCACTTGATGTGCCTCAACTGATTTATTTCTGGATTCAGAGGTGTTGCCTCAGTGATCTGCCTGTGCAAACCAATAAAATGCAACAAGATGCCAAATGTCTCCCAAGCCTCATGCTGGGTTTGCTGCCCTCACTGAAATGCACTTACTAAACATTCCTGGGATAATGGTTTTCCTTTGGAGACACAGACCTCAAAAGGAAAGCTGTTATTCCAGATTGCATTGTTCTCTCTCGAGATAAAGGGAGAAACAAAAGAGAACCCCTCCTGAAATCCCTCTGATATTTTTACCCAGGCAACCTCCCAGGTCCCAGTGGAGACTCGAGGCTGTAACTCAACACATGATTTTGCATAATTGGACCCATCTTAAATTGCTGTCTCCTAGTGTTGCTAACCCTGGAGTCTGACCTTGGCTTTAATTTTTAAAAGTTTACTTTGCTGAGGCTTCTCCTTCTCAGCTTCAGTGCTACTCAAAACAACGACAGAGCAGTTAATAACTACAAAGTGGGCAAACAACAGAGCAATCATCAAACTTTTTTGTACTCAGATACCATTTTAGACACCAGTGATATTAGGAACAGAGAAGGATTTAAATGTGCTTTGACACAGGAGATGATACCGGGGAAGATAAATGTTTTAAATCAAACTCTGTTTAAGATAAGCACAGCATACAAAGTAGCTACTTGACTCTTGATTTAAAAGTGCAGTTATTCTGATACATACTTAAATATACAGACCTGTATCTGGAAAATAATTCCAATGAGCTATTATATGAGTAATGAAAATACAACATGCTTGGGCTGAGTGCCATTCTATTTATTATTATTCTTCTTCACCTAATTTTTACAACTTGCTGAAGTCCATGCTCTGTGTTATTTGAAGCCAAACACAGGTACAGGTGCACGGACATGTAAAAGTGTTATTAAATAGCTGAAGGAAAAGCTTATAGTCACAACTGAAACTGTGGCAAATCAACATCTCTGCCTGCTTAGCTCTGTGCCAGAAGAGAAAAAAGACTCAGAAAGCAACAGAATGATGCTGCTGCCAACTCACAAAAATCCTGGGCTACAAACACATTGTATTTTGTGCAATTTTAATATCAGACAAGCCAAAATATTTCATTCCCAAGGACCAGGATTTATATTTAGCCCTAAATTTTCCTCTTTGTCAGCAAAGCTAATTGCTACTTTGAAAACAGGTGGGATAAGGGTCCACTCCCCTGGATCTAATATAGTCATTAAAACAGAGGCAAAGTGGGAATAACTGTTAACATTGGGATTTAGTAGCCTTTTAAGCTCTTTTTGACCTGGTATAATGCCAAATTTGTGCAATAATGCCAAAGTTTGAAAAAAATAATTAGGAATTTCACAGCTTTATACTTTGTAAGGGTCTGGAGACAAAAAAAGGGAACAAAAAGTTTTGCACAGAACTGAGCCTCCTGAGTTTTCCTGCTCATGAGTAGTGGTCTGATAAAAAGAGATTCATGTTTTTTAGCAGATATGCTGCCAGCTTTTCTCACAGGGAGCAAAAGGCAGTGTGAACTCCAGGGCCACATCAAAATAAACACATTTTATACCTGTGGGAAACAGGGAGGTTCAGTGTTCCAGAAGTCTAAATAATTAATGTACAGTAGTTGAGGGAGTTGACAGGTTAGGTATCAGAAAGAAATTCCTCCCTGTGAGGGTGGGGAGGCCCTGGCACAGGGTGCCCAGAGATGCTGTGGCTGCCCCATCCCTGGAGGTGTTCAAGGGCAGGTTGGTCTTATGGAAGGCTGGAAGCAGACCATCTCTGAGGTCCCTTCCAATCCAAATCATTCTGCGTTTCTATAATACAAGCTGATATAATGTATAGATAACAATGATCCAAGTGTCGTGCTGAGATCCTCTCCTGTGCAAACTGCAAGGGCTACAAATTGCTTAAAGGTTTTCAGACACTGACTGTGCTGTCCAAGTACCAGTCTCAGGTTAACAATGAGAAAAAGATGAAATCCTGCATATTTTAGAATGTGATGATCTTATTCCGCAGTAATTGTCAAAGTGCTCTAATGAGAAAGCATCACCTTCTAAAATACTTCAGAGAAAGCACCACTTTGTACCTGGGACTGCAGTGAGAGGTTATTCCAGCTGGCCAGCACCATGGCAGTAACTCTTCCCAAGCTAAAATGTCAGCTGCTTTGTATGGGGCTTTATTCAGGGAAGGACAGTCCCAGGACATCACAAACAGCGCTCCTGGCAGAAGGCCACCACTGCACTGAAAGATTTTAATTGTAATAACAACTCTGCTAACCTGACATCTTCCCTTTATAACTGCATCACTCTTTGCTTATATGTCAGTCTTTGAACAGCTCCATTAGCCTTTAGTCAGTCAATTTTTCTTTCCAAGACAAGTCGAAGGTAGAATCAAAAAAAGAAGTAAAAGATTTAATATTTTTAGTATCTGCTATTGTCCTTTGGGTAACAAATAAATAAATAAAATCAAAAAATGAAAGCAATTTACTTTGGAGGACAATTTGTGTGATTTTCTTCCCAGGCACTAGGAAAATCTGAGAAACCTGTTACTGTTTGTGTTCACAGCATCCATGGCTCTCCTGAAGAGCAATGCTTACTGCAGCCAGCCAATTATTGCCTCCTGGAAGGAAGCAGTTATTGCTTCTCATCCCCTGCCCCTGGAAAACTCAACAAGCTCATTCTCCACCTTTTATATTCTGAGAGAGCTGCTGTTCCCTTCCACAGCTACCTCATGTATTAACATTTGATCAATCTTCAACACAGCGACTACCCAAACCCCTCCTCTCCCTCTAAAATCAACATCTCTCTTTCCAGCTCCCAACTGCTACAGACCACCACTGCTGAACGCTTTTCTCCAGCTATTTCTAAACATCTTAAAGTCTTGTGACTTTGAGAGATGCCATGATTGTGAGAGAGGCTTAGGTTTCTCACAGAACTCTCTCTTTTTTCCAATACCAGCTTTTTTTAAGACACACACAACCACAAAGCACAGCTTTCCACTCAGTTACAGCAGCTGTTTTTTGCAAGTCCACATGCTTCTCTGAAGGATTCAGGGAAATCCTCTTTATTCTCCTCTTTATTCAGATGAACTGCCTAAAACTAATGAATCAGAGCTGCATGTTCTCATTGTCCTAAGTCAGATGAGGAAGACACTGAGTGTATTTAACAGAACATGTCCTCAGACTTGGCAACTTTTCAAACAAGTCAGTGATGTCCCACACAACACGATCAGCAAATGGTACCTTCCATTTTGAATGCTCCTTGGCTGACACACTTCTGTGTAGTAAACCCAGACAGGAACTGCAATGGTTTGTGGGCTTGCAGACGAAGAACATCCTGAGCAACCCATCCTGACTGATATTTGACATTCATCTGCTAATTTGCTTCCTTTCCCCTAGGACTAAAGCGACTTTCTGGTCTTAGGGGAACACACACCTTATTCAAGAAATCTGTTCTCACCTTGCCATTTATTTCACTGTGGTTTGCTCTATTTAGAATGTGGCTTTGAGTCATCCTTCCAAAGTTCAGGATAGTTTTCCAATGAGCTCCTCAGAAACTTGCTTTGATCCCGGTTTTGGCAGTCAGCTCTCGTCACATATTTCATTTGTTACTTTAGACGTAAGGCCCCGTCCAAACCAGCCCAAGAACAAAGAAGAGGAACAGCCTCCAAATATGGTCAGAGCTAAGCCAGTTTCTGGAGTAGTTTAACACATGGGCGTGCGTAAGAATGAAGAGAACTGGAACAAGTTTTAAATAATGCTCTAAATAGACTGTGGTGAAATGTTCAGCACTTAAAACTAAACAGAAAATCCTGAAACAGATAAAATAATAACCATGAGCCTGTTAGCAAATATAACTGTGGTGATCAACTCCAGCAATAAAATTCTGCTTAAACCCTCTGAAATCATATCCAATGAAACAAAGGTTAAGCCCCAGACCCTTATTGAGTATTTGGTTTATAAAGAGCTAATAAAGTTTATACCATTAAACACAACGGATGAGTTTTTTCCAAAGCAATTATACTGGACAGTTATAATAAAAATACTTACCAGAAAAAAAACTCTTTGGTATCCACCAACTGAATCTTAATTCAGATCACACAATTCTTTTGCTTTTAATTAGGATTATTTTATTTCTCCTCACTATTGATGGATGCTCCCTTCATCAGTCTCTCAACTTCAAATTCACACCATTTCACAGTACTCTGTGTGTGGATTATGAGGCCAATCACAAGAGGGTCTCAAACAGCAGTCACATTAATCAAGAGAAATGTTACATGCATTGTAGCCAAATATAATCTGGCCACTAACAAAAAAAAAATTAAAATGTTTTTCAATGTGAAAATATCAGAAAATAGGAAGTTTTCTATCTGATCCTGGAAACACAAACAAGCCTAGTACTCACACGCCACCTACTTCACAAACACCAAAAAGCCAAGACCACATCTCACAAAGCATCCACATTTTGTAACTTGGTCCTTACAAGTAGTACCCAGCACCTGCTGCAAACTGATTCCTACTCTGTTGTCCTTGAATTATAAAGAAATAAAGCAAATTTGATGTTATCCTGTTGGATAAAGCAGTGCCTGAAGCTACATACCCAAATCGAGCTGCACTGCAGTTCAACACAAAGGCTTGTACAAATTTTTAGGAAAACCTTACTTCTCCCAGAGCTCACTTTTAACTTTTACAAAACACAAAAGAGTCTATGAGATACTTTGGCTTTGTGTACTTTGGAATAGAATAATTTGAAGTCTCACAATATATCCTTACAATTTATAATATGTAACTGTGGTAGCTTTTGAATCATAACTATAAAATATTGGAGCACATATCTATAAAGGAATTAAAACTATAAATTGCATGAACAGTTCAAATTGTTTCTTGTTATAGAAGTTTAATTATTTAGTTTAAAATAGCATGTAAAAACTCCTTAAAAATAGCATATTTAAAATGCTTATCCAAATGCAACTGCTATGCACAAGGCAAGACTTTTCTTCAAAAAAACCCCTGACATTTTGTATTTTGTGCTTCAGTGTTCCTTAAAAATAAGCACTAAGTAATCTACAATTAACAAAATATAAGCATATTTAAGCTATGAATTATAAGTTAATGAAATAAGCTGCTTTAATGGGAAAACATTTTATTAGGAAATGGAAAATACTCATAGCTGGAGAGTCAGCAGCTGCTTTTAAAGGATGCAATTAAGCTGCCATTATTTTGGCAAAGCTCTGGTCTCAAAGAGGCACATTTTCCCAATGCATTGTAGAAGTCCTTGGCAAATTACACAATATTCATTAAATTTAAATGGAGACCGTTGATGTCTCCTGTAAAGATGTCCCAGGGAGTCAATTTTCAAGGAATTCATAATGTGAGCAGCAAGTTATCGGAGAAGGAGACATTCAGCACCTCGGAAGGCCCCAGATGAATGATTCAGAGGAGGTGATACGACACATTTTGGCCACTCCACAAGACCCTGAGCCAGACACTCACTTCAAGTAACAGCAAAGGCAACCTGGCCAGCCATGTGCTGCACCCCCCAAATTTCCTCAGACACTTCCTAACTTTCCTAGGAAAGTGGTTTGTCCTGAATCCTGAAAATCCCTGAATTTAATACCAGTGTCAGCAGGGCTGAAAAAGCAGAAGTGACAGCTCTGTCCCACAGCTAAAACTTTGGGAACTCGCCCCTCTGTTAAACTCCCACTTTTTGGGGGTTTTCACCCTGCCACTAATCTTGCTAGTAAGGGATGCTGTGTTACCTCTTCCCGTTACAAACAAAACCTGGCACACACTGGGCAAATAGATCCCTTAAAATCAGACTCCTAGCCCTACCAACTTTTTATTGTTGTTGGGGTTTTTTTGATCCTAACAATGGAATCTCCCCAGCGTTGCTTCTACTCATTCCCTGCATGTCACACAGCAGACACCATTTAGGCTGAAACAAACAAAAAACATCCTACAAAGTTTCTCCCCTTTTTAGTATTCATCTTCATTTAAACGTTGCATGGCCCTAAAACCTTTTTAAGCTGCTTACTTTTAAAGTATAAACATGTCAGTGTTTAGCCACGGAGGGTACTTTTCTGTCCTAAATCATCATCCATTTATCAGAGACTGATCTACATTAATAAATGCTGTAAAAACACATTATAAATACATTGCAATAATCCCCATGTAATAGCCACTGGCTTCCAGCACTGAATATACTGGTATTTATTTAAACATTACACAATCAACGCCACACAGTTTCCAGGTGGGGCTGCACTCAGTGTGGTAGCCTCCTCTCATAATTACTCAATAAGCAGAACAGAGAAAACAGCTTCCTTTAGCAAATAACCTTTTTCCTATCTCTCCTAAAATGGACTATCACAAAACAATCCAATAAAATAATCCAAATTTTAATTCATTAATCCAGAAAAAGAGATGAGAGTTGGTATTTATCATCATTTAACTTTACCAGCATGTCCAGTGTTACACAAAAGGGTAACGTATCCCACGTGAGCTGCAGCCAGAAGTTACACAACACTCCCATAAAAACAAATTAAAATAGGGAAATGAAATCCTGATCTTTACTCTCTATGGTTCCATAAAAAAGTAACTTCAATAAGTGCAACTGGAGAGAGAATTGTCCTTAATGATACTTCTAGTTTACATCTAATTCCAATAGCTCTTTAACTGCTAAACTATATTTAAAATATCCTTGAAAACCTTTACTAGGGGGTTGAGATGGTTACTAATGAAAACTCCAAAGACAACTTCATGCTGGTGAAACTGGAAGCTGTTTAATCAAGCTGGGCTCTCATATCATCAGTAGGATTGCAGCTGGTGTCAGCTAACAAACATTATTCCTCTGTGGGAGGGAAATGGTGTGGCTCCCTTTTCACATGGGCACAGGAACTGAGATTAGTTACCAGATGTAAATTACAGATGGTATTTAATAGGCAGTGTGGTGCTTTCTGAAACCTGCCTTCCTCCTGTCCTCATTCCTCACCTCTCACACACCCGGACAGTGGCAAAATCCGTGAGCCATGGGGTGACCCAGCTGATGGAATCTGCATAAAAACAAGTGTGGAAGTCCATGGACAGCTCATAAGTGGCTGTGATTTCCCATAACCATCACATTGCATGGACACCTCTAAGAGAAGAACCCTTTCTAAGCTTTCCAAGCCCACAGATGTATTGACAAAGGACCTGTTCACAGAGCAAGTTAACTGCAAGGGAAGGAATCACATCCCTGTGGAATTCGGGCGTCAAGAAACTGGGTGAAACATTGACAAAGTTCTTCTCCCAAGTCTGGACTGTTCTCCATGCCTCCTTTGCCATCCAGAAAACCTGCTGTTGTCAGGGGACAGACTTTGCTGTTTTGCTGCTTCATGGAAGAGGAGAAAAACTTGTGGGAGCATTGAAAAAAATTGAAAGTATTGAAAAAAATACTTCTGGGCGATGGGGGAGGATGCTCCAGTTTTCTGTCATTCTGGCTGGGGTTTTGTTCTGTCAAGTATTAACAGAAATATGTGACATGTTTTCCATATCAAAACTTGCACAGTGTTTGTTCTCATGCTAAATGCTGTTCTCTGGCCTGCAGTTCCAAAAATCTCCTGGTAATATTTAGACAGCCATGGCATCAGAGGAATAGTGCATTTAAAGGGATTGCAGATACCATATTAAAAAAGACATACAGATTAGGACATTCAAGAATATGCCTTTTTTTTTCACTAATTCTAAGCTTTGGACACTACTGAAGAGATTTCCCTTAATGGCTACCCTGCAAACATCTGGAATATTCATTTAGAGCTGTCCCTAAGGAAATGCCCCTCTCTGTGGTCTGAGAGCCTTAACACCGTGGAGTTTAGGAGCCACATGCTTTGCATAACACAGATTAATGTCACAAATCAAGAAATACTGCAGTAGTGCATTGTGGTGCTTTATTAGTGTTAGACATGCAATATTTATTTAATGAACAGAAATTAAAATATTAAGATAACATTTTAATCAAATTAAAGGACCTGAAGTTGCAATAATGGAACAAAAATAAAGTTTTTCATGCATTCTAAGTTCATAGTTCTCACAAGTGCATATAGCTATGATTCTGTACCATTATTAAATGTAGACAAACTACCATTGATTGCACAAGACAAAATAAAACCCTTACGTTATAAGTAATGTTCATATCTTTTACAGACTTCCTATATAACCTGGATCTTCAGCTTTTTAAAATACATTGTAATACAAGACATCTGGAAGCTTCTAAGATGAATAGGAATGGCTCGGCCACTTGTAACATACAGTGGCTTCTTCAACGTAGAAATTATAAAAGATAAAGCAAATGCCCACCATGCTTTAGGAAACTGTGACCTTTTCAACAGAAACATATCTCAAACCCCTTCATAAACAGATTAAAGTGCTACCTATTGCATATTAAATACTTCCAGTGACTGCATCGAAATTTCTAAGTTAGAAATCCCTGAAAATAGGGTTTCATACCGAAAGTGCTGACAGACCCTTAAATCTAGCATCATGAACACAGCAGTGCTATAATCCTTCAGCAAGTACTTCAAAGAAGGGGAAGTTAGTCAACATGCTCTAAATTCACCATTGCGAGAGCCCAGCTAACGCCTCTACCATATCTACAACAGCACTGGTACATAAAGAGCAGAAAAGCATGAGCTCACTTTACATACTTGATGTAGGACAATAATCTTTCTTTAAAGCTGGAAGTGTAAATAAACCCCCAGTGCAGCAGTAAACACATTAAGACAGCAGTTGTGTTTGTTTTAAGATGCATCTAAGAAAGGGCATCCTGTACAGAAAGAAATGCAGGCTAGTATCTAATGAGCATGATTTTCATCAGGTCCCCAAATCATGAAACCTTTCTAAATACAAGGCAACATTTCCACAGCTGGAAAATTACAAATAGTTCTTGACACAGAGCCAACAGCAATAAGTGTAGTTATGTATAATCTAGGGAGAATGCTACATTCATTAGGAGGTGGAAAACGAAGCTGAACATAAAATACAGCAGCAAGAGGTAACAGATATAAATATTAAACATCCTTCTTGAATTGCAGAAAGTTTGTATTTCTGACTTACAACTTACATTAAAGCATGGCCTTCATATTTGTCCTTTAAGTAAGCAGAATACATGGCTACGAGCAGAGCTGTTTCAAAGGGTAATTTCAAAGTATAGTGCATGCATGGATGAACTCTTATGCTAATTTATGAGAGAAAACATAAAAATAATACGGAGATGTTAAAAATTTTCATGTGTATATTTTAAAGGGCAGGAAAGACTGACCACAAGTGGCAAGTTTTTATGGGTTTAAAATGATCTGCAAGAAAGTCTAGAATTTTATCCTACAGGAAAAACAGAACTTCCTTGGTTTTCAACATACAAATTACTGTGTATGAAAAGTTTTCGTCTAAAAGCTGCACGGTTCAAAAAATACAGGTGTGGTAAAGATGCTTTTTAAAAATAATCTCAGAATATAGGAAAATGCTAAAATTTTCTTTCTGAGCAGAAAATGATGTGTATGGAATCTTTCAAGAATTGCTCCAAAAGCAGCCTGTATCTTTACCTATAAACCCTATAAAAATATCTTCACAGTTGTTAATGCCCCATTCTGCCTCTCTTAGTAACTTTACCTTTTCCTAAATTGCATTCGTTGTTCTTCCCTCTTTCTTGACATACTGTTAGAAACAAAAGGTGCTTTTATTCACTTAAAGATTAGATAAAGACTAGATAGCACATTCAAAGCTTCACTAAATTTCTTCACTAATGCACAAAAATTGATCTTTTCGCTACCTTTAATCTGCTTATCGTTCTCGGTATGCAAATATGTCAAATGATCTGCTTTTAGTCAATTATGCAGTTTGGTATTCTACATTTACATTCTAAAAGAAGTGATTTCAGAGGTGCTAAATATAGTAGAGTTTCATTTTAATAATTAAAAATTGGCTTGCATGTGAGAAGTCACTGGAGCACATTCCCTGGTTAGTGCAGTGGTTAATCCTCACTGGTGTGTATGATTTAAGCACTGTGGATAGTAGAGATGGTCTCATACCAGTTAGCTGAAAATGAGTGTGGAATTCAAAACAATTGCAGAACATTTCCCCATCAACAACATGAGAAAAACCACTGGCTTCGGCCAAACATTTGAAAATGTTTAAGAATTTCTATGGAAATACTGAGTAACTGAAATACATATTGGTGGAATTAGAAAATTAAAATCTAATTGAGTGCAAAACCCAACTTCCAACAGCAAACGTACCATAACCTAGTACATAACCTTTGGCACTTTGAATATATTACAGCAAATTTACAGTCATCGAGATTTTCAGTGGGTCAAAAGAACATTCATGTGGTTTCTGAGGTACCAAACTTGATACATACTTAGGCTGACAAGAGAGAGACTGCCTGGTGTGGGATGGATTTCTGCACTACAAAATACAAATGCAGAGCTCTACAACTGGGCAGGGCTGGGATCTCTCAGGATCCATCCAGGCACAGGGATCCCTGCATTCAGGGATCCCACCGGTGGGCTGGGAACTCTGGCTGCACACACTTTAGGGACAGTGCTAAATGGGGACAGGAGGTAGTTGCTAAATAAAAGAAGAAAATAAAGGAGAACAAGCAAAAAAAAAAAGCAAATGAAATCTGAGAATATTTGTACAAAGTTGGTTTTTTTTGTAACAAGAATAGTTTTGTGCTGCCCTACAATACTAATGACATCAAAAGCAGTCAGATAGAACTTTTTCAACCCTTCCACATATTCAAGATATTACCAATTTCTGCAGTTTTAAAAATGAAAATATATTTAAATCTTTTACAACAACAAGAAAAAAATTGGAATTTAATTTCAAGTTTTTTGGTCACCTCAGCAGCAGCCATTTCATGGTGCTGTAAAAAAACCCAACAGTTCAGGTGCAGAAAGAAAGAAAAAGACAGTTATCTTAAATCCAAATCTAAAATATTCTCTGCAGATTTTTAAATAACATTTTACTGTTTCACAGCAACAGAAAATCCAAGTAAGACTCTTACTAAGGAAATTAAAATTAAAATCTATTAATGTTAAAATTTTGAGGGTTCTCCTACAGTATTTTCCCATTATACCTTCATCACCATATTTTTCCAATTCATTGAATAACAGATACCTTTCTCATACAACCTTTTACAAACAACCATTAAATGATCAGGAAGATATTTACTACATTCTTCATTCATTTGCCTCAACAAAAACTGACTTTTAGAACTATTTACATGGAATACAGACATTTTTAATGAAAAGCCTAAGTACTCTATATGTGTTTAAGCAATATGGCCTATTTCTAAAGGCATATACTTTGTTGTCATAAGATTTAAAAAGTTAAGACACATACATCATGTAAAACTCAACCTTAAATTGATTTATCGTGTCTATTTAAGTCAGCCTCTCCATTTCTTCTACATTTCCATCGCAGCAGACTTTGACTGAACAAAAGTATTCATCTTTTGAGTTCTCCAGTTGTACCTCTGACTCTGTGAACACTGTTCAAAGTACTTTTAACACATAAAAAAGGCATGCAGTAATTCATACAAAAAGATCCTCAAAACAACCTTATGTCATGAGCTCACTACCAAAGTTCACGCATTATACACAAAATTCAGCATTTAAGTGTAAAATAACTCGTTCCAGCATGTGCCATGGCAGAAATGGCACGGGGTTTTTTTTACATTGTTATATAAAAAGCACATTGTATAGAATACAGCATTTACTCTGCAAGGATTGTGCATCACTGTTTTCCTCTAATATGTGCAGAACTACATTCCATTGCAACAAACCACACTTAGGTTTAGTAGAGTACTACACTGGATTGAAAACAGTGGTCTTGATGGCATGCTGTAAGAAAAGAATCGATATATTTGCCTAATATCAATAATCATTCAAGAAAACATTCATAACAGCACAGGCTTCCCAGTTGAAACTGCCACATGGTGAACACTAAGCTATTATATAAACTGCATGGACATATTTAATATGTATTATTGACTCTATTTTGTATTCTGTACCTAAAGGTGTTTTCAAAAAGAAGAAAACCAAAAAAAAAGTTACTTAGGTAATCTAACAGAATAATACTTTTGGCAGCTCTGCTAGTGTTTGGATTAAAAAAACAAAAAGGGAAAAAACCCACACCATTGTCTCTCCTCCCCATTTTCCTGGAATTTCTTAGGAGAAAAGGAAGGAAGAGAAGTCAAAATATTAAAATGTGATCTCCTTCCACTAATGTATTCAGCAGAAAGTACCCTCAAGTACCGCTATCTCAGCTTTTGGAGAATTTGCCAGCTTTCCGAGAAGGTTCATATGGCACTCTGAGAATACTGGGGGTTTCCTCCATCACTCGTACCAGAAGATTGTCAATGTAATCCTCGAGCTCACGAATGTGGGTGTCCTTCTTCTTGAGTTGCTCTTTGTGTTTCACCAGCTCCTGCAGAACCTCCTCATAAGTGAGGTTTCGGTATCCAGCAGTGGCGTCGAAAGGATTTCCTTCCTGCAGGTAAGCGTAGAAAAACACCGGATTTTATTAAATAGTTCAGTGTTCCCAGAAAATGGATTGATCATTGCTTTTTATGTTTCTCTTGTGCCTCTCTTGACATGAAAAACAATTTCTTTCAGCAACACCTCTGTTTGCTGCAGTGCTTTTCCCTCCAACACCCCCACTGGAGCAGATAACTGGAGATGGGCTGCTCAGCTGGATGAACATTTCCCACACTGTCATCTCAGAAAAAAATCTTCTCAGTGAAATGGACACACAGTCAGTGTGTCACAGTCAGTGACCATACAAGCAGCAACCACAACAACAGCTGGCAGGTCCATTTTGGGAAACCAACCACCTCAATTATAGAAGAACAAGGGAAGAGCCCTAAGAATTCAACTCCTACTGTAACTTCTCTGAGTCTTTGTCTTTGGAGAGCATCACAGCAATGCATTTACTCAGCTCTAAATGACATCAGCCCTCATCTGTCTTTCATATTCATATTTGTAGTCACCAGTCGTTCTCCAGGCCTTGGCTTCTGAATCACATAATAAAAATTTCAATTTTAAATTTCAGGTGAAGGTAAAAGGTTGCATCTTACTTGCAACAGAGCACTTTAGGTAGAAATAAATGTGTACAAAGACCTTGCTTGCTTTATAGCAGGAGAGGCCCAGAATTAAGCAGTAGGGAAAACAAAATTGTTTCTGTAATGATTTCTGATGACTCAGTAAGTGCAGGTATTAGCAGAGATGGACAAATTAGTCATCTTAAAAACGGCAACATGTCATCCAAAACACTATAAACTGGAATGTCTTCTTTTGTGTTGGTTTATAAAAGTATCAGCACTGTCAGACATGTTAAGCAGGATGCTTTATCCCATTCAGAAATGAAAACATTTAGAAGATACGGAACCTAAAAAATCCTGCACTTCTAAGAGGACACATGAGACAGCTTTTGTTTACAGTAGAAGCATATTATTAAAAATTGTTAAGCTTGCACAGCTAAGAAGCACACCACATAACAGTCATAGTCATTCCTCTTCCATGCCCCATTCCTGTTCTTTCCATACAGCTCCATATTTGCACACTGGCACACGCCGACCCATTAAAATATGCAGCTGGCCAAAGTTTTCAAATGAACCTCATTAAAAGTGATGGTGCCCTGCAAATAGGCTGAAGTGTGACACATCAGCCTCTCTCCATCAATTATATTCTAACAGTAGCTCTCAAAAATATGTGGTTTTAAGGGTTTCTCTTTACATTTGTGACATTTAATGTCACATTCATGGACGTATATTCAGTATTTTAAATTTACCAAGTCAAGGGACTATAAGTAATCAATAACTCCCACTTTATTAAAATGGCTAACCTGACGAAATTTATAAATTGGCTAGTAATTGATTTTCAACAAGTATAGAAGAGAAAATAACTTCACTCCATGGTCATATTTTTAGCACATTTTCTTCTACAAGAAGGAAGTAAAACTTTCTCTTTATGGTAGTAAATTTTTGTCCACACTGGAAAAGATATCATTAACACTTATATGCCTGAAATATATGGTTTGCCTAATTTTCTGATTTGGCAAAGGAACAGGAATTGAGATTCAATGATGACTTTAATTATGCTATCAAGTTTACTGGAAAATTGTCTGTAATATATTTGCTTTAAAGATGTTTTATCATACACAAGCTCCATACACGTCTCGGGGGCAGGGGGGAATAACTTATCACATTAATTATGCAAGAAAATTCTAGCTGAAGTATGGTAGTATTTAGAAATTAATATTGTTAAAATTAAGAAGGTTTTATATATTCAGTTTGGGCCAATAGGTGATACATGAATGTATAAAGAACACCTATGTCTTTAGATATCATAATCTAAATGCACAACAATAATCTTATAATGAATTATTAAGGAAAAAAAAAGATTCTAAGCAACAAGCCATGCAAAGAATGATTGTCTCAGCTACAAAACCCTGGTGGGGTACACACTGCCAGCCAGAGGAAACAACGTTAGATAAAATGAAGGCCTGGCAATCCCTGATCATCTCTTCATTGTTCTAATGAGGAATTCTGCTCTGGGAATATCATCTAAGCTACTTTCACATCTTTTGTCCTACTTACTTCATCTTCCTTTCGGTTCTTAATTAGGCCTTAAAGAGCTCACGCTGCCCTTTCAACTGGCTACTGCTCCCATTTAAACACTGCTTTCAGAGACAGGTGTTGGCATCAGAGGAGAAGACATACAAACATAATTACCAAATAATATGCACAAGGAAGAAATATAATAACTTGGTGAGAGCTATTATTACAGAATCTAATAATAAATTACTTCAAACACCTTAGAAAGCAATCCTGAATATTTAAAAAAGAATTCAAATGGTTTCATTCAAAACTATGGTTGAGATATAGTTTCTTCCCCACCTAATTTGTATTTTGCATTAAATGAGCACCACCTCATAATCCTACAACTGACATTTAGGATAGCTGGTATTCCAAAAGAAAAATTATCAAGGATTTCTTTTATCACCTTTAAATCCTTTAAATAAAACAATTCACATCTTATTTCTTAAAAGAATTAAACCAATGCTTTTACCAGCAATAAATTACATGATTTGCAGCAGTACATTTGCAAGCACATAGAAACTGTAATTATGGTTACTTTACAGACAATGGCTGCTAAGTTAAATCAATTTTTTGATGTCTCTTTTTGTCAGAGATTAAGTAACTGCCTGGTAGAATTCAGTTTACTATCTGATCAAAGGCAGCCTTCAAATACTCTGACATCTCCCACCAGCTACTTACATTATAAAAACTTGGGCATTTACAATAACATCAAATGTTATTACAAATCATTTACATAAACCAGCAGAAAACAAACAGTACAAAGTCATATTTGCTTGTGAAACTTGTTTTCTATATATTTTAGAGATTGAAAACAAACCCACTTTTAAAGATGTCATCTATTCGCAGAACAAATTCTAGTAAGACCACATTTTCCTTCAAACAAAGACACTGCCTAGGCAATCTGTGGATTAGTTTTTGTCTTTTCTTAGTACACAATTTATTCTCAGTACTTTTAGAAACAAGAGCATTTTGAATATTACCTTCTAGTATTTCTATGTTTTAGTGTTTTCAGCTGTTCATTTATCATGTGTATTATTAATCCTGCCATATATGAGGTCATAATTTCAATTTTGATCTGCCTTCTAAAGACTGTCCTCAAGTCTCTGATTATAGCAATGACTCCTGTTTGGTCATTAATACATCACTGCCTAATGCAGAGTTCCTCACGTGACCATTACTTCTCTAGAGTCATCTAAACCACCCCCAAAATTCCAGGTTTTTGGGTTTTCTTACTTTTTGTGCAAAGAACTAAGTATTTCCTTCTTCATCATCATATCACAAGTAAACTCCATACTGAGTGCAAAACTCTTCTTTATTTCCAAATTTACATTAAGCCTGTGCTTTTCTATTTAGGTTTTCAGGATATGTCAAAAAAAAAACCCCAACATTTCCATATAAGAGGTTAAAAAGAACAAGCTTATACAAATACCAATTAGTTGGCACTTACTGATGGCTTTCCATAACATTTCATAACTCACCGTTTTTTTCCTGAGATCCTCAATGCCAGAAGGATTCACATTAAAACTGTAGGGGAAAAAAAGAGACCAAACAAATATTAGTAGTGAACACTTATTTGACCAAAACACCTGCTAGAAGACAGTACTGAATTAGGCATACAGCTACAAAGTATTTAAGTTGGTTTATTTTCTTGATTTGTTAAACTTAGGAAAAGAAAATATTAGAAATTAAAGGAAATTTTAATATAATCTTTGTTCACAATTCTTTGTATTTTTTATATTCTTTTTGTCTTAAAATTTGAATAACTAATTAAGAAATGCAAGAAAGGCTATTATGGATTGGGCTTCCTTATCTCTCCTCTAATCTCTAGACTTAGCCTGAGCTTCTAAGCATGAAGTGCTACTTTAAATGAAACATCCTAGAAACAGGTCCCTGGGATGGGATTGATAAAAACCAACAACCAAACCCTACAGATTAACATGTATTCCCAGCTTTCATGGCAGCTCCTAGAGGACAAAGTTCCTGTAGAAATTCCAGTGAGATCACCAGCTAAAGTCAGGGCTAAAAAGCCATCTTCTGTCAGCTACATTTATTTTGTACTTAAAATTGAGTAAATGATCTATTATTTAATAAACCTAGTGATCATTGTGCATATCCAAAAAGTAAAGCTCTTTCATGATGCTGTTGATACTGATAAAAACAGCCACTGTCTAAATGTCAGGCCTGAGAAACTGCCCACTGGTCTCTCAGGTTGGTGTAATGATTAGCAAGTATCTTCAAAAATCAGTGTTGCTGTGTTCTTGGGTACTTGCTACAGCAAGTTTGGAGAGAAAACAGTCCCTGAAAATGTGTTCAGAGTTCGGATATGGCTCACAAATATTATTTACTTGGTAGCACCACAGCAGACACATTCTTCCACATCACAGAATCTGCTGTTTTGTTAGACTGCACGCACTGGCTTTGAGGGCGATGTCTGACTGAGAGCTACAAAAATATATCTACACTTTTTTATTTTTTTAAGAGTTTTTTAAAGCAGGGAACATGTATTTTGTGACTGCGCACCACCCTTTGTTATCTGAATTTATAAGTCACGTATTTCATGGTGCAAAAGTGGAAGGGAAAAAAATATGAACTTAAAATATATAAAATATATAAAATATAAATGATGATATTCTTATGTAAAGAATTTTTTTATATTAAATTTTGGTTTTTTACCTTTTTTTTTATTCTGTACATGATGTTTAATTCCAAGCAGGCAAACCTGTGCTCACACAGAAGTCCCGTAAACCGTCTGTGGGCTCAGGGTACTAGACAGAGACTGGATTACAGGAACAGTCACAACTAGAAATCCAGAGATGTCTGAGGAATCAAGTTTGGCTAATTCCCATTTTACCTGTTTGTAACAGTGACCCCCAGCAGTCTGCCTTGTTTGCTGGAGACCACTTTTGAACGAGGGGCCTCTTTCATCGGGTATTGTCCGCCAAGCCAAAGGCAGGATCCCTCCCTCCCAGCTTCCTTTCAGCCTCACACTGATGTGTCAAACACATGATGAACTCGCTCCATTCATGGCTGCCTTCCGTGATCCGAGCACAAAAAAAATGAGTTAACTGAACTGGATCGAATTAGCTTGGTGAAAACCAAGAATGTCTCTATTTAACGAAGTGTGGCGCTAATTTGGGATACCTTTCTTTTGGGACTGTTTCCTCATGTTAGACAAGATATAGAATAATACGGCCTGACTGCTCAACTGGGCGACTTTCTGAAAGGTTAAAAAAGCAGGATCTTTCACTGCCTTGAATGACTTTATAGTTTCTGTGAAATAAGTTCTGGGACTCTTTTTCATAGCGGCAGCTTAAAATGAAAGCAGCAGTTCTGACTACGAGAAGCTGCATTTCAAAATTACAAGTATAAATCACTGGCAATATGGACTAGTTGTTTGGGGTTTTTTTAAGCAGTAAAAAAACAGCAATCGTTTCTGTAAAATTGTGGACATCATAACTGCAATTACAAAAGAGAACATCTGCGTATTTTGCAAGAAGAAATTTGAATACGCTTGCAAAAAAAATGAAAAGCTATTAAAATATTCCCCAATAAAAATCCAAACCCCATGAAGACTCATATTTTAAGGAGATATGTAGAAAATATACTGCTTCTCGAGGAAGAAACAGGTGCTGAGATTGCATATAAGAACATTTTTCTAAATCAAAGTGTCTGCTAAGTAAGGTGGTAGCTTGTCAGCCCCGCTGAGCCCCGCAGGGTTTCCTGCCAGTGCTCCCAGCCCGAGGTGAGTGTGAGCAGATGCAGACTCCCACCACTGCACCCCTATTCCACTGTCTGAGGACCAGGTAATGCCTCAAAAGAAAATCCTGTAAAATTATGAATGCATACAGTTGGTGGAGTTGTCTGTTTGGTGTATTGAAATTCACGAGAGCATTTATTTATTAATTTAAATTTTGTCACAATAATACACCCCTAAAGTTACCATCTCACTTGTTTACTGGCAATAATTATAGAAAATAGGCCTCTAGGACTGCAGCCCACACTGCAGCATCATTCCAGCAGCCATTCTCCTGACTTCCTAAAAGCATTCTGAAATCATTGAACTAAGCAATTGTAAAAAATAGTATTGTTTTTTCCTGTGTTACAGTCACAGTTCATAGTGATAGTATGAGTCATAATCCAGTCTCTGGGATTTTTTACCCAGGGTTTGATAAACTGGCAGGGAACTTCTGCTACAGAAGAAGTCCACATGTTCACAGCTTGGGAAAAAAAAATATCGTTTTGGATTTTTGTGGGAGTTTTTTGAGTGCAGCTTACTGTGACCAGTGACTGTTAAAAATTGGCATTGTGGGATTCTATAATTATTGTTTGTCAATTTTACCCAAACTAAATTTGCTCAGTCTACAAGCAAAAAGATATTTCTTTTCTATCAAATGCACTCCTCATGTGCCTCAAGGTGATGTCTCAGGTCCCATACTGATTTTTAACAGTTTGTCTCCTACAAGTAATAAACTTTCATTCTCTCAGATCACCTTCAAGACATGAGCTACTAAAAGGGAGGTAAATCACCCCAGCACAGATTAAAAATCAGCTTCAGTAGGATCATGGAAGTGACGCTGAGCCACTCACCCCTACCCTTCTCTGGTAGAACAGACTTCTCCAATCCAACACAGCAATTAGTCCTGTCCCCCATTTCACTCATCTGGGAATTCAATTAGTGTCCTTGACAGCTACTTCATATAAACTTACATTTTTACCAGATGAAATCATATCCATTATTTTATTATTCCATATTATTTTACTGCTTTGGATATAACTTTCTTTTTACATTTTTCTTGAATAGTAAAGTTTGTTTTAATTTCTGGGGTTTTATTACCTTGGATTTCAATTTTAGCACATCTGAGATGAGAACCCTTTCCTATCATCCTGTTCCTGAGAGGAGAAAGTGATGAGAAAGAAAAATAGTATGAACTAATAACGGAGACAGATATACTGCAATGCTGCTTCTGTAGAGGGGTTTGGGTTACTACTTCATAATCAGAGCAAGCACATTATTTTGTACTTTATTGTTATCTTCTCTATTTAAAAACATTTCATTAGAACTACATGAAACTTTTTCTTTTATAACACCTATCTTTTATGGTAGTTAAATACTTCCACTGCATGTTGATAATTTACAGTTTCTATGGGAAGAATACAGTGGAGTTGAGTTCAGGATGTGTCACAAGCTCAAGTTTATGACTGCATCTTATAATTTTGACTATTGAAGTTTAATGGTAGTTAAAAATTCAAACATTAGGTCTAGTGGCTGCTTAAATATTTAGCTTCTGAATGCCCAGAGATTAAAACAATCTTTATCAAATCTTTCCTATAACTGATTTAAACGTTTTAGTGCCATTTACTCTGACAACATAATGAATGAGAATCAGACTCCTAAATGATGCTCCACGCAAAGAGTATTTTCTTAAGAAGCAAAAGCTTTTTACTTTTGCTATTCATATTAGTTACATGGCAGTAGTGTATACTATTAGAAATTAAAATTAGGATATTTACATTAATCATTACTATTCAAAATATTAAAATTTATGTTAACATTCTGTAAAATATCCATTATACCAATGAGCTAAGTGTGAGCTTTCAGTTTCTTTCCTTTAATATGGAATGTCTGCATACAGGTAATTAGCAAAGCTCTGCCATATTCATTTTCCATTAAGAGCTGAAATTCCTATTCCTATCCTGCTTCTTGGTCTTTGGACTGATTCTTACTACAGTGTTTATGCATTTTTCTTTGGATTCTCACAACATGTACCAAACCCTTGAAATACTAGGATGCCATTTAGGTTATTACCAATGCACTAGGAAAAAAAACCCAAAAGAAATTAATAAAATCAGATACAGTTCATGAAATTCAGAAACTTAGCCTTCCATAGAACATTGTCAGCCTGCTGTGCCTGGCAATGCAGAGTTCACTTTATACTCTGAGAAGGAATGACTGTCTTGTCTGGCAGCTAAACAACTACAGAACAAGCATATTAACATTTATTTTGCAATTAGATTCTGGGGAACTTCACTTAAGACACTTCACTGCATAAATTGCTCTGCTGTCAAGCCATGTTCCATGGCTTTCTGGAGCTTGGGTAACCTCAGGAAGACACAAAAAGAGGATCAGGTTTTGTGGCTATCACTGCCTTTTCTTGATTAGTTAGAATTTTAAGTATATAAATATTTCCACTTTTACTAGGAGTTGTGCTATAGCAAAAAAGTCTTTTTCTCAAGAGACCACTAAAGAACTGTTAGACTAAAAGTTGTGCCAGGATCTCCATTAGAAGACCCTTTTATTAGAGATCTCTAAGTCAACAACAAACAAACAAACAAATAAACCAAACAACACTAAAATTACATTTTACACTGAAACTTCCAGATCCATTTTTGAATTATTAAGAGTTGAACTAGTTCTTAGTTCTTATAATGAAACAAAAAAAAAAATGCATTGCTTTTCCATAGTTTCCGCATTTATTAATAAAGAAACAATAGAACAAATTATTCTTTTTTAAAATGAAATAGACCAGGCAGCACATTTTCCCTTGGGAAAGCTAATATGCCTCATGCATCCTCTCAAAAAAGAATTCACATGCTCTAATGTGCACCAAGAGACAGCGAAAGCTTGAAAAAATCTTGTCATGCAGCCAGCAGGATGAACTTTCCTAACAGTATTCCTAAAACAGTCAACTAATTAGGAGTGACTGATTGCTGGTGAGGAGTCCGCAAAAGTCAAGATTAATACTGAGTATTTCTACAATATTCCTCTAAGACTTGATTGCTCCAGCCCACCTTAGTCATGTCCTAAATGCTGTGACCACTGCTTTGTAGGAGCTTTGCAAAAGATTTCATTATTCTCTTATCACGCGCAGCGATCTTTGAAATCAGATGATAACAGTCCTAGCGGGACAGACTAAGAATCTCTGCATGACTTCTGCTTGTTTTGTAATTTCTCTTTACCTCTCATGTACCAGCAATGTACTTCTTTTGTTGAAATAATGTCCCACTGACAGCTTTACCACACTGAATTAACAAATATCATCGGTCTAGAGTACAATTAAAGCACTGTCATAGTCCATCAATACTCTACCTAGATCGCAGACAACAGTTGACTAGAGTCTAGTCAAATTTCAGAAGAGAACTGAAAAAAAAATATTCATTTCAAGAAAAGGAATGCAGAAGTACATTGTTCTTAAAATAAGACACGCTAACACTGACAGAGGAAACAAAATTCTGAAAATACCATAGTTCACCTGATGTCCTTTTTTGACTAACAGAGAATAAATATGCTAAAATGTCATAACAGAATTTATTGCTTTAGCAAGCACAGTAATATACAGAGAGCAACATTTCTGAAAAAGGCACGTGAAAATTAGAAATAGTGAATTGTATTGTACACTGGATGTCCTATTTGGCAGAGAAATACACAGCCACTACAACCCTTTGCTCTCATCAGGCAACTTTTGGGGTTCTTCCAATGGAGCTGTTGCCAGCAATTCTGCAAGACTGAAACCATTTAACAGTGACTTTGATCATGCTGAAGTTACTGCACTAATAACTCACCCTCAGTGTGGTTTGGGATAACAGGTTTTACTTTAGAACTTCAGCTGGCTCGAGACAGGCACCTGTCTACTGTCACGGCTCAAGTGACAAGCAGTAACCCAGAGGAACCCCAGGATGTTGCAAAAGCTTAACTACCTGACCATCACACATTCAAAATGTTAATGTTTGCTGAAACGTAGCAGACATCAGCTGTTCTTTAGACCTAACAATTTAATATGATCCAAACACATTGCTGTGATCATCAAGAGCCTCCTGTTTTCATGGCACCTCACTCTTTTTAACAAATCTAATAATGACCACATCAAAATGCAGAGACATTGCTTATTTCAAACACTGCCTCCATTGGGAAAAACGAAACTGCAGTCCCTGATTTGTTTGGAACATGTGACATTGGAGAGACAGGCAGCTCTAACAGCCACATGTGATGAAGGGAGGAGAGAGGCTGAAGAAAATAACCACATTCAGAAATTACAAAGCAGAAAGATGCAAAAGAGTTTAAAGGTTGGGTTGGTGGCTTTTTTCTTTTTGAGTAGCAAATCTGAAAAACAGCTGAAGCAGTAAGAGAATACAGAAAAAAAAATTAAGTAATATTTTCATAATTTATGCTCCAATTCACCTGTGACTAATATTATAAATATGAGTATTATTTGTAATTGTTACAGTGAAGCCTAATAAGATACAAGTTTCTTTCTCCTCCAGTATTCCATCTTCCACGTTGCTTAGAATGTAACATACTTATTGCTACAACTTGAGGTAAAGTGTAATCAGGATGTAGACACAAGCTTTATCTTCTTTTCTCTGAAGCATAACAATAGTTAGGTCAAGAAAATGCTACTTTAGATGGGTTTTTTAATGCCTCTCTAGATTCATGTATACATATATGTGTATACACAGACACACACATTTTTAATGTCTGTATATTTTTTATATCTATAAATGCTTAGTAGTAAGCTCCCAAACACCTATCAATCCAGTTTCCCAGATCTGGAATTCAATCTGATTGGTAACAACCTGTCAGCTTTAAATATTGGACTATTTGTCTCCCTGTTTCCAGTGCCTAAGATCTTGTTAATTACCTAAACTCCCTTTCTGTAGGTCTTGTTAATTACCCGTCTCCTGTCTCAGAGGACCTTGTTAATAACTTGTACAATCTCTCTAAAAAGGTCCTAATAACACATTAAAATTAAAGATGCTTTTCTTTTAGCACTTGTCAAGTGGTGTAAATTGAGAAATTTTCACATCAGTTTATTAGCCTGTAGTGTAGTGTCATGTATTTTCCTAAACAAAAACAATTTCAGAAAAACGAGGCACAAGCTTTGGTTACGGCACAAAACAATCTTTGTTTTCCAGGAGCACCCTCAGTTTCTTTAACTGTGTTCAACACAAAAGCCACGTGGCTTCTGACTGCAAATTAACCTCCTGAGAGCCATGACAATAGCAACAATTGTAAAAATGAGTGCAATTTGAGGCAATATTAGGTAAAAGTTTCAAAACAGTGCATTAAGAAATATAAAACCAAAATTATTATTGGTAAATGCTGGCTAAGAGCGCTAGGTGTTGTTTGCTTAAAAATTCTTCATTGGTTGTATGATATAAAACCTCTGGAATGAACAGATTTTGTACTATTTGCAAAACCAGCATTTTTTGTTTCACTATGAGACTCCTGCATTTTTACATTGCCAAGGAATCAGCTCATAAATATCTCTACTATGCCTACAACAGACAATAGAACCCCCTAGTCCTAACACTTATGTAACACTGCGATATCATATCTATAAAACATTTTAAAAATACTCATTTATCCACTCAGCATTTGCAGGAGGAAACAAAGTATCATTCCCATTTTACAGATTTAGCCAAAGTCATAGAACAAGCCTTTGCCAGATCAGAGATTAATACAAATTAGGGGTCCATATTTTGTGATTTCCTGTCAATATGTATTATATAGAAACCAAATAAGTTTTGTTTTGCTTTTCCAAAATACTTCTAAAACCTTCTTGAAACAACAATAATAAATAGTAAACATAAAAATAAATAACAATTTTCAAATAATCCTGGCGTGCTTGCTTTTAGAAAAAAAAATCCTACAAGTGTTGCTGAACCACTTCGATAATTTTTGAATCAGCAGCTGAGCAGCATGTAGAAGATGTACTTATCTTCATTTGTTTAATTAGTAAGAGTAATTAGTGACAGAGCATGCAGACAGCCAGCTAAGCACTGAAGGATGAGCTGGTGAAGGGCTATTCAGCAGCTCACCCAGCCAGCAGCTGATGTTATGAGCTGCTGCTCTCCACATTGTTACTGCTCAGTCAACATTACCAACCACAATTAATTGGGATGGACTTAAGCCTGACCCAAAGTTCACCAAAGTCCCTGAAAAGCCTCCCACTAAGGTTACAGATGTGGCTTCATCAGCGCTGAGAACTTGACATTCACACCATAAACATGAAGGAGTTGGGTTTGGTCGATTTTTTTTGAGGGTTGGGAAAGAGGGCTGCTATGGGTTGGGTTTTTTTCCTTCCACTTTGCTCTCTGTCCAGCCTGGTCCAACAGACTGGATGTCGTTTTATGGCTACAGTGTGCCCCTGGAATACATCCTCCAGCAATTAGGAATCCAGTTCAGGATGTTCCATCACCCAAACCAAGGCTTAGCTAAGTGGGGTTAACTGGGAGATGCACCTGCAAAGCAAACACCTGATCCACAGCAGAATACTGATTTTGGACACACCTTAATAAAAACCCTGCCTGGTTTACTTGCAGAAATGGGATTCATACAAAAGAGCTTAATAACACATTGAGTAAATAAGAAACAACTCAAAGTCCAAATTCCCTGTCTACGCTTTTGCATACTGAATTTGTTACCCAGCCTCATTTACTTTGTGCCCACATATTCATACAATTCTTTTTTCAGCATTACTAGTTCAAAAAACTAAAAACGGATTCCATTCGAGAAATACTCCACAGATAAAAGGTAAACTGTAAACTTATTAAATATGCACATTTTGTATTAGTTTCTACTTCAAAAGAAAATAATTGTACAAGATACATTTGAAAGAAAGTAAACTAAGTCTAAAAGGTTCGCACAGAACATCATAATGGAACATACAAAAATCAAGAGCTTCTAACTTAACTTACTGCATGCTAGATATTATGCCATAATAGCTGTCTCACAAAAAAGGTCAGAATGTTTACTATTTTTGGCTTTTTGAAAATAAAATAGTATCTATTTGTCTTATCAAAAGTTTATGTTTACATAAAAGTCAAGAACTAGTAAAAGGGACTCTCATACAAAGAAGGAAACAAATGACTAGAGTCCTTCTGAATGGGCACTGTGATGAGCTTTTTAATTACAAAACGAAACAAAAAAGTCCATCATGATTACCATTAAGTTTTATATTTATCGAGATCTGCTGCATTCAAGAACTTCAAAAGATTTCACTACTTACATCTAGCATCTGCCTGAATGCAGTGTTTCATTTTTAAAAAATTAAATACTATGCAATTTTAATTGTTATTTAAATTATTTCTCTTTAAAGGAGCTTATTTAAATGGAAGTTTAACTTCTGACAAACCAAGCTATAACCTAACCTTACGCTAATCCAGAGAAATACTTCATTAAATAAAAAATATTCTAAGATTGTCTATAAACATGTTATTTAGGACACTAGAAACTGACCTGACTCACAGAAGGCACTAAGATAATTTGTTGAGGTCTGGATGAGCTTCTAGCAACAAATTCTTTTCTACAGCAGTTCCATTTCAGTTCATTTACCTAATTCACATCCATGATTAGTTTTGTTAAGAAAATGATTCTAAGTTTAAATCAGGAGTGCATGCATTCTAACCCATGAAAAAAACCTGAGCTGGGACACAATAAGATCCCTCTGTTCTAAAAGAACAAGATAACAAGAAACATTTTTCTTCTAAAAGAAACTACTCCTGTGTCATTAATTAGGGAATTAATACACAGGAAAAGGTGAATTTTTTAGAACCATGTTTTCCATTTAAAACAGTGATTGATCTTACAGCCTTTAGATTCCAGTTTGAAGCATTTTAATTTTAAATGCATTTTCTACCAAATTTCAGTTATCACACAGAAATGAATCATTACCTTGAAAAAGCAAGGTCTGCTAATTTCTGGCATTTATATACAGAAAAAAAAAAGAATGCCAATGAATGAAAGTTAATTAACTTCTTAAACATTTATCTATTGTGAACAGTATACGCAGGTAGGAGAGTACATAAATATATATATATTTATACACATAGAAAGAGAGACAGACAGTATATCTTTCTCACTAGCAAACAAAACCCAGAAAGGAAATTAACTGTGGGTTACACTTTTTTTTTTTCTTAAGGAAAACAAGTAAAGCATTGATAGACAAACAAAGATTAAAATGGATTATTTAAATCAAAGTTTCTTATCAGCCCTTGTAACTTAATTCATTCTGCTCAACACATGAACTGGTGCCTCGTGCAATGATTCCAATACACAGAATGCAGCAAAGCTGCAGTGAGCCAAATGAATTCAAGTGAGATAAGTGGTCATGTGGGTGCTCCCATTTAGAAACAGAATGTTCTTTAATTCTTGTACTCTAACATATAGAACCTAAATACTCTTTTTTTCCCCCCAAATACTGACATCCATAGGATTTCTTTTCACTACTTCCATTGTCACCACTCTTTTAGTTATTCAATTTCCTCTTTCCCTCACACTTGAAACCTTTCCCTCTCAAAATCTGACTTAGGGCAATGTAACTATCAGCAACGAATGCACAGTTTGAGCAGAAGACTTCAGGGAGAGCCCATTCTGAAGCACAAACAGGTCTTCCACAAACACAAGCACCCAAGAACATTCACAGCACATATCAGTAATAAAAAGTCACTTCAAAAGTAAGTATGAAACAATCAAATTATATAAAAAGTTCGTAACTTTTACTTAGAAACAGACAAGCACTGATATAAATGTGTATAAAGCACAAAGATTGTGCTCCTCAACACTTCCCATTTTCATTTATATAACATGTTCAAGATATCAGATTGAACTACAGCAAAAACCTACCTTGAAGATGGCAACATGCTTGTAGGCTTGAAGTTTGCCATAAACGGATTAGTCGAATCATAATCAAAACTCTCCTGATGAGCTTCCCCAAACGCACTCGGTGATTTCAAGTCAGTAGAACTCTCTGATCCCCCATTGCTAAGTTTATCTGACCTCTTGCTATCTTTTTTTCCAGTCACTCTTTCAAAAAGACTAACTTTCTCTTTTTTCTCTTTTTTAATTTCTTTTCTGATCTCGACAGGTTTGGAAAACAGACTTATGTTTTGATCCCACGTTGCTGGGCTTTCTTCAAATGGATTCTTCTGTCTTGGCAGTGTAGCAAATTTTTGGGGTAACGAAGCACTCACATTAAATGGGTCATTTTGTGCTTCAAGTGCAGTTTCATCAACTGTGCTGTCAAGTTGGTTCATTTTAGAAGTATCAACACTTAATGTCCTTCTGTGTGGAGATTTTAGACTCCCTGCAAACAATCTGTCATTAGTATATTATCAATGAGACACTACATCACAGTTTATGACATGCAGAAAACCCATTTTAGCTTAGATCTAGAAGCTTTGCAATTGAGTCTTGGTTCAGAATACTGGTGAGTAACTAAGCTATTAAAAAAAAAAAATTAACAGCTGTGGTCTCGATTTCATGTTTCAGAAATGTTTATGGATAGGCACCACAGGAAATTTTTGTTTCCTGCATGAAAACAAAGTTCTGTAGAGAAGACAGCTATGACTGGTGTGCCATTCCAGAAAGAGACAATAGTGTGATGCTGCATAATAACTTTGAACAATGCAAAATACTTTCAGTTCTTTGTATAAATCAGGTCTAAAATTTGGTGATAGTTTTTGACTTTTTAATTAAGACCTAATTCTCACAAGATGCTATTTTGCCTAGAGTCCCCTCTGGAATGAAATATACTCTCAGATGAGGACATAATAAGAGAAAATGCTAAATTATCATGCATTATGAGCCATGTGAGTTATTTCTTATGCTCAGAAACAGCAATTATGAGCTACCAGCAACTAAAGAAAGTGTAAAAAATAGGCCAGCAATATCTCTTAACATTTTGGCCTTGTAAGTGCTCCATGAACTGAAGCAACACATTCTGAATGCTCTAACAGCAGTGAGCTGTAGTTCTAATGGTCATGAGTTTCACTTACCACCTTCATCAACCGAACCAAAGGACTCCAGCTGACGCCTGAAAAGATGCGAGTAGCCAACAGTGCTGGATTTCATTTTCTCTGAGGAGACGTGTGGTCCTGTTAGATCTGACATGGAGTGAGCTGAGGACAGCCGCTGAGGTCCCAAGAGGAAAGGTTTTTTTGGTTTTGATTTCATTTGCACTTCACCACCACACACCTCTAGATTTGCATCAGGTATATGAGTGCTTGGGATGATTGCAGAGGATGTATCTGAAAACGTCCCATCGTTTTTCCGACCCTTCATTTTGTCTTTTAGTTTAGCAAATGGGGATTTGGTTTTGTCCTTCATTGACAAATCAAACATACTCGCTGTCATGTTATTCCTCATAAACTGAATATTGACATTTATTTCTCCTCTGTCTTTAGTTCTCTTCCCTTGTCTGGATTCTAGCGGAAACCACCTTAAAGGAGAAAGAGAGCAAATTAAGTTGTGTTTTCTGGAGACTACTCATTACACTATGGTTAGTTGGTTAATGCATCTGGTTAGAACAATTTAAAGTATGAAAACCCAAATCCTATACCAAAGATTCAACCACTCCTGTACTAAAAAACTTCCTTGCTTATATTTGTTTTCAAAGAGAAAACTTAATAACTAAGCAAGACGAAGCTCTTTACAGTGTTCACCTGTTTCAAAATCAAAATCAACCCTGGAAGCTGACTAAACTAGCTGACTAAACTTCATCAAAGCTAATGGGCTTCCAACTACTTACAAAGGAGAATTTGTACTTAATTATAAATACAGATACATTTTATTTTCTTTTTTTTATAGTTTTCAAGTGTCCTTTATTTAGTAGTGATGTGTATTAATGTATTCTACGGGGCAACTACTTGATCTAGTAACCTTTTCTCCTTTGATTTTGCTCAGGTTTATACACTGGCAAATATTTTCCCATCTCTCCTTCCTTCCAAGCACTGGTTAAGATTTATGTCAACTGCAGCAACACTGGCTAAGAAATATCTGAGAGCCCTGAACAGTCAGCTATCATTTCAATTCTGCAACTGCCTCCCCTCTGGATGCTGACAGTAACTCCATGAGCACAACTGTGAGCACGTAGGTGTATCCAACAGCATCCTCTCTTTTGCAGGTCACCAGTAGGATTAACTTCAGAAATATTTCCTTTGGAACCATGACGTAAATCCCCACTCCTTGAAAAGAGATCAAAGGTGTGATCATCTGTTTCAAAAAGCCAAGTGTGCTTCTTTGCCAGGCCCAGCAAAAGCTTTATCATTATCCAAGTGTCTTATTCATTCCCTATTGTGCTGCATTGTCCCATGGAAGCATCTGCAGAATTATGGCTCAATCTTCCCTCCACAGCTTCACCTAAATGAATGACCAACACACAATCCCTCCTCCACAACCATCACCAAGAGCCTTTCCCTTTTTCAAAAAGGGGCACAAGGGCATATTTCAGATCCACCAGCTCCAAAGAAGTGCTTTAACCCCACTGTCAGGAGAAATCCATGCACACAGACTCACACAACAGCGCCTTACCACGAGTAACTTTTGAATTGGAGAGACTAAGAAATTAAACTCCCTATTAACACAGACACAAAATTGATTATACAGTTATACATACATTATTCAATCCTGCCAAATATAGAAAAAAAAGTCAGGAAAGGAGAAAAATAGCCCTCCATTTATTTTCAGATTTCATAAATGTATTTTAAAGGTGACAGCTGTAATTAAATTTTCAGGCAGAGATTACGTTTTTTGATTTGAGAAAATACTTCCAAAAGTGACACACCAAAGAAATAACAAAAGGATAAAGAGTATTATGCCTTTTTTTGTTGGTGGTGGTGCTTTGTGATGTTCACAAGATTTTATATTTCACACTAAAGTAGAATAATTTATAAGTATCAGACCTCCTCTGTTCTGGCCCTGAACAACATCAATCCAGACCAGTAGATCCAGAAGCTCAAACCAGTAAAAGGATTAATTAAATCTTTAGGAAAAAAGCTTTTCTTCTGTTGAGAGGTAACTTCATTTATATACTTTAAATGAAATGCAAAACCTGGAATATGTATCTGAAGAAGATGGATTGTTTTTCCTTTTAGTTAATAATGTTTCACTTCTTTGGTAACTGATTCCAGAAACACTTTAAGTCATCTATAGAGTCCTTAGAGAAAACACACAACAGAACCAAGAGTCAATTGCCTTTGTGCTACATAACATGGCAAAAACTGGAAGACAAGATAGCCTACTTTCTTTAAAACTTTTTAAAAGAAAATATGTTTACATATTCCCTTAAAAAATACAAACAATACACAGCCATAATGATCAAGCCCTTGCTCAGACAGATCCTGCCTGTGCAGATAAAAAACCCCAAACCAAAACCATGCTGAATCTGAGAAAGTCATCCCATGATTCCTCAGCCACCCACTACACATACACACCAGTACAAATAAGGCTCGTGAGTGTTTTAAGAGACGCAGGAGGCAGAAAGGACTTCACTTTTTGACATTCAAATCTAATGGCCCAGCCTACACTGTAGTAAAACATTCCCTTTTTCCCTCTCCTCACAGGGTTCAAACATTAATACTCTACCTCTGATAAAACTGGTGAATTCTTCTGTTTCTGCTTAGGAATTACCAAACTTTAAACTGATGAATGACACTTGTTAACTTGTTTTAGAACAACAAGAAGACATAAATTCTTAAGCTTTTGCTATGTAGAAGAATATCTTTTATTTTAAAAATTCATTTAACTCAATTATTGGCATTCTTACCACCAATCAACAATGCTGTGTCATTACCAGCACTCACCTGCTAAGGGCAAATGCCACATTCCATTTTGACATTTACCTTTCCTTAAAGAGAAGCACACAACTAATATCTTGCCTTCACAGTTTCTACAATTCTTTTCAAAGTAGACCTTGAAGAACTTGACATTAAAAATAAGTTCAGCTGGGAAAACAAACAAACTCTCCCTAGGAAGACAACAGAAGGTCCTGCTGGAACCAGGTTCAACACTGCTACTGATTCCAACAGAATTTAAACATAAACTCTTCTACTCCAGCAAAATTCCTCTGGTCTTCAGTGGAATTTCTATTTGAATAATGATTGCTGGATCAAATCTTTGTATGAGAGGCAGATATTTAATTTTCACAGGCATTTCAAGGAGGTTTCTTTGTTACCTTGGAGAGTTTATCTTGTTTTAGTTATAATGAAGGTTCCATATGCTTCGGCTCATAACAAGGCAATATGAGAAGCAGACTCAAATCATGATTTTCTTCAAAATTCAAAGGCAACTAATTACTTTTCTAAACAGATGAGAACAAATGCAGGCAATGCATTTATGTGGAGCTGCACGTGAATGAGCAACTAAGTCTGTAAATGTTTCTTATTAGAATCTGTTTCGACAACACGTGGGCGTGAGCAGCAAAGAGAAAAAACAGCTTACACAGGAGAGAAAAAAGAATCAGAAAACGAAGTCCGCTGTTTCCAGATAACAACATTTGGGTCCTAAACCACTAAATTCCACTATACTACTGCCAATTTAAAAAATTGCAATGTATTATAAAAGCCAATAAAACTTGCTATTTTGGTTTTGTTTACAGTACTTTTAGCCACAATAAATGCTCCATTTGTCAGGCTGCCATGAGCTTATTCTATAGAAAGCCTGTACAAAGTAGGAAAATAGCCAATAACATACATGAACAAAACAGGGTGGCTTTTATGAGAGCAGATGCCCTTTTACTTAATAACCAAATATTACATCCAGTCTTGCAGACAGTCTTTATTTAAACAGACCTTGTACAAAGTCTGGTAAATTTTCCCAACTTCAAAGGAAGCCCTACTGCCCTCGGAATCACATTCATTCTTCTTGCTCTCACCTTCAAATATTCTGTAGGGCAATGTCCTCCATACACCCTCTAACTTCGACTTTTTCCCCGTGGCTTCCATCAGAACAACCCTTGCTTCTTTCTCTCATCTGTTTTTCAGAGTGCCAATGGGCTCTGCCTGTCTTGCACAGGTTTCTGTTAATTTTTACTTCTAAGTATTCTATAAATTGCTGCTCTGCATGCTGACAATTTTCTTGTACCTGTAAAGAGAAGATCAACATGGAAGGCTAAAGAGGAAAAATCCTGCTGACCAGGCAGCCCTGAAAAGCTAAACCCCTATGTGAAGCAGCATGGCTACTTCCTAACCACAACAAAATCAGTTAATTCTGGCCACACCTACAATTAGGGGTGGAAAAAGCAAACTCTTGCAACTTGTGCAGTATTACCAGTAACAAACCCTTCACCTTAGGAAAGACAGACAGGAAGGGGGAAGGAGAAAACTGAAATAAGCTACTAGAAATGAGCAAGTTAAAAAATCATGGCCTGCCTATTTCATTTAAATAGCTAGTGATCTACAAACAGACTTCCAGCTGGTTTTTCCTCCCCTTTTCCGATTTTATTTGTTCTCCAAATCTGCCACAGAATCTGACACTTCCAAGTCTTATCCCTCTCTCCTTTAAAGAAGCATCACTCAGCCTATTCTGGTCACCATGTAACAGTGAACAGGATGGGCTGACAGCATGGGTAAGAAAAAGCACTACCTAATTTCAATTACATTTTAATTACATACTTTAGCAGCCTCCAAAAGCACTGGGTAACCTGTCCACCAATCTCAACAGGAATCAAGTGTTCCAGCCAGAACATTCAACCTGTGCACGACAGATGATCTCCCGACTCCAAACATGGAAAGTATTGAAGGAATTTTCCCATCTTTCTGCTTCTCAAATACACCACTCTGCCTTCCCTCTACCAGTAATTATCTGTTGAACTGATCTACTTTTGCTTTGCTGAAAGCGTTAGATTGCACCCAATGAATTTTGCAAGATATTTATTCTAATTCACAAATTATTGAAGAAATTTTGCAAAAAGCCACATAATCATCACAGCATCCGCCAAGGCTTCTGACCTTGAGTTTACAGGCAAAAATCGGCATCATGATCTGCTACACAGTAATGAGGAGAATTTTCTATACGGGCAGATACTTCTAAACTTACCCCTAAAAAAGATTATCAGAATCTCAATGATAGAACATGTCCATCAGCTGTCACAAAAATGAAGTTAACGACTACTAGATACACTGAAGAAACTTGCTTTACAAAAGCCCACTAACATAAACGTCCACAGCTAATTGATAAAAAACAACATCCAAAGCCCAGAACTGTCTGACATTTTCATTTAGCAGGGTATGCACTTTGAAAAACGCAGAAGTATGTTTTGTGATAAATCATTCCGATACCATACTGAGAGACTGCCCCAAAAGTCAGCAAGTCGGAAAATTAAGGCAAGGGGCTGAGCACAGACTACATTGTGTATGAGGGGAAATTAAGAAGAAAACAAATTATTTATTAAAATAAGTGATGACACTCACAAAGATGAATACTCTTACTTTCTGGAAGCCAACTGAAATGAGACACTCAAAGCAGTTTAAAATAAATACTACAGAGTGACATTGTAACACGACAAAACATATGGGAACTGACAGCTATCACAACACCCTCACTACGGGGTTTACTAACATCAACTGGAATCAAAGTCATTAAAGTGGTCTTAGTTTACTTATTATTTTGGCTAAAGTCTATGTGTGAATACTTTTATTTTAGAAACAAAATAACTGAAGGTATGAGAATTAAGGCCAGTTATTTGAGTTGAGTGTGTGTGCAAGCACATGTGTGTGTGTGCACAGAAAATGGAGAAGCATATCAATCCAGATGGCACCTAGACTCTGACTCAGAATTATGATGTATTGAGAGGATGTGCACGGATTTGTTTTTAAAATGTAAATGCCAGGCATATTAATAAATAATCTGAAAATATCATTATAAGTCCATAAAGCTATAACTGGGCAAAACTTTGTTTTCTCCCACAACCATCTTTCTCTTCTGTTCCCCACTGCTCACATTCCTTCTTTTTTTTTTTTCTATTTAATGAGTGGTACCACAAAACAACCTGCATGGAATCTCCAGGCTGCCCTTCACTTCTGTGCCTTTAACAAATTTCTCAGTTACTACTCTTCCCACTTTTGATTTGAGTGGAACAAGATTTTTCTCTTGCTCTAACCACAGTAAAGACATTTTCTGTTACACCCTGCCATTTCCATTATTACTGAAGTTCATCCCTTAAAATGCATTTTTCTGGTTTAAACTAAAGACTGAAAATTAGTAAATAATAGTGTGCTATGTTTTGTAGAAACAGTATTAAAATGGTTCCCACTCATTAACGAGTACCGAGCCCATACATTATCTATTTACTTGTTTGCTTGTTCATAATTCCAGATGTATTTGAAGCCACCTACTCAAGTGTCTCCCTCCTGCTTATGCTGCTACAGATGAGAGAGAGGACAGAGCAGAGGCAGTTGAAGAGGGAGCTCATATCCAAGACAGAGGCTGCCAAGAAAAGAATTCACATTCATTTGGAAAAAGTCACACAATTTGCGTATCTTCCAGGAAGCTAAGCAGCACTAAACTAAGTGCCCACAACACAGAGGTACTGACCATGCTTAATCATTAGTTCTTTTTGTTTGCTTGCTGAGAAGCTGGTTTTGACTTTTTTATTATCAATATAAGTGGATAAGTATCTTTAGAAAAGGCCAAGATTCCTTCACTGTATTATGCTCAAGCAAGCATTTTTTTTAACCAGTGCTGCAATTTGTGTGTGTGCGGAGGGGAGTGTTGTTGAGGTATTATAGACTCCAGGGAGAAGAGGAACTAAATCACAAATAAAAGATGTCTCCTCTGACATTTCCATAAGAAATAATAACTCTACATCACCTGCCTCCTCAGATTTATAGCATTCCAAACAAGTGTTGCATCTTAAATCAGCTGAACATACAATAAAATGAGCCGTCCAGGAAAGCTCACAAAGGAATGGACAATAGAGTGGAATTAGAGTAACAAGGATGAAGCAAAAGCTGAGGAAATAAAAGCATCAGGAAAGTTAACAGCAATTTGTTCTTCCAGTGCTGTGTTCATTTAGCTCTCAGGTGGAAAAAATCTAAGCACAGTCACCGTAAAAAACAACTGAAAAATGCTTCAGTAAATTAAGATGTCAGCAAATGAGTATTTTTTTTACTCCATGGTAACTCAAAAATTTGTTTTGATGCTATGCAATCAGATTATCAGCAGCATTAAGGCAACTATGAATTATAACTGAATTGAAATTATTACAAAAAAGCATATATTCTTTTAAACAATACATTCATTGATCATAACTTACATTTCAAATGGAAGAGTAGAAGACGGATATTTATTTTGCAAGAGCAGACGGAAAAAATTGTCATGTATTTCTTAGGATGAATTAAAAAACCCACGCGATGTTATTGCAAAAAATAAAAGCCATGTCAGAAATGTAACATTTGAAAACTTATGCTAAATACACTTTCATTAAAGCAGTTTTTCCAAAGCCTTTTGAACTGTTAAAGAACCTCAGTAAAATCTTTCAGCATCTGGAGCCTAGTTTTCAGCTCTGGAAAAAAGAGCAGAAGTAAAAAGTCCCTGTCCATTTCCAACTAAAGCAGAGACGTCAGAGACACAAATTTACGAACTTTCACAGTACGATGGGCATTGCTGCACTAAGACAGAAAGAAAATGAACTGGGATCCTGCAGATGCTTTGGATGAAGTCTCTGGAAGAGATCTAGTGAGGGACCATCTGAGCTGCATCTGGATCTAACTGTTCCAGGAATTTTTACTTTCAAGAATTTGAAAAATCGTCAGTTTCAGAAAGGAAAAGGACATTGTATGATGCTGTGTACAAAATTTTCCCTATCAAGTTATAGTAAATAGACTACTTTGTTTCATTAAGCCTCGAGCCAGAGCAAGTTTCTTAGAACACAAGACAAATCCTATCATGAGGCCTCTGCCTGAAAACTTTACTGCAGGGAGTATTTGTCTTAAGATGTGACAAGTAACAAAAGACCTACACAGAAAAAAAAGGATTATTTTTCCTTAACATAATGTTCCTGAGTCTGCAATGATTTTTGAAATTTATTTCTTCCAAATTATAAAATATTAAATTAAAAAAATATGTAAAAAGCCAAATGTCACACACCCCATGGTCTTCCTAGGAACTTGGAATCAGCTGGTAGCCTTCACTTCTCATACCTCCTTACTAAAAAAGCACTAGGGAATTGCTGACAGGGTTCAGCATTGTGCAGAATATTAAATATCTTTTTTGCAATACCCTGGTGACTCTTGAGTCTGTCTCTTACAGCACCATATGTACAGCTGTGTTGGAAAGAGGAAGCTATTAAATATATTAAAAAGTAGAAATATTACCAATAGACACTTCATCAAATAACTGGATCTCATTCATCCCCAAACAAAGCAAGAAATGTTAAGGTTACATCAACATAAGAAAATAACTCTGGATTTAATAACAGCACAAGCCTGTTGAACATATTTGAAAGTAAAAACACTGCTTAATAAAACAGATTAGTGTTTCTGAAACAATGAATATAGCTTTCAACCATCAGAATGCTTTGGTAACAAAGACATTGGACTTGGTTTTGAAAGGTGCTGGCTGTCTCAGTTCCCACACCATAGTCACAGTTAGAAGGTCTTCGGGTCCAAATATATTACCCTTAGTTTACTGCCAACACAGGACTAGGAATATTTTGTACCAAAAAGGATTTAATAAAGGGGAGGGAAAAAAGAGCATTTTGTTTGAGATCGCATTCGTAAATCTGTTCTTGAAAGTTTGCCCTCGTCCCACACACACGTACAAATATTGCCTCCACATCTCCAGCTAATGCTTAGAGGAGACAGCAACGACACACCCGCGTGGTACAAGGGCACACAAGCACACAACCATGAAAACTTCTCAAAAACATCTAAACTTAAGAACTCCGAGTTACTTTTTTTCGAAAGTGAGTTTTAGAAAGGACATTTTTGAGGTTTCTAAGCACCTAAAGACACCAAGGGGAAAACTGGACTTTCAGTGGCTCCTTCCTCATAAGAATTTAAATCAGCATTAAGCGAGAACGCGCTGCCAAAAATCCCACTTGCCGCCCAGCCGCACTTTTACACTTACATAAGACTTTTACAAGTACGGCTGTTCGGCCCTAGAAGCCTAACACCCATCAACTTTTAATAAGATTTGCAATCTTAAATGCTCAAGTAACTTCTGAAGAAAGGACTTAGGCTGTTTGTAAAACTTTCCCCATAGGCCCCCATCTTGCGCAGCAGAGCTCGCAGGCAGCGCGCAGCGTTCCCGAGGAGCCGCGGCGATTTCAGCGGTGGTCTGGGAGGAACTGCTTCACGTCTACATAGCAGGAGTGCCTCTCTCACACTTCAGAGAAAGAAATGAGAAAATAAAGAACACCTACGGAGCCCTGCTAAGCATAACTTCCTATAAAAATACTGCAGATCTGAATGTTTATTTAACTATCACAAGGACTGTGTAACTCACCCCACTTAAAAATTTCTGGAATAATTCTGTAAGACTCCAGTACTACTTTTGCTAAAACTGGTGCAAGAGCCTATGTTTCTTTTTCTAGGGAGAAGAGGTTTTGCTGCTCACAGTAATACAGGAATAATTTACATATTTTACTCCAGTTTCTGAAGATCTATTTCTACCTAGATTTACAGCCTTTACATTTAGTAGCATTCCTCCCTCATTCATTCACCTTGTTTATCACCTTGTTGCTAGGTGTTGCAAGTAAGGCAGTTGCCTTCTGACTTGCAAGATAATTACAACTAACGATTCAAGAATTTTTAAGATGCATGTCTAAAGAGCAGTGAAACTTCTTGAATCAAGTGTTAACAGAAATTAAGACCCTAAGGCTACAGGCATTTCCATGTATCGCATCAAGATAACAGGATTGTCCCTAAAAAGGTAAGCAATTAAAAAGCGTAATACTCCAGACAGTGAACCCACAAGACATTCTGCACAGACTTCTTCTTTCCTATTATATGGTTTGTGAACATACTGTTTTGCAAAAAAATCAGTCTACAAAAACAAACAAACACCAGGGCAATGAGAGCTTTGACTTGTCTTTGGCGCTCTTCAACCTCAGCCATGCATTTAAGTAGGACCAGGTTTTGAGGTGGTTCCAGCAGAAACCGTAGTTTGACCAAGAAGCCCTGCCTGGTGTTAACCATATGGATTTCCACCTCCAACTGCCAGCGCTGCTGGAGGTTCAACCCTGGCACAGTCAGAGACAGACAAGCGATGCCAGTCTTTTAGTGGCTTGGATGCAAAGTCCAGCACCTCACCACAGACCCACCATCACTATGGATACCAGACTTGAATTTTAACAGCTGAGATTTGGGCACAGGAGCCTTTGTACTCTACTGAAGAGACACTAGAGGAGGAAAGGCACCTGGAGTGGGAACTTTTTAACCGCTGCAGAAAGATCTGTCAGCGTTCATAAGTCACTGCTACACAGAGCTCACTTGGAGGTCTCCATGCTGTTCTTATCCAGCTTCTGTGGGACAAGCATACCTAAACCAAACCCAAAGCATGGAGTCATAGGCATGCCTGCAGTACTCTCAGACCTACAGTTTGAGTTACAAAAACACAGGGAGGATAAATTATGCTGGCACCAAACACTTTTGTGTAGCCATGTCCTGTCTAGGAACCATAACAACTTTACTCATTTAGTTGAAAACCCCAGAGAATTAGATAAGTACAGTTCAACTTAATAAACTGCTATGATGCCTTTTTTTTGTTTAATTTCTTTTTTTTTTTTTTTTTGCATTCCAGTGCCTGAACTTCGTGGCAAACACAATTTTATTTGAAGAAGGCTTATGTAGGTACTGATGGAAGCTACCACAAGAGCTGAAATTTCTCTTCAGTCTTCTCAGCTGAGGCCTGCTGTACAGTGCAGCCTGCAGGATTGTAGCCTAAGATTAATCAGGACCAGCAAAGCACTGTGCTGTTGTGGTAAGCCTTCATTAAGTCACAGTTCATTGACCACTAAAACATAAATATAAAATATTTAAAGACACGCAGTTGAAGCAACTGAAGGAAAACAATTTTAAAGAGAACCACACCAGGTTTCAGGGCATCTGAGTCTCACACATGGTTCAAACTGAGGTAGGAGTTGAATGGGGATATGGCCCTGTGCAGAACAAAGAAAAATGCTTAGAAAAACAGACAGTAATGAGTTCATGTTACATACAAGAGTTTGTCAGAAAAGTTAATGTTATTGACAGTCCTTCCCTGTGCAAAGTAAGCATTTGATTACAGTAAACTTCTCTGGAAGAGGTCAGGCCACAATGACATAACTGTATAGTTTAAGAGACTGGAACACAGAATCAACGACAGAAACATACTAATTTCATTTCAACGTATATACGTTCATAGTAATGCTATTACTTCCCACCCTCCCCAAGTGCAACTGTCCAAGGAATACAAATTATAATGAAAAAACCAACCATCACTTACTCTGTTTTCCGCCTTTGCTTGTCTTCAAATATATCATTCAGGCTTATGGCCACCTGTCCCAAAAACCTGTCCAGCCCCACCAGCGACCTGTGCATGACAATCAGGTACAGGATGTATTTTTCTGGATTCTCCTGCATGAGTAATCCAGGGAGCTCGAAGGAGGCCTCTTCTTTCCAGATGGGATCCAGGGTCTTCTCAGCCACCGAGGTGGAGTATTTCTCCTTGCCCAGCTGTATGATGGTGTAGGCATCATTGCTGCCATTTTTACCTTTTGGCTTCAGACCTTTGGCTTGAAGGACCGTAACTTGCACGTGAGTTGGGAACCACTTCTGGGCTTGCTCTGCCAACATCATCTTTGAAGATCGCAGCAGCAGCAGCAATAACAAACAGCAAAGTCTGTCAGTCCTCGAATGACTGTGTAAGGGCACTTACGGCGGAGACACCTGTCAGGGGCTCAGATGGTCCTTCCTCTAGCGCTCCTGGCCGCGGGTGGCTCTCACCAGCCCGCGGGTCCCCCCCTTCCCCGGCAGCCCCACCTGCGGCTCCATGGCCGGGGGCTGCAGGTCCCGCCGCAGCCCCGGCCCCGCCGCCCTCCCGCGCCCGGCCTGGCCCTGCCCGCCGCTGCCGCCGGCCCGGCCCCGCGCCGCCCCCAGGGCATCCCCCGGGCAGGGCCGCTCCGCCGCGGGGCCCCGCAGGCCGGCGGCGGCCTCCCCCTGCTCGTCCCGGCTCGGTGCCGGCGGGGGCTCGGTGCCGTGGGGGGCTCGGTGCCGGGCTGCCCTCCCTGCCTCCGTCAGTCCGCCCGTCCCTGCCGCGGCCGCCTCAGCCTCTCGCCGCGCTGCCCCCCCGCCGCCGCCCGGCCTGACGGGCCGGCTCCGCCGCTTCCGCCTTCCCCATGCTGCGGGCGGCGGCGGCGGTCAGAGGGCAGAGGGCAGGGTTCGCCCCCTCCCTCTCTTCCCTTCGCCGCCGTTCCCCGGCCGCCCGGGCAGGCGCTGCCCAGCGCACCGAGCACCCCCGCTGCCCGCGGGCACGGCCGGAGAGGCCGCGGCTCCCCCGGGCGTGACGGAGCGCTGGGTTCCCGGGGGCCCCTCCCGGCTGAGATCCCCGTCCCGTTAATTAATTCATCGCTATTTTTATTTCTAGAGCGGGCAGAGAGTTCTGCAGGAGCTGTGGAGAGGAGGGAACTTGGCTAAAGGCGTCTATTGTTACTATTATTCAATATTCGGGGCTCGGGGGCGGCCATGGAGCCAGCCGGGAGTGGTGCTGCTCTGGAACCCATCCTGCTGCCTACTGCTTCGGGAACGTCTTTATTTTCAGCCCCATCCACCCGCCCTGGCAAATCTGTTGGATTTAAATGAGAGAGTGAAAATTACGAAATAGTATTAATAAAAATAATATTATACAGGATGTTTTGAGGACACATAATTTTGCTGCTTGTACACCTGGAGACTGTACATGTTTACGTGCGCACCTGTAAGCAGAGTCACAGGTATTAACATTGTTTCTACTAAAAAAAAAATAGGGTTGCAAGGCTATGTATCCCACCCTTGCAAACCATAAAAAGCAGGGAAGCCAGCAGCCAGGTCAGATAATACTTCACCCACCACCCTTCACTCATGAGCACCCAGTCCATGGCTCACAAGTTAGTGAGCGAAAAAACCTTGGGAGACCTTCTCATACAGCTGAGACCTACAGGAAATGAAAAACATAAAGCTGAAGGCCATTAGGGAGAGTAAAGTATGATGCTGCCCACAATACCTGATGCTGAGTGAGTTATTGTCCAGAGTCAGAAAAGCCTGGGGATCACCAGTGTACACACAGTCATTAGCCTAAGTCCCAGCTCATGTCGTCTCTGTACACAATTTTAATAAATACTTCATTGACCCTCAATTTTTGGCTGGCAATGATAGCTGTCTGCATGCTGTGATAGTTAACACAGAGTTGGCACTTCTTTCCTGCATTGTATCTGATTTTTGTTGATAGGAAAATAGATGGTCCAGTTGGAAATGGTAACGTCAATACATGTCCTGGGATCATATTTAGGCAAAAACATGTAAATGGATTATCTAGGGTAGTAATTTCTGAAACAGTTACAAATGCTATGATTGTCGCCCTTGGTTTGTGATCCTGAGATACTAATGGTCAATTAAGGCTGCAGGTCAACTCTTTGGTATAAATTACCATCCCACTCACCTGAAAACCCCTTCCCATACTCTGTATCTGTCATTCTTCCACATCCTCAGGTGTCTTTCCCAAATGTTTCACAATGAAGCTCCCAGGAGGAGCTGCTGTGCTTGGGGAAAGAGTTGCTGTATTTTGGGCTGGAAGAGCCAGGAGGGATTATGGTGCCAGTGTTCTGCAGGAGACTTGGGCCACGGGGGAAAGCCACGGGGTTCTTGTTGGAAAGTAGAGAGACTTATGCACATCAGAATATTTCTGAAATTAATTTTACCACATACAAATTCTGTTTTAGTAGAATAATCTTCATTGCACTGAATAGAAACCAAGCATGATGAACTCATCAAGTCAAAACAAGAAATGAATTTTAGGTAGGCAGAATGTATTTATTTAATAGAAATTTAAGTCAAACATCATGTCTTGCATGCTGCGTCTTGGGAAAAGTTTTGTGAGTTTTTACAGCAAGCAGGTTTTGTGCTTTTTCCTTGCCTTTTATTGGTATTCTCTAATTTCTTATTATTGTCTCTTCCTAGACAGGAGCTGACTGGAATACGTGTGCACACAGCTGAACGGGGGAACGTGGAAGAACTTTTGTACTGCTGCAGACCATATATCAATGCAATACCCAATCTGCCTTAACTGCTTTCAAAAATAAACAGATTATTAGTCCTCCACTCCTTATGTGCAATCTGGCATGTGAGAAAAGGAGTGTGGAACCTTTCCCCTTTCTTCTCTCTGCTCAGCTGGTGGAGCATGCACTGGGGAGATGCCCTCTCAACTCCTCCACCCCTGTGCTTGGAGAGAATTCTGCTCAAAGATGCACCAGATATATTTTATTCCCTCTTATACCCCTCTAGGGTCAAGCTGAAAGCTGGCCTTTTGATTTTTGTCCTCTTTGGAATAGGGTAATTGTCATCTTCTGGAATGTAACGTGGGATATAAATGACAAAATATCTCAGAGAAATAATGATATCTCCAGCAACACAGTGTCCTCTGGCACTATGTTAGAGCATTAATCCAGAAATGACTCAGATTTTCATTCACTAAGCCACCACGACTGCTCAGTGCCTGTATGCACTGTAGGTTTTGCTCATCGCTGTCCGTGATTTAGTGAATATTACATTAGAAAATCCATTTTATTTCCTATGCACCATTTTGGTTACAGGACTGTACCATTCCTTCAGTGCACTATAGATATCCACTGCTGTTCTGTTATAATAATCTTTTAAACTCACTGTTACTGCTGTATCATGTTTTCTGTCCAAGTCCACTCACTCTGTGGATGTCTCATCATTAATTTTCTCATCCTTCGTTTCTTTTAGAGGATTCTGAGCTCAAAAGATTATACTTGGAGCTTGCACTCAAATGTAGCTCTCTCGTATGCTTCACTGTGGTAAAAAAGATTTCTCCCTATGGATGGTTGGTAGCTCCTGTATTGTTCTCTGCCTTGTCCCTTTTCCCTGTTCTGGCACTACCTGTGTAGCACTGGAGAAAGCTGAGAAAAGCAAGCCCAGAATTCTTGCTGATGAAGAAAAAGCCATCAAAGCTGGAATATGTGGCCTCAGAAAACTGTTTCTGCATTTCTGATTTGCAATAGCTGCCCTGTGATCCTGGTGGCTACTCCAACACCCCATCTCCTTGTAGATAGTGCTGAGAGTGAGTTTAAAAAACAATTGTTTATCACAGAACAACAGTGGTTATCTATGGTATATTTAACACAGAACCTTAAAGCTCGCGTGTGCCATCTATCTCTGCTACACGTTCTTCTAGTCATTTCTGACCCAGAAGAGCAACACTTTTTTTTATTTTTAAGAGGGAACTCCAAGAATTATGGTGGATTTTTTTTTAATTTCAGTAACTTGTAATTCCCTCTCAATTCTCCCTCCTGAGCCTACAGTACACTGATTAAACATGAGCCTTGATATTCTGGCTGCCCTTTCAAAAGAAAATGCAGGAAATCTTTTTTCCTGTGCTGCTGGGACAATTCCACGTTCTGCTTCTCATTTCCAGTTGTGTACTTGCTAAAGAGGATCAGAGCAGTTGTGTGTACACTGGTAAAATGTAGGAGGTAATTTGGTGATTTAATTTCTCCCTGATTTCCATTTATGAAGTAGGAAACATTTTGTTATTTTTTAATGAAAGTGCTGTCTCCTCCTTGAAATTATTTGCTGAATAATTCTTAGTTGGCAGATCGCGGGCGATGTGTTTGCTTTGAACGTTACATTGCTGTGAGGAACAGGCTGGTTTTGTCTCGACATGTGACAAGCTTCTGCTTTCTGCCTTGCTGACTAACTTTCAGTAGCTGTTGCAACTGTCCAGACTGCTTTCTGGAAAGACTGTGCAATTTTTGAGACTACACATTGTTGCCTGTTAGCTTTATCTTAGCTGTCGTTATTTTTTCAATTAGTGACTTCTTCAGGAATTCACTAGAATTAATTGACTGCAGAAATCAAATAGCTGGGCTCAAACCCACTGCTGTGAATTGGAAGATTTTTCTCAAGCTACTGATTTTGTCTACTCTCTTGGTTTGAGAAGAATTCATTACACTGGAAGTATTTTGATGTAATTATTGAGTGCTAGAAGAATATTCATGAAATTTCTGTCCTGGCCCCCAGATTTTGCAACCCGAAATGTTCAAGGTTTGCTGAGGCTGGGTGAGTTAGGCCACTCTCCTGGTCTGCATGCTTTCTTTTACCTCTCACATTCACTCTTGTGGAACATCTCCTCAGAGGGAGGAGACCTTTGGCCTCAGCACTAGGGCTGAATTTTCTCTGGGAGGTTTTGAAAGCCCTACAGGCACCTCAGTGGTCCTGAGCTCTCAGGTACTGCCACTGTCATTTCTTCTGTGCTGTTGTTCTCTCTAGCCAGCTGTGGGTTTATCTGCTTGGGATGCAATTTGTGTCTGCCCTGCCTCACTCTTCACCTGTCTTTCTTGCGTTACTGCAAGGAATGGGATCATACAAGAAACAGCAAAGGAAATGCGTCTCTGAAGAGGGGAGTGGGGGCTTGAAATCAGGCAAATGCCATAGAATTGTCCATTGTTCTGATAGAAATCCAGTACTTTTCAACCGGAAACCTGGAGTCACAGATATGGAAGTACTGTGTGCAATATCAGACTTCAAATAAATGCCAGGTACCACTAAGAGTGTTGGAAGCATCATCTTTTTTGTTCATTTTTAGCTGAACATGTTTCACAGCCTTTCAACACTCTCATCCATTGTGAAGTTCAAAGAGGCTTAAATGCTGTAAAACAGTCATCAAATACTATAATTAAACTTGCCAGTCACCCAGATTTGACCCAAACTGCCTGTGTCTCAAGATGTTAGTCAGCTGTCTGGGTTAGATTTCAATTCAGCCTTTTAAAAACATGAAACCACCTAGTTCTCAGCAGCTTCTGCACAAACCATCGTGCTCTTCTGTCAAAGTCTCCCTGCCATGCAAGCTCCTTCAGCACTTCCAACCCAACATAGCCCTGGGATACACCCTGCCCTACACCTGAATTCAGACTGTCTTCAGCAATACCCCTACAGGGGACAGCACCAGTGACATGAAACTCTTAAAACTAACCTCTACAGGCTAAATTCAGATTTGCCCTTGGTTCTCCTAAAACTTCATGGAAACCTCCAGGTTGACCATTGCAGAAGTACCTGTTCAAAAATCACAGAAACACAGACTGAGGCTCAAATTGAAGAGTTACATTAGAAATGGAAATTGGCTACATGGCATCCATTTTTAGACTTAAATGTAAATATTTTTTTCTTGTTTTCGGTAGGTGTTCAATGATTGCACATCTTAAAGAACTTTTATGCATTGGAAATGGACATAAGTAATACAGGGAGAGTCAAGGATAATTTTGTTATCTTTGCAGAGAACAATATTTTTTTGTGCTTGACAGAACCTAAGAGACATTAGCAGTAGAAATAAAAAACTTCAAAATTATGACCTTTCAGGTTTCTTAATGAACCAGGATGAGAAAAAAAAGATTTTTATCATTGTTTGAGTATGAGTCTTCTTCAGAAGTATTTTTCCTCTGTTTAAATAACTCCTGCATTTATTTTCTAGGTCATTTATTCTTTATAGGTCTCCAAGGATCTCAGAGACCATTACCTCACAAATTCTCCAAAGTTATCAACTCCCTTAAGGAGAATCTTGGCAAATAACGAGAAAATTATGTTCTAAAAAGAGTTCTTTGTAAGGTAAGTTCTGAACTTCTCTAATTGTTTTCCCTCTCTAGGACCTCGAAGGGCTTTGTAGGACCTACACACTCAGCATCATTAGGCTGCCATATGAGGACAGACTGAATGCACTTCTTTGTAAGAGGATTATATTGTTATATTTATATCATTTGTTTGTGCACCAAGTTAGCCATCACAGCAAGTGGGTACAACACCTCCCCACCTTCGAGCATGGTGTGCTCCTTTAAATGAGTGAGTAAATGAGTCCTCGTTGAAGTTTGGCCTTAAGTAAAACAACACACTTAAACTTCCTGCTCATTCCTAAGACTTTTTCTCAGGCTTAGCTGCCCCCAAAATCTCTTCCCAGGGATTTTCTTCTACCAGAGGACTATCCTGTGTCTCTTCTGTTGCTGAAGGGTCTAATGGACTCCACCTGCAGCACTGAGGCCGCCGTGATTAATCTGCATTTAACTGCGGGGTCTCAACACTTCCTGCGTGTTCATAACAGGAGAATTCTTCTTCCCTGGTGATACAAAAAACCCCACACCCCAACCAACCAACCAAACAAAAAGTTAAATAACTTAACATAAAATATTTAAGGAAGGAAGGAGGGTTGACATGTTTTTTACACTTAGACTTAACATGCCTCCTTTCAAGTCCAAGATACAGCAAGACATGGATTTTCTAACTCTTCACACCCCACATTGCAGTGCTCATATAAAGCCCAGAACAATACTTGGTATTTTGGCAGAATTTTTTTCTCTTGCCGAGCTGGTGAATAATTCAGATTTTTATACCATCTTTCCTCCTACCAATATCAATTTCAATTTGGCTTCAGCAAGGTCTTAACATAAATATGTGATTAGAGAAGGAATCTAACTTAAATTGCTGTAGTTAAGTTTTATGTGTGTTAAATGTATGTACTCCTAGCACTCTTCTCCAGTGTTACTTAAAACCCTCCTTTCTTTCAAGTGTGGTTTATTCTTAGAAAACTCAAGCTGCTCCTAGAATTCTGCTCCCAGTAAGAGACAAATTAGATAAAAACAACTTCTTGGGAGGAGAGAGCTTGCGGAGCTCTTGCAAGTAGACATGGAGTGCTGCTTAATAGCCTTCTATGCCCTTTTGGTAAGAATTATCCAATAACTGGTATATAGCAGATAGAATTTCACTTTTCCAAAATATGTGTAGTGCATCTTCTTCCCAGCCCTAGAAGTTGGAAGGATTGTGAGGGCTATGGGAATACTGCAGATTTATTTTGGCACTGCCTAGTGCTTCAAGCATCCTGGAAATCAGCACTGGATATGTTCTCATAGTCTGGATGTAAATTAGCCATATGTGCATTAGAGGCATTATTTACAGATTGAATTGTGCAACTAACTATACTTAGGGCCTTAGATAAATTATTTCTATATTGGGTCCAATTTTTGCTGTCGTTTACAGTAATATAAATCTAGGATCACTACACTGAAGTCAGTGGGGTAATTACTTTGAATTTTCTCCAGTGTGCTAGAGAGCAGAATTTAGTCTCTGATTATTTGCAGCTCTGAAGGTTTTTCCCCTACACTAGGAATCTACCGAGGCTCTTCTGTCACTTTGTCCACTCTGTCTTTAGAACTGTGCTCAGAAAGTGTACCTGCACATGAAAACAAGGTGATACAGGCAGTGTTAGTTGGTTTTGGAGTCTGAGTAAATAAAAGTGAGAACAGTCACCTGGTGTTAAAATCGGTTGTTTCGTTGCTCTTCATATTCCTTTGTCTTTGCTTCCAAAAGTTTGCAACCAGAGCTCTTTGTGGTTAAAAGTCACCACTAACTATATTAGGATATAGACATCACCCTCTGAGCCTGTTCACCACCACTTTAAATGGTGCTTTAGCAAAAGTGATTTGTCATTGCCTCAGAGTTTTCACTGTATCTTCATGGTTTGAACCAATGGTGCATCCTCATTTTCCATTGATGTTTGACAGCATTGCCTGCCTGACTGTGAAAAAGCAGTGAACAGTAAAAGCTCTCTACAGCAGCTCTTTTGAAATTCCCATCAGCTAGAAAATTATGAAATCAAAGATGGAGCATACTCGTCTCAATAGAAAGATAGAAACCCTGCTAACACACCCTAGGAACACTCTTGCTGAAGCTGGGGTAAATGTGATTGTCCATATAAGAACACAGATGTCTCATCATCCAGCAACATACGATATTAAGGCATACCAATGTTGGATGCAACTTCGTAGCTGTGGTTCGAAAGCTCATGTTAGGGGAACACACTGGGATACTGGTTATATCTTTTTCAACTCAGTGTTTCTAATGAGAAGAAGATGTCTGAATGCATTTTCTGTAAGTCATAATCATTTGAAAAAATGCATTAGCAGGCACAGGTCTCATAAGTGATTTTAAATCATCTCCATATTTTGTTTTCCTTCAGCTTCTCCTTTGTTTCTTTGCTGCTGCTCAATCTCATTTTTTCTCTCCCCATATTACTGTAGCAGCATGTCTGCCTTCATTTCCAGTGATAGAAAAGCCTATGTTATTAAATGCTTCACTTTGGCAATCAGATATTCTTGCTGTTTATTTATATACGGGTCTTTTGTGCAGCGTCCTGCCACTACCTGGGTCCTTCCATTGCTCCTGACAGTATCAAGAGGTCACAGAAGCTGATAATTGCACCACTGCTGAGTTTGAGCAGCATGGTAATGGCTGGAGAGTGCTGAGTAAAGAGGCACAAGACTAATATTACTGTGCAAATAACCTTTACTCAGCAAAACTCACAGGCAGTTGTAAATACTAACTTAAATATCATCCCAGCCAAGATATTACTTCTCAGGGTCATCCCTGGAATTACTTAAATTGCAGAAACAGAGATTCACTTCAGCATTTAAGTATCTAGCATATGTTCCCAAAGAAGACTTTTTTATCCAGTGGCAAGCCTGAAATTTTATGTGTGAGAAAAAAAGAGGCAAAGAGTTAAAAGAAAGATTAGAGCAGTTGGTCTGTGCATGGCATCAGTGGGATTGGACAAAGCAGATTACCTCGCTCCATTTTTGTGTTTTCTGCAGGAAAGCACAGCCATGGAGGGAATCAGGAAGGAAAGAGGGGGCTGCTCACCAAGCCAAGCACAGGTGACAGGGCTTCCCAGAGCATCGGCGTTGCTCTGAAGAGGGAACTCTCCAGGTAGGTTTTACCTTGGTTCATATTCTCGTGTTGGCTTTGCCAGTTAGTTCAGCTGAAGAAGACAGACCTGCCCCAGCTCTCCTTGGTCATAGGCACCATCATGGTTAACACATTTGCCCTGGCCAGAATGCCTCACCTGGGAAACCTGGACTCAGCCCGCTTCCCAGCTCTCCTTAGTCAAAGAGCCATCCACTCCTTACTGAAAAGCTTATGGGGTGAAGAACCCACATTCCATTTGTAGAAGTTTTCCTGGCGACTAATTAACCTCACTCTTAATAATCCTGTTTTATCTATAATCAGAATTTGACCATTTCCAGCTTCTAGGTCTTGATTCATTTTTATATTTTAAATTATGGAGCCGTTACAAATTTTCTCCACATGTAGGTATTAATATATCGATCAAGTCTCTTAACCTTTCTTTTGATAAAATAAACAGATTAGGCTGCAAACATCTATCCCTACAAGGCAGATATTCCAGATCTTGAAATCATTCTTTTCTGATCTATTTTCAATTTTCCATGGCTTCTTTGAAGTGTGAACACCAAGACTAGTCATGATATTCCAGTAGTTTTCCCACCAGCTCACACACAGCTGTACTTCTTGTGCCAGAATCCCTGGCCCAGTAATTCTGCTGCTAGTTTAGGTTTAGGAAATTCAATCTAGGGTATTAAAACACTTACTATATATTTTCCCTGCATAATTGGAAAGCAGTGAGAGATCAAGCAATGGATCAAATCTGCAGGGGGAAAAAAAAAGGTTCCAATTCTCAAGTTAATTGTCCTGAAAAGTTTGGAGAAATTTACTGCAGAGATACTCTCCCATAGAGCAATCAAGTGCTGACTGTAAGTCTGTTTATGCTTTGGACACATCTGTATGGCAGCAGCATAAAGAGTGTGGCATGCTGTTTAATATCTGTCAGGCTTCTTTTTTAAACCACTTAATAAGCATGTATGTAAATTCTACGCAATAAAAAAGTTCTAACAACTAGAACAAGAATAACCTTTTATGTGGTGGCTCCCACCCTTAATCCCAGCTTCTACATGCCAGTTCCTCCCCCCACTTTCACATCCCCATTTCTTGACAGGTGCCAGAATGTTTCAGAATTTTCCTGCGGCTTCACCATGGGAACTGCCATTTCACCAGGAATGAATTTGACCCGCTGAGCAATAAAACTGAGGCAAAACACTTACACTCCAGGCAGGATGGGGGAATTGCTTGTTTTTCTGTTGGCATGTTCTCCTCTGGCAATTTTTTTTTCACCAAGGAGCGTTCCTTGTTCATTCAACCTTCCTCTAACTTCACCTTGAGAAAGAAACAGGGCTTTGAAAGTGTCGTTTTCCCAGCAACAGCTGCTGCTTTTAGCATCCAACAGTCTTTAAATCCATAGAAAGCTAGTTTATATGGACAGGGAAGCATTAAATGCTAGGAAATGAGGGTCTTTAGGTAACTATTCCAGATCTGCTATATCTGCAGTTACAGCAATTGGTGGTGTAGGTGGTGTTCTTTTACTGGCTTTTAATGAGACACATTTATTACTGCCTTGCGATAAACCAAAGTAAAGCCATAAAAGTGACTTTCATTGAACATTTTTTTGAGTTCTGCCTGGGTCTTATAAAGCTTCATTTGTTCAAGACTTCGGTTTTTGTTTTACGTGCCTGCCACCTTTTTGGTAACAGCTGTTATCTCCTTCCATAGCTGAATACAATAGGCTTCCCTTCCACGGCACAACAGGAACTTGTTTCATGACTGATGTGAGACAGAGTTAGGATTTGATCCTTCATAATCTGCTAAATCAGCAGAGTATCCCAACCACTGCACACAACCAGGCAGAATGTGGGTTTGAGGCTGCTCATGTTCATTTGTTAAAATTTCACAACAGTCAAAAACAGTCACTGTGCAGGCTGGTAAGAGAACTGAAATTCTAGAACAGCATCTAATCCAGCAGTCTTTGTTCAGAGCACTGAAGACCCATTGACTTGAGAGATCCTTGATAGACCCAAACCTTCAGCCACGGCAGAGTGATAAAAATAAATATGCTTTTTTTAGGTCCAGCAGTGAATTTAAAGCTTATGCATTTTCTTCATCTGCTGGGCTAGTTCACATTTTACTAAATATAAGTTCCAATATTGCAGCTAAACTCTCTGGAAATATTCTGCAAGAAATGTTCTTAACAATTCACCTCCGTAAGTTAATACCTATTAAAACCTAAAAATGAATTAGATTTGGAATTTCCTGGATTCTTGTGTTTGTCATGCAAATTTTCAGTGCTGTTCTTTTTATGATAATATGAAATAAAATAGTTTCTTATAGTAACATTGTAAATCATTTGCTTTCTATTACACGCAGCTGGTTTTGTTACAGTAATGATTTTGTATGGGTGCACACTGCAGTGCGTATTAAAGGCAATGAAACATTCTTTTTTCAGGGCTCACATGCAATTGATGTTTGTGCAAATATAACCAGATAATGACAAAACAGTAATTTATTATAATATATTAACGAGGTTGTTTTTTCTCTCTTCTCCCAAAATGCACCTTCTTCCAAGCTGCCCTTCCCCCTGCAGCAAATCCTTTTTTATTTTTTCTTGTTTACAAAAACGACTCCCCACCCTTGCAGATGCAGATTAGAGTTTTTCAGCTCACTAGAGATCCAGAATCAAAATCTAAACCAGCTGGTGCTTTTACGCGGGTGTCTTACTTTAGCTTACTCAAAAGAACACAAGATGAACGGTAAGAATTAAATAAACCACAAATTATTTTGGGGACTGTCTGGTTTATATTAGAAGTCAACTTTTCACTGCTGGCTGTTGTTTCAAAACTATTGCCTCTATTTTTGATATTCATCCTTGGGATCTAACACAAACTATGTCTTACTAGTTTAATCCATTGTTAGGCCATGTTTAAATATCTTTTATTATAGTCATGTACTATAAAATAGTTCTCACTGGAGTTTGCTGGCTCGAAGCCAAGGGCTAATGCAGCTTCAAGTGGCACAGCGCAGTATTAAAAGAATTTTTTTCCTTTGGTGTTGGTACTTACCAATTTCACACCTTGAAAAGAGCCTAACTACATCAAAATGTGATGTATCTACTTTGAGTGCAGGGACTAGAAAAATATTATAGCACGAAAGGAGTGCAAAGAAAACATTTCAACTGTATCAACAGTATATTCCTTTTGGTTCCTGATTAGCAATTTGCGTAATTCCTTGCTGCGGAGCCTAGAAATTAAATACATAGGTTTTTCAAGCTTCTGTTTTTAGAAGTAACTTTGTTTTTAACTTCCTGCAGCAGGACCACTTACAGGGCTACAATGACCATTATTTAGCTCATAGTTAACATTAAATTAAGTCATTTGTATTTAGAAAGATTCTTTTTCTTCCTCTGAAATGGTAATTGAACGAAGGATGTTAAATCTCCAGTTCAGCCTCTGAGAGCATTTTTTTTTCTCATGGAGAGCCACAATCACACAAACATTACCGATAAAGTGAATAAAGAATCATAATAATGCTTAATAATGGGGACCTTCAGTTCTGCAAGCATTTTGGCAAGAGCAGATTGCTTCCCTGATGCATTTCAAAATATTTCCAGGTATGGACCAGGTTCCGTTGGGGTGACCAAGGATTAGGACAAAAAAAATTGCTACCATTATTTCATCACTATGGTGTGTACCAGCACCTTCACTGTAGGGTATTATGACATTTAGTTCTGTTGTTTCAAATATTCATGGGGAAAACATGCCCAGAAAGGAAGGAAAGAGGCTGTTAGGAGCAGTTAACCTCTGCAGCTTCCAGGGAGAGCGCTAACATTCAATATATGCCAAACCCAGCCCATTAGGTTGAATAATGAGTGAGTAGATCTGAAACTTTGTACCAGACAAGATGAAAACAGATTGGGCAGGCTATTGTACCACACTTTATTACCTAGTGAAATGTAATTTGATCCATTTGCAGGAGGAAGAACCAGAGATGCTTGTTTCAGCATTCAATTGTTCCGGAAAGATGTAAGTACCCCGGTGTTGTTATTTTTATATCGATTTTTATGAAACACGTGTAGTTACATTTTTACAAGGCAGGAGGTTCTCTTAATGATGGCAGCAAGACAGGCAGTGCAAATGTTAGGGGGCTGAGTACATTCCTCTGTCAGATGACAGAGGGCAAGAATATATAGTTTAACTTCAGTCTTACAGGAGTAAAACCAGAACCAGACATTCAACACCAGACAAGTTGCAGTCAGGTTGGTTCCTGGAGAGGTGACTTTCTGCTATCGCTTCATTCTCCCAGTCCCCAGGTGGGGATGTTTGGTAAAATGAATTTACAGACAAAAGCTTGTGCTAGATTCACCACACAGCATCTTTAGTGGTGGATTTTCAGCTTTATACATGGATTAGGCTATTGATTTCAAGGTGTGGTGTGCTCTGCTGTGATTTTGAGATTTTTACATACTGATTTTTTTATTGAATATGCAAATAATTTTGAATTTTGATCCTGTGTGCCTGAATTTGCAATAAGCATGTTAGCAAAAGATTATGCTTGTGTCTTTAAAAGGGAGACCGAATTTCATTAGCATAACTTCCTTTTCTTTTTTTTTTTCCCGAGACCCTCTTGAGTTGAAATTAAGAAGAAAAAAAAGGACAAGAAGTTACTGTCAGAGAAAGAAAAAAAAAAGAAAGAAATGTTCCTGAACTTGGCTATTACGTAAATCACAGTAAAAATGCTGAAATGCTGTTGAGCCAGACATGGCTGTGTTTGGGAAAGTAGCCATTAAGCCAATATCAAATGAGACACACATATTTGCATATAAAACTCGACTTGCTGCATATCTTTGGGAAGAAAAAACCCCAAATGTCACACTCGATTATTATGGAAATATTTAACGTGAAACAATAGACTATAAATAAATTAACTCAGGAAATTAGACAGGTACCCAGGTGTCTTAGACTATTGCTTTATATTGAAGGTGTATGTGCAAACAGACCTTTACATTTTTTGGAAATTCAGTCGTGGCTACTGGTGCTTTTCTTTTGTATTTCTCTTTCAACATCAGAAGACAGTCTGCTTTTTTGTAGGAAGCCCCTTCTGAGTGTGTGGAAAGTATCAGGACCTTCACAGATTGAGGTTGATTCATTCACTTTCCTGTCTTGGTTTCTTTTCCTTTTTTCAAAACTTGTGACCCTTTTTTTTTTTTGTTTTGTTCCATACAGACTCTACAGCAACTCCTGAAATGTCTAAATTCATATTAACTGACACATACCTTTTTTATTTAATTTCTTTTTCAACCATCTCTTACAGCAGCTCTTTCAAACACTGATCTCATCTTTCTAACAGCAATCCCATCCTTCCAGTAGGTTTAACCTCTTCTCACTGTTTCTGACTTTGTATAGTCTTGTCTCGTCCCTAGAAGAAAAATCCCCATCTGAATTTCTTCACCTCTACTTGGACATGGTGCTCCTTCCATCACCCTCTCCATTCCTTCCGACAGAAGACCTCCTGCTTTCACCCAGCTCCTTTTACCTTTGTGTCTAGAACAGACAGTGCTACCCTTCCTTTCCCTCTGGTTGCAGTTGCTGCAGCAACCTGGCCATGAAAGCCACACACCTCCTGCATTTTTACTGAGGTGGTTTTTTTGCTGGGTTTTGGCTCAGTACAGACTTCTCAAGCCAAGAGCCATCCCATTGTGCAGAACATGACAAGCAATGCTGCAGTTTCCACTGGGAGTTGCTGGAAACATCATCTGCCCCTGCAGCCCAGTCTCCAAGAACCAGCCTGAAAGCTGCAGCTGAAGGCTGGCATCCCTTCTTCCCCAGCTGTAGCTCTCAGAGGTCACTGATACAATTTTAGTACTTGAAATGGTGCCTTACAAGGGTTACAAGAATATTCAGTCCTGAATATAACAGGGAGTGACCTCAGCTGCAAAATTGAGGTGGGGGTGCAGAGCCACAGACTGGAAGAGGAATATCCAGAGTAGGGCTTTGGTTCACACCCATTCCCAATGCACAACATTTGTATGAAGGAAGACTCTTCAAAGCTCTTTGAAATGTATCTGAATGCATGAAGAGATGCCAATGGTTTAAACATCTTTGAAAATCCCAGATGCAAAGCAATTGTGGTGCATTACACCTATCACTTCCCCACTTCCTTGTTTTTTTCAGTCTGCTTTAAACAAAGAAGCATCTGAAATCCATAAATTTTCTTTCTTTATCCTCATTTGAACACTACTGTAGATGCCATTGAAATATCCATGCACTGGAAACCTCAAGAAACATATCTGTATAATATGTTTAATAATTTGTCATGTTGCAATAGTAGATGAAGGCAGAAAAGCCTGAAAATCATTATTTAGAAGCTTGTAGTTGTAATGAAGAGCCTTACCTGTGGTGAAGTAGTTTTTTTCTCTCATTTGCACAAATATGCCAGCTAAATATGTAAATTAAATAAATGTTGGCTTGAACCAGCATGTCTCTCGGTGGGTTTTTGTTACCTTTTTATTTAGAAGATATCAACTGTCTTTGCACATGAGTTGTTTTATCTGTCCTGTCCCCAGAAGCTGAGTGTTCTTGTGGACTGACCTTTCCAGAGTATTTCTGTATGTGGGCTCTTCATCGCAGCTGCTGCAATCAGGCATAAAAGACACTGTTAACCTAAAAGGGATAGAAAGATCTAAGTCTGCTAACTTCTGCTGTCCAAGGAGAAAAAAAAAATGTATCAGAGGATGTCCTTCCCCCATATTTCCTGAGCGGAAATGGATGCAGAGACAATAGAGAGGTGATATTACACCCTGGAGCCAGATCTGGGGACACTTATCAAGCTGAATTAATCCTTTGCTCACACAATCATCTCAGTTTGTTCTGTCCTGAAGGAGAAAGCATTCAAAAAAATAATCACAGGATCTTTATTCAATAATCTGCCTCTTACAGTGATACAGAGTTTTTAGGGCAAGTGATGAATGGCAAATAAAAGCACGAGGAAACAGCAGCTATGGAGAGTTTATATAATATTATACTCTGCAGTAGCTTCGCCCTGGGGATGAAAGGAGCCTTCCCTGGGAAGCAATAACTGCTGGCCCTCTGGACAGAGCACAGCAGAAGGTTCCTGGAAGCAGAGGCCATATCTGTAGATAGTATCTGAGTTTTATCTGAACAGCAGATAGCTTTACAACTCACCTGCAGCAGTCGTTGTTAAGGGTCAGATAAACTCGTAGTTCATAGTGGAAAAAACCCCAACCACCCTGCCCAGCCCAGCACAAGATGAGCACATCTGATAGACATATGGATGGGAGGGTGATCTGGAAGTTAGCTCTTCACAGCGTGGGGATAAAAACAACTTCCAGATGAAATCACAGGTGTTCATCAAATTCTTTTTTAAAAACACCCCAAAATCTAAAAAAAACTCCAAAGAGAGATTCTTAATCCTGTCAAAATAAGGAAAAACATCTCGTGGTGTCACGGCAGTAGAGCAGGGAAGGAAAAGGAGCTGTGAAGTGAGCAACACTAATGGGTTAATTAACGATTATGCCTATCTGCAGTGGAGAGCTTCTCTCTTTACTGAGCCATGCTGGAGATTATTTGAATGACAACAAGGCTTAATCTGACACATCCTCCGAGACAGTGGTAGAGGCTGGCTAAAACACTGCCCTCCAGGCTCCGCTGTGGAACAGTTGTTTGGTGCCTGTGCTGGTCATGGATTGATTTCCCCCTGACCACAAACTCTGCCTGGTTTTACTGGTTGTAGCCACTCTGGAGATTTAGTTTTACTGGTAGAGGACATCAAGGTGCTTTAGAGCAGAAGATTCCCCAGCTGGAGCAAATGGGACTGCTGAAACCATTCGATGGGGCAGAGCAGTGTTCATGCTGAGGGGACAGAGTGCAGCTTTGGGTTTGCTCCTTTAGCTGTTACGGCACGGTCAGCCTGGTATAACTTGAAGCTTAGACACCTCATTTTACAGCCATCTCTGAGGAGCAGATCAAGGCACCCTGGGAGCAATGAGCCCTCTTCCTGCTTTCCATTCAATTTAAATAGTTTCCTTGTGCAGTTGCCTCGCCTGAATCTTATTTCTGAGGAGCTGCTGGTAGTTTTCAAGGTGATTCACCAATGGCCCGGTGATATGAGAGCAGATGGGGATGTGAACAGGCCATGGTCACCCTAAGGTCCCTTTCTGAACCACAGTTAACTGATAGCTGAGTGTAATGGCTTTATCTGCTTTGCAGTTCACTGTCCCATCAGGGAGCTCGTCCCCCTACAAATGGCAGAGCTCCTGCTCGCTGACCTTTGCTGCAGATCTTTGCAGTACATCAAAAAGATTAATGGTGCGAGTTGGTAGTTTCAAGACCCAGCTCTCCAAATAGAAGATATTTTTTAATTACTGTCCAACCCTATTAGGCAGAGGATTGTATAACATGTGTTTCCTTTTAGGGATGAACTGCCCCAATGGCAGTCGCAGAGCACTTTTGCATAACTCTTTCCCCCTCCCCCTGGCCCTATCTTTGTGCTGATGTGTTAACGTGCAGACATCCTGCTAATGGCTTGGATATGCTTAATCTTAAAAAGCAATTTTGAGGACGGGGTTGGGTCTCTGCTACATCCCGGGGGGGGGGCTGTTTCCCGAGAGCGGGCAGCACTACTAAGTCATTTTGGGATCTTAACTCCTTAGTCCCAGGTCTGATTTCCCTTGAAAGATAAATCTCTCTCCTTTTGCCTCATCAAATACCATCCCTGTTTTGACACAAAGGTTTGGTTTATTTTCTGGTTGGATTCTCATCAGTATTATCCATATTTTTGTCTTTTCATGAGGGTTTAATCACTTAAAAGATGTTCACAAGCCTCTGCAGCAACAAATTGGCATTTGTGTTTTAGGGCACTTTCCAGTTTTACCTGAGGTCACAGTGTCAGAACAGTGAAATCCATTTCTTTTCCACAGTGTGTTATTTCTTGAATTCAAGCAATAGTTTTCATGTGGACAGAAACGTTCAAAAAGGTCTCTGCCAAGTAAAGCTTCACTCACTGGCTTTTAGCCATCCATTAAACTGGGACGAATCCTTCAGCCTTTACCTGTATGAGTGATTTGGAGCCCTTCAAGCAGACTTCGATTACCTGGATAATTACAGGTTTTTTCAAATGCGAGATGGTTTAGGATCAGACCCGTCATTTCCAGTTCGTAGGGTTTGCAGGGTGAAGTCTTCAGTTTTATTTCAGAAATTATCTGGTCTTCTCCTGCTTTCTTAGCTGTCCACCCCTGCTGCTGGTCAAGCCAAAATGTTCCACTGTTCAAATACCTGGCAACAACGATTTAATTTGACAATTTGTAGATGGTATTCCTGTATTACCCTTTAGGACCTTAATAATAGGTTTTTCTTTAGTGAAGCATTAAAACATTAAAGGCCATAAATTCCACAGTCACCTGTATCCATTTATTGCTAATTTATTATGGAACATATCATAAAACTTTGCTTGACATATAGGCCTCTTCATAACTATAAATCTTTTTTCAACTGTTTAGATAACTTACGCTTAAGTTCAAGGAAAGACCTCTATGAACAAATATTTTAAACATGTATTTATTATGCAGCACTAATATGTACAAACTATGTGGCAAATACTGAGAAATATTACTCTATAGTCAGATTTATCACTTCAGGCTTTTTGGGGATACATCCATTATAAAAATAAAATAAAAACTTTGTGTCAAGTATCTGCTTTATTAAAAGGTTTAAGGGTTCTAACTGAATAGAGCTGTTACTGCAGTTAACATCAAATATATAAATGTTTCTCTTCAGATTAAGTTTGCCATTTGTAACCTGAAACTGCAGAAAGGATTGTAAGTGCGTTTCATAGGGGAGAGCAAAACCAAAAGTTATCAGACTGGGTAATTCTATATCTAAATAGTGTCTATAGTATCAATGTTGCTACAGAGCTTGACCTTGCTCTCCTGCAGCCATTTTTAAAATCCCAGTGATGCTGGATCATATATATGTATATAGAAATAATATAGAAATAATTCAGGCATTTAATTTACTCTTATCTCAAATAGCTGCTTGGGATTTGACACTGTTTATATTTCTTGCTTTTGAATTACCTGCTGTTGTTTGTTATGCAAAAAAGAAAACATTTTTTTCTTAGTGGTCTATAAATTCAAGTTGCTTGGATAAATCAAACCAGCATTCTACAGAATACTGCTCTTTTTTTTTTGCCTTTAACATTTTTACCCTGGCTGAATTATTAGCATATGTATTTGCTAATAATACATATGCATTATTAGCATATGTAGTAAAGTAATTGGTTTTAGCAGCAATGCACGTGCATACACCCAGACAGCTTCTTTAGCAAGAAGTTGGTTTGTAAAAATATTGTTTGGGTGCCTCATTAAAAGGCTCTGTTTTATTAATCCTTTTCCTGCAAATGGGTTTGTTTGCACATGGAAGGTCATTTTTATTTTTGAAACAAATCCCTCTCTTAGTGCTCTCCCCATCAGTTCAGCTTGGTGTATGTTTGCAAATGCTCTGTGGCCTCAGGATTTTCTTATAAATTGTTGAACTATATGACCAAAATCACAGTGTAAGGCCAAAACTGTGCAGCAAGCACCACTCTTAATTGGGATATTAAAGTCAGAAAAAAGGGATGGAAATCTTCTACAGTCTTCACTAAATGCTACTCTTTAAAGTGAGCTCCTTCGTAGTAAACTAATTAAAACTGTGCAGATTTTTTGTGTGCTTGAGAAAACCCAAACCCAGCTTACTCTAACAGAATCACAGCATCATTAGCATCCAAATGAAAGCAAAGCAAATGATTCATCCAAAATGTACACGAATTGTTCACCAGTTTTCTGCTGGCTTCATCACTGGGTCCTTGGAGAAGGCTTGTTTGTTGGGACAGGACAGGGAGGATTGATGCTCCATAACCTTTACATCCAGTCACCAGCCAGGCAGGGAAGAGAATCAATTGTCTGTTGCTGCTTTGGCCCTGTCTCAACCTTCCAATCACTCTTGCTGATTTCTGCTTTCAGAACATTTCTATATTTCCCCCTTCCGAATTCTCTCCCTGCTCTCTCCTTAGTCTCTTTTCCTTATCATTTTTGCCAAGCCTTTCCCTTAGTGTCCTTCCACTCTCCCCCATGCCCCTGCTCCGGATACCACACGTGGAGAGAGCTCTTACAGCCAGATTCATGCTCCATCCTTAGTGCAAGAAAATCAGCAGCTACTTTTTTTGACAGACTTTTTGTGCCCCAGATTCTTTTCCTGGGGTTTATGTGTTCATAAAAGTATTCGTTTTTTGGGACTTGCTGAGAAAAATAACAAATTTATGTAAAACTAGTGAATCAATATAAAAACCTGTTCAAGAGAAGAACACTAGCAATTTGTAGGCTTAAACAAATCAATTAGCTTTTGATTGTATAGCAGACATCATTTTAATGTTACTTATGGACTCTTGTGTGTCTTTGCAACAGGCTCCCAGCACATCTCTGAATTCTGCAGTTCCACAGTAAACAACTCTTTATATTACTTCCTGAGAGTTGACCCTGATGGATTGTAATTAATTATATTGCTGATACCTGACAAAATAAGCAACTTTCCCAGTTATTTATGGTCTTACATTTCACTCAACTACATGATACAATGTCTCTTTAAACGTTGTCAGGTGCGGTGAAAATTATAAGCCTCAAGCAGCGAAGCCTGGGGAACAAGACAAGGTTTAAAACTAATTCCATGAGTTTCAGTTACTGATACAATCTTACCACAATAAAAGAATTACCTTTAATAAATATATTCCAGGGCAGTCTGTGACGGGACTCAAGGAGCCAATTAAGTGTTGTATTCAAATGCTTTTTCTCTGCAGAGAAACTCCTGGGCCAGGCTCCCTTCTGGCACAAGTCTGCTTAAGTCAACAAATGGAGTTACACCCGAGATGAATTTGCCATGCTATGTTTTTCTAAATAGATTAGGGGTCATTTGAAAAGCTGTAAATAAACCTTTCAAATTCTTTAAGGCAAAAAGAAACAAATCTCCAAGAGGAAGAGAAAGGAAAAAAAGAGAAAAAAGGAAAAAAAAAAAAGATTTATTCTGCTTTCCCAGAACTGCAAGTTTCCAGGTGTTCACCTTTTGATCTGGCTACAGGCAATGATTTTCTGAAGTGGTTTCTGATGGTGCCTGACATCATTTATGGCACTCCTGAACAATCTTGTAATGTGCTAAACTACACAAAATTAAGTGAGTTAGTGGCTAGCTAAGAGCAGCAAAAGGGCCATGGATATCACATGCACTTTGCTACTTGCAACAACATGTGTAGCTTTGAAGCAGAATTATTTCTTTGATTTGATAATGAGAATAAAATAATTACTGTTCTTAATTATTAATAGTACAGTGGGGTGACAGGCCCTTGGATTCTCAGTGTTCAGTGCTGCACAAACACAGAGGAAAAAAACAAACATATTCTCCCTGACAGCCCAGCTTAAGGCAAAACACAGCAATGGAGGCAGCAAACCATAAGGAGGAAAAAGATGAGTGGTGTGAACCTACATTAAACCAGCACAGTGTTGTGCCTGGTGGGACAGCCCATGTTGCTGGTGTTTGATTAAGTTTTGTATATATCTTACTCATAGTCTGTAAGTAAAAGTTAGAAGAATCCTTGCCATGAGCAGAACTGGACTCACCTGGCAGATGCTGCACCACTGAGCCAGTGGGAATTTTGCCATTTATTTCCATGGGTGATAACACAAATGATGCTGTTGGGTTTCAGGCAGGCAGGACAGCAGTTACCTCTGCAGGACTTGGGTACAAAATCAAACTTAAAATGGCTCGAGAGTCAAAACTGGCACAGTTACCTCTGGCAAGTCAAAGCCATTCACTCAGCTTCGCTTTTTTCCACACAAGCTGCAGTTTATTCCTTTTTCTCAAAAAAAAAATGCTGTCAGAGAAGAAATTTTCTGTTGTGCCCAAGGAGGGAAGCTGTTGGCAGTGAGTTTAACCTCTGCATCTCTAGGTTTTGTTAATTGTTTTATCTCTGCTGGGCTCAACTTAGTGAGCTCTGTAGCGAAGGGAACTGAACACCTGAGTGGTGCTGTGTGGTGGGAGCAGAGGGCAGATCAGATCTGGACAACCTGAGGATATGATCTGTAACTTCTTCTAGCTGGAATTTGCTCAGAGCTAAAGGCCTCTTGTGCAGATTTGTTGTTGTCCAGGCAAAGGGTGATAAAGAAACGTGATTATCTTGTCTCCCAGTGTGGTTGTCAACATGTGGGATCTGTTTCCTTCTGTGAGACACAGAAATCTGTGCAGTGCTTCAGCACCCAGCACAGAAATGAGTGAAATGCGGCAGTTTTGCCTTTTAGAAGTATTTAATCTGTAAATATCTAATTAGGAGTCTTGCAGAATTTGTGATTTCCAATGTTGATTCTAAGGGTTGAATTTGTTAATGACATTTTAAATTCTTATTTTATGCCAACAAAGACTGTGAATGCTTAGCCAAATTAATAGAATTTGCATTGACAATGAAATCTCCCACTGAAGAGAATCTAAGAAGAGAAATGTATCTTTGAGATCCTACAGTGATTTTGGTAAGTCTTTTCCAAGTGCTTATTCTGCAAATCACTAGATTAATACCATTTAGAAAGATCAGGCAAATGAAGCTGCAATTAAGAGAATTAGTTAAATCCATTATAGGCTGCTGGCCTTGCTCTCCAACTCAGGAAGGATTAAGCACCACACCCAAAGTCTGTTTGATCCTATCTTCAGGGCACTATTTATTAATTACACTTAATTATTCATGGCAAACCCCAAAATGAAGCAGTTGAACATTAATCCAGCTGTTACCTTTCCCTCAATTCAGGGGTTTCTTTGGAATGCCCTTCTCATCTTCTTGACTTTTCCACCCTTAACTTTACAGAGTGTTTGTCCAAGAGCCCCTTGCTGCAGGAGCAGGCTCGTTTCTATAAGATGTCACGTCAGTCCTGGTCACTTATCAGTGCTAAATCTAAAAGCACATTGTCAGGAATTATGGAAACAGAATATTTATGCTGACTGGTGGGTTCTGTGACCTGTGCTACTCCAGGTATTTGTGGCATCCTAGTGAGAGGAGTCACAGCAGCCCTTCAGAAGCACAACTTACAGGAATGTCGGTTCTCTAGGATTCATTTCTAACCAAAATTTCTATTTCAGACAGCAACTCTTCCACCAGTCCCCCTCTCCTGTAGTCCAGTGACTGGCACATGTAACCTGAACACGGCCAGCCCACGACTGAAATCCTGTATTTTATTTGGAGCGGGGCTGTGAAATCACCGACACTTCCAAGAAGTAAAGCTGGAGTGCCCCAAAGGTGATTTCTGCTCTCCTTTTTTTCTACAAGGTTTGTGTTACTCAGGGGCAAAGCAAAGCACAGGGCAGGTGACCAAAGGCAGCCTGGCCCTCCAGGAGACAGAACACCCCAGTGCAGCCCTTCATTAATTACCAGTATTATATTTACCAGGGTTACAGAATGACCAGAGTGAGACTCTCTAACTGGAGGTTTATAATATAGATCGTATGTTATTACTGAGTTATGGCTTAGGTGCCATTCAGTGCTTTAAGGATGGGGAGGTCATTTAATAGCTTTAATCACACAGGTATTTTAGCTGGTCAAAAACAAGGGCAGCTTTGTGGTTGCTGTTTTGCAGCGAGAGTCCTTTTGTATGGCAAAGTGAACTGAGCTGATCAAAACATGGTACATAGAAAGTGTAAACAAACAACAAAAAAAATCAGCAAACAATGACTTTAAATTTCAAATGTCATGGTCTAAGGGCAAAACAATGAAGGAAAACACAACACACTTATCTGCTTCCTGTTTCCACTCCATGATCAAAGCTTTTAACTTCAGTTTGTTCAATTCTCAATGATTTTCAGGCGCTTTTTTTTGCCTCAGAGTACCAACAAACAAGGAGTAGAAAGCAAAATGCAGGCCCTTCCCATGTTCTTGCACACCAAAGCTCTTTTTCGAAATCCAGCTCTTCCGCAATCAGATTTAAAGCTGATTTAAAAACAAGAATTATAATGTACCCTCACCTAAAACCATAATAATCTCTACTCCTGCCTTTGGATTTGCTGATGTACCATGGCTTTTAAGTATTTACCTTCTAGATATGAAGCTCCTTAGGGCTGTGTAATGCCTTATTATTATTACCAGTCTCTCAAGTCATAATGAACTCAGGATTACAGCATATTCTATATTTAAGTTTCCAGGACCAATAATTATTATATGTTCTTTGTTCTGAAATTAAAAAAAAAAAAGGGTCATATAATTAGTTCTTTTCTGCTCACTACACAACAAGAATTGATTGGCAAGATCATCACTGCAAATGCTTGGGAAAGCCCTAAAACTATTTTTTTTTTCTTTTCTTGATGGTAGGAAGATATTTCACAATTTCATTATTTTGGTTTACTAATCCAGAGAACTGGCACAAGCTGCAACCATTAAATGATGTGACTGTGAGTTTTAGAATAAGGGTGTGTTATTATTTTTTGTTAAAAAACCAAGCACAAAAAGGACTAATACCCACCTAGGTTTCCTACGACATAAATTTATTTTATTTTTTCTGCTTGGCAATGTTGTCTGAGTAGAAAGACTTTGGCCTTATATCTTATATAGGTATATATACCTATCTTATATACCCAAATTGGCGTTACTTTGCTAGGCCAGAGATGCTGAAATTACCTTTTACACAGAGTTCTGATTCATTCTTGATAGGAATTTGCTCGCAGACATTTTCTTTATGGTCTCACAGAGCCCATGTGCTAAGCCTGGTCAGCTCCCAAAGCTTTAACGATGTGAATGGCTTATGCTGGTTTTGCCATTATGGGCACCTAGAAAAATATGCCTGATAATGGCTAAACCAGGGTATTTTCTACTTATGAGCTGTTTTATAAGAAACAAATTCAAATTATACCTTTGTAGGCACCTGTGCAGTCCCAGTGATATGAAAAAGGTTTGAGCTGTTGAAACAGGCTTTGGAATCGGCTAATGGGATATTTGGCAACAAATTTTAGTTAGATTTCAAATTAGGTTTCCTTTAGACAAATGTACGAGAGATATTGCCGTTGACCTGTGCCTCATTGCTTTTTCTAATCTCCCTTTTGCTACTTCTCCATTTCTTAAGCTGCATCCTGCAAGGGACTGAATGTTCCTTTGTACATCTTTTCTTAATGATAAAGTAGATTTGTGTAAGAATATGAGGCTTTTGGCCGATTTATTCAATTAGTATTTGGGTGGGTGGAAGTTGTTTTGTTGTTTTGTTGCTTTTTCTTTAGACATTCAACATACAACCCGTTAAGTTTCTGTAGCACAATTTATTTTATTAGCAGGCAGCAGCACTTGTTCACCAGTCCTCTGTTTTTCAGGAATTCTGCATTAGGCATATATTGTGAAGGATGACAAATATAACTGAGTATAGGAAGTTATTTGATTGCAAAGTTGCAGTGCTGGCAGAAATAATATATATTCTACTAGGGTTTCAATATTCCTGGCATGAGCTGGACTAAATGAAGACCTTGTATGTCAAATGCAGTGGAATATCTGAGGAACATGCCATTGAAATCTTTATCCCCACCCTCTTCTCCTGCTCATCTTCAAAAAAAACCTCTCAGCTCATGGGTTTGTGTAATATGGAGCACATCACATTTTCCACTCTCACCTGTAGAGCTGGGATCCTGCTGCTCTGGTGACATCAGGGACCAGTGAGGACCTTTTTCCATCCCTGAAGCAGATTCAGAGCAGGGAGTGAAGCTGAGACTCTGGTCTGGCCTGCAGAAAGCGGTTCCCTGGCACTGGAGTGTGGTAAAGAAGAGAGCACAGAGGGTGGGAGGGGATAAGGATGGTCGAGCTCTGCTGCTGTGCTGGAGGAAGAGCTGCAGCAACAGCTCCGTCTGCTTGTGCTGTGTGGGTGTTCACACAATGGAGTTCAGTCATCAGAGCCCATCTACACACCTACACCAAGGGCTGTGTGATAGAACAGATTATGTGAGGGTGGATTAGAGGATTGAGTATAGAAAGAATCCAGAGCCACGGGTTTTTTTTTAGATTTGCTTTATGCTGCAGCTAATCTTTGTCCAAAAAAAAAAAAATCCATTATGGAGCCACAAAGAAACTCAGCCTGAAATCACCTCATCTAGGTTTGCTGGGTTTTAGATGTTGAAAGCCAGGATCTGGGATGTAATTGTGTAGCATTACATGACACGTCAGGTGTCCTAAATCCCCTTGAATTATAGGCATATAATTCAGGAGGTGCCTCAGGTGTCCTGTGAAAAAAGAAAGGTACACCTAGAGAGCAGCTCAGATCTGATGGACGAGGCTGTGGGAAAAGGCACCACAGCCAAGTGACTGGAAATGGCCCTGAGGTGTTTCAAAGCAACAGAAGTGGTAAACCAAATAATTCATCTCCACCAGAAACTAAAATTTTCGACAGGGCTTGCACTTAAAAATTGTGTCCATGGCAGCTTGTCCATTTTTTCCAGTAATATCAGTTTTCCTCATAAAATACATTACTTCTCCCTACCAACCTTGCCTCCCTTGGTCCTTTGAGCTCTCAAATAGGTGAGTAATCCTATTGACTTCCAAACTCTTTACTTGCAAGTAGTCAAGAGCTTTGCCTGGTCAGGGTCCAAAAGTCCTTCTAACCTGCAAGCATTTATGGAAAAAGTGCTGATTGAATAGGAAAAAATGTGCAAAAATATATTTAAAACCTCTCCTCTCCAAACCCTAGCTGGCAAGTGTAGTGGGGCAAATGGTCCATTCTGGCTCCCAGCTGTTTAGTCTCCCCAGTTTACAGTCCCCATTGTGTGCCAATTATGCAGAAGGTGAGGCCATCCCTTGTTTGCCGTTGAGCAGAGCTATTCTCCAGCACTAACAATGCTCTGAAAACCAGGCAGCTCCACAGGATGAAATGGTACTTTCTTGTATGCAGATGTGGTTTAGTTGGTTTATGACAGGTCATACTTTTCATGTGTGCCTGATATTCTCTTGTTCTAATAAGCCCTATCTACAAAGTAGTGAATTCTGTGACCCTTATTCAGGTAATTACTTTTTAATTTTAGTTTTCAGGGATTTTTATTCAGACTTCTTGGGCAGATGTAGGGCCTAACTTGTCTGTCCCTTGGAGGACACGTGCTTTGTCCCAGGCAAGTATATTCAGGGCCACTAATTTTTCCTCTGGGACTCTCTCATGGAAGGTTTCATTTCACTGTGGCAGGTTAAATCACTTTAGATTTAGATACCCATAGACAAGTATGTTCACAATCTGTTTCTTAGACAGCAAAACACTTTTGTTGGCAAAGGAATCGCCTCTGGGAATCCAGAGACCTCGACCTGTCATGGTACAAGCTCATTTCTTTTTCCTTTCCTGCTTTCATTGTGTGTTCTGGGCCCTGCTGAGCAACCTTCCCTATCTAAAAGTAGCTCTTCACAAAGGTGGGAGAGGTATTGCTTTAGTTTTCAGTTACAGACTTTACAACTCCATCAGAAGAAAGATTCTTGTTTTCACATAGTCCCCAAGAGTTACCACTTAGTGTTATTATGGTCTCTGCTCAGGGTAACACCAGTTTGACAGCTTCCCATTTATTAATGCAGTTAAATATGTTAATAAACATGACATTTATTATTATCATAACATTCTTCAATTACATTGGTGCAGTCTTATCCAGCAAAAGCAAACCTGAGCCAAATACATCTTTAAAATGTCTGCACACATGCCAATGCCAGCCAAGGGTGTGACATTTTTTGGTTTTTATTTTTACTGTTTTTAAGAACACTTCACACTGGTAAAAACTTTCAGGGAAACCCAGCTTATACTGGCATCAAGTGATTTTTGCTTATACAGCTTGCCTTGTTTGCAGAACGGTTTCAGGCTAGACCAGAAAAGCACTCTCTGGCCAGCACAAACTGAATGTGTGCCAGGGCACAGCTGCAGTGGTGTCATATCAACCCACAAGCAAGGACTTCATCAGGCAGCACTGGTGGGGAGCTACAGCCTCTTTAGCTGGCTCTCATTTACCCCCAGTAAACCCTTTCTTGGTTCTCGTTAGGAAGGTTCACCATCGTAGCTGGTTATTGGCACCCCTTGCCTGCATTCTGCTGTTAACACTTTCCTCAAAGTTCAGTTTCCTAGCACTCCAGTCCCCAGAATGTTGGGCCAGTGTATGGGAACGCCACATGAAACTAAACAATTGCTGAAGTGCCTGTTTGGCTTGCACGATCTGATTCTAAGTTCATAAATAAAGAAATTCCTTTCTGTTTTTTCTTGGTATCCTCTTGGTGCCATCTGAGAAGCACAAAGGAAACAGAGAGGACCGAAGGCTTTAGACCAAGAAGAAATGTCTGCTCTGGGAGGACAGCAGAAATTCATGGAGGGGGGTTTTGCATTTGATATGGGGCATTGCATAAATCCCTTGTTCTGGAGAATTAGGGACACGTGGTGTAATAGCTCTACCTGTTGTCATAGAGAAGGATGACTGTTCTCTGTCTTGAAAAATGTGGTGTTTTTCTTTTGTATGGCTGCAATTATTGTTTTCCATTTTCTGCACTGTTTGGGGCTGAGAGTGGTCTGTCCCTCTTCTGAGGTCAGATGGCAGAAGAATCATCCCTTTCCTGAAATCCTTATAAAATGGCTTAGCCTCTAACTGCACAAAGATCTTGCACTGAGGTGTGCCTGGGACATTGTTTTATCTCTGAGGCGTTGGTTTAGGTCTCTAAGCTGCTGCTGGACTATGAGGCTCTGAGGTCTGTGCCAGCAATAAGACCTGCATCTCCCAAAAATCGCGTAAATCTGTGACTCCTGTGGCAGTGTAGCCTTCTACCATGCTCGCCACACATTCCTACGGGAATGTGCAAACCCCACGGAACAGACCCTGCAGATATTTTGACTTTGAGAGCAGCAAGAAGTTGCATAAACTTGCCCACATTTTACATCCCCATCTTTCATTGTGAGATATTGAATTGTGACATCAAAGAGTTAATGTGGACAGAAATGTTTGATCTCATTCTACTTGAACTTATTACATTTTGAATTCTGATACTGTTACAGTGAAGCTGTAAATTTATCTTGAGGTAAGCCAGCAGAAAGGCACTATTTTCTAGTTAGTAGCAGCCATTCTGTTCCTTAAAGAAATTTGGGACAGATGTGTCTGTCTTATTATTTCAGTGAATGCAGGGAGAAAATGTATTTTATTTCTTATTAAATAAATTTGCCTGTTCATCTCAATATGTGGGACTGTCAAAGTTTATAAATTTGGCAGTATTTTAACATGATCATTCTGTTTTTCTTTAAACCAAGTTATTAAATTGATATATTTTTATAAAAAGCAGAGGGTGATGGAAATTTTTTTTTTCATCATTTGACATTTGGTTGACAGTTAGGGGGTTTTAAGTTACACTGTATCTTAAATCAGAAAGGTAAAGACTCTTCCAAAAACTGCTGAAAATCATCTGAAGGACTTGGATTCACTGGGTTGCAGTGCTGGTAAAGCAGTGTGTGTTTGGATTTTGATATTGGCATTTTTTTGTGCTAACGCATTGTCAGAGTTTAAGTGTCTCATGCTTTTCCCTGAGCATCTCTCATACCTGGCTGCAGGGGAACCAGAGACGAGCTGTTCTGTTGATGTATTCACAAATCTCAGTCTCACTTCGGCCAAGGTGCCTTTAGATTTACAATCACCATAAAGACCCTTTACACCACTTTCAGCAGTGCTTAATCTGGTGTAACTGCAAATAAGGTGTAGTCCCGACTAGGAAAAGCTCCCTTTTGTGTCAAAAAAGGCTCCAGCTCCTACAGAAACTGTGGAGTCAGAGTTCCCATGCTGGAGTGGCTGCTTGGACACAAAGTCCACAGCTTCCAACTGAAGCTCCCTCTTGAAGAAGACACTTGGGTTTGAGTTGCATTGTGACAGGCGGCTGTGACTGGGTGAGTAGGCGTTAAAGCAAACCTTCAGACCAAGAGCTCAGAGAGGGACAGACTTCTTTACCCCAGTCTTTGTAACTGTGATGAGAACTGGTTAACTTTCTAGCAAATTAAACCAGGCATTTCTGTGGGGAAGGGTGAAAAAAACTGAGAGCAAAGAAGTTGTTAATCTATGGAAAGGAAGATGCAGATGTGGAAAGGATGAAATCCATTCGCAGTGAGCAGCAGGTCAGCCTTTCTGCAAGGAAAAGCAGGAGCTCCTTGCATGTGCCTCCTATAGAAGAAGGATCGATGCAGAATTAAAAAAATTAAACAAGTGCATCGTGATTTTCATTTGTTGCATTATTTCTGGTCAACAAATCTGTTTAGTTATATCATCAGCTACTTTGTGTCCATGATTCTCTGCTAGCCTGTACTGGTTCCACAGGTAGGAAAGACCACTAATATGGGGGGAATTACTAAATGCCTCCATGTACATGGCTGGGAATGTAGTGGGACCCACAACTGAACATCTTTTAAATCAGATGTTGCTAAGAGTTTGCCCAAAAGAGGTCTCTCTTCCCACTTCTCAGGGCTGAACAAGTTTGAGCTTTGATAAAATTTTTAAATTAATTTCAAGCTGGTGGGCAAGGTCAATATTCCCTCATTTGCTGTAATCCCAAAACAGGACAGTGTTTGCAAATGCTGAAATTTTCCATGAGCAAAACCATTTAAAAAACTGTTGATTCAGGGGCCTGGAAATGTTTCTCTGGGCATTTCTGATCAAAAGGTAGTGTTTCACAAGGTGAGTGAAAAGGTCCTCACTGTATCATAAGAGATGTGGTCTGGGCAAAGAGCAGGTCCCTGAGCTACAGCTGGGTAAGCAGGGAAATCGACTTCTCTTCCATGAGAAGTGAGCCAGGCAAATTAAATTAATGCTGCCTTGGTCCAAAGCAAAGCTTCTCAGCTAGACTCCAGAACTAACATAGGAGACTGAAAGCATTGCTTCCCACTCAAAATCCACCTCTGGTTTGTTGTGTGGCTGGATGAGACTTTGGATCAATACAAATTCTAGCAGTGAGAAGAACAGCAGGATAAAAGTAGAGACAAGTGCTGGGACCATGGTAAATCACTGCTACCTGTAAAATGGAACATTTGTTTAAGAGCAAACCTCTGGTTATGTTTTAGCCCAAACTGGTGGTCTGTACATTGCCATTAAATGCTCTTCTGCTATCCTGTGATAGAGCAGCATTTTCCAGGGGCCACTGGACAAAGTTTACCCCAGCATAAGCGCTGCTTAAATGCTTTTTAGTGTTTGTCTCATATCTATCCTCTGCAAAGTGGGAATAATACCATTTGCCCAGCTTTGTGATATTCACTGACATCCTATGGCAAAAGATGGTCTGGAAAGTGTGACAATTTTTTATTGCCCCTAATAAATGAGAAATCTCTTTCTCATTCTAGGACCTGTGTTAAGGGTCAGTTAAGGTGAAAACAGAGTATCAGGTCTGTAAAACATGGTTCTGTAAAAAGAACAGCTATAAACTGTGATGCCGTGGACAGTAATGAATCCTAGTTGCTCTTCTGAGCAGGAAAACAGTGAAGAGCACAATCTGTCCAGGCTCAGATGTGCCATAGGACTGTCTGGAATAGGGAACTCACACAGGGAGGTGGGACGGTGTGTCTGGGGCACCCTGCCCATGATCACTCCGTGCCACACATATCCACAACCAGCATTTGTTCAGTCACAAAAGCAAATACCATTTCTGGGAAGAAGAGACCCAACTACTATCAATGCACTTCACTTTTAAGTGGCTGGCCATGCCACGCTGGTAATTTAAATGGAGAAAGAGTGATAATAGTTTAGCAGTGAGAACAACAGTTTTTCCACCTCTTATCTGGAGATAATGGCAGAACATTGCAGGGTTTTTTTCACCCTCTTCCCAGCACCTGTCCTTATTTGTTGAACAATTTATAGCTCCATCTGAAGTATTATCCTGCTAACAGTAGGAGGTATTTGCAGTGCAGCACAACATAATCCTCCCCTCAGAGATTAAGACTATTACCTCATTGATGCTCCTAGTCTCTGCCAGCCTTGGCATACCAATGTACAGCGTGAATGCAGGTTTGCTGCATAATAGCTCACTATGCTACCAGCTAAGCCACTGAATGCTTCTACAGTCATTCCTTTTATTAGGAGACTGACATGACAGTAATAATGGATAATGAATTCTGTTAATGAGATGACTTATTTCAAAAGTAAATAAAGCTCAGGTGTCACGTGAATGAAACATTTGAAATATCTGCAAATGTGATTTAGTCAAACGTTCCAGGGAAGAAAAAAAAAAACCCACACAAACCCTCCTTTGAGGCAGCTGCGATTGAGCGGGTGAGACTCCACAAGCAAGAAAGGAGAAAAGGGAAGTCGTACACGCAGCTTAACTTCATCCCTGGTGCAGGTGATTGATGGCACAATCTCTCCTGCTCCAGTTTAGATGAATTTGGCCACACTGAGGGTATGTAACCTCTGTCAGGTCGAGGTTGCACTCCTGCTCCTGTGTGTGATCGGGTGGGAGCAGCTCCCAGCAGGAGCTGCCTTGGGACTGCAGCTACTGGCACAGCGTCCCCGCAGCTTGGTCTCACTCTTCACTGAATTTATCACAAAAAGCTCTTGACTTGGTTGAACTAAAGCCAAGGGAAATGCAAATATACACTGGTGTTTCTGCTGAGTTACATTTACTCCTTTACCAAGTTATTATTCTTCCTATGAAGAAACAACTTACACGTCTTTTCACGTAACACAGAAATATTAATGTAATCTTCCTCTCCTCACATTTTCAAATGATTGAACTGTGTTTTCCTTCGTTTTTGCAAACCAATTCACTGTCAAGCACAAACTAGGTTTGTGGTTTGGTTTATCATACATGAAAATATGACTAGCAACATCAGCATCACACAGAGATGCAATCAGGCATCGTCAAGGATGTGGTGAGGATGCTAATATTAGAACTGTCAGACAGCCTTTGTGAAACTCAAGGTTTCTTTATCAACCATAAAAGCATTAAAGCATCAAAGAAAGAGACTACTTGGTGTCTACAGGCATATTTATCTTCCCTAAGATTTTTTGCCCTGATGTGGACTCTGACTTCTGCACATCTTTAATACATTTATCCTCACAGTATGCCTGTGAGACATAGAGGAGCTACTATTTGCATTCTACAGAAATTCTGCAGTTCTTCAAAACAGAGAGCTGAAGCACTGATGGAGAGAGCAGGCAGGCCGACCTCCTGCAGGCATGGCAGCAGGAACCTCCTCCAGGAGCTCAGCTGCCCAGGGAGCCATGACCTGCTCCTGCCTTGGCTTCCTCTGGCCATTTGCTCTTGCCCAATGGCATAAAGCACAGGGCTCTGCGAGGTGCAGTGTCACCTGTCACTGGTTAGCAGTGCCAGGGGGTTATTTGCCCATCCAGCAAGGTTTGTTGATGGAGGGAAGATTTCAAAAAGAAAGGAATGAATGAAGAGTCCAGTGATAGGTCCCATGGCTTTGGCCTTCGTCTTCAGTGGTCCTCGGGGAGTGACGTGGATGTTCCCACCTGACAGCTCAGTGGTGTTCTGTGTCTGGTAGTTGGAGCAAAACCATTTTTGAAGGGCCTTGAGAGAAACCAGACTGACAGTCCCTGTGAACAGTAGAGGCTGGAAAGCTGTGGCATCCTAGAGGATATTGTCCCAAACTCCAAGTGTCCACGCAGCATCTGGCCCATCAGCCTCCCACCCAGTACAGCTACACCACCACTGGCACCCGAGGCAGCTGCTTTGATGAGCTTTGGGAGTGGCTCCACGGGCTTCCTTCCCTGGGGACTTGGGACACTGCAGGCTCACACCCCAAAACAGGGAGAAGCAGATTAAAATCTGATGCTTATCTGGGATAGGAGAAGGGGGAGAGGGAAGGTGCAGAGAGATATATGAAAGTGCAAAAAGATTTGCGTGCGTGACCTGATACATTTTTCAGCTAAGTCTTATGGAGTTGTTAAAGTAAAGTATTTCACCCAAAATAATCACAAAAACTGGGCTACCCTTCAACTTTCAGCACTTCACCTCTTTGAACCAATGCGGGAAAGGTCTCAAAAGTTTAGCAAAGTGGAATCAGCCTCCTTAGGAGGCTCTGTGGGCACCCCAACCAGGAGGCCATCCAGAATGCTGTGAGACAGCTCCATCAAGGCGAAGCTGGCATGTGCTCCAGCCTGTGGGCTGAGCGGTGCTGCCAGCCCCACACCAGCCTTCCCAGAGCACTCGGGGTGGATCCAGGCTGCTGAGAAGCTGCCCCGCTGTTTGGTTGTTTAGGCTGTGGCTGCAGAAGAAAAGCAAAGCAAAACCATGGGTTGATTTATATCTCTCGGTTATTGTAAGTCATTCCCAAAAGAAACAAACAAACAACCCCAGACATTTTAAGACTCAACCATTTTGAAAAATGGCAAAGTGCTTCTATCATTTTCAGTAATTAAAGCATGAACAAAAATTAAAAACTCCCCTGGCTCTTTCATTTGATGATTTTGAAGCCTGTTTTTTTTCCCCTCGCATACTCCTTGCATATTTCATTCCTCACAATCCTGTCCCCATTAGTGGTGATGACAAAGCTCCCATTGCTCCCCATGTGTGGGAGAATCACACTGTAAGTATGGATTTAATCACCAACCTTCAAAGTGACTAAAGAGGCAGATAGATGAGATTCCTGGGGAGACTTTCAAAAGTGAATTTTGACATCCTGGCTCTTTTGAGAACGTCGCTGCTCTTTTCTAAAACATTTCTCGAGGCCTGCCCTTCTGGGCCTAATTTCAGGTACCGCGAGGTACAGCTGCTTAACTGGTTCCAGCTCCGTGCCGGATCCCGGGGATCTGGGCACCCCTCGGGCCGGCACCAGCTCCGGCCTTGGGTCCCAGCCCGCTGAATTCCCGGGATCTCACCCTTCTGCCGGTTCCCACGTCGGCAGCGAGAGGCGCGAGGAGCCCTCTGGAGATGCTGACTCCCGCTTTCCATGGGGGAAGTGACCAAGGCTCCTTCGGACGCCGACGCCGCCGCCGCGTTAGAAAGAGCAGATCAAACCTCGGCAATTATTCTCCTAAGCATCTCTAATTAAAACCAATAATGGGGTTAATTAAAGCGCATGAAAAGCGGGATGTTCAGCACCAAGCCGGCATTTCTTTCTCAGACTGTGCTTGGTATGTGCAGTTGAGTCCCTTCATTAGCCCCTGGCCAAGGCCTTCCAGACCACATACATTTTGCCAGGTGTATTGGTCTGTGCTCATAGCAACAAAATTAGCACCAGAGCTATTCATTTTCTTGATATTGGGCGGCTTTTTTTAAGCCAGTGGCAGGTATTTTCAATCTTCTTTTATTTTTATGCATAGAAAGGGAAAGTTGCACAAAAGAACAGAAAACAGCTCCCCTATACTCATCAAAATTTTATTTTTATTTTAATTTACACATTTAGGGAGCTTATCTCTGAATACCAAATGAACCCACCTACTTTAGTTTGCTCATTAAGCATAATTTTATATGCATGAAGTGGTATTTTTGAGGCAATATTAGTATTGGCAGTTGGGTTCTGGATCCATATCTTTGACTAAGGAAGTCAATGGAAAAATGTTCATTTATTTCAGTGACAGTGAGGATGGACCTTAGTGAATAGTTATCTATGTGTGCATGAAAACACAGCAATGCCTGTAAGGAGATGCACAGATACTGGTCTCCTCACACTTTTAGGCAATCTGAAGAAGCAGTTTTATTCCAACTAAATTATAGGAGCCCATTACACTATACCAAATAACTTTCCAGAACAACTACAATAAAAATACTAAGGCACAAATGTATCTACTTATTAAGAAAATAGTGCTGCATGAAAACCATAATTGCATTTTGGGAGATGAATTTTGTTGCACAGATCAATTTTAGACTCTAGGGTTTAAAAATTAAGATCTTGTGCTGGTTTTTGTGCTGTCAGGGCTGGAAAAGGGAGTGATCCTTATTACAGCTTGGCTGTGCTGACAGAACTGATGCAAGTTTAGTGGTCAGGCTGAGCTTTTATCATCATACCTTTTATTCCACTTGGTGGAGGTTTTACTCAGCTGGTCAAAAGTACACTGCTGCCTTCTTGTGTATTAGCAGGCCTAATTATCAGTGCTTGGCTGAAGGAAGTCCCAGAAAGTTAATATGAAAATACAGAAGGGATTATTCAACTCTTGTACAGATTCCAAGGCACCAGTTCAGCCTGCACCAGCAGAAGCTGGGAGCTGCACACAGACTCCCAGTACACCCAGCATTGGCTTCCAGTTCAGGTTCAGCCACAGCTTGGTTTGCAGCACTTGTGCTTCTAATAAGCCCGTGAATTGGAGACAAATGCAAATTCCTCAGTTATCATGAATTATCTTCACTTATTAGCTGTTTACATGTGCCGTGGTAGCAACTGGATATGAAAAGAGCTGAGCCTGTGCTTGTGAAGACAACTGTGTGGTAGCTGTTTAAATGTCAGTTCCCTTCCATTGACAGGGTAGTGCTTTTCATAAACAGTTTGGAAATTTCTCTTTTTCTTTCTGTTTCTTTTTTTTAAAATGGCTCAATGTTGATTGTATCAGCAAAGCTATTATGCTGAGCCCCTGCAGTAATTTGTCAAATAATCATCTCCTGGCACATATTTTTTTTTTCTACAAAGGCGCTAATGATTACAAGTATGATTAATAACTGAACTAAATTGTTATTTTCTGGAAGTTTTAGTGCATTCAGGGAATCATGACCTGTACAAAAAAAAAAAACCTTGGGGACAACAGAGGCTGGTCATACTTCACGGGAGGAATGTATGACCTGTACATGTTTCCTTTTACCCTGCCATGGTTTTTTATTAGATCTTGGGATAGTAACCTCACGTGGGTCATTCCTCGGTCAACTGCTCATCTCCACTGTTGTTCCAAGCAGGCTTCCCGAGCCACTACAGGAAGGACCAGATGATTTCTTTAAGGAAAAGCACTATTTATAAAATAAATATAAAATCAGGTCTCCATTTTGCACAAGCGACAAATTATGAGAACTCCAGCAGCTGTATATTTGTTGAACACCCGCCTCCTGTGAGTATAAATTGCACCTTACTGAGTAGAAATAAAATACAGTCCACCAGAGACTTTGCTGCAAGGTGTAGCTGCTTGTGTATGGGCAAGTAATGACTTGCATTTTCAGCTGCTCCTTAGTAAGAGCCTTAGTAATTGGAATCAGTTATTCAAAACATCTCTAAATGTGATTTAAATGGCAAGGATTTAATAACATAGAAAGAAGTCATTACAGAGGTTCAAGCAGGGGAGAAGGGAATTCCGTTTTTCAGAGCAGAGGGAGAAAAATAAAGCAATTACTTGATGTAAAGGCCAGAAACAGGACTCCTGCTGTCACAGAGAAATCAAATCTGTCAGCAATTAGTGGGATCTTAGGAGGCAAAGAACCCTTCAGTGTTGAACAGTGAATAAGGGGTTAGCAATTATATGAACTGATAAAAGTGTTCTGGTTTTCAAACAGCAGGTTAACAAGGCTTACTTTTTTCATAACTTCATGCAGATGTGATGAGTCACACTTTGTGACATTTTTCAGGAGGACTGTATGAAAAGGTAAGCAAATAATAAAGCACACTGCATTGCTTTTGCATTTAAGATGCTGCTGATTTACTTACTGCAAAATGACCCAGGGCACAATGATGGGACCAGCCTCGGTGTCTGTCACTTCTCGCCGGGGCCAGGCAGTCGCCTACTAAACTCTGCCTTTAAAAGCACTGTTTGTCTTCCATATGTGAGTACTCGTGTGACCGAAAAAACCCCAAGCCCCCACATAAATATAGTCAGGTCTCGTTCTATTTGATGTCAGAAATACTCAGAAATTCCCAGCAGAAGGTATTTATACCCTGCGAGATTGATTCTTGAACAGAAGAGTTCGTAGAGGGAAACGGAAACAGACGTGATTAGGCCTTTTTAGTCTTGACTCCGTCCAAGGCTCTAAACACTGTATAGACATTACATGATTAATTGGCACAAGAAAAAATAATATTTGTAGGAAACCGAAAGATGAGGAGACTTTCTCCATCTGTCAGAGAGGCTGAGGCAGAACTAGAACTCTGATCCCATGCTTTTATTGACTTTAATGGGGAACATTAAGAAACAAGAAGCAGAAAGGGCCTGGAAACTCCAGATATACAGCCTGTACCTGTAACAGCATATAGGGAAACAGTGAGCTTTGAAGACTTCATCTTCATCCTAGGCTATCCTATTTTGTTCACAGGCACCAAAGCCCTTCAGAGCAGGAAAACAAAGGAGCTCTGGCAGTTTCAAAAGGCTTTCTCTCTCAAAACAGAGGGATGAAGTGTGTCTAGACTGAGACGCAAAATCCTTCTGGAATGTCTAAAGAAATTAAGGCTATTGAGATTAGCAGGGAAAGCCTTTCAGTGGGATCAACATTCACAGAGAGCATTGCTTTACAATCATCTCTAAGCGCCCAGTTCATCCACTGAGGCAGAAGCCTCATTGGCTTTATGTTGGCTGCTTGGTCTGTGGTGTGTCAGACTCCTCGAGGCAAGCAGCATGGACAGTGGGCTTCTGGGCTCCTCCAGACTGCAGAAGAAACAGGAGCAGTGATTTGTACTGGGGCTTTTTCCCAGTCCAAGCCAGAGAGCAACCCGAGCACTTGCTGCCGGAACATCTGGTGGTCTGAAGCTCCAAGGTGGAAAGGTGCAGCTGGGGCTGCTGCTGTGCTGCCACCACATTCCCTACACTGCGTGGGAAGGCATCATGCCCACTTTCCCATGATTTTCAAAAGTCTGATGTAATGCAGAGCTATTACATCTGGCCTTGCATTGTGTATTAGCATTTTGTTGGGTATTGTCTCAAAGGTAAATCTTTTTTGTTAAAGAAAAACAATGAAACCAAAACCTCGGTCCATATCAAGATTTCTCTCACCTAAAAATCTTACAAAGGCATCTTTTGCAGATTGGGGTATAGAGGTAATAATAGAAATTGCAACATTTCTGTTGAGAAGTTGATATTAGGTTCCAAAAGACACGCGCATCTTGTGTCAAATCAACATGGGAGGAGCATCTCAGGGAAGAATTAGATCACCCCTGTATCCTAGTCACCTTGGAAAAGGAACATTTCAAAGCAAATTCAGATGTATACCCCGGAAATGATTAAAAATCTCTTGAGCTTCATTTGTTTCCCAAGTGACTTAGATTTTTCATTAATATGTATTTTACATCCTAGGAAGGTTTGGAAACCACTGCATACTAAAGAAGATTGAAAGAAAAACAAAAAAAATGTAAGCACTGGAGGATGAACCTGAATCACTAAGTGAATACATATTCTTTTTTAAAAATATTTCAAATTCTTTGAAAGACAATACAAATTTCATAAGTTTTTGTCCTGTGAAGTATTCTAAAAAACCCTCAGTTTTCCAAATTGCATTGCAGGTGAATTTATATGAGCACTCTTTCTTGTGTCTGGAAAGATGGTGGATGTCCATGGGACAGAACAGTGTTTCCTAACCCTTAGCCCAGCATCATCTTTTTTTCTCCTGTGCACTTAAAGAATTGCTTGAGCTGAATATCACACTATCTGTGAAGAACTCCTTTTCTGATCCCTCGTGCTTTTTCTAGGATGAAGGAAAGCTTCCGAGGAGATTCGCTTTCAAGTGAATTCATCAGGTTGCTCTGACCTGGGTAAATCCTTTGGATGTCATATCAAAACGCTTGAGATAGCTTCCCATTTCGTCACCTTTTGAACCCAATCCTGAGTTGCTCTCTGATCCCCACATTTTTGGTCCAGGGTGCGTGCGTTAACACGCAATTACCGCTGATCTCAATAGCAATTCACCTCCTCGTTATCTTGCCAGATCAGGCCTTGGTTTAGGTATTTCACAATCTCACATTAAGGAATTACTAAATGACAAGTGCCTGCTGAAAAACAGAAGCATAAATCCCGTGGAGGTGATTTTTACATCAATCTCTTGACTGTGTAAACACTGAGAAGTGATGAAAGAGTGGTTATCAAAAAGAGAGGTAGAAAGAAGAAGAGGCAAAATCTTGGCCTGTGTAATGAACTTAGATGGGGTATAGTGATGATGGTTACACGTTTGACACCTCCTGTTTTGCTTCCAGGACCTGGCAGTGAAATGACTCTTCTAAATCCCAGTGCTGGAAACTGCCCACTCCCAAGGGAAGATCACGGGGTGCTGAGAGCTCTCTCCGGTGTGCAGGTGGAAGGAGGGTTCTCCATGGGACATTGGGATATGGCAGAAGCTGATGTCTACAGGTCCACATCTTGGAATTTGTAAGACATTTCCTGTCTTATTTCAGGAGTTGTGTATCCAAAATTAGCAAGAACAAGATTCAAATTTCAGTTTGAAATTTTGAGTTTCCTGCTTCTCTCAGAGCAGAGATCCATGGGATTTACTCATGAAGGAGCTGCCAGAAGCCAACAATCTTGCTGGCAATCCAGCTGTCTCTGCCTTCTTGTCTGGGCAAAAATTAGTAGTTTTTAGGCAAAATCTTTGGTGAAGACCACCACAACTTCACATTTCTTAGAACTTCTTTAGTTTGCCTTCAGGACAGAACATGGCACACAGACCACACTTGTTGCATTGCTTTCTAGTCATGGACAATATTCAGAATTTTGTGGTGATTCAACAGCAGCTGTCATGGAGTTAACTCCTCTGTAGGGCACACAGTGCCCCTTCCATGGATTGGAGAGTCCCTGTGGGTGTTTTGGCCATCCTGAGCATGCTACCCAAATGCCTTTCTGAAAGCAGCTCCCTGTAAACTCAGCAGACTGATTTTTTTTATTGGGAAGCACCCATCTGTTGGTTCCCATGAAAATTTGTGTAGGTAGAGGGGAATTTATATTTGGGAAGATGTTGTCTTCCTTTGCTTCTTGAAAGAGAAGTGAAATGGATGTACTTGCACTAAACAACCTTATGCCAGATTCCACAGCTGTGGTTTAGGGATGAATCAGTTCAAGTCAGTGCCTTGGGACTTGCAGGCAGAGAGAAGATTGTCACCAAAGCAGGGCTGTGCTGGCACAGGCTATTTGATAAATAGTTTCCTGTGGGTCATGCTGGTGCTGAGTGGCTGCAGGGGGTGCCTGGGCTTCCTCCAGGGAACCCCATCCCTGTGGGGCTGTTTTCTCTCCAGATTTCAGTGATTAAGATCTTATCTGGGGCAACTTTCATCCCTGAATATCCGAATATCCGCAAACACTTTGAAAAACAGCACACAAGGTATCCATAGCTGTTTACCACTTGGTAACCTGTTTGCATCAGACTGGAGGAGGACATTTATTTCCTTGTGAAATATGATCTCATAAAAATCCCTGGGACGGCAGGCATTGCAATGCACCATGCGTGGCATTGCTGCCTCCAACAGAGGCTGGAGATTTAGCTCATTTATGTTGTAGTTTGTCTTTAATAAAAAGAATTTTTCACAAATGAAAGTGCAAGTGTAGGAAATTGGGGAGTGCCACTTTGTCCTTGTCTAACTGCACTGTGAGGGGAATTTGAAGGAGCAAGTTCCTTATCAGGAATGGGGGGAGAGGAATTCTTTTCAGGTAAGCCAGCAGCAAAGTTGCAAAATAACCTGAGCTGTACATAGAGAGGCCTCTCCATTTCCAGAACTCCTGTTTGCTTTGTTGCAAACCTTATCCCAATTGCAGATTTGAGGGACGATTATTTTAAAAAACCACCTTCCCCTACATGTTCCAAACCTGCTGTACGTTAAATTTTAGTGTCCTTGCCAGCCCCCTACCCTTGACTGTATTTAACCTGCCAACAAAGAGCACCGTGGTCCTGCTGCCCCCTAACATATTTGGCCAGTTTGCATCCAAAAGCACCGGGCAGAAGCAGCGAGATTTGTGCCTTTCTCAGCGGCATTGTTGGGCAAAAGAGTCACTGGAAGGCTGGAGCTGGAAGCAGCGTGTTCAGCATCCAGCTCTTGAGATGTGAAAGGAGCACTTGGGGTCCATTACACAGCACGGATATGGTGGCATTGTGTGCCCTGGGATCCCGGCTGCCTCTGGCTCTGCCACAAGGCCTGGTTTTCTGCCTGGATGCTCAGGTCTCGCTTTCTTTCCATTGTGTTGCTTGGTGTCCAGAAATAAAGGATACTCGGCATGTAGGGAGGGGAGTGGGAAGAAGAAAGGAGTGTAATGTATAAAGGAAATATTTCCTCTAGCTAAAGTTTAAATTGACAACATCGATGTTTAGTCAGCCGGTTCACTCTAGGAATTGTGTTTATTATCTTACAAAATGTTTTAAACCAGGGTGTTTCCTTCTTTCCTCAGATTCTTATGTATTTTCATCATTTGTTGTTGACATGACAGCCTCATTTGAAAAAAAGTTACAATCTTCTACATAAACAGGATCAAACCCAGAAATATATTTCTTTTTAAAAGTGAAAGAAAAAGTGTTGTCATAATTATTTTGAGCTTGCTTTGGGTTTAAAGAGGTCAACAATTTCCGTGAGTTTTTAAATGAGTGATGAAAAAGGGATTTTAATCTATGTTGTTTTAAAATGTTACTGAGAAAGCTCTTGTTCATATGAAAAACAAGACAAAAAAAATTACAAAAGTTATTTCAGAAATTCTTTTTTTTTTTAATTCAGAAGAAAAATCAGGCCATTTTTAATTAATGTTAACTTGTTAAAGAGCATTAAAACCTACTAAAATTTTGGCAACCATGCTAAAGTCACAACCATCTTTGCTTCCAAGCAAGCTCCCAGGCAGAAGGCAGCAGGCACATCACTCTGCTCGGTGCACGGCAGATCCAGGAGCCGCTGGGGGAGGTACCCACATACCAGAGCAGGGCAGGCACACAGCCACCTGCAAAGCAAAGGCAGACAGTCCTCGCAGAAGCAACATTTATAATGCATACTGCTCGTTTACAAGTCAAGTATTTTAAATTAATACTTTGCCAGCTCATTTGTTTTCTTTCGGGAAGAAACTATTCTACGGCTGTGTTGGCGTAAATCACCTTTTTTTTGATGGTTTCCTGATGCCACGGGGCTTGTTCCAGTGGAAAAGAATCCCCTTTGGCTCCAGTAATCTTTGGTCAGGTCTCTGCGTTTTTTAGTTTAAAACCCAGAGCCCATCCATCATAATAAGACTTTGCTGAGAGGCTGAAAGTACCTGCTGCGGACACATCGGCAGCCGCCACTGAGATAACAGCCAAGCACGTGGTAATTCCTGTGATTAACCACTGTCACTTGCTTTCAAATTTCAGGCAGTCGCCCTGTTTTAGGACAACCTCTTTACTATGCTGCCTTCCCTGGGCATTCAATGCAAGCCCATATATCTGTTATGGGGGTCTTTGCAATTTGCAAACCCTTTCTGTGCACTGGGTGCTGTTGCTTGTGGGTTTATGCAGGTTAGTATGACCTGGTAGAATCCCTGTCATATATCTGCTAACTAATGCCAGCCACAGCAGTTGTAATTTGGTATTTTCTAACCTGTACCTGCCGTTACATTTTTCATCGGTTCAGTCACTTGTTGCACAAACAGAGAAATTTAACCACAAGCACTGATCTTCCTCCCTGCTAACCTCAGGGCTTCCAATTCAGCTCCTCCCTGCTCCTAAATCACCGTTTATTGCTATTTTTACAAGAGAAGATTAATGGACTAAATGGGCACAGGTAATTCTGCATTGTTCGAAGTCTCTTCAAATAGCACCTGCTGCGAATTCTTTAGTGCTCCTTATCTCCGCAGCAAATCTTGGTCTTTAAACAGTTTGTTCAGGGGAGGAGGGGTGTGAAGAAGGGTCACAGTGCCCTGGGAGCTTTGCAAAAGTATCTCTGAGGCTCTGTGAATGCCGTGCTGTTGGCTGGGAGGGTTTTGCTTTCGAAGGTTCTCAGCCATGCAGGACGTGGTGCCTCTCTCCGAGCCAGCGGCCCCTCAGAGGGAACTCAGGTTGCTGCTCCAGGGTTCACCAAGGCTGTGGGAGAAGTGCCCATACTAATGGTTCGAGACATTAACTTTCCCTTTGTAATTTCCTCTTGTTTGGTACATTCAGCTCTCAGCCGAGCTTTGTTCCAATAGCCTGGGGGGGGATGTGACTTCACCCAGATATAAAACACACAGGCACAAAAAGAAAATGCTTGAAAAATTGCGATGACATGGTTGTGTTGGTAGCTTGTGATTTTCCGAAATGAAATGTGCCTAGACAATGAAAATTGAGCCAAGATAGTATATTTTCCAAGCAACCTTTTTAGCCTTCAAAGGGACTCCTTGGAAAAGCTGCACACCAGCAAGCCACCTTTCCAATGCCGTCATTTTGTGCTGTGCTAAGAGGAAAAGTGCCCAGCATAATGGCTAGCAGTGCATCAGGTAGGTGTTGAAGCAGGTCGAGATGGATGGATGGCAAGAAACAGCGAGTGGAAAAGCCAAACAGAAGAAGGCACAGCACAGTGGGTGCAGGGAAAGGGCTGCCTCTCTAGCATGGCACACACCGAGGGGCCGGCCAGGGAACCGTGCCCCACACAGGCACTGATGCCTCTGTAACTCATCCGGGCATTGGGGGATGCAAATGAGCTGTGCCAGTGCAGAAAACACAGGACTTGTGTGTCTAACTAGTTGCAGGTGGAAAACCATGGGCAACGTTTCAAGAAGTGGCTTTGAAAGTTGGCCCGTTGCGACCATAAACAAGAAACCAAAGAGCTTTACAGTGTGTACTTACAGCTTTTAATTTTCTCTCCCTGTTCACAGATATCCGAGTATCTCGCACACTCACAGACAAGCATTTTGATTGTTCAGCCCTGGTTTTACATTTAATAGCCTTGCTACCTTCTCCCCATAGCGCTCGCATTCTGCTCCCACATGTGGAAGAGTTTACGTTTCTCTTTTGCATAGAGGTGGGAGGTGGGCGGGCTCGGCTTTCACGGTGAGGCTTTGTCTGAAGGCCAGCGGGAGCCCAAGCTCACCAGCGCCACGAGCATGGCACGGCAGGACAACGGGCTGGGATCCAGTGGCACCACCTAGAAACAAGATTTCTGCCCGTTCCACAGCAATTCCCTCTCCTGGTGGCTCCAAACAGCCATTAACAATCGGTGCAATTTTAGAGCAACTTGTATTTACACAAAAGGACGAGGACTCGTTATCGTCGTCGTCATCTCCATATTGTTGTTCTACATAACAGCTGCAGTAGAGCAAGTGCACTTTGGTCAATAGTTTCATTTATAATAAAGTAATAAATTAGGAATACTTTTCCCTTGACAATAAGTTTTATGCCAAGATTTTATGTAGCTTAAAGCAAGTTGTCAATTAGGCTACTTAAATTAATTTTTGGCAGCAGTTAATTGGAGCCTAGAGTCTTTTGTCTTTAAACAGCTAATCCTAAACAAGAAAATACAATGATTAAATGTTTCTTAGACAATATTATTCACAGAATTTAAAATATAGCATTTAATTAAGATTTGGACTTGTGAATATTTTTTTTTATTTTTTTAGAGAGATTAATTTAAATTTCTTCAAGTTGAATTGCTACCATGACTCTGATTAAACTGGCTTACTGCAAGGCTGCAGCCAGAGACCTTCCAACACTTCTACAGCTCTTACAGCCAAAGGCAAATTATTTTGGATTACTTCCTGAAGAGACATATATTGTCCTTTCAGACAAGCAGGACATTCCCATTTGGAGCTCCGGAAGTCCAGGAGTTGTGTTCACAGAATAAAAATGCTGTATTATTACACTCAGGTACTGGTAAATATGCTAAAGGAATAAAAGACTTCAAAAAGGCTTTCCAGCATGGTCAGGTTCTGGGCAGGAAACCAAGACTTCTTAAAAACAGAAATCACAGAGGTTTACTTCAAAAGGGCTGTTAACCAAAAATTCAGTCCAAGGCTATGATTAGACTAATGTCCTTCATATCAATGAAAGTAGAGCAGCTAGAGATCTCCCAGTCTTGATATAAAATCGTTCCAATTCTGGAAATCTTTATTCCGGATTAAATGTACCATATGGCATCATGAGTTGCAGAGAAATGAGTCCTGATAGAGTAATACTCCTGACTGAATCTCTTCTTTATACCCACCATCAGTTATGGAGAGAGATTTAAGGCTCAGTTCTTTGGTTTGTTACACAGGAGTAAAGATTAGATAATTATAAAGCTTCCTACTATGAAATCCTGGAAGCTAATTTGTAATTAATGAATTAATTAAAGAGCTAAAAAGATGATGCATTTTAAATGGTAAATGGATCTAGTCACCTTCTCTATCATAATTATTGTCTTCAATAGTGCTTCTTTCTCTACTGGTAAGAATGTACACAAAATCACAAAATCATGGATTCATGCTATCATGGAATGATTTGGGTTGGAAAGAACTTAAAGATCATCTATTTCCACCCCCCTGCCATTGGTAAGGACATTTTCCACTAGACCAAGTTTCTCAAAGCCCATCTGACCTGGACTTGAACACTTGCTGGGATTGGGCATTACAACTCCTCTGGGTGATCTATGCCAGGGCCTCACTGCCCTAACAGGGAAGAATTTCTGGCTGATATCTAATCTAATCCTGCCCTTTTTGAGTTTGAAACCTTCACCCCTCATCTAATTGCTACACTCCCTGACAAAAACTTCATATATTTAAGAGTATTCTGGAGTAAGAGGCTGTTAAGTAACCTGCACGCAAATAATCACAATCCTGTTCCCAGCTTTGGGGAAATGGGAGACTTCACACCATATTTCCTTGTTTCTCCTAGGGAAAGAGCATTTGGGGCTCCAAACACTGCTTGAATTAACTTTCCACACAGCTCTTTCATTGCTACTACCACAATCCATGTGAAGGCAAAGTCCATTGCTACAGAATCCATGGACCAGGACAGCAGATGGAAGCAGCTGGGAGTAGTCCAAGCTGAACTGCTTTGGTTTGAAACCAAGAAATTGCTTTTAGAAAATCATCTAAGTGACTTCTTTTGCAAGAGATCTGCAGTACTGCCAGTCCTATGGCATTCAGAATTCAGTCCCATGTATTCAGAAAGTCCCTCCTCAATTATGGATTTTCAGACAAAGAAATGTTGAGATTCCTTAATTAACGTCTTAATGTGTTGGAGCCTTTGAGCTTTGCATTCTCGACCACTTCTTTGAAGCCAAGTAGCTAAAAAACCCTTCACTTTAAAATAAAATTAAATTCAAATGCATTCACAGGACTTTAGCAACTGGGTCTTCGAGAAAACCGTCAAAATCCATGAATCATCCTAAAACCACAGGGGAAGCTGAGAATGCTGCTCAAGGCCATATGTCTCACAAAGAAAGAGCATTGCTTTTGAACTGCACTCACTGAGCCTGGTTGGGTTTTGAAAATTAATAGGAGAACTTCTCTGTTACAGTGGTCTTTCCTTGTGTCTCAGAATCATCCAGAACAGCAGTACTGAATGAGTATAAAAAACCAAAAACCCTCCAAAAACCCCAAAAGTGAGAATGACCAAAATCAAATGTGAAATGAGTGGAACTGTTTTCAATGTCCAGGTTGACTGAAACACAGAAGTCTTTTTTGTTATTTAGAAACAATGTCACTTCTCTTGTGAAAAACTGATTTTCGAGACAAAATTATTTAATTTTTAATGAAAACCCAAACACTGGAACGATGGTAGTCAAATATAAACTCAAAATATAGTATCAAGATCAAATGTTTACTCATGGGCAACTGCTGAAAACCCCTTGAACTACATAAATTAAAAGCAGATGCTTTAAATTAAAACACATAAATTACCAATGCTGATATTACTATAAATTCCAATGATGAAAACACATCAGTCAAGACTTTACGGGAGATTCTAAAGGTTATGTATAGGAGTATTTTCCATTATTAAACAAAGTGTCACCTGAAGAAGTTCCCTGGAAGAATGTAGGAGGACCTGTGTAAAATATCTCGGGTTACTCTGACATGATTCAACCATTTCTGTTTTTATTCTGAGTCACTGCTGTATATCTTAGGCATTTCTTTGTTCAGTTTCTGGTGTGTATTCAGCCTGAACAAGGAGCTCCATGTATCTCATTCTATTTCCAGCTGGACATGGACTCTCTCCCCATCCCCTCTACAGAGAACACAGCTGGAGCCAGTAACATCTCTGCAAATGAACTGAATGTTTAATTTCAACCATTGCATCATGCTTCAGGCTGCTTAGCATCTTTCTAACACCAGTGTAATTTGGTATTATTTCCACTAAATAATGGTCAAATCTTGTATATATGCATGGAAAGCTTCCATGTCCTCAGGATAGCACACTAGTTAAAAATATAATTTATCCGGAGTAAACAGTAAGAATAAAAGCTATATTTATAGCTTATTATTTTAGAAGGGTGACATTTACCTCCAGCTGGAGTATTAGAATTTTGTGTTAAGCCTTTTTGGTTTTGAACAGTTTGAAACAGTGCAACAGTGTTGAACAGCGTAAATAATATAATAAACAGATGTTATAAATATATAAAATATGTGTATACATGTACAGCTGAACTATGTAAGTGCACAAATATATATATATATTCTCACACATACATGCATGTGAATGTAGACATTTTCTTAACTACACACATATGGAGGACATTTTATTAAGAAACCCCAAATTTTCATATATTTATTCTAGCTGTTTATATGAAAGCTTCTTTGGTTTCTTTTAAAGTCCTTTTCAGACTTTTCTATTATGACTGCCCAATATTTGTATTTAATATTCTATATCTAGTAAACTGTTTCTCATCTAGGATTTTACTAGATACAGATGAAGCATTGCTTAAAGAGTAGAAAAATCAACTCATAAAAAATGCACCTTGTAAATACCATAAAGTATTTGTTCATGAGTTTCTTTGAAATCTCTGTTTGTTTTATTATTTTTAACAATGATGCAATCACTGGGAGCACAGCGTCAACAACTGGCATAGCCAGAGGTGGAAGAGGCAAAAATGACGGAGATTCCCTGATATTTTTCCATGCTGTAATATTTGAAGAACATTTGAGGTACTCACAGTCCTTGATTTATAAACTGATACCCCCCTCCCACACACACCCAATTTCTATTTCTGTATGAAGGAGGATATTTTTTACTGTAAATTGACATTAGCTTTTCAGTGGCTGAACTCCTGAAGATGATTTGTTGGGTTTGGACATCCAGCCACCATTACTTTACCATGGGATTGGATGTCAAACCCTACAGGTGTCTTTGGAAGTATTGAAAAATCGTGTTACAGAAAGAGTAATTTACACACAGGGGGTTTTTTGTTCATTTGAAACATGACTTGTAAACAGTAAAATTAGTTTCTTTGGCAGTGAAAATTCATTCACATCTCTGCTCTCTGCCTCTAAAGGCAGGACTAAAGTGCCCTGGCATGGTTTGCAAAGCTCAGATGACTGTCCAGGATGCTTTTCTTTGTATAAAAAGGGGAGCTTAAAAAATGGATTCCTGCATCAAGAAGCTCTACCAGATCATCTTCAATGATAGGATTTCATCAACCTGCCATATATAATGCTGTATGACTTCTTCTGTAATTAAATCAGAGCTTCCAGAAAACAACCAAGCTAGAGACCCCCCAATTTTCCTGCTCATTTTTGCCCACAGATAACCACCACCACCACTAAAAATATGCACCTTTCATGTACGTGAAGTTCACCCAGCTGTAACATCAAAATCTTTCTTGTCACTACACCCTTCTTCAAAACACGTAGAAAAATGCTTGAGCTGCAAAATTTTGAGCCTTCCTCACACCCTGCCTGCAGTTCACCCTCCTGGTGACCACCATCCTCTGCAATTGCAGTAGAACAACCTTTTAAAAATAAGACCATGTATTTTCCTAATCCACATTTTGTCATTCTTCCTTTCGAGCTTATGCAGCAATTTGAAGCTGAGCTAACCTTCCTATGACCTTGAAAAGGTAAGTGAAAACCCTATGTTAACAATTCTTCTCTCCCCTTATTTGGGTAAACTAGAAGCCATGAGAGCCTTTTATTGACTTTCACTATAGTTTTCACCCTTGGCAGTACAACTGAACCTGCCCTGACCTTTTTTGACCAAGCACCTTTGTCCGACAAACTGTTCAAAGCATCTTGCAGCCAGATGTGAGCCCCCACACCCTGAGTGTGTGTGCCTGCCTGTACAGATCTCCTGCTACCTCCCCTGCCTGCCTGCACCGCCAGCAGTCGCCGTCAGCCTGCTGCCAGCTGGCCTGATCCGGAGATAAGACCCACTGGCCGGGTTAAGAAAATGACACCTGATCACGGGGCTGGTCTTGTTCCCAGGAGTGCACCCTCTCTGAAGGCTCAGTGGCCTCTGGAAAAACTGCTCCATGCTGAAGGGAATAAAAGCAGCACCTTCCACAGGCCACGAGAGGAACATGCGTTGTTCCTCTTCCACTCTTCTTACAGGGCTTGCTCTGTGGGTTCCTCCAAGGGGCACAGGACTTCATTGGTGATCACCCTGGCTACAAAGAGAGCACTGAGGATGGGAAGAGACTCCTGAAAGGATGGACCTGGATAATGCAGTTTGTCGACCTTCCTAACACTGAATAAAATAATCTTCTTCCTACATGAACAGTCATCTCTCAACCCACCTGGCAACTGCTCACGAACATCTCACCCATCATCCCATATTTTTCTGTCTCAGAGATTGTCCATAATAAACTCCTGTTGCGTTGTGGTGTGTGTAGCACTGGTCTGCCTAGAGATTGACTACTTGGTTAGGAAGCTAATTTTGATCTGATGGCTGTAGGGATGCAGAACAAACAAGATTAGTAGAGTCAAACATGAAGAAACAAAACTGATGCCATGATGATTTTTTGCCTTTTCTTTTACACCCCTTTTATATACTTTTTCTAGCTTTTTGTGTTCTTAGTGTTTTTTAGCCTACATTCTTAAACTTATTTTGTCAAGCCATGAGACTAAACATCTTAGAAACCTCGTAGTTAGGGAACAGAAGGCCCCAGACACCAAGGTCCTCTCCAGAACACATTTTGTAAACTGAGATAGAACCATCCAGGGGAAGGTTCCTTGGGGAGGGGGACTCACTCGAGCCTCTCATTGGGGAATCTTTGATAGATATGCTAATTAGTAAGACCTATAATATTATACTTGGTCTATTGTGTGTGCATTGCGGTGTGCATTTCGGTGCATTCCACCTGGACGTGGTGCACCTAAGGATCCTTAAAATAAGTACCGAGGTAAAACCCCTTTTTCTCTTCTAACCGTGTTTGATTCTTGATTTTAAGACCAGGAAAAGGCATCAAAACCGCTCCCCCTGCCTTAACACTTGACAGAGCTTCTGCTGCCTTCTGTAGTCTTTGGATTCGATATTTGGGATTGTGACCAGCTCTTATCATACCTAAGGTTCTTTGAACGACACTTCTTGCATTCATTGTATTATTTTGTCCTGGATTTCTATGAGCAGGTACCGTTGGTCTTGTTTTCTGTTCACCAACCTTTTCACCTACTTTCCAGTCTTTTCAGTCCTATGGAGGTATTCAGATCCTGAACTCTAACAAAGTACTGCTTTCAGTCCTGTGTTGATCCCATTTTAATCACTGGCTCATTTCTCAATGCACTTAGACATCCCTGTGTCTGTCAGCAACAAATATTTGTTTATTACGTTTTCCCCTGGCTCAGTGTTGTAAATCTCTGCACTGCTCATTGCAGACACAGCACTTCTGACTCAGTATTTGTTCTGAGGTTCTCCTTATACTTAGCTGCCGTCTCTTCCTCCCTGCTCCACTTGACTCTATCCAACATCTGGAGAGCAGATCTACCCCTAAAGTCAATCTGACTCACATTATCTGGAAATAGCCTGGTTCCATTATAACAAGACCTTCACTGCCCCACTGCCTTCATGGCTGAAAGACATCTCAGCCAATGGGGGCATGGATTAATGTCCTGAAGGGAAAATGTGCAAACCTTCTAAGAAGCCTTTTCTTCTCTGTATAAAAGGACTATCAGCAACCGAGGCTTCCTTGTAATTCTTCCATTAGGTGTTCGAGATTAAAAAGGAGACTCAGGCAATAATGGACCCACTCTAAAAATGCTTGTTTAGTAACAAATCCACTAAAAAAGAAAGGGTCACTACCAGAGAAAGGGTTGCTACCAGGTTTGATCTACAAGAGCACCAAACTCCCGCCAGTAAATACTGACATACCCTCACCTGGCAAAAATAGCAGTGGGTATTTTTAAGTTTAAATATTCACATACCTATGAGATTTTTAGCCAGCTCTACAGGATGTAATATTGCTGATAGCCCTTGGAAAAAAAAGCAACCAAAATATGAAACCTTCTTTCTCACCCCTTCGACCCCCGTCAACACTGTTCATTTGGATCAGGTGTTTTTGAAGTTTGCACATGGCAGTCTCATTTGCATTTAATGTCCTTCAGATTACTTCCTTTTTGTTGTGCTAAACACCTCTCTCAGTTGAGTCTAATTTGATGAGGTCATGCTGTGACTCCTGACCCTTTAGGTTCTAAATGAAACCATCTGACAAAAAAAGTAAGTGGGGTGAGTCTTTTGCCTGTTCGTGGACATTTGATATTTGCAGATGTGCAGCAAATTTTACAGATGACTCTTTTGCCAGGCTAACACTTGATTGGAGAGGTGGAAATAAGTGAATTCCTAGAGTGAATAAAATATTCCAAAAATAAATAGGTCATGGCAATCCAGTCCCCACAACTCTACTAGCTAAAATAAAAATAAATCAGAAGTACATATGACCATTATCTCAGCCAAGGGAATCCTAAATTCCCAAAAAGCTTTTCTCCCCCCAAAATTACTTAATTCTTGGTGTTTTCTTCCAGTGTTTGTGAATGGAAACACCTGCGTGGCTTGGCACAGAGACCCTGGGATTGTTTGGTGGTTCCAGGGTAGCCCGTGGTGCACATGGGAACACTACACCTGCTTTGGGCTGATGTGCCCCAGCATTTATGGAAAGGGTGAAGAGGTGCATATTTATTTCCAGTTGTCTCCAATGTGTGTTATAGAGGGGGTCAGCCTGGATGATCCCACAGTCCTCATCTGGCCTTACAAGTCTGGATCTGTTACCACGGCTTTGAAATGCTCTCAAGCACTGATCACTTCGTTCCAGGCTAATTTTATGTGGAGGGAGTCACTGGAATTTTTAACACATATGGTCAAATAAAGAGCCAAAATGCTATTCCAGACTCCTCTGGCCTCAAAATAGATCTGTGTTTTACTAGGATATTATGATATAAAACTGGAAAAGGAAGTAAGTAAGCGTGGAAATTTCTTCAGAATACTTTATCAATGTTGTGCTGCTCATCACCCGTTCCTTTGAGAGGCTGGAATGACACCATGCTTAAATAATAATTGGGGTTTAGCCAAAATGCACTGAAAGTGTCAGAAAGACCTCATCAGTGAACGTTAGTTGAGGCCATATATCTCTTTTTATTTGTAACTCTTCGTGTGCCAACCCTGCCCACTTCCACATACACGTGTAATTTCCCCCGTGAACTCTTTGGCTCATTATTCAGCTGTCTGTGGTGTGCATGCCCTCCATAGAAAGACTATTTCAGAATTATCTGAGTGTAGCAAATCATCTCGAGATATACTGTAATTAAGTAGGAATATGCAAAGCACCAGACAGATTATCTTTGAAATGCATCAAAGTACATTATATTATAGGAAAAAAATAGGAAAAACTGCAGGTCATATATTCACTAGACTCCTCTACCTTATATGAAAATGAGTCATTTTCCACCATACCCTGGGGGTGAGGAGGCTGTCAGATGAAGAAATAAAAGACACTGCTAGTTAAGAAGAGCAGACCATGCCAAATCACTAATTAAAATTTAGATTTTTTTTTGTGTAGAGAACAGGTGCATATACTAAAAGCTATTCCAGAACTGGACTAACTTTTACCTCAGTTTTTTTTTTAATGTTATTTTTCAAACCTGAGTAAGTGCCTCAAAGACTGAATGTCTTATTGAACTGAAGTCTTAGATGTACACACATAAAAATGGAGCACTCAGCATTGCGTCCTAATTTTCAAAGGACATAATTTCAATTAATCTGACAGCCTCTGAAAGAACAGGTTAAAAAATCAATTTAAAAATAATTTTTAAAGTGGTATCATTGATCAAATTAGGTTTGAAATATTCAGGACTGAGATATAGATGTATGAATATATATTGTCCACTAAACTAACTGCGCACCTAAGAAAGGGGTCAGAGGGATTTATTATCATTGCTGTGTTCATTAAAATAGTTCTGTGAAACTTTACCTACCTGAATCTGAGCTGTGTTTTTCATTTTTGTATTAATTGAATAGACCAGTAGTCAAAATGGTTCTTCAGAACCACGAGAATCACAGCCAAGCAGCCACAGCAGTCCTAATAATTAATTACCACCTCATCTGCACTTACAGAATGTGAACTATTTTGACACATCCATTTCTATTCACATACCCCCAAAATCCTCAAAATTTTTTGGAAGAGCTTTACTCCCACTGCCTTTGGCAGGAATCACGAGAAGAACTGGACCAGGCTCTGATGGGAGATGCTGAAAACTCCAAACTGCACAAGAATACAAGAATTCTACATCTCTGCACTGCCAAACCTGAGGAAGTGAAGCTTGAGTAGCAGCTCAGTCCTGGGGATATCTTGGAAAAGGGAAATTCAAACAGTGAAAAAATTACATATAATATAAGCAGAAGACAACGTTTTAGTGTCAATATTTCAGCCTAGAAAGGTAGGAATCTAAACCTGCATCTCGGCACATCCTGGAATGACATGCAAAAATGCATATTCATCAGGATTATAGCAAATTTGGGCCTAAAGAAAGAGTGGGATTTTCTTTGTGTTTTGTACTCTGCGAGAGAGGTGGGCCAGAAACAAATGCATGCCTGCTAGCAAGGGAAAGCCTGCTGATACCTAAACCATTGGGGGCTTTTTCCAAAAATGATTTATCCTTATATTACTTGAAGATTACTCATGTAATCCTGTTTGTAAAGCTGAAAGAAACTATAATGTGCTTCCTACAAACATTCATCTGAATCCTTAAATGAATTTGGTTTTTTGCTATGGTCACAATGCCTTTGGTGTTTACCTTTCCAAGGAATTCCTACAAATTCAATGACAAGCCCTGAAAGAAAATTTCTTCAGCAAGCATATTTTCTTTTGTCTGTGTTTTCATAATTATTATTCATATTACAGAAGTCTTCAGAGATGCCAATCAGGCTATGAGCCCTATCATGGCAGATCAGATTGTAATGACAATAACTGCACCAGAAACCTGATCCTGTGTTTAATACTCTAGATTACATGCATGGCTCTTCCCCATGGAGGCAGATATCAGCTGCTTCTGTAACACCCCCAGTTCTGGGTTGAAAGGGACACAAGACAACAAAGGTTCTAAGTGGGAGAACAATCCATGACATAAATCTTCCTTTAGCTTTTGAAGTTTAAATCATTAAGTAATGTCAGCTAAAATGGTCTCAACAGATCTTCTCTGAGTATCCCCACAACTTGAAATACTGAGGTTTTCACAGAGGTAGTGGATAGGAGAAACTCTGTTGCTGGTAGATTATGCCATGCACCAAAAAGCACAGAGAGTGGAGAGCTGAGGAGTTTAATAAAACTCGCACAAATCAAGGCATGCTGTAGATGAACAAAACCTGGCAACACTTTGTTCAAGTCACGTTCTACTCAATAATATACTGGGGGAAAAAATGGGGGAAACTCCGATGCAAAACTCTGGAGGGGCACTCCTCTCTGGACCTCCTGTCCTGGGAAGGGGGATGCCTGGCAAACAAAAAAAAAAAAGTGTCACGTGACATGTATTTTCCTCATAAAAAATTTCTAATAAAGATAAAATTTCAAACAGCAATGTTGAAGTCCTGAGGAGACTAAATTTGGAAGCCATATCCATTTCAAAAATCCACCTCAAAATTCAATATAGTAGGCAGCTAGGAACAATAAAATAAGACCATATGCGCTCGGATCAATGTATTAAAAGTGTGCTGTGCTGAAGGGCTGAAGACAGTTATTCATTTATTATCTGCCTTTAGTGACCTTGAGATGTGATCATTTGATTGCACCAAAGTCAAATTTTCCAGAATATAAACTCACAATCAGTGAGTTTATATCCTGTCCTGCAGAGGCAGAGACTGTGGCAAACAAATTCTTGCACTGAATCATTGAATCTTTGCACAAGCAAAGCAGGGGGTGTGATGAGGAAAGGTGAAGCTTTTCTGCTTCATATTGCAAGTCTGGTTTAAGCTGCTCATTTTTATCAGGGTGCCTGAACTTTTTATTGACTTCTGACAGCATTTTAGAAGTGATTTCACTTCTCGGGGGATTATTGGAAATGTGTTCTTTGTTTGAAGCCCTCTTAGAAAAAGGCCACCTCCTCCCCAAGTTCCTGCACTTAGAATCACATCTTGTTTAGGTCACAGCTCAAAACCAGCTACAGCCCGGCCTGTGTCCCTCTGGACTGCACAGCAGGATTACCAGCAGTCTGGAAAACAACCCTTGTTTGAAAAAATGAGAGCCTGAAAACCCCATTCAGCTTGTGCAAAGTGACTGTCTCAGCTGGCAGCGCAGGAGCCCCTTGTCCTGGAGGCAGCTCTGCCGCAGGGTGACAGCAGGGACAGCATCCCCTGCCCCACTCTCAGGGCACCTTTTCTCACCCTCACTCATCCCAGGGATGTGCCAGAGGATGGGGACAAGCTCTCCCCTCCCTCCTCACTCATCCCAGGGATGTGCCAGAGGATGGGGACAAGCTCTCCCCTCCCTGCAGGCTCCGGGCCTGGGCTGTGATGCCCATGGAGAGAATGAAGGAGACTCCACTCCCTCTTCTCCTCCCAGGTCTGTGTCAGCCCAGCGGTGTGGCAGGTGGCAGAGGTTGTCCTGCCCCACAGCCCTGCAGGGAGGCCCCAGAGCTCCACCTGAGGGCCACAGTGGGACCTCATGTTCGGAATTCTTCTTCTCGGTCTGTAACAGCCCTGTTTTGTCAACCCTCGGGACATGCTGCAATGCACATTTGTTTTCCCAAACTGAGAAAAACTGGGAGAACTCTGGCAGGAGATCACAAAGACTGGAAATTTCTTTTCATCTGCTAGGTTATGATTTATGTTAATGATTGGGCAGAGGAAGGAGGGGGACTCGAGAGCAGGCTGTCTGTATGGCAAGGAAATCTCTCCAGACAGTGGGAAGGAGCACTCAGCACCAGGCGCAGGAACCGCTGCCTGCCTTGAAAATAAATAAGCCTCCAGAAAAGGCAGGTGGGTGCATGGCAGATCGATTGGACAAGATCCTCTCTCCGTGGAGAGTGCAGGAGAAGCAATCGTTGCTTCTCCTTTAAAACTGTAGCCGGAACCGTGCCGGAGTCTGCAGAGATCCCCTGTGAAAAATATGTTTCCTCCAGTTTTGCTCAGGAGGCTGGGATTTGGCTGCACGACACAGCAGAAGTAAAAGTTCAAATGCAGTGGCAATTCCATATGATAGGAAAGCTCAGAGAGAAATTCTTTCTGAAAATGCTCCTTATTTCATTATACACCAAGCTCACATCCATGCAAGTTCAGCTGTATCCTCTTTCCTAACTTATAGACACCTAAAAAGTGGTGGAGGGAGAGGAGAGGGGAAGGAGAAGAAGGGCAAGAAAAAACCACAATCATTGAAACACTTAAGCTTGGATCTTCCATGGAGCAGGAACATCATTCCCAGACTAGCAGCCAGTGATCAGTATTTCAGTTTCTACATGGCTGTGCCCACTGTGTGCCTGACAGCCCCTTTTCACAAGTTCTGCCCCACAGGGAGATGTCACTGAGGGGTGCCTGGATGACACACAGTTGATGAAAATCACACTGAAGTTCCAAAGAGAGTGAATGGTTGCTCAAAATCAGGCTATTAATGACGCTACACACCACGGCCCCATCTCAGCAAAAGGTGTTACAGCAGGGGTGACCTTCCACTTGGAAAACCCTAAGGCTTTGCTTTAGTGTGAAGGTCCCCTCCTAAAGCTACTCTGCAAAAAGCTACGAGAAACAAAAGGTACATCCAAGAATCTTAAGGACTTTTGGCACGTTAATTAACCCCACAGCACCCAGAGTGGGGCAGGGAAGTGGAGTTAAACCAATTAAGTTGCAGATAAAGGGGGGGAACTGGGGGTTAAGTGGCTTGCAGATGGAGGGATGGGAACCCAGGATTTCCAGCTTGGAGTCTCAATTCGACTTCCCAGGAGAACTGGAAGTGAAAGTTTCCCTGTAGAACTGCCACTCTATGAAATCAGCTTGGCAATGTGTGACAGACATAATCCTTTTCCCATATGTTTTATTTTCTATAAATAGAAACACAACTCATTAGCATTCTGTAACTTCAGGAGATAAGGAGAATGCACAAACAGACAAACAAATGTCGGAACTATTTCCAGAGAACTGCCTGAAATTCCAGGCAGCCCAGGAGGACAGCTCTGGATCTAGCCTTGTACTTCCCAATTTGACGTCACCTGCAGTGCCAGTGACTGGGAAAATATTCCTCCCAATGGCAAGGGGTGGCTGAGCCTCTCAAAACACACAGCACCCCTGGGGATGAAATGGGCTGTGGTACCACAGAACAGAATATGGCTTGGTGGTATCACAGAAACAGAATCCCAATCCTAATCTTTGACAAACCTTAGCTACAAGACAGGCAGGTGAAACATTTTCCGTGTTTAGGGTGTTCACGCCCCACATAATAAAACATGTAACCCTCCCTGTACTCCTGTGAAACCTTAATGGCTTTTTTGCCATCATTTTTATGGCTGATGTGTCTGAAAATACCGTGCTGTTGGGGCTGTTCTGAGCTGTTTATCATGGCATAGCCTTGCAAAATAGAAAAGGGTCTGATCTATCCTTGACATTAATATGTGATATACAAACTCTCAATTGTTTTAGTCACAATTAAAATAGTCTTTGATGTTATTAGACTGGGGAAAAAAAAGGTCTATTTTGTATTTGATAATTGGCTGAAGGTTTCTTAAACAGAATAAGAGATGCAAGAACTGTCACACTGAATTAGGTGTGGAATCATATTCTCTAGCTCTTTGCTCAACAGTGGCTAGTAACAAACACCATTAAGGAACACGGGCAGAAACCTGATAGGAAGGACAAGAAAGCAGCAGCTTATTTTCAGGAGAAATTTGAATTTTCAGAAACAGATTTTTTTTTTCAGTTCAGAATGAAAATAAATCTTATGAAGGAATTCAAGAATAAGCAAAAACAGAAAAAAATTTCCTTGTGAAAGAGGCATATTAGGTGGGAGACACTACCTTCCACCAGCGAGGGCCACATGTTTGAAAGACAATTCAGGTCACACACGTGCAGTGACGTGGTTCCTTCCCATGGGAAGTGGGAAAAAATTAGTGGAAAGTGTCCCTGCCCATGGCAGGGGGATTGGAACTGGATGATTTTTAAAGTCCCTTCCAGCCCAAACCCTTCTGTGATTCTGTGAATTTCTACTCCTTTAAAGGATTCTCAAGAGCACAGGGTCCCACAAAAGAAACTAATTTCCATTCTAATGCACCAATGACTCATTTCATCAGTGATTAAAAATAACAGACGGGGGACAGGGGATAAATATATGCTGGTTCTTTAAAAAGTAAGAACCCTATGAAAATCACAGAGAAAGAAAAAAATTTCTAGCACACTGTCATACCAAAATTATATGAATGTCTAACTCCAGGAGGATAATTACAGTATAACACAACTTGAAATGTTTTTCATGTGTCTGTCAGAATCTTTTTCCCATAGCAATTTTTTTTGCCACAGGCCAACAAACGGCTTTAAAAAACAAGCACTTTTTCTTCAAAGAGGATATCCATGATTACTGTATGATCTCAAGAACGACTGCAGAAGCTCTGGGTAAGATTTAGCTTTGTCACTTGCCACGAGCACACAGTGCTGGATTCTGAAACCAACCCAGGCCTTGCCTGGATCCCCAGCACTCGCTGCCAATGCCAATCCCAGCTCTTTGGATGGGTGCAGATTTTCAGGTGGGAGCTGGTTCCAAGGTGGGTTTTTGGGGCTGCAGCATCCCCAGTCGAGTCCATGGGGTCCCCCCAGAGGCTCAGCCCCTGCTGGGATGTCAGGTCCCAGCTGCCCATGTTTTAGGAGCCTATTTAATACCAAACAATATCTATATAAGTTTTATTTGCCTCTGTCTAAAGCTGTGGTTAATTTAAACAGTGAATGGCACCTTAGAAGATAGAAAAAGATGGGAAAGCACATAAGAGGATAGGAAGGTAGGAACTGAAGTGCACACAGACATCTTAAAATACCACAATATCCTCTCTAGGAGCCAACACACAAGCTTAGAGCACCAGTGGAGTATTTTCCAGAAATGGTAAGATAATTAAGTATAAAGAAATTCTCTTGGAAACAGCTACATCTTAGAATTAAGTCATTGAATATCTCAGTAGAGATGCACAGTTATGATTGTTATTAATTGTTTCCACAATGGAGGATTACATAACCAAGAAAGGTCCTAAAAAATTTGGCTGTTGTAGGGAAACTTTTCCATACTTTAAATGAGTTTTCTAAAAGACAATCTTTAGTTTGGCTGGTAAATAAATGATGAGACTGCTTTTTAATTATTAAAATAATTTAAAAACCCACAAAACTTTCACTGTTTATTCTTAGCCAACTGTACAGCTGGTGAAACACACTCCATCGGATTTCAGGGGTTTTGCTATATTTTTGGAGAAAATCACTTTCCCCCTTTCGTTTAATGTTGTCCTTCCCTCTGTCTTTTGTTTTATGGAGCTCAGTCTCTCATCAGCCTTTGAGAGTGGATCATAACCGAGAGAGGGTTGTTTGTATGAAATTATGAACTCCAGTTCATATTATGTGTGGGACTCATGTCTCAGCTTGCCCAAGAAAAGCCTATTAAACAGCATTCCAGACAGCAGCTCTGCCCAAGGCAGACTCTTGTCACTTCCCTGGAGGACTGCCCCTGGGACACCATCAAGACTGTAACCCTGGGCCACCCTGAGCTGCTGAGCTGCCTCTGAAGGAAAAAAGCCCCTAGGTATGAGGTACCCGAAACTCTGAGCAGGTGAACGAGATTACAGGTAGGTGTTGAAGCTTGTGACAAGGAGAGAGGATGAGTTATGATCAAGGGACTTGACTCATATGCCCTTCCAGCAGTGTGGATGGGATATATTCAGACTAATTTTGGATACTCAGATTGGCACAGGGTGTGCTCTGATTGGGTGTCGGTGTCCACTGCCCATGATCTCCAGTTTGATCAATACCATGCTGAACAACTTCAAGGAATCCCGTCGTTAAGAGCCGTGTGCTAAGCTCATTGGTTAAAAAAAAAAAAATTTAAAAATCACATGCTAAATTCATTGTTTTCCTGTAACATCATCCCAGAATAAAGCAGAACTCCAGATGATGCACAGCCCCTGCGGAGCCTTGGGAAAGCACATGTAAATGACGGGTGGGAGTCTGGGCGATCTGAGAGGTCACAGCTCGGGGGGACCCGAGTGTGCCTCAGACCTGAACCTCGAAACGGCAACTAAATTGTAGCCAGACACGGAGGAGTCAGCAGGACCACCTGTTGGCTCGGACTGTGCGTTCAGACGGTGATTAAACGCTCCTGAGGACAAGAGCAGCCCAGGGGTGAGTGGCCGGCGTGGCCACCCCCTGCAAACGCAGCGCTGAGGAAGGCGCGGTGGAAGAGGCATCGCCTGCGCAGCTCGCAGGGCGCGGGGCAAGGCAGCACTTCAAAGGCAGCCTTGACTTTGATAGAGAGCGAGCAGGGGCTGCTGAGGAGGGACCTGTGCTACAGAGCGACCGAGCATGTGCTTCGCATTTCGGAAATTGTATGCAGAAAAAGGCTTCGCAGATTGGAAAAAAAAAAAAAAAAAAAAAAATAGGAAAGGAAGGAAGGGGGGAAAAAGGCAGCGTACAAAAGTCCTGGGCATCGATACTCTTCTTAAGGTGGTGTTCCTGAGCCCCATACATGCTATGACATTGCTGTCTGAAAACTGCAGTGTTTGCACTTAAATGGAAATTATTCTTATTTTTTTTTTTCCCCCCATTTGGAGTTATTTAGCAACACCTCTCCTGAGATGTGAAAGAATGCAAATAAAACATCCAATGTGATCCTTACCAAGTACAAATTACATTAATTTGTCCTTTGGAGAATAACCTTTAGCCATCACAAAATACACTCTACTGGCTCTTTTGCTTCCCCCCCCTTCCTCTTTTACTCTTTTCTTGGACTTTTGAAGAAGATTTTTGTTGAATAGATCATACAGGATTATACAGTTGTAGCTTGCTTTCATATATTTCAAAAAGAAAATCATAAATATGACCTCATATGCTAATAAATCAATTATGGAATGCTGTTTTACACATATGCTCAAAACATGACCTCTTCCAAGTTCTCTTAGAGCAGAAAGTTGGAGTTTAGATTTAAGGCACTTTAGCTTTAAAGATATTGGGAATAACAATATCTGGTAAATATTAAGTAAAGCAGGTTTTCTGTTAAGGTTTATCTTGCCTTCAGTGGTTTATTAAAACTTGCTCAACAACACGTTTTTAGTTACACATGAATAAGCCTTAACTTTACTTTTCTTCAATAACGAAATTGATGTTCAGTAGCTATAATTTACTTAATCACTTCTGAGTTATGAAGGGGTGAAGCAGAAGCAGACTGAGTTTTATATATGCTCTTTTGCACTCTCAGAGGCAATTTGTCGGCAAAACATTTTCATTTTATAAAACAATGCTGGTGACTCATGAGGACTTACATATTGCTTTTTTGGGAGTTTGACAAGAAAAAAAATGTGCAGCAGCCAATCCATACAACTTTTAAGTCTGTGAAACAAAAGATGCACAGAACACTTCTCATTCTATTTTAGGTTTAATTCTTTGCTAAATTTCATCCCGGGCTCAATGTAAAAACTCTAGTTTTATTTTTGCCTGCCTGAAGGAGATGAGATAATGGTAAAAAATGTTTGATAGAAAATAAAACCTCCAACAAAATATCCCTCATTGTTTTCTGTAGTTCCTTTATGGCTTCCATTGCCATGATATGGTGTAAACCAGCATTTTTCCATAGTGGCTCTCCCTCTGAAGCTGTGCTCCTCTCCCATTTTGGAAAGTGATGCACAGAGACTGAAAGCCAGATGCAGGAAGGGGACACAGCCCGCTGCAGGCTCGGACAGAGCAGAGGCTCTGAAGTCCAGTGTTTTGAAAATGAACTCAGTTGAGACCAAAGGAATTCGCAAACCAAGGTGCTCTTCCCAACATCCATGGATATTTTGCTGTTCAGCCTCAAAGTTCCCACATGCCCACAGCAGGGTGCACACAGGCTGGGACCTGCATCAGTTATACAACCCAAAGGATGTCAGGTCACACCTTTTCCACCCGGGGCTTGCCCTCACCAAGCTGAAGTGGGCGTCTGCTGGGGAGAAACGTGATGGAGGCATTTCACCATAACCTCTACCACACATAATGCTGTGGAAAACAGGCACCCAAAACTGCAGAGGGGCGTGGAGATGAGCAGAGCCATGCCTGTGCTGAGCAGAGGGCAGGATATCCCTCGTCCCCTCACCCACGTGATGGATAGGGCAGAAGTTCAACAAAACAACTGATCAAACTCAAACCCCCGGTTTTATTTACCTCTCCTGCTTCAAAGGCACCCCCTGAGCCATCAACACAACTGTATTACACTGTTTATATTCAGCAGACAGGAATTATTCCTTTTGATAGGAGCTGCACTGGTTTACACCAGCCTAAAGTCCTGCTTCTCTATCCCAACACACCACCCAGCTGTATGTAGTGAAAAAACACCTTCTTTGAGGTGAATTTCCTTAGTACCTGGCAGGATTTATGTCTAGGTGCTTAAACACCCTCCTGCCACCACAGCTAGATGCTGAGGAAATTAAAATGAGCACGATGGTATTGCTATCAGGACACTCGTGAGAGGTAGAGAGCCTGTTCCTGTGTATTGCAGAGAAAACAGCACTATTAAAGGACACAAATGTGATACTTGATTTGGATGTTTTCCCATGCAGATGAAAGGAGTCACTCCTCATGCAATTCTGAAAGAAACTGATTAGATTTATGTAGGCAAGTATCAGCTTGTGATTAGCATTTAGGTGAGGAAGCAGTTATGTGCTACAGGAAATATTGCTGTGTGCATTTTCTGTTTACTTTCATTATCTAATGTGCTCTGTATTAGGCTAGGAAAGGCAGAAGTGGTTATTTCAGAGGTTTTTGAGCACTTGTAAATTTATTACTCTTTCCTGAGACAGGAATTGAGCACACTACTTCTTCATAACACAGTCTTTTTGGATGGACTGGTATAAAATGCCTTCCAAGCCGTTTCAAGCCAGGCTGTTGTTCTGCTTGGAACAGGTACAAAAAGGTTTGAAGAATCAGTTTTCCCAAAGAAAATTCCATCTCACAAAAAATATTTTTTTTAAGAAGTCACGTTGTCTTTGCTGAAAAGTTCAATCACAGAAGTGTATGTGGGGCTATATACACACATATAAATACAGATATGTATATGCACGCACACATATGTGTTGTGTTTCAGTTGAATTGGGATAAAAGAAACCAGAGATTTTACATTTTTCATTTGTCAAAAAAAAAAAAATCTGTTACCAAAATGCTTCATTTCTGGCAAGATTTGTGTTGAATCCCACAGGGACATTTACCTTCAGGTAACCCCTGTGTAATTCATGTCTTCATTACAGCTAAGGGGAGATAGACCAGTTAGTCACTGCCTAAAAAAATAATTTAAAAAAAAAAAAAAAGGAAAAAAAAAGCAGCCAAGACTGTTGTATAAAAGCTCAGAAATCCTTTCATGCACTGTCTAGGCTTGGAATATAGAAGGAAATCTCTGCCAAGAAGCAAAGGATGTTGAAACAGAATCATGCAATGTGTTAATGCCGCAGGGCATTGGAAGTGAGATGCCAGGGACTTCAATCAGAAATTGAATGATCTTTGTGATAGAGCAAAGAGGATGGAATAACATCAGAGAACTGTGCACACAATGGAAAGGAACAGCATAATCATTTGTCATCACTCCAAGAGAACGAGTGCTGGCAGTGACGTTTTCTGAACCAACCTATTCATGTCATAGTGTGAGGTTCAAATACCTTTCAGGAGCAGATACCACCAGCAGCATCCTCTGATGGCGTGGAAATTTGCAGAAATATCCACCTCATCTGACACTTCAAAGGCCTTGTGCTCTGGTCCTCAGACAGTTAAGTGTGGATACGCTAAGGTGGCTATGAAATCAGATTAACTTAAAGAGCTTGTATAATTCACAGCCTATTAAGTTAACCCAATTTCAAAACTGGTTCCACTTTGCATGAGAATGGACATCTGTGGCCTTCAAAATCCTCTACTATTTTTCATTCTTTGTGAGGTATTCTTCCTTCCTTTATTCTGCTGCTGATCTCTAGCTCTGTCTTATAAAAAAACTGGTCAGATACTTAAAATGATCGTGGCCGGTTATATATAAAATATATAGTTATACTGAAATGTTAGAGAAAGAAAGGTGTCAAAATATCCTGCACATGGACAGAACTTGAACCAGAAACTCTCACTTTGATTCAGATGAGCCATTTGGTTGCCAGTATTGGTCAACTTGCTACATATTTTGGCAACAAGGTTGCCTGGTTTCCAGTGCTGAGAGGTCAGTAGCTCTCAATAGGATCTAAAGGCATCATCATATGGTGTCCAGCTCTTCTGTAGAGGGCCCTACACAAATATTTGAGAAAAACCCCCTGATTTTAGGCTTCTTCTTCTGAAAAGTCTTGCATTTAATTTAACATTCAGCCTTTGTTTGCTGAAAAAATATAATACTACATCGGGTAGATCAAGTACTATGTACTAGAAACCATCCCTATAAATATGTGGAGTTTAAAGATACAGGGATGTACATTAAGCAGAGAGCACTGTCACGCTGAGGAGCAGCCAACACTCACACTTAGATGTTGAAACCAAACTCTAATTATAAGATATTGTCTCGCCAATATATCTTCATATTTCAGCATTCAATACATCATAATACAGTCTAATTTATAAGGTGCCTTATCATGCAAACTTCCATAGGCACAGTAATTTAAAAGGGATTATATATAAGCCCCTCTAAAAGCAAATATCAAAAAGAAAAGATTCTTGGTCTTGCAGTATTTCAAAAAAGTTTTATTGAAGGAGCTTCTACGCTTTTGGGGTGGTGTGGAACACTGGAGAAAAGTGAGTACATGCCAAAATTGTTAAAATTGGATGCTTCATTCTGGTACTTAAATCTGTATCTGCCAATCAAGGAAAGGTCATAAACTCACCTTTTCAAAGGGCTGTGTCTTAGATCTGTGTAAATTAGTGTCATTTCATCAGCTTACAGCAGCTGAAGATAAACCCACTGCTTTTAGGAATATCGTGGGAACAATTGGTTTGATTCTTCACATTCACACGTATCCCTAAAATAAAGGGGGTTCTTCCCCCCTACATTTTTGGCATCTATGTTTCCAAATGCCATGAACTTCTAATTTCTTTCTCATGGACTTTCAGAGTAAAAAGTGGTCCTGATTTCCATTGCTACCAGGCATGTGCTGCGGGATGTGAAGGCAAGCAGAATTTACCTGTCCAAAGTCAGGACAGCAAAAGTGCCTCAGGCAGTTTTGAAAAGCATGGAAGGCTTGTAGATTTTTCATGCAGAATACACGTAAGAATATAGCACTTCTGTGCCCTGCTATCCAGCTCTGCCACATAGACATCTTTTTCCCATTCTCCTAATAAACAGGGCTCATGGATAAATTCCAGCTGATTGCTATGCTCTGAACAAAGCAAGAGCAATGGAAGTGCTGGCAAGCACATTCTCACCAAGATTTGCATAAGTTTTCATTCAGGATTACAGGCTTTGTCCTACCCAGATGAAGACATTTAACATTTTCCTTGACTTTATCAGCAGTTGGAGCATCAGTAAGATGGTTAATAGGCTGCCTCAGGAAGCCAAGGCTCCACTTCTTTTTGCAGATTTTGTTTTAAGGGGAGTTAGCCATTTTGTAAAGATGTTAACTTATGAGCATTGCCTGCTGCTCATATGAGTGGAATATCTTTGGTCCAACTGAGATTCCTGTGTGCTTTAGATTTTGTTCTCAGGTGCCAAGGAGATGCTTTTACCCAAGATTTGTTACTTGAGATACTGCAAGTACAGACAACCCCCAGAAACCCTGGCTACCAAACAGGATGGAAAGGTAGTTTTCATGTAGAGTTGTGCACACATAATATGATTAAACAATTTGAGTACTTGGGCAGTGGTTGAAAATGGTGTAAATAAAGATCATTCGGTCACCGTGTGGTTGTCTGCCCATGCCCCTCGGAGAAGAGAGGTGAACAGGTACCATGAGAATGAAAAAGCACACCCAGTGTTTCCTCCACGACATTCACCACTGAGAATGTACCCTGGGATCAGCTTCTGCACACCAAAATTCAATTCTTGGAGAGGCATAAAAAGAAATCTTCGTGTAATATCCCAGGTTAAAAAGGCAGACACATCCCAACAACCCCAACTACCAGATTCTACCTTTGGATAGGATTCAATCTTTAACTAGAGATCTTAAAAGGCTTTCTCCAGGAAATTAATATAACCTATCTCAAGCCTACCACAACCTACTTGATGCTCTTTATCCAGGAATAATCAAACAATTTATGTAAAGTAATTGAAATGACCTTTTCTGTGCACTGAGCCATTGTAAGCGATAGTATAGAAATGTACCAACATGTCACGACATCAACTGCATCGAGCTCATGGAACCCATCCATTATTCTGAACAGATGCCTTGTAAAATGAATGGAATGTTTGTTATTATGAGAAAATAAGTCAAAAGCACTCAATAGCATTAATCAAATAAAAATAATGTGGAAATTTAAACTTTCGAAAAAGAAAACAGTGAATCGTCTGTGAACTTGGCACTGTATCAAGCATACACCATTTGTCTTCACTCGAAAGGCCCTTCATGACCTATCCACACTCCACCTTATCATTTTTTCTGTGTTATCAACATGTCAGCTCTCTCCTCGGATCAGCCAGTGGTGCCTACACCTCTGCCCTTTCTCCCATGCCAGCCTTCATGCATGGGACAATCTCTCATAAATGTCATCAAACCTCATTGTTCTCTCTCAAATGCTGCTAGAAATGTTTCCTTTCCTGGGATAACCATAGGAAAACACGTAGTAGTGAATATAATGACTATTTTTAACTCTGGCTATTCTTACCTAATTATTTCCTTGTGCTTCCCTGTCTGTCTGGTTGTCTGGTACAACTTCACTGTTTTGGTTCTACATCTCCTACTTCTATGTCTTGTCTTAGACTAGGAGTGACTAAGGGCAGGAATTCAGTCCTTGGTTTATATTACAGAATACTCAGTATGAGAGGTTTCTGTCTATAACTGGGACTTCTTAACCATTACTGCTTTATTAATGATAACTTCTCAGCAGAGCTGTGCATTTTTATTTGGGTTTTATAAAACCCACTGGCAACATCCAACCATATGGACTCAGTTCTCTCACGACTTAGAAATGAACCATCCTAAATTTTTTTTTCCCCATAAATAGGGCGTTTACTAGAGAATGCTCTGCCAATCAGTGTAAAATTAGTCACAATCTCTTCAAGTCATTTTTAGCAGAAAAACATTAGCACAAATAGAAGATCATAAATACTTCCAGCCACCCTACCATCCATATTAGTTAATTTTCCTTGTGACCTGAAGCTGCAGGTTGAAATCAGCCATGTCTGGATGTGTTCTTGGTGAGCTGGACTGTTTCAGTGGAGAGACACATTATTGCCACATCACTCTGGGAAAGGCACTGAAGCCTTCTGTTTGCAGTGCTTTACTTTCATTGCACGCGCCCATCATGGGAGAAAACTAATTTATTACTAGCTTAGGAAAAAGTTTTCTTTGACGAGCCTTGGTAATACTTGGTTTTCATTTAAATGCTTTTGGTTCTATCTAAACCATATTTTCAGACATTTTTCTCCTCTCACAGCCCTAATCTCAAGTAATAACTTTAGAAAAGCAGCAGAATTTAATATAAACCTTTACTGGTAAGACAGGTAATAATAATAACAGTAAAAAGTGATTTCCCCACCACCACCGTAGTTATTCGTCATTCTCCAATGCCTGAGGGAGAAAAGGTGAACTTTCTACATGTCTGAATGTCATGAAATTCAGGCAGTTTCAGTGCAAGAAAGAATGAATTCCAAAGCTGTGAATCTGTTCTTTCCATTATGGTTCCAAAAGAAATACAAGACCTTCCACAACATGTAGGGAAATAAAAATGTCTCGTGGCTATAGAGTTTGCTAAACCCCAGACACTTGGAGTTTGTACTGAACAGGTTATAGAGAGGTGTGTGGCAGTGGGGTTGGGTAAATATGTCTTGTGCATGGTGAGAAAGACTCTAGAAATAATCAGTAGCAGCTAATAGAAAACAAAAGAAAATCAAAATTGTTTTCTTCTGTTGCATTTTTTTGTTCATTTTTAAATCATCCTTCATTTTGAAGTGACATTTCATCACTTCTCTCATGAGTTTGTAGCTGGGACAGTTGTGTGTGCACATGTGCACGTATGGGATGGAAAAGAATGAATGGCAAACACCCCATTGACTAAACAGGCACGGAAACATAACTCCAGAATAAATGGAACAGCACCCATGTGTTGTAAAAGGAAGGACACCAGCAGCCTGACTGTGAGCTGATGTTTCATAAGACCTTGGAGTGGCAGAGGCACCCAGCTACCCCACAAAATCAGTTTCTGTGAAAAACCAACCAACCAAACAAATACTAAGCCTCTTAAACAAGGAGGAATGAGAGTCTTGGTGGTAATTTCTGTGTTTCTCATCACTGGTGGGAAGAAGCACAGGTTTGCTTTGTGGGGCACACAGTTCTCCCAGATGGAAATATAAGTGGGGTTGAAAGTCCACCAGTCCGAGCTCCCAGCTGTTCCTGCTACATCAGCAGACAAATCCAGATGTGCAGGGGACAAAATCATTGCCTTCACTAACTGGAGATAAGAGACACCCATGGAGTAGCCACCCAGACTAAGAAATGAAGCAGGAAGCTTTCAATACTTGGAGTAATTTTAACATGTTTTGTGGCAGTTTTAAGGCAGTTTTCAGGTGAGGACTTGGTCATTATCCTCCCATTGCACAGACTGGTGTATTTAAGTATGGATGAACAATTATGATTTTTTGCCAAGGCCCAGGATATCACATCAAACCTGGACCCCACTGTTTCACACAGCACTCATTCTTCACACCACTTAAAAGCCTTCTGTACATGGCGTGCCAGGGAACAGATGCAAATAGAGCTCAGGATACTGCAGTAGACTCCTCTCACTAGACAAGCTTCTGGCCTCCTAATGAGTGATTTTTTAATTAAAAGTGAGGTGGCACATGCAGGTTGTCATCTCATCAGTGGAAGTTAGAGACACTGAGCTTGGAGTAATGGTTCATTGTGTAAAATTTACGAAGTCTTTCTCTTTCTTATAAAAGCCCAAGCAAACACAGACATTTTATCAGCGTCACATCTGAGCATAGAACATACTAAATAGCTTATATATCACAGTAAAATGCAACAGCCTCATGTGAAGTGTCCCACTGCAGCCCCAGCCAATTCTTCCCACAGCCACAGGCTCCTTTTCCCCTGGCCTGTAGATCCCTGGGAGCTCCCTCCAAGCAGGTGCAGCCCTGCAGACAGAGCAGGCACACACTCAGCAGCACGCTCGAGCTTTCTTCAGCCCCTTTCTCTTCAGGCTCCCAGCTTTATTTCTTCTTAGAAAAAAATACATGAAACAAATTCACCTCATCAGCCACATCCCCTTTCTTCTGTCTGCCAAGGACTTTGCAGACCCTCCAGTGTAACACCTGACAAACTGCATTCTCTCCTACTCAGGCTTTCAATACTGCTCTCCCTGTAATTGTACCCACGACTAGGGTATTTTTTAATAGCCACCTGCTATTTTTTAAAGACCTGATGGCCAGGTGAAGGGCTTTAGAGGCTGGATGAACCACCTAGCTCCAGCTAGGATGTTTCAACTTATTGCATTTCAGAGCAGGGTCACATGCCTGTGTAAATGCCAGCCTTTTTCTGAAGAGGTATCTGCAAAAATCTTCCCTTGCTGTGGTTGCACATCACATTTTTGCTGAAGGTGGGCTTGTTCTAGAGGAAGGAAGCAGAGGCAGAGCCAGCAGACTCTGAATTCCCAAAGACCTCAAGGGCTGCAGACCCTGGGTGCTGTTGCTGCAGCAGGATGAATTTCACCTCCCAGCAGAATGGCACCTGCAAGAGAAGGGCAGGTGAGAGAGCAGAAACACCTGGACTCGCTTCTTTCCTCTGCCCAGATTTCAGTATATTACTTAGTCTCTCAGTGCCTTTCCTGCCCATCTGTAAATTCACCATTTGAGAACCTTTTCCTCCAACCTCATCTGGAGATACCAGTTCTTTCCCCCTTCATTGAAACACTAAATATATAGAAGGTAATGGGGTTCTCAGATGATGCTTGACTATGGTGACACAGGAAACACTTAAAACAGGCTGGTTATATGTCCATTACAAAATTTATTTTTCACATAATCAGTCAGGAAATATTTGAGTCCTTAACAAGCCTTTCCTTTTGAGTGCAGCCCAAAGTCATGGCAGCAGCTGATGCTTCATTCTCTCTCCTAAGTAATCCCTGAACTTTTCAGCCATGTTCTAAATCCATTGTGTCTGGTTTCAGTAAGATTAGATGCACTTTTAGATGGCACATTATGAGATTTTGATAGGTTACATTATCAATCAAAATTTAGGGATGTTGAATCAATGGCCACACTTATTAAATCAGCTCGGGGATTATTTTTTCTGGTTTTGCCAATTTTATAGGCAACACCACCTTTTTATTACTATTACTGAACACAGAAATCAGTGAAGATCTTATCCTTCTTCCAAATTTTGTGAATAATTTATTATGACTTTTGTAACAAGCTTTTGTGAATTTTCTCATAAGAAATTAAGTAAAGACACTGAGTAAAGATAAAGAGAGGACTGTCAAGTTTGGGGAGCAATATGACAGCCAGAGCTATTTAGCCACCTGCAAGAAATCCTGCTGAGGCTCAGGGGACTGCTTTTATCTGCAAATACAAGCCATGCTTCCATGGCAGAGCTCACAGGTATTTCCAAAGAAAAGCCACATCTTACAAACAGGGATCTCCTTAACCAAAGAATGGATGAAAGAAACACTTCCAAGTTGCACCAATCCCACACTGAGTTTTTGCTGAAGGTGTCCATTCCTTGCAGCATTGGGCCTAATCCCACTCCAGTAAAATTAATGGAAGAAATTTCCTGTCAACCCCTTCCTAAGAGGAGTGCAGTTGTCATTACAGTGTTGAAACGATATTGCAAAACGCTCGGTGTGTTTCAAAAAGATTTCTTTTTTTTTTTTTTTGTAATTGCCAGCAATTAAACATGTTTATCAGATTTTAGCCTCTCTCCATCATTCAGAGAGGTAATTAAAGGTTTAGTCATTGCATACTGGGCTGTTTTTCTGTTTCATTAACTGCAGTGAGTCTCTGAGAATGGGGCTGATGCCGCTCTGACAGTGTCGCAATACCGTGGAGGTTCCTGGGGGCAGGCAGGACACTGCTCAGTGCACCTTCCTTCTCTTTTAAAGTCCCACCTCCTGTAAAACCCATTTCACCCAGGGACCTGGGCTGGACTTACTGGGGAAAAAAATTACGTGTTCCACCCTCTCTGAAAATTAAGTCATTTATCCAAGTGCCAAAGCTGGATTTGTGACTAATACCACAATATTCTGCATGAGAGTTATGCACTTAAACACCTAAACTAAGGTTTTATTCCTTCAGATGCCAAAAGGAAGAAAGTGGTGTTGTTTCAAGCTAAACACAGGTTCACCTTTTGTCCTGAATTTAACCAGAAAGTCTTTCAGCGCAGATGGTTGCTGGTTGAATCTCCACCTGCTCCTCCAGACCAATCAAAAAATCTCACTATTTCTGGGCAAAAAATTGATACTACTACTGATAAGGCTTAGCATCTCTGTGAAGGCTGTAGAACAGCAGCTTTGTGCCTCTTGGCACCTCTGGTTTCTGCTTACCCAGAGCTGTCAAACCAACATTACAGTGAATAGAAAACCCAAGGCACTTCAGGATTCTCTATTTACTTTCAATTCTGCACTGCAGAGTCCGACTCCAACACATTCGGGTATCACAATTGCAATTTCTGAAGCTATTTACCTTGAAAAGTTTGTATTGCAGTGCTAGTGGTGATATATGAAAATAAAATATTTGCTCAGTTGTGGGATTCACTCCTCATCTTCAGGAAGAGGTTTGCCTCAAAAGTGACTGAGGGGTTTTTGCTGACCTAGAGGAGTGCCATTATAGCTGGGAAAAATAAACAGGAATCTGTTGCCTACGTGAAATTATTCTCCACTGCATAAGAGATTTTCTTCAACCCATTGACTCCACACAAAGGCAATGTTGTCATGTTGTAAGTGAACAGACAAATAATAAAATAATTGAATAATGTTGTTGGGGGTCATTATAAAATCTTTTATTTTGCCGTTGTTTGGAATGCCTATGTTAAACTGACAGCTGAGGAATCAGGGCCATGGGATAGAAGTAAACAAATATGAATTTCAGTGATAGATATGCTGCAAAGATTGGTGCCATAATAAACAATAATGGGTTTAGTGCACTCACAGCCTCACACCTGCCCTGTTGCTCTGTCCTGATTCTGGTTAAATCATCTCTATCACACTGTTATAAAGAGCCCGTTTCTCAGGACACATAAAAGAAAGTAATTTCTACCCAAAAATTTGTGACCATGTTAAAAAAAAAAGAGAAAGATCATTTTGTGCATGTTATACTTCCAAATTATTTTATAAAATATATTTTTAAAATCAGTAAGTTTGCAAATAATTAATTAGGAATGCCTGTAACCCTTGCTTAATGGAAAAGCAAAGATTTTGTTGATAATACACAGAAACCTGAATTCCATGGGTTGGTACACTTCTTCATATTAATTATTTTCTTCATTGCTTAAGAGTTTTCCCCTTCATTCCCACATGAATTTTTTCAGCATCATCTTCTAAGCATTAGATGTCACTGTACCTTTTTTGCGAAAAAACTGGATTTTGAGAGCAGTTGTTTTCCCCTATGCCGACTTTCATAAATCACCTTTTAATTCTCCTTTGGATAAATAAAGCAGTATATTTTTTAATTAGTTGGTATAAATCGTATTTTCCAGACTATGCATCACCCAACCAAGTAAATCCAGAACACTTTCCTGTGACGTTTCCCTCCTTGACTTGCAAATGCACATTCCAGCCGCTTGTTAACTTTTACTTGCACAAAATCAATATTTTACTGGATTCAAGTCACCCCAGCTCTGCAGTTGGGTTCTCTTTGTTAGCAGAATCACTTTTTTGTTTCCATTGACCCTGTGAGGAGGGAACAAATGGGCTGTATCATAAATAGGAGTGTTCTGCAACTTGGTTTTGGGTAGGTAAATATTCATACAGCAGTGATTTCTCACAGCACATCCCTTTTCAGTAGGGTGCAGAATTCTCTCCATACTCAAATACGAAGATGAGGTTCAGAGTCAGCCTCCAGTATGCTGCTGAGTAACTTTCCTGCTGTTGGTCAGGGAAGTGATTTGAACCCAGTCCAGTTCTACCTACAATATTTCTTCTGTTTTCTTCACACTTTCCCACGTCATTAATGTACACACAGCTCAAGCACAGTCACCTTCGGTGATCCCTTCTGGACCTCCCTACCCCTTCAGCTCCTGTGATCAAGTCGTGACTTCTGCTTCACTATTGTTTTGCTATTCTAACTGTATTTTACTTGGTTCTACAAACTGCTCCAGCTTCTCAAATTCATCCATTTTGTTCATTCCTGATACTGCTAAGCCAACATTAAAGTTATTTCTCACTGTCCAAACCTAGATCTTCAGCTGTGTGTGCTGGACTTCCCTGTCTGACTGCTCACAGCAAGCTGTATACCCTTATGCACCTTAGTTATCCAAATTTCTTTTCCCTAGCTTTCGATTTAATTTGAATTCTCATCATTTAGGACAGCCCTTGTCCTTGAAGAAATTTAGGTACATTAGAAAATAATGCTTTGCATGACTTGGGTGGATCTTTAACAACTTCTGAAAAATATGTCTGAATGAATGATAATATTATTGCTAAATTAATTTTAGTGAAATGCTTCTGGAGAGCATGCTTCGGGAATTTCTATAAGTTATATTTATCCCACCAGTGAGGATTATCTGACTTTTTATAAGCTAATCCTCTTGAGTGCTATGTCTCAATCCTATGAGAAAGCATGTAATATTTTACATTACAAGTGTTTTAATTTTATCTTCATTAATTTCCACTTTAAACACGTATAAGTGTTCCCAAAGAAGGGCAGACAGCAATCCAGATACAACATTCATAGGTTTTGGTATTTTCCATTATCATGCAATAGCATCTTGTATTTTTGAACAATTCCTTTGTTTTCACTCTTATTCCCATTGCCTCTTATTTCACAGGCCATCCCCATTTTTTCATGTCTTGGCAAGTATCAGCTGCAAGACTGATTCACCTTCTGATGATTTTTTTGGTCTCACTAGAACAATCAAGGGAAGAGAAAGCAATTCTTTAGTATTTGTATTGAATTGTGTTTATATGGGTGGCCAAATTCTTCCCTTAATGTGGGCGTACAGCTCTTCCTGTGAATTCTGCCCTTTAATGCAGTGATCCTTTATGCCTTGCATGAGGAAATGGATATTTTTATACCTACAAAATGAGGCAGGAGATAATTCTCCCTTCATTTCAGTGAAGTCATGCAGCAGCTATGGATCTGCTCTAAATGTAGAGGTGATACTCATTCAAAAGCCATGACTGAGCCCTGATTTGTGATTTTGAGTAACCATGGTGCCTTTATTGGGATGTCCAGGATTATCTGCCTGGATAATTTTTTTTAACACACATGTTTAAAAACAGGAAACAGTTTTTAAACTACTCATGATTGTACTAATATATCACACTAATTTTCCTTGGGTAGGCTGCAAATACTGAAAAAGGGATCAGAAGTGTGAGTAAGCAGAAAGACCGACCATAAGAAAGTCACCAAATTTGAGAAAGGAACACACCAGGTGTTTGAACAAACAGGAAGTCAGTCACAAGCTGCAATCCTCCTGAAGTTGTTGGTATCGAGTCAACAGAAAGTCTGACAAACCTGGATCTCACAGGTGAGGAAGGAACGACACTTCAATGTCTCACAGTTTTTTCTGGGCAGAGCAGAAGAGTCACAGCCCTGCAATTGATGAGCATCCACTGCTTCTGCTGCCATTCTCCACCCATTTCTCTCTCTCAAACTCTACTGTGATTCCTGAGACGAAGAGGCAGCTTCGTACACACAGGCGTGTCTGATTTCTGTGTTCTGCTTGAGTCTCACCAGCACCATTGCAGGGCTTAAGGGACATTTGAACCACACCTTGACTTCTGTTAGTTTCTGGGGACAGGTGAGTTTCAAGAGAGAAAACAACAGTTTGAAAAGACATGCAGCCCAGTACACACCACTTCTATTAATTTCAGCGTGTTCTGGAGTTTCAGTGGCTCCTTTGCGTCCAGGTGCCCAGCTCAGCAATGGACACCAGTGGATGCCATGCCAAAACCCAGTTTGGGCTGCAGCACTGACAGGGGAGGACTCTGAAAGCCACAGGAGAGAGAAACACCACCACTGGACATGCCTCAGTCTGTAGAAACACTCCTGAATTTTATAGACAGGTGTTTCTGTTCATTTATAATGCTGTAAAGGCTGTTTTATCTACCTAATAAAGGTTTACAAGGCAATACCATTATCTATTTATATAATACAATAACATCATTTGTTTCTGCAGAATTCATTTGTCTTGGGTGAAAACTCAAGTATTTCCTATAGAAGCTTCTCAGCACATTTCCCTTCAGAGGCACTTTCCTCCTTGTGAAATTGCAGCTGCAGGTCTGAGAGAAACAGAGCAATTTTCTCTTCCCCAGCTTGAGCAGCATTGCAAACAGCCTGTCCTCATCAGGATACGAAAATGTTCCAGTTACATCTGTGAGTCTCGCTGCTCTCTACACCACTGCTTTTCAGAGGGAGAGACAAATCCTCCCAGTGTTCCTGGGCAATACATTTTGCATTTGGAGTTCTGACTTGGCTGACACTTTTTAAAATATACATATATATTCAGAGTCAGACAGCTCCCTGGTGACTATTACACAGCTGCAGATGCTGAAGGGCACAAATTATTCCTGCAGAGGTCAACATTACATTACACTAAAAAATTGTCTTCCTGACCATTCATTCTTTCTTGACTTCCACACTGCGAACGAGTGATGAATTTTTATGATTTCACCACCAGCCATTGGTCATATTATGTACCTCTTGGGGAGAAGAAGTGCGGAGGTGGAAAGAGACCCCAAACCGCATATAGACACCTAAAGATGTGTCCTTTTTGTTTCATAGGATGACATTAAACCAGAAGAGCCAAAGTTTCATTTGGAAGTTGTTATGGGACTTAATAACAGTGTAAGTGAGCCACAGAATGAATCCTAAAAAAGGGATGCGAGGATGTGTCCAGACAGCCCAAATTTGAACTCGTATTCAAAGTCTACTGCTTCCTACTGGCTAGCCAGTTCAGAAGGCAAGGAGCCAAGCAGCAGATCTGAGACCTTTGTGGAAGTTAGTTAGGCAATTTTAATATCGCCCAGAGCTGCTTAGCAGTAAGTGCAATTCCCCAGGCAGAACCTGTGTGGAGGATAGACATTCTGTTTCATGAAGGAATATGCTACTTTAAAATATGATTAAATTCAGATGTGGGATGAAAGACAGAAAAATTAGAAGTTCCTTCTGACTTTCCTTTAACCAACTGAAATATTATATTCACCTACATTGAAAATTTGAGTTTGGTTATTGCAATACTGAAAGCAGCATAAATTTAAAAGATCTCCACTTCAAAAATGAAAGCTTATGCATTGCAAGCTTTGTAAGAAACCCTTCTTAATTTTTCCTTCTACTCCATATTCTCCTTAAAATTGATATCATTGCATCAAATGTTTTTATTTCAACCGAAGTTGAAAAAAAAAATGGTTCCCTCAAAGAGTTTCCTATTAGCTTTTCCCACTTACTACTGCACACACGACTTTCTCCAGCAGAAAATGGAGGAACAAAGAATTGGCTGTTGTTTAATACTTTATTAAAAGTGCTCAGCTCCTCTAATACCAGAGGAGATGTAGAATGGAGCAGAATTCACAGGCTGCAGGCAAGAACTTTCTCCCCTTTTGTCAGAGCAGGCAGCATGTAGAGTCTGGCCCTAATCAGATTAGGTTGTGCATAGTTATAAACATCTGAAGACCATAAAGAAAGACTCCCAATTAAAAGATACTCTGGATTTGCTTCTGCAAGAGTTGCAGAAAAACATGGCGATTAACATTTCCATTAGAGACTGGGTCTGGCACAAACCACACTTGTTGAACTGGGTCCTCAGCAAATCTCTTCTCTACCAGAACTTATCCCTGGGTTCTTTTCAGATACATTGAAAAAACATGTCCCATTTGATCTGGGTGTATGAAATTACACAATGCCATGTCACTGCATGGGATGTAACCCCATGTAATGTAATGCACATTCAAGCAAAACTTTCTTTTCCATTATGGGCAGGAGTAAATTACAGATAGGAGTTTACCATAATTAACCACAAACTGGCAATAAGGCCTATTTTCTGTCTTTGTAGATTACTATCAAGTTAGCTCAGCCTTTCTTGAGCTTACTTTTAAAAGTAGTTAAGAATATAAAAGATATTTAAGATGAACCCACTCTCTGGATAAACATGTTGTGTGAACCATCCAAGCTATTTGGAATGGAGAATGAATCCAAGATGCTGATAAGGTGTGGTCTGTTTGGTAAACACCCTAACCCTGCCTATATTTTTTCATAAAACTGTTTTTTTTCCCAGTTATTCCTCAATTAAGATCTGTGCTGTTGTAACCTCTTAACAATAACACAAGGCTGAACTCATGTCCAGCAGCTGCCCACAATGTGTCTCCTACAGCTGAAATCACTTCATCATTTATTATTCCGAAACACTAAATAAGGGCAGACATTTTCCTAAAGAATTGATTTTTAAGGGCTCAGTATCAATCAGCTCTTTTTGCCTTTGATCCTCGGTAATCAGGGAGCCAAGCATTTAGAGAATTCAATATGTAGCCCATTTAAAGATATTCTAGACTTTCTGATGCTCCCGTGAACCACCTATTTGCTTTAGACAATCAGCAAACTTTTTATTAACGGGATGCTTTATCAGCATGCCAGGCGAACTCACAGCAGTGTTTCTCTGAGGCAGATCTTGAGAAGTAAGCACCTTAATTGGACCATTTGCATTTTAATATTCCTGCAGCAGCTCTGAGTAGCAATACTTCGTCAAAGCACAGGTGCTGAGCCTTCCCAGTGCAAAGTCTCTGCTGTCACTTATGGCCCACAGTTTCATTTTTGCCTGCTGGAGCATAACAGAGATCAGACCCATCTGCAGACCACATCCATCCATCTCTGGGTTCAAGCACTGGAGAAATTCCAGTCAATGTTTTTTGTAGTGTTTTTTGTGGGTCAGTTTAGCAATGAGTCCAATCCTTTAAAGCAATGTCTTTCCAAATCCATTTCTTGTTGCAAAATGGACCTTTCCAACTTCTCAGGGTTTTTTTACTTAACATGTTTCAATTGCATCTAATTTTGCTTTATTAAATGAAGTAGTCTCAAGCCACTACAAACCATTGGTGTAATTTATTCAAATGCAACCTGCCCTATGAGCAAGAACTACAATCTCATAAAAGCAGCTGCATCTGTATTAGCATTTCACTTTGGAAGATGCACCTTGAATGTCTTGGGTTGTGTTAAGGTAGGGAGAGGAAGAAGAGGGATGTATTTATCATCAGAATACAGAGAAAATACTACAGATGAAAGTTCCTGCAGAAAAATTTTTAAAAGTCTTACTTGAAAAAATAAGGCTTAAACTGTGGACTTCCCCATTATTATTATTATTACTACTACTACTGGAATTACAGTTCTGGACATGCCTCAGGAAGGAAGCACATATGATCACACAACACCTGCAGACTGCTGTGTCAGGATGGGAAAATCACCTGCTCACAGCACAAAAAGACTTTTCTATCATATATTGTAAAACAAGATGCTCTAAGTGCCCTGGAGGAACTGCCTGTTCATTGCTGAGCCCTGTTATAACACTGTTCCTCATGTAATTCTCACTCAGGCTAATAACATATGATTTTAAGTCATAGCCAGGCTATAATGAAAGTGGGAAAAGAACTTGAGGTAGTGCCAAAAAGATGCAGTGGTTTAGTGGACCTCAGGCCCTGTGTTGTGGAACACAACCCAGAGTACAATGAGTGAATTAAAAAGGTAATTCTTCAGGCCAGTTTTGATACCAGAATTGAGCACAGTCAAGGGCAATCAAATAATTAAAATTTTAGTACTGACTTGTAATATGTGAAATATATCTGTCTTCTTGTATTCCTGAAAACATTAAAAACACCCCTGCTGCTTTGCAAAACAGCAATCACTTTCTAAGAAATGCACAGAAAATCAGCGGAAAGTTGATTGGTCTCTGCCCCAAACCTGTTATCAGCAGAATATCAAGAACATAAATCAATGTCCATAAATCTGACCCCTTTCCTGAGATGAACATCATCAACAACAAAAACATAGCTTCAACCTCAGTTTCAACCCCATGGGCATCTCTACTGCCCCTCCAGCATCTCTCCATGTTGTGGATTCACAACAACTCCCATTTCCTTTATATTCAATGGAATAAATAGGCCAAAGCAAGCCTGGTAGTTTTGTGCAGGATTCTTGAGGCTCTGATGGGATGGATTTGCCATCCAGTTGCTTTCTGCATTAGGTGTGGGCTGGGCGTATTTCAGAGCCATCCAAGTACCTCAGAGTGAGGACACATCCGTCTGATGGTGAGTGTTCCCAGAGGAGGCCTTTTTGGAGATTTAGAAGCAAATTCTTGTGACTGAATCATCATCGTTCAATTGTTCTCCATTAAAAATAATTTTATTATGTAAACAATTAAGTTCAATTATATGGATTTAGAAAGCTTTTAGTCCAACTTGCTCCTGCAGTGACACGTTATAACATAAGCCTTAACACCACTTCTGAGAAGACTGTACCCAGACAAACACTTTTCTTAGGTTACCATAATCCTTTGGGTCCATACCTGAACTGCTGTGAAATCTGGTGGGACTCATGTGCAGAGAGCAGGGATGTGGCAGAAACTTCAGCTCTTCCCTGGCTTTCCAGCCCTGCATCTGAAAGAACAGTGCCAAACAAAGACAGAGTCCTCTGGAAGGCACAAAGGAGCCTGACATGGGACAGGGCTCTTCCCCCCAGGCTGGTCATGGCCACCAGCCTTCCACCCAGAGAGAAAGGTCTTCATTCAAAGAGCTGAACTCTGATCAATTTTGCTTCACAAAGCACAAACAAAACAACTCAGTGTGGTATTCCCCATTTCAGATGTCTGGTGTCAGCCACACAGGAAGCTGAATTAACATGGACCTGCTCAGGCACTCACACTAATCACATTTCCTGGGGTCTAGGAACTGCTGTCACTTGCCAGTTTGACCACTCTGTGCTTCTCCTCTCACAGCCTGAAGGACTTGCTAGAAGTTAATTCAAATTGTTCTATGTTTGCGCAAATATTTAATTGACTAAAATAAAGCATTTTAATAAATACTTCCAGGTTGAAGGCTTGTTCTCTCTGACTTCAACTTAAAGTCCTTTCCTTAAAAAAAAGGAAAGAACTCTGGCTCTACCTAAATTAATTTCAGCAGCCTCCTTCTGGAGAAAGGGAAAAAAAGTCGTGTCACATCTATGTAAGTTACTAAGCTAACTTGGAGATAAGTCCTCCAGCGGACAGCAGCTGCTTTCTCTCCCCTCTCTTTGCATTTAATATCACTGAATGTCATCTTAACAGCTGTATTTACTACAAATTCCCTGTGAAGCTTTTGGGTCATTCACTTTCCAAAAGCATAGCCCAGAAATGCACACTCAGGGCGTTAATGCTCACCCTGGCTTGACTCACACTCGTAATGGCTCCTTGGGTGATTAGCAGTTTTCATCATCAGGTCCTACATGATTTAAAAAAAAAAAAAAAAGAAAGAAGAAAACCTTAATGGCAATAAAAATATTAGGAGTCAGCTATTTCATACTAATGACTTGTTAACGTAACATTATTGCTCGTGCTTTGAGTACTGCTGTCCTTAGATGCTGCACTGCATTCATGAAGGACTTTGGGAAAAAAGAGTGTATGGTGCTGAGACTTATTGCATTAAGAGATCGGTTTAACAGATTGTTTAGTTTTGGTAATATAATTTGACATCTAAACATAAGCTGAGAGGGATCTCCCACAAAACCTTTGATAATATGATTCATTGTCAAATGTTTGTTTTGCCTATCTGGTACTCATTAATTAATTCTTTTTAATATATCTTGGATTTACTGATTTGGAAAAAGAGAATTATTCTTATTGATGTTGCTAAAATATCCAGGTGGCTTGAATTTCACCAACTAGATGGTATAATCTAGCACATTTGTGTAGACCTAATCAAATCTCTACTAACAGATGTGAAGAGCCCAGCATGGGAGCAAATGTTTGTGTCTATATGATAATTAAATTACCTCAATAAAGAGAATAAATGAACAATGATGACTATAGTTTTTTTAAACCTAGGTTATCTTCCTCATGCACAGCCTCTATTAACCCCTTTAGCAATCGGTAAAACTTGAAGTTTTTCAGAATGAACCATGGTTTTCAGGTGGTGCCTTTGAATTAATCTACTGACCAGGCAATGTGATTAACTGAAATATTCCTACGCATCACTATTAATGGAAATCAAATAAATAGTAAGTTCTGCATTAAAGATAAACAGTTGTGACACATCAGTCTGTGTTTTAATTCATCTTTTAGTTCTCTCGTTCTTGGGGAATTGCTTTGATGATTATCACAGCATTCTTAAACATCTTTGTCCAAATTTTAGATGTGCTCACATCTTTAAGAAACAGGCTCATGTCCTTCATATAAACTGGATATGGCTGGATGGGCATTTCTGAGAGCCCCAGCAGGCACTTGAGTGACCCACGTGCTGCAAAGGGTCTTCAAAACCTGTCCCTCTAAATCCAGTTTTCAATACAACCAGACAGAAAACTTCATTTCTATGCCTACAAAGTGCAACAAAAACCTCCATTGTAATGCGTTCCTGAATATTCATTTCCCTAGAATTCACTTTAGGGAGACCTATGAAAACAAGCTCCATGAGATAAAAAGATATTTTAAACCTATCTTTGTTTTGAAGGAGGCCTTGTGGCAGTGAGATGCTTCCACAAGAAAGGGGAGCCAGCCCTCGGTAGCAGCACCGCGTCGCTATTGCCATGCAGGCCGAGCTGCAGCTGGAGTTCAAATCACTTCTGACCATGTTTTTGCTACAAACAGGGGAACAGTTCTTTCTCTGTTCACTCCACGGCGTGCTCTGACCTTGCTGGAGGCTAAGTAATGTCACCAGCTGCATGTGTAACATGGTCATTGGTGATGAAAAGTGAACCAGCGTAGCTCGCCTAGGGATGCAACCCCTTTTAACATATCTAACATTCCTGCAGGTGTGGTGGCTTTATTTGTGTGTTTTACTGTGTTTGTTTATTTGCCTGACTAACTAACTCATGTCCTCCTGCCCAGTGCAGATAGAGCCTTCTTATTTAACATTCCTGAAACTCTGAGTGTTTAGGATATAGATTGTTTCCAGTCTCAGGATGTAAAAGACATGGGATAGAAGTAAGAGAGATTAGGGCTCTTTTCCTCAAAGTTAAACAACTGGATTGGTTTTCAGGCAATGGGGCCCTGAAACAGCTAAATAAAAATAGTCCTGTACTTACAAGGAACTCACAGATTGTATTTCTAGAAGACCTGACTGAGAGGCTGGTTTGACCAGCAGCGCTTGGGAATAGCCCAAACACATAAAACAGTTACCTCCTGGTGTCATAAAGAGATCTTTAGTCAGCTGAAGTGAGGTAGCAGCAGGGCTGGAGTAATTTGGGAGGCTAATTATAGCCTCTCTGTATTTAAGTGAATCTTTTACTGAGCCTTCTCTGCTGTGGTAGAGAAAAAAAGTCCAGTCACTCCCAGCTCAGTACATCCCAAACTACAGATGGTTTCTGAGAAGTCCTGCAAAGAGAAGATGGCTTTTACTGGACTTCATTACACGCACAGAGCAACAGTGCTGCAGCTTGGTGGAAAAGGGGCAAAAGCCACTCAAAAATGACAGAATTTGAAACAAACAAGTTCCCTTTCAAGAGTCCCAGTCAAAAGCATTTTCTAATTATTCATATTCACATGGAAGTCCACCTCTTCCACAGAATGTACATATACAAACTCTATTAACCAAATACACTCTTTCCAATGTGTAGCTCTAACAGAAATACAGCAATGATTTCCTCCTTGTATACCTATTCAAAACAGGGCCCGATAATAATAAGGTTATTCTCTTTTGAAATACTCCCTTCAAGGAAGGATTTGGGGAAGTTTGTCCTGATTAGATTTGGACTCAAGCCCACAAAAAACAAGTCTAGAGAATGATCTTTTGCTGCCCCATAAAATTCCCAGGCTTCACAGAGGCACAACTAAGCACCACCAATGACCTGGGAAAATTTATCACAAAATAAATAATCTTGTAACAGGGAAGAGGAAGGAGAGCTGCAAGTGTATTTGTGTCACCAACACAATTACTAAAACTATTTGTTCAGTTTAGAGGATGGGAGCAAAAGAGAGATGGTGTTGGTGTGGCTTGGTTTGGTTCAGTTTTGCTCCTTCTTGGAGGATGTAGATGTTTTGGATTGACAGGGTGTTCCACGCCAGTGCCAGCTATGGCACAAACACTGGACTATTTCCACTCAAACCTCTCCTGCACTGTGAGAGGTCACCAGCTCAGAACCTGTGATCACAGGAGAAGGAAATAAGATTGGAATCCACCCATTTGTCATCTGAACCTCACACAGGTCTTAGATTTCTCTCTTCCTTATCCCAGATCAGCAAGACTTATGGAGATCTGTTTTGGCATGGAAGTTTGCTGAGGCAGGGTCTACACTTCCTTCACTTCTCTTTCTGCCTCCTTTTTTCATAGCCTTGGCACACTGAGACCATCCCAGGCCCTTTCCTGAAGGACCAAGTCTTAGAAGTGCATTTTGGGGAGCAATTGAAGCAGAGACATGGCCAGATAGCTCTTGAAACATCATCTCGCCTTCTGTCCTTCTGCAGTCATTTCAGTGGCTTGCTTCAAATTTCTCAGACAGGGTTTTTATCTTTTCACTTCCATCCTGTCTACTTTCACATGGCTTTGTGTTGTCATGAAGACTCAGAAATGTTCTCAGAACAAAAAACAACTTCTGCTTTTCCCCTTTACTCTGCTATGAGTTCCCCATGAGTCACTCTGTGTTTTCCTTAACCACCCTTCAAGGCTCCTCATTGTGCAACCAGGTTTTAGTGCAGGTTTTCATAAACACATCTGAGTTACACAAGTGGGATTTTTTTTTAAGTGGAAACAGGCTCAGTAATTTGTAAATATGCTTTGGTTGAAAAGGAGTTAAAAATACAGTCAAAGAGACTTTGCTTCCCTCCTTTCTCCCGTGGTTCATGACCTTTGCTTTTTTCAACTTCCTCAATTTAGTTTCAGTAAATTGTCACAGAATGGCACAACACCTGCCTTGGGTACTTGAGAAATTGACTTTTCCTGCAAATTACCCTGATCAGTGACCTTGTCTGGCTACTAAAGGGGTTTGCAGCAGCAGCGTAGCTTTATGTGTGGCCATCTTCCATCTTCTGGTTGGTATTTAGCCCTTTGAAGTTCACTTATCTCCTTAATGTGCAGCTACCTTTGGGGGGAAAAAAAAAAAAGAGAGAGAAAGAAAAAGGAAGAAAAAGGTTAAAAAAGGCCATGATATGCTTGTCATACCTGAAACCAAAATACTAACAGTAAGACAAAGCGTGCTCCATCCTGGAAGGTGCACACCGAAATGTACGCTGAAAGGCTCCACTGATCCTCCTCTCCAGAAGAATGTCTATAATTTCTTTTTCTCTTTAGATGTTAAATGTTCAGATACTGGCTGACATTGTTGCAGCTGAGTAGTGTTTACTAGAAAGAATTTAACAAGGCTGACCTTTCCTTCCTATCCTTTACTTTCCTTTTTTTTCAATCTGTTGTAAAAGTCACTACTCTGAGGAAAAAGCAAATATCTGCTCCTCCCCATACTGCACAAGTGTTGGGGCAGAGGTTACTTCTGGAAACCTAAAAGGTAAATTTCTTTTTTATGCTGAAGCTTTGATTTCCCAGTGACATGTAAAGGGGTTATTTGTTTAATTAATTATTAATTGCTCTGGTGTCCAACAGGTGCCAGGTCTCAAGTGCAGTCCCTGGGGCAAGCAGCCCAAGGGGAAGCGTGGTTCACAGCAGCCTTGAGCAAATTGGCCCAGGAGAAAGTTCTGGAGCTACTTCCCATATCCTTGTCAAATATCAAAGAAAAACAGTTAAAATGTAAACTTATAGTAAGCATTGTACTTAATTCTGACAAGCTTTTAGGATCGAATTGCAGACTTTAGTCAACAAAGGGGAATTAGGCCGGGCTCTTCAATGGAGGGGAAGGTGGGACAGCTGTTTGAGAGCCCTATGCATAGCTCTCATCTTATTTTTCACATCTGTTCTGTTTAATTTAGCTAAGCACTTTGAGTCACAACTTGCAGCTGAAAACTTGAATCCTATTTTACCTGGGACTCGGACTGATATTCTAGATCTTAGAAGGAAATTAAAAAATGCCTGAAAGATTACATTATCTAATAAATTTCCCCCACCCCACTCTCTTTATTTTTGCAACTGGTGAAGATTTATTGCTTAATTGCAATTTAAGAAAAATTTTAGTGCAGTCAAATGCAAATTCTGCTTGCATATGTGGGATAATTTTTCTTCCTTTCCTTCTTTTCCCCTTATCTTTAAAAAAAAAAATTAACTGAAAAAAATCCCCCCAAATAAGTTTTGAGTAAGGAAGAAATAGCATAGAACTGTTTTCTTTATTTATATTGCTGTCCTTATCCTGTCTTGCCTGATCCCCCCTCAAGATTTGCGATTTTAACCTTCTAACATCATCCTGAACTGCGGAAACACTGCCCTTGTTTTAGAGAAAGGGAAATTAAGACAGAGGAGTCATAACCCGAGAGGTCCATGGGCATGGACACACTGTGTGCTTGGATCAGAAATGATCTCCAGTCTGCTGAGCCCCAGAAAGGGACGGTCAGAGCAGCTGCAGGAGCAAACAGGCTCCACCGTTCCTCACACAAGGATTCGTGCAGCACAGAAGGAGCGCCACAAGAGCATCATGACACCAGCACGTGTCCAGCTCCACCAGCTCCTCCATCAGACCCCTCCTCTCCATTGCTGTTGGGGTGCACTATGTGCTGGAAGAGAGATAGGCCCTGAGGGCCGGAGAGAGAGACTCTTTCTTGGACCCAGAGGTGACCCTGGGAGTGCATCCAGGTCACCGGGGATGGGCTGAGAGAGGATTGTGGGTTTGTGGACAGTGCTGGACCTATGAGAAGTGACAATTGTAGTTTGTGACCTTATAGGGCATTGTTTACCTGTTACCATAACAGGCAATGTCTGTGCAATACCCCAGGTGATTGGGAGACACTGAGGTGAACATCCTTCCTGTTTATATGATGTGATATCCTGTTGGGTGCTGGTATTTAGGGAATATTCACTGCACAATAAAGGCTTTGCACTTTCCATCTTGTGTGTGAAGTCCATGTCCTTGCGTGATTACTGCAATTCCCTTCTGCCCAGCGCTCCCCAGCCACCCAGGAAGCTGCTGGGATGCTGTGGGCTCTGCTGCTGACACGGGTTCTGCCCCTGGTTCCTCCCTTCCCTCTGGAGGTTGTGGTTGTTCTGTTCACTTCCCTCACCAAAGCCTCAGGACGTACCCGATCTTTGTTAGGGCTGGACACAGCCCCTGCCTGAACCCAGCACAGGCCTCCAGTGCTCCAGCTAATGGGAGCTAATGAGAATAACAAACCGCAGTGACACGGGGCTCCTCTGCTATTAGAGAGGGCAGGGACATGAAAGGGTGTAAGGTAAGAGAGCCCCAAAGCCTGATACGTTTAGATCACGGCGATTTAGCTGTGATCTCCCTTGCCCCAGGGTCAGGCACTGCACGTGAGTTATCCCTGGCCTGTGTCACTGCAGCAGGTGATGCCTTATCAGGCCTCCTAGACACAGAGACTAGACAGAGTAAAGGGAACAAAAGTAGGTATTTATTTGAAGGGCCTTCAAGGTACACCCTGGGGAGCCAGAGGCTATTGCCGAGATGGACCCCAAGATGGACAACAGGTCACGAGTTCTTCACACTTTTATAGGTTTGGTTCATTTGCATATCAGGGTCAATTCTCCAATTAAAGCCCCAGTTTAATGATGTAATTCCCCTTAGCTACCCCCCCTTCAGAGACTCCTTGGTTTACACCCCTTGGGCTCAGGATGGTCCAGGTGTCCTTGAAGATCAGTCCGGAGAGGCTTTGTTGTGTCTAACAGGCATGAGAGAGCAGAAAGTAACAGGCTACAAGAAGCTTCAAAGTTGCACACTAAGCAGTACAGAGTTTAAAAAAAATAGAAAAGTTAAAACCTAAGGCATCACAGGGACTGAGCTGGCCTGGGAGCCGTGTCCAGCACTGCCGGGCTGGCTCTGCACCCCCAGCAGCCGAGCACAGGCTGAGGTGCCAGGACTGTGGTGCTGTTCCCCACCAGGCACCACAGCCGGGCCCTGGAGCCTTTAAACTGTTTTTTTAAACTGTTTGAGTAGCTCTGGTCAGTGGGTGGCTGGGTGGACCAGATGAAAAGCCAACACACCTCAGTACAAACACAGGCTCGGACAGAACTCTGCTTCACAGGTACCTCGGTTTGAGAGACAATTGTTTGTAGTTCCTCACTGTCTCACATCAGAGATCAGCTGTTCAGAAAATCAGTACCCAACACCATGTTTTACCATAATTTAAAACAATTAAAGCACGAATCACGTCTTGAATCTGTTAACTTTCAGATAAGTATAATTAGACCCCAAAATGCTTTAAGTAGTGTTTACACATTTATTTACCAAAAGACAATTATTAAAACAAAGAAACATTCCCAGTTAATTGATCGAAAGATAGGAGAAAATGTAATTAATCATCATTAGAGTGTGCAGCCCTTTATTGTTCAATGGCATGTCGCTGTGGGAACTGCTGGCTGTGGCACCGCTCCTGTCTCCAGGACTCGCTCGGGGAGGAAAAGGGAGGTGGTGGCTGTGACATGGGATGGATTTACCATGGGGGTGCTGGCCCTTTCAAACCCAGCACGTCCTGGAAACACGGGGCCAGGTGCCCAGGAGAGGAGTGCCGGTGGGGACCACAGCAGGGTGAGACCAAAGGACTCAGTGCAAACAGATCTGTTGGAAAGCAGAAGAAATTACACGTGTCAGCAGCATTACACCAGTGAGGCAAGAAGAAAGAAGCCCCATATCCTTAAGCTATTTGACTCTCCAAAGCACAATACAACAATATTAACTTCTGCAGGATAAGAGAGTTTTTTATTCCAATATGATGTGAAGTACTTTGCTTGAAAGATTTCTTCTGTGTTTTCAAAAATCCTTCTGGTTTCCCAGAGGGAAAATGGGGATTACACCAGTAAACCCTGAGCAAGCATGCCCATTGCAGGAGCATTTCTTTAGTGCAGAAACAACACCGCTGGTTTCTTTAATTGCAGCACCTCAGACAATTACTTTGCTCACAAAGCCTTTTGGAGCTACATGAGCTTCCTCCTGTAAGACAGGGACCTTTGTAAATTTGGCATTTATCCTCCAAACAACTTGTGAAGGATTGCCACAACTTTCTCCACTGTTCAGAAACAGCTTGCAAGAAAACTCACCCTTTAAAGTTCAGAACTGTTAACATGTGCTGTCATACAACTACTTTATTCTTAACTGAATGGGATTCCAAAGGTAGAAAATACTTTTTTTTTTTCAAATTTCAGCTCTTTTTATCATTGTGGTTGAATTTCACCGACCGTAACATCAAAGTTTGAAATGTCTTGTTCTTTGTTCAGTTGTAGATATGCAGGCCTTACAAAATACTCTATCCAAAAAAAGGCCATGAAATTGCAATAAAGATGGTAATAATGTTTTTTTCTAATCCCTATAAACTTCTTTTGGCTAAGAACAGGATACATCCCCAAATCTACAGCTTGCTTTCTGGAAATAAATTTCACTTTTTTCTTCCTTTTTTTCCTTCATTGGTTCTCAAGATCTAGTCTTTAGTCTTATAATTCATGACACAGCAGCTTGTATCGCACCTCCAGCAAAAGCCTCTTTATGGCACAAATGATCTATAAATCCCACCTGAGACACAGCAGCCCCACCCCCAAAACAACATTTCTATAGGAAACTCTTCTCTTGAGGAAAAAGCCTTTCGAATTCTTTAATTTGAGAGACAAAATGCATCTGTAAGTCCTTAACTGAAAAACAGATATCTGGTCTGGCAGTAAAAGGCTTTCTAATGCTCTGGAACAAATAAAACCAGTTTACCTGGCTGATAAATTGATAAACTGATAAGACAACCACCTGAGCAGCCAGAGCAGGGCACCAGGCTCTGCACAGGATGGAGCTCTCACTGTGATCTCTTCCACTCCATGGCAAAGTAATGAAAAAAAGAAACCATAGATAAAAGCTTTGGCCTGTCCTCCACTCCAGCGAGTGGTAACTGAGCTGGTCCTGGTTAGACAGAAAAGCAGGAGGAACTGAAATGCATTAGTAGCATTTGATGTGAAAAGTTTGATATACTAAAAAACTATGCTTTTTGTCATACAAATGCAGCTTTCCATAAACAGCCTCAAGAATAGGAAGCACATTGTTCAGATTTCCTGCTTTTCCTGGGTTTGGATGATCTGCTTTTGCTTTTTATTAAACACAAATGATCATTCTTAGAAGTACAAGCTATTTTCACACGTAAGTAATAAAGAAGAGGGCCGCCATATAATCAGGGCCTGGAAGGAGATGCAGTAAAACATGAACTACATTAATTCTAAATACTGCTCTGAAATAATTGTGACATTGATGCAGAGTTCTGTAGAGTTGCTTGAACATCTTAATCACTAAACTAATTGAGGACTTAAGTCCTTCCCATTTTGTCAGTTCTTTCATCCTCAAGAAGCACATTTCTGTAGCTGTGGATCAGTCAGGCCTGAGCACTTCATTACATCCATCACTTGTGGAGCATACATTTCATTTACAGCTCCCTTTCCCTTTGTCTTTTAAAGTCAGGCTATCCTTACTCATTTCTCTGTAACTATTTTTAATTTGCTTTTCCCAACTTGGAACAAGGCATTAAAAAAATGAAACCCCTAGACATTGCTGCAACATCATCATTGAGGAAAAAAAAAACAACTACACAACAAATAAAAGCAAAACATGACACAATCCAAGGAGCATTTAGAACCTGTAATGAGGAATATTCGCTAAGTGAGGGGAAAGGTAAAGCAACACATGATTGAACATGCTTTGAATTTACAGTCCTATATATAGACTTGTGCTGTGATGCAGACCATGCTGCCAGTTTTACCTATTTTAAGCAAAACATGAATATTCTGTCTGTCTAGTTCCTGCTGACTTGGTCTTGATGGGACCAGAAGGTACACTTGCCCCTCTTTATCACACTTGACAACTATATATACATATATATATATATATATATATATATATATATATGCATATGAAGGGACTACCCACTAAAATGGAAAGAAGAATTTGAATTTTGTCACCCTTGAAAACTCCTATTGTGGGCCAATTTCTTCTCTTCTACCAAAGGGCTCAGCTGATTCCAGAGTTGCTCTAGATAGAAGCCAGCATCAGAACCAGCTTCCACTGCATTTGCCTGGAAAACACAAATCGTTCTTAGAGAAAACTCAGGAAAACGTTCCCTGCAAGATGTGTGGGGAGAGGCTAACAAAAAAGCAAATTGAAAAATTTTAGCACCTCCTCCTTCAGAGTATTTTTAGTTAACAGTGTGTATACACACACACACACACACACACGCATATTTATATATAGAGAGAGAGAGAGAGAGAAAGTCCATGTTTCAAATCTCCCAACTAAAACCAGATTTTGAAAGGAGGAGGGAAATTAGGCAACCCTGATTTTTCATCAAAATATGCATAATTTTAATCAAATAAAAAATGAGGATTGTTAAGCTATATTCTAGTTTAAAAGAATGTTTCCATGGACACATTTTTGTCAATCCTAGTCCCACCTGGCTTTTCAACCAGAGGCAAAACCATTAATTTCTCCTTCTCTCTGAAACACAAAATAGCATGTAGATTTGTGTCTCTTACAACTGGATCCAGAACAATTCCCTTCAAGGACTGTGAGAATCACCAATCACCCTAAGATCCATCATTTACAGCTGCCATAACATTCACTTACAGAGCTACTCTCATCCTCACATACTTTCTTCCAAAACAGAACCAGCTCTTTCATATCCACAACAATGTGCTGGTGGAGGCAAGAAATTGTTAATTTGATGACTGAAGTCAGAGATGGATCTGGTCATCCCAATGGCACGGGTCAGCTTTTGGGCTGATTGTATTCACTGTTGTCCAAGAAACCTCAAATATGGCAATGAAAAGATAGCAGAGACTGCAGAGTTAACACAACAGTGGTGAGAAATGTTTCAAAATCCATGCACAGCCTTGCAAAATCTTTCTTCTGACACTTTTCTAGGCATTTGTCCTGTAGCACAGAAATGCTCTTGATAGTCACGTTTGGGACTTGCATCCTTTTCCACAGCCCAGTATATTGATAATAGCATGGTTCCTGGCACTCAGCTTGAATTTTTGGCACTGCATCTCAGCCGTGTGCCAGTGTACAGCAGACATGCCCCCGGAATTCCACTGCTGGAGGTGCTCTCCATTCCCTCTGGTGGGGATGGGTACATAAACTGTTGTATGTAATAAGCTGAGCTTGGACAGAAGCGGGATGAGAAGGTAAATAGATAAAAACCAAACACAGAGCTAAATGGGGAGTGAGGCATGTCAGAAATCTGAGTTCTAGTCCCTGCTGCAGGGAAGATCTAGCACTGAGCATTAGTGTTCAGTCTGGAGCAATAAGCCCTGCTGATCTTCACTGGCTTTGAACTCAAGTACAATTACAACTGAAAAAGCACCTGAATAGCTGGACTGTCACACAGAGACATTTGGAGAACACTCCAGAAAGTATCAGCTTTAGGATTTTACTGACATCTCCGGGGTGAGCTGGAAAGAGAGGATTCTTTTTCTGCCTAGAGAAAAGTACTATGTCTAAGTGGTGCTTTGGCAATCAAGTAATTATTACTTCTGTAAAGTTCACCTGACAGCTGGATCCTCTCGTGCTAGGGACTACACCCCAATGAGCAAAACCCGTCATGCAAAACCCCTTGCAAAAATACACAAACAGAAAAAATTATCTTTGCTATTTTTTCATGTACAAGAAGTAGAAGCACACCTTCAGAAGTGGGAGAGCCTCTGAATATACCTACAAGCATGTTTCCTAAGATTTTTAATAAACACAGACCCCTTACAACCTCCCAGCCCCAGCCCTGAAACCAGAGTATGATGGGCACAGAGGCAATGAGAAATTTCTGTTTCAGTAGAGATACAGAAGGAAGTATTGCCATATCAGGGAGAAACCTGTGTGCAGTCCCACCTCAGCCCATGAGTGACTGCTCACTAGATAGGTGACCAAAGTCTTAAAGGGCTAAAAATGCTTCACAAAATAAATTGCCACACCTGCTACCCCATCCAGAGGGCAGCCCCAAGCTGGTCACCCAAGAGGGTTAGATGAGAGTATCCATGGCAGCTGTGAATCCTTGTTCCAGGGCAGTCTGCCCTACAAATCCCGTTTGGCCCTGCACAGGTGATTCTGGGCTCTTTGTAAGGAGGGGCTGGCATTTTGTCTGCCCTGTGTGGTCTCCTTGGTGTCATGACGAGGGCAGATGGGGCAAAGATTTCTGGGGTGAGGGGGATAATGCTGGGGCTGATCTGTTCTGTGTGCTACACTCAATATATGAAAACACACAAACTATCCACTCCCTGCAAGCACTGACTGCAGACCTGAGGGTGTTGCCGCTCCCACGACGCACAGACACAGAGGGTCACTCTCAGCAGGACTATTTTTACTGGGTGAGAAAAGCAAGACCTTTAATAACCTTTCTAGAATAAGGATGTTTCCCACAAGCCAACCTTCAACCCAAAATATGCTGGAAAGGGGTGGCAGAATTTGGCCCATGTCTCTCAGAAAATAGCAGAAGCAACCTGCAGGTGCCTACGAGATGAGCCAGGGAACAGCCTATATTTTTATACAATGAACTTCATTCAAAATTCTGTTTCTTAGTTCCCAAGTGAGAAACAAAGAGCAACATGCTTGCCCTCAGGGCAGGGTTTTTCTTTTTGCATTGTTTTTGTCACAGATCATTAAAAAAGTAGCTCTTACCGGGCCATTTTCAAAACCACAACATATTCTTATGCGTCACAACATATCCCTCCTCTTTCCTCCCTCCTGTGACAGGTATTTAATTGAGCTAAAACTTTGTTTCTACTAAGATGCAAATTTGGAAAAACAAGATCACTGCTGCCCGGGGCTTGGTTAGCTGAAGATAAAAAAGCAACACCTGTTTTAGGTATGGCTATGTGGAAATGCAGGTACTCCTCAGGCAACATACCCATGGTAACCATCAGCTGCAAAACTTGTCCTTCTCGTTTGCTTCCTGGAGACTACAGCACAGATACGGGTTGAGAAGTCTGCGTGTAACACGGATTTTTATTTTAATAATATTGCCTTGTGAAATGTTGCTCATTATCATTTTTAATGTGACATAGAAGACAGCTTTCCATTTAAGTTGCCCGTTAGTCTGATTAATAACTTATTTTTATTTTACATTTTGTGTTTTATGCTGCCTGCGAGGCAAATATTATCAGTGTTTTCCTACAAGAAGTAAGACAATTCACAGAACACATTTTATGCCCTGAGATCAGAGAAATAAGTTTAGATTTATAATACCCAAGGATTGTGGCTTTTTATGGAGTGTACAAAGAGGGCATGTTTAATTATGTTTTGTTTATATCGGTGCTTTGTCTGCAAAAATAACATGAATTAGCATATTTTCCTATCATTGGCAGTTATTTCTAATGATTGATTAAATTTCTTAAGTGCAGAGTGGATTAAATCACAATTTCTTGCAAATAATTTGGGAAAGAAAAGATAGAACTAACTACCCAATTAAAGTGGGAGAGATCAGAGTCTGACCGCTCCAGGCAGAGTCCTGTCCATCTTTTATAGTGACAACAACAAAAAAAAAAGGAAAAATGCTTATTTGAAGCTGAAGCACTAAGTATGGGGAGTTAGACCCTAAAAGCTGTGTTTTGCAACCCCTGGGTGTATTCCCAGGGGTGGCCTGGCTGGAATTGTTTATCATTTTTCTTCCAGGGTCAGGTCTGTCCCATTTGGGTTCCTGACTTGCTCCGGCTGGGGCAGGACTGAGTGTTCTGCTTGTGCTCCTCAGCACAGAGCCACGCAGCTTTTTAAAAACAATCAACGCGTGGAATATTCAGGAATCGCAGAAGCCTTACACCAGCAAAGGATGATGTGGCTGGGATGGCCATCCTCGAAAGGACACTCCAAAGTTCTCTTGGTGTAAAAGGCTGGCATGGTACCAGCAATGCTGAGGGGAGTGTGAGGTGCACGAGGTCAAGAACCGCAGCACCAGCCCTCCCAAATCCTTGCCTTGTTTCAACCTGTCAGTACAACAGCATCTCTGGTCACCTGCACGTTATCCCTGTAAAAAATATAATCTAGAAAAATGTGTATTGAAAGAGTTTTATTGGAAGCGGGGAGCGACCGTCGGGCTCGTTTTGAGGCAGGAAAAGGCTTTTTAGGGGCGGCGAGCAGACGCGGTGGACAAACGCCATCTAGTGGTAGCTGCGGGTAGTGCAGGCGCTCCGGGACCACCTTCTGCCTCGCCTTCCCGTCTCCTTCCTCTTCTCCTTCTCCTTCTCCTTCTCCTTCTCCTTCTCCTTCTCCTTCTCCTTCTCCTTCTCCTTCTCCTTCTCCTTCTCCTTCTCCTTCTCCTTCTCCTTCTCCTTCTCCTTCTCCTTCTCCTCCCCCTCTCCTTCCCCCTCTCCTTCCTCTCTCCTTATCTTCTCTTTCCCTTCTCCTTCCCTTTTCCTTTCCCTTCTCATTCCCCCTCTCCTTCCCCTTCTCCTTCCCCTCTCCTTCTCTTATCTTCTCTTTCCCTTCTGCTTCCCTTTTCCTTTCCCTTCTCCTTCCCCCTCTCTTTCCCTTCTCCTTCCCCTTCTCTTTCCTTTCTCCTTCCCCCTCTCCTTCCCCCTCTCTTTCCCTTCTCCTTCCCCTTCTCTTTCCTTTCTCCTTCCCCCTCTCCTTCCTCTCTCCTTCCCCCTCCCCAGCCCGGGGGTGCCAAGTCCCGTCAGACCTGGCAGAGCCGAGCCTGGGCTGTCCCCACATCCCAGGACGCCCTCACACCCCACACCCACGACAAACATCCGCGCAAGCAACGAGAACTGAAGGCACAGAGCGAGTGTCCTGCCACAGCCAGGAAATCACTGGGATTTGCACTGAAATCACAGAATATTCCGAGCTGGAAGGGACCCAGAAGCATCATCGAGTCTAACTCTTAAGTGAATGGCTCACACAGGGATTGGAGCCCCGACCTTGGCGTTCTCAGCACCGCGCTCTGACCAACAGAGCTGGGCTCTCACTCCCGAGGGTGCCTTTAGGATGCTCAGTGTCTCAGTGCTGGCCTTTTATGCTGAAATACTGAAGATTTATTAAGCTGACACTTTTTTTGTGTTGTTTTCCCTGTGAATTTTTTATGTTGGGAAAGGAAGAACAATGTGAACCGCATGTGCTGAGGTTTCAAGGTTCTGAGCTACCTACAAATTCTAGGTAGTGACAGAGCCTGGGACTTCAGAGTTAATGCTGACACCTCAACACTCAGCATTCAACCTGCCTTTCACCCTGAGGGCAGTGGTTTTATGTGTTTGGGCCAGATTTCCCCATTTTAGTTTTTACATTATTTATACTACAATAATTTTAGTCTAAGAAATATTTTTCTGTTCAACGTAAATTAGATAAAAACACTCAGGGCAGAGTCTCCTTGCTCTTTAGCTGCTTTTGGTTTGGCTTTGTTTTAAATGTTCCCCCTGGATATTTTTATTTGCACACATTTCTGAAGTACAGAAGGAATGCAGGAGACAGTCTGTGTTTATATGTGCCTGAAACACTTGAAATTTCAGTGCAGGAGCTGGATGCCACAATGACAGGTGCAATACAAGAACCACCTGTGTAGATCACTTCAGACTTACTCACTGCAAACGCTGAATTCCTCGTATTCTGCGTTCAGAAGGAACTGTTGGGCTGTAATCCAGTATTCAGTTGCAAAGTTGATAATTATGGCATAGTTAGGGAGAGGAATTAATCAACACAAGCACAAGGTCAGCGCTGCAGATCTGTCTGTCTTCAGTGCCAACAGGGCAAGATAAGTGGCCTTAGCAGCAAGACCAAACAATGCACCTGCTACCAGGAGCTGAAGACAGGGCTGGTGTGTGAGAGCAGAGACAAAACCAAGGAGTTTGTGCAGCATTTTGTACTGAATATTTCTCCCACAAAGAATCCGAGATCTCTGTTTTAGGATTACTCTTCTACAAAGTGAAACTGGTGGGAAAATCATCCACAAAAAAAAAAAATGGGTATGAAAAAAATTTAATTTGCTCATTTGCGTTCAATTCCTTGCAGTACTTTGGTTTGGAATCTCTAAAAGGCACATTAAACCATACCTCATAGCCTGCAAATCAAGTGCTAATTAAAACTGCATTAACCCTAATGGATTGGAAAGAAGAAATTTAATTGCAAAAACTTCTGTTTACCTAAGACACACTGGAAAAACAAACCATCCCATATTTCTCTTCAGTCTGCTTTTTTTCTTTCTCTCAGCATGCACACAGAGAGCTGCCTCCCCTTGCTCTGTAGTTTACTAAATCAACCTTTCTGGGGAGGTTTCCAGAATGCCAAACCTCTCTCATTGTGCTTGGTAACCAGCTACTACCACAACTTCAAAATATATCCAACAACTCTTAAAATCCTGCCTGGAATGAGCCTGTGCTAATCAGTCACAGGTGCTGAGTGCTACCTACGCAATTACTTTATTATCTTCCTCCACTCTGAGCACCAGGATGTATTTCCTGTCCTGGGTGTAGCTGTTGCTCTCACTTGCTGGGACCAGGTCTGCAATTCCACAAATTCCCTCTAGTTTAGGACAAGCCTTGTCTTGTCTTCCTTGATTTCCCACATGGATGGGGCAGAAGCATCACTGTGGAATCTACTTAATGATAGGCGCCCTAGGAGCACTGGTGATAAATGACCTGTTGTTTAGGGTAGCAGGAACCAACCACATTATTTTTTTGGTGCTCTGATGTTTGCTTTCCTTGTGTCTGTTTTCCTTTTAGGTCTTCACATTCCATGCGATGGGAACGTATCTAAAACTGAATTTCCAGCAGAATGTAGGCTTGAAATGTGATGGAAAGGGGGCAGCTAAGCTGTAAGTAGCCCCCCGAGGCTTGTTGTCCTAATGAGTACCAGGCCACAAATTAATGAAGGGGATTTTAGGAAAACGCTGTGATTTTTTTTTAGCCTTTCAAGCATCAGCAAATCTTCCGGAAGTCCAAACAGCTGTTTACAGCTTGTTAACATGTTGATTGTTTACAAATTAGGTTGTCTTTGAAAACCCTGCACCTATCAGCCTGCTAATGTCACTCATCGATAAAGTGAGGGTCCTTTTCAGCCAAAGAAGAAAGGCAGACTTTGGTGGTCTGGTCTGTAGGGAGCCTCCTTGGTTTTACCTCAGGAACATCCAGTATTTTTGTAACCTCCCCAGTTCAGATGGTTTTGCCCTGGATTTGCTTCAGCATTCACAAATATATTTGTTTGTAGTTGTTCCTAACTGAAACACTTTCAAGCACAAGCATCGCCTTTGCTTTTTTGGATATGCAAAATAATTTTTGGCTTTTCTCTAGAAACAAAGGCTGGAGTCAAGGGGAAAAAAAAAAGGAATATGATATAAAAGAGGAGCTTCTGTATGGGAAGATTTGTTTTCTCCTTGACAGCTGTACAGCCCCACAGGCAGCACAAATTGGCCAGGCTGTGAAGTCAAGGCCAGTGCCTTCAGCATTCAGCAACTTCCTGTGTCTTAATCTTTCTGTTTGGGGAATGAACTGCAATTTGTTTTCATTGACCCATAGCTTCAGTGCAGAGTGTAGGATTACCTTAATGGACCAAAACTTGAGGCACATCAACTCTATTTTTAGTCCTTATCCTTTCTTGTGCCTTTAATTCCCGGGGTGTCAGCAGAGCCCACGGTGCTCTCTCTCTCTGCCCGGCGCAGGAGGATCTGGAGGAGAGCGGGGATGCTCCGGGATTGTCTGCACAGCCAAGGGCAGGGTGGGCCAAGGGAGTGCCCGCCACCATTCTCCTGTGCCTCTAGCTCTTGAGCACTGTTCCCCCACCCCCAGCCCATCCCAGGAGCCTGTTCCGATAACAATTAGGAACCCTGACTCAGGGGCACCATAAATCAAACCCTGAGCCCCCAGCAAGACCAATTTCCTGGCTGCAAGTGAACGTGCTCCGTAATTTTCAGTGTGCCATCCAGACCTGCTATGTAGCAAAGGCTGCAGGTTTTTCTTTCTCATCAAGGAGTGGTGTGGGGCATCCCTGTGCACCATATCACCGTGTGTTTGCTCTGAACATGGACCACAGACACCAGGGTACAGCTCGTACAGGACTCTCAAAGCTATGAAAGATGCTCTTGGTTAAAGTTACAGACTTGAGGAACAGCAATTCTGCTGCAGATCTTGCCCATATTGCTTCATTTCTTTGTGCCTCAGGTACTAGACTGGGGACAAAATTTTCTTTTTTTTTTTCAATTAGATTTACATCTTCATTGCAGAGATTTTATACTCAGCATCTGCTAAATGGGCCATAATCTCTGCAGTCCCTAAATGCTCCCATATCCCACTGATAACACCATATTTTCAAAAACCGACACGTTGCACACAATCAGGAAAAGAAGTGGAATGTATTCTCACTTTTGAAACTCAAAGTACTGCCAGCAGGTGTAGCATCATGGGGTACACTGACAAAGCCTTAATTTTATTCCTTAGGGTACAACTTCTAGCCAGAGCTCTCCATTATAGTCAGACAGCAGCTGGACAGACCTGATGCAGCTTCTTGATGTCCTGATACTGCTTAGAAAGAAGGCAGATTTGGAAAAGGTCTTTGGATACCTACAGGTATCAATAGGTTCTTTAGGAAATATACTGCACCCTGACGGGGGAACTTGAAATCTTCTGAGTCCCTTCCAAAAACTCACGAAACAAGTCAGAAAGCACAGACTCAGGGGAAGCTGCTATACAGCCCTCAAACTGGGCCTGAAGCTTTTTGAAGGCATCCATGAGTCACTAGACTTGCACCAACTGTTTCATGCTCAATAAAAAACAGGAAAGTAATTAACAAGTATATCAAAGACTTCGCCCAAACATTTTGAATAACTTTAAAATGGGAGTCCCTTGTAACTGTGCCTGTCAGTTGTATTAGCCTTTTCAAAGAAACACACCAAAATTAACTGATTCCCAGTTCTCTTGCTCATCTGCCATTCAGCTCATTACGACGTTGGTCCAGCAAAGAGTAAGAATTTGTACTGCTTTATTCAAAAAATTCAGGATCCAAAAGAAATTATAAAGAGTCATCGTAGGACTTCACCAAACCTTATCACCTGAGAAGTATTTTCTATCTTGCATGGGAAGTTCCTCTGGCAGGAGAGATGCTTTTCCTGCCATTTTGGAGTGGAAGCCAAGTGATAAAACCATTTATCAAGGCAATTAGCATATCAAAATGCAAATCCGTATTGAAAAATGCACTGTTGACAAAACAGCTAGAAGGCAGCTCATCATTATACAGAAAATGGAAGAAAAAACAAAACCCAGTAACTTGTATCCAACCAGTCATTGTGTTGGAGAGAGACCACAGAGGCCAAGATTCACAGGGTTTTGGGCACTCTTCAGTCAGAGTTGTGAAACAAGAATAAAACGTGATAGGAACCAGATTATCTTGGAAAAGAACCATAATAACAGTTCTCCGTTTCTGTCTAATGATCAAAGAAACAATAATCAAGATTTCCTTGTTTGTTGCCTCTTCCAAACCAGTAATGTTCACACACAATTTCCAGCTTTTCTTTTGCCTTGCAGGCCAGTGGGAGAACTGATGTCACATAGTCAGATATATCTGAGATTAGCAGCTGTAAGACAAACCCATAAACCCCAGGTTTTGTCAGCAAGAAAGAAAAATGTGTTTGAGATCCACAGTCTGTTATTTACAAAGGGAGAACTGGTTGTTCTTTTGCTTGTCAGACAACAGAAGAAAGTGTTCTGTGTTTAGTTGCTACCCTTAGGTCCTGTACAATCAGTACAGTGGATGACACAACTTCCCAGCCCCAGCAGGAGCAGGTGGCTCAGGAATGCCAAATATTTTGAGACCTTCTATAACAACCACAGAGGAAGAAGTCCTCCTCTCCCTCAGTTGTCCTTGACACTCTGCCTATTCTCCACCTGCACTGCTCTAAGAAACTTTGTTTTTACGAGTTGGTATTGGAGTTCCCAGTAGAAAAGTGGCTTTTTTTCCCCTCAGTTTCAAAACTGTAGGAAACTTCGGGTGAAATACATAAAAACTCAGCACAAGTTCAGATCAACATTTCCCAAAGTGCATAGTGATTTCAGTTGCCTCTGCTCCACAAACAGCTTTAACACATCCAGTGATGAGTCAGAATGAAATATTCACTGAAATTGCAAGCAGGCCTCCCAGCACTCAAACTATTTGAATATGCCTTCAGGGAAAGAAAGAGTTAATGGGGTTACCTTACATTCAGTATTCATCTTTTTTTCAGCTCTGTCAGGTAGCAGACAACAAGCCCAGGCTTGACTTGGAGCATCAGCTCTGTACTAGCATAGTCTTGTGGGTAGCCTAATGTAATATTAATTGAATTGACATCTCTGCTGAGATCAGTTACAAATGTAGGATCCAAGTTATTTAACAGTTGGTGCAATTGTATTTGAATTTTGATCATAAAGACACACGCTGGGTTAGCAGGGCCAGAATCCTGCAGAGCAGAAGTGACCTGGGACTCCTATTTTTGAGGCAGCATTTGTATGGGGAAGAAAACAGATTATTCCTATACATTGTTCCAGAATGGATATTCCAGTGATAAACATGTTACACAGTCAACATTTAATGTTAAACTGACACTCATTTAACTCATTAAAGGACGTGGGTGTGTGAACAGCAAAGAAACATCTCTGAGTATCTGCTAGGAGCCAACCTAATTGTGTCTCCCCTACATTAACAGATCTAGACGCTGGGTAAATCTGGGCAGAGCAAAAGTCTTTGGAAGGGGGAAAAAGGATGTCTTTTAAGAGTCTAAGGAGTCTAAGTTAGCTTATAGCACAAAGCTCCAGAGCCTGAATCACTGAGAAGTCACAGGAAAAGGGATCTTGTTTCTCCCAAAGCTGCTTCCAATATTTCCAGATTTTGCCACATGCACAAAACTAGAATTGAACATTGTTGTCTGAAGGGAGAACAACCTTTCCACGCTCTTAGTAAAACATAAAACTCACAATCCTACACATTTCTCATGGAAATTTCAGCTCCAAGAGTGAAAAAAAACCCCCCAGCCTATACTTTCCCTTATATTACATTTTTAACTAAATCTGTCTTGTATTTCTCTAGGCCTTCTGCTTTTTTCCCCTGCATCTTGCTCTCTGGAAGAGACTTCCATTGTCAGCAGAGGTCCCACCTTCCTGGACCCCCATCCTTACTCACAGAGAGAAAAACACCTTTTTCACCTGAGAATCTGCTTACTTAGCTGTGTAAGTAAAAATGCATCAGGTGAAAAAAAAGTAGAAAATTAGACTGCAGACTTAGAAAGATGGGTCATTTAATCTAAGCTGCTTCACCCTAATAGGAAACTTTGCTGTATATGGCAGTTGGGTTTTGGCTTTTGGTTTGGTTTTTTTTTAAAGCAATCCTTTAAAAAATATGAGAAAAACTGAATTAAAACCCACTTGCTCCAAAGTGGGTACAGTCAAAAACGTGGCAGAGTGAAACAGAGCAAGAGCACTAAAAAATTAATTCCTTGTGCTGCTGCTTCCCTGCCAAAACGCCATGCATTTAAAATCCAATCCACTGCAATTACACCAGTCCCCAGCCACACACCATGCATCTGTAGGAGCACAGTGAGCAAGAACTGGATTTCCCTCAGTTAAGGTGTCAAGGGAACAGCCAGCAGGTTGGAATTGTATCCAGACATTTGCTCATATACACAGCAGTGAAACTAAAAATACTTTCTGACCCTCATCAAGATGCAGCTCACAAAGCTTTGTGACACTTTGTCCTGATGCCATTATAACACTAATACTTTCGAAGAGATGATATGTTGCTACACAAATTCACAAAATTTACCTGTGGGAACGTCTTTTTACTGAAGTAAAAAGCTCCACACAAGTACGTTGCTGTACCTTGGTGAGACAAATGTCTCAGGCTGAGATGAACCCCTACAGTGGAAGTCTATGGAAAATGTGAACAGTTTGGAAGTTGCATCTTCAGGCAAGAAAACCTCTTGGAAACCTCATCAGCTAAGTCATTGCCATAGATTGAGACACTGGAAGAAGCTTAGAGCTGTCCAGTTTTCACCGAAATGACAGAGCAGGGCCTCCAAATGCTCTGATATCAAATTGAGGTGCGCCAGTGCTGGCCCCAGGAGCCTGAGCAGCTCAGCCCCCACAAGCAGAGAGCAGCTGGCAGCAGCAGGTAAATCACTGTCAAATGGCTCCAGCGGATGTTGCAGCCCTCGTGTCTGCAAATAAGTAAATAATTGTGGGGGAACACCTGGTTCTCATCCTACCTTACATACCTGCCACCGGCGCTCGGGACACAGAGGCACATGTGGAAAGCAGAGCAGACATTTATTTAAAATCACTGCAGAAAACATGACGATATCCGGGGTCAAGGGAGCCTAAGGTGAAGAGAGAGCTGCAGGTAGTTATTTATTTTATGAACTGAAGTGCTTCTGCACAGGAGAGAACAGAACAGAAGCAGGCGGCCTGGCAAGGCAAGAACTCAAAAACCGATTTCCAGTCATAAGTTTCAGATTGAAATATAATGATGCATTTCAATCACTTGGATGTAGTTGTGTAAGGGAAAGACAACTCACCTTATGTGCAAAATTCCCCACTTCAAAGTCTTTGCCCGTTTAAGTCTGAATACCCAAACACTGTGGTCTGTGGTTGTGACTGGCATACAAGGGGATGCACAGTCGTGCTGCTGAGGCTGCATTTTGCATTTCTCTGATTTGCTTCACAGCAGCTTCTAGATGATCCGGTGAAATCAGACCTGTGTTGTCCAAACACAGGAGAAAAGTCAGACCCACAGGCACACAGAGGCTCATCACGTCCCATCTTGTCATACTGGAGCATGTCTGTGCTTTTTGCACAGTAATAGAAAGTCTGTGCTTTTTTGCACTGTAATATCCTTCCTTGCAAAAAACCCCTCCCTGTGCTTCTTGCACAGCATCAGACACACCAGTGCTGGGCAGAGAGCTTGGATCCCTGCTGGCTGAAAGGGTCTGTGAGCCTTGCCAGGGAACTGATGGTCTTCAAGTTGAGAATTGTGATTATCCGAACTGTTGTCTACTCCAGAAATCTGCGCACTCTTACAAGAGAAATGTGGCAGGAATATCTATGGTTCTGTAATTGAGAGGAGAAGGGAAATATTTCTGGTGTCACATTATAAACACAAACTGACTTGCAACTGCTGCCAGCACACGTCTGTATGAAATGAGGATATTTTTGCCATTTTTGTGGAAATATATCTCATACATAACATATTTGTGTAATATATGTAACTTTTTAAATCATTGCCTCTCATTTTAAAGCCCTAGGATCATCCTGCAAACATCTTCAGTATTATTTTGAGGTAATTTTTTTCTTCTACAGATGAAAGCATGAGAAAATTTGGGCAAACATCTGACATTTGCTCCCACTACAGATGTAGTATCTTCACTGAGGACCATATTGTCATACCATGTTCCCAAAACTTTTGATAAGCTCTCACTGCCCAGAGAGGGAAGTTTGTTTCACAGCTAACTAGCCACTCTGATAGCCAAGCCCACATGGCCTGGCACAGCTCCACTGACTTCTGTGGACTGACAACAATTTGTGTGTGGCAAAAACATAGATTAAGGCTCTTTTTAAAGAGTTTAAACTTGATTGCACCAGGGAGTTAAGCACTTAGCCGCCTTTTAAAACCCAATCACTAAAAACAGTCTCAATATCTTCTTATTAGCAAAGCTAACTTCAGACAAGAAGCTAAATCACAGTTATTCCCATACTGGTAAACCTTTATCCGACTGACAGCTACTGTCTGGAAATTATGAACAACACAGCTGCAGGGAGGGCATCTTAGTCACAGATGATCTTGGATTCTGGACAAAAGAGGGAGTAGAGGTGCCAAAGTAGTCTGTGGCTTAACTTTTCAAAGAATGCTCTCACCAGACCAGAGTTGAAGGAAAACTCAACAAGTGAAGGTACTCACTTTAATGTGGATGACACTTATTCTTTTATATGACCCAGATAAAAATCACACTCAATTCTCACTGTGTCTGCTTTCCTAATGCTCATAAACAGAGCTTTTATAGTGCTTTGAATTAGATCTGTGATTTGTGAGCGACATGTATAATAATTAGACTGTGAAGATGTACAGTTAATCCATTTAAAGGTGTAAAGAAGTCCATTTAATGAACATTATAGTCACATTAGACTTGGAAACATCTAACTCTTTTGTTGAATAAAAAGAAGTTCAATGAGATTAACTTCTCTTAGTTGGTTTTAAAGAATACTCAAACATGTCCTACTCTGATAGTGTACTATTCCTTGGTGCATGGTTTCTGCATACCAATGTCTTCAGTGTAGAAGAGTAAGAATAAGACTGGGAGACATTCTATTTCAGTTAAATAATTACAAATTAAAGAGGATCACTTCTACTTTCTATACTCACTGTAGTATGATAAGAAGCTGAACTCCTTGAACTTGTAATTATATAACAGAAATGTTAATCTCCTGGTTCGGTATTCAGTTCTACTGCATTAAATATATTCTTACAATTATCAAGTTTACTACATGGCACATAGACATTTCTATTGGGAAGCCTATTATTTGATTATATCAGATTTTGACCATAAATACCATAATGGAATTCTGTTTTCAAATCTCTCACTGCCACAAAATGACTAATGAGGGTTAATACACCTACGTAGCTGGAGAACCTGAAAAAACATCTCTATAATTTCTGATTTTCAATTTGTAATGCTAACTGAGTTTCCGATTATTTTCCACAGCTTTGTGCAATTAAGAAAAAAAAAAAAAAGAAGATTTAAGCTAGAGAACATATAAGTCCAAAATACGCTAAGTAACTTGTAATAAAGAAATTTAATTTTAAATATATGTACTTTAAGCAGCTGTTCTCCTCTTAGGAGAAACTCATTTAGGCTTAAGAGTTACTGGCCAGAGCTATCTTCTTTTCACAGCATATTATAATATGTGCCATTGGCTTTAATAGTTTGGAAGTACCATTTACATCCTCGTCCATTTAGATATATAAAACTATTTCAAGGGGTAGGGTAGCCAGTTAGAAAAGAAAACAGGAGCATTCACTGACTTCCACATCCATTTTTTAGTGAGGAAAATTGTATCTTTCCAGCAAAACTCTGTCTCCCAACGCTTTAATGAAGCTGTATCTGTGTTAAAACCTGAAGATAAGCTTTGTAGGAAGCCACTCCAGAGAGATTTTAGCCAGTGAAATTCCTGCTTCTGGTGGAGATTCCTGGCTTGCTGCAAGCATCAGGCCACATTCTTTTGCAGTTTGCAGAGCAAAACCTGATAAGATCAAGAGACAACATAATCCTGGCTAACGAAGGGTTACTTTTTATGTACTGTATGGGATACAGCTGAACATTAGAAAGACAATCCTTCCACCTGGGGAGGCTGGGGCAGGGCTGGTACTCTCTCTCGGGCTAACCCTGACCCTAAACTGATACATGGGTTTCACCTACTGAGCGTGTTGAGCCTTCCAGTCACTGCCTAAAGAAGCATTTTACCTGTCCTAGGAGCTGTCATTGGCACCTCACAGATCCCATCATTATCTGCTACTCAAAACTCCCACAGCACCGTTTGCAAACCACCATCAGAAACACATCAAAACCCCCCAACATTTTACTTCCCAAATGTGTACCTTGGAGTTTTACTAGGGACACACTTCAGCAGAGGCTTCTACAGGCAAAAAGGACAGGAAGAAAGAGAAACATGAAAGAAGAGCAGCCCATCCAAGGCAAGATTTGTTGCTAAGGCTCTCAGGAGCTTGTGCTGCTTTTGACATTTCCTGGATCTTATGCAGCCCAGGGATTCTGCAGGCACCTGGCATTGAGGTAACTGGGCTCTCACTCTAAAGGTGAATCTTAAGGTGCCTCTGCAGTGCCCAGAAGGTTTGATTTAGCAGGGAGCAAGCACCCACCACCCCAGGGACGGGCTGTGCCTGGCAGTCACAGGGCTGAGTCCTGCTAACCTTGGCACCACCCCCATGCACCCTTTGGACCTCAGATTCCTCAGCAGCCGTGCTCTCCTCAGGCATTCGATGCTCACTGGAGCAAACAACTGAGATAAGGGTGAAATCGACTTTGATTGCACTGCATAGAAAATATACTTCCCTTTAAATTTCCTGCCTGCCTCAGTTCCTGGATACACACACAATAGCCTGGCTAATGACTCAGTCATGCAAGCCGAGCTACCCTGGCTGACCCACAGAGCCTCTCGCCCAGCCCGACCTGCCCTCTCACAGGCTGGGGTTTGCAGTGCTGGAGCTCACTCTGTGCCTGCAGAGAGAATAACTAACCATCATCTAACACCACTAATTCTGAACCACTGCGAGTTTGAAATGATCTTAATTTTTATCTTTCAGTCCCAGCTAGGCAGGAGTTCATTATCTTTTTATTATTAAGGAGTTTCGGCTACTCTCTAAAATAAACCTTCCACATTTCAGATGAAACATCCTTGTCATGTGCACTGTGGTCCTGGAGGATAACTTTCTACCTATGTCCTTACACACACCTCTGCATGTCACACACATGCTTACCTCTGCCTTTTCATGCTGAACCTTTAACCTTTTCTTCAATATTACTTCTTTACCCATTTTTTTTTTCCTGGACTTCTGATCATCCATGATCCCTTTCTCCCTCCCCACCTTTTTTTGAAGTGTGGTGTGTCTGAACATGTTACTTCAGCTGAGTCTTTACTTCTCCTGGGCAGGCCTGAAAGATTATTTGGTATGTCTTACAACCTCTATTTTTGATTAGTCAACCAACAACAGTGGTTGGCATTTCCCCAAGGTACTTTTACTTCCCTCCCATGTGTATGCTGAGAAGCACCAGATCTTTTCTGAAAGATACTAAATAAATTTAGTAACTGGTTAAGGTCAGCATCCAGCGCCATGAGTTGTAGATGTCAGACTGTTTTCTCAGAAAATGCATCTACTCCTATTTGTGGCATCTTCTAGCACCCTCCTTTGTTCTGAATACACCTGAAAAACTCATTGACTTTTGTTCCAGGAAAGGTTTTCTCAGATGCTGGCTTGTCTGAGTCACAACACTGAGCCAGCTTGGGAATCTTGTCCCTTTCCTGCTGGGTTTTCTTGTTTTGCAAGTAGCACACTTCATGCTTTGGGGCCAAGTGAATTCATAGGTGTGAGCAGACCACAGGACAGGGCAGGAACATGCTGGGCTGGCTGAGACACTGCTGTGGCCATGAGTAAGAATGAAAAGTAAGGTGGAAGTGGATGATTCAGCATCGCTGTGAAAGGGCAGAAGTTCACCCCAACTTTCCAAGGTGAGGCCAGAGCCTGTCCCCTGCCAGAGGCTGCTGAGGGAGAGATGGCAGGGAGCAGACCCTGCCCTCCACCAGGACAAATCCTTTCCTGCTTAGTCAACAGGGACACATCTTCAGAGACAGAAAATGTCACCACTTCAGTTTAGCAGAGTCACATCTGGCTACAGCTCTGTGAAATTGTGTTTCCTCAGCGAGAGCAGAGCCCCACACACTGAGCAAGGAGCAGCAAGCAGGCAGCAGCAGCAAGGCAGCAGATATTTGTTTGTAAAGTACAGTTAGCAAATACTTGGAGGAAGTGTTCCAGTCTCATTATCTTGTAATAAAATTCGTATTTCCTCACACACACAGTCTTACTGTAACATAAATATATCTAAATTAGGTTACAAAACTGTTGAGATAATTAAATAGTGCACATAAATGTGAGCTGGCACATTGGGAAATATACTGCACTGCTGTTTAAATATAGCAGATAAAGCCATGGGAATGAGGCAAGAGAATATACTGCTGTAAGATTACAGATATAAATGCAAGTCCTCTGCCGTGGCACCGCTAGAATATAGGGAGAAAGTTATTAGAAACAAAATGAATTCAGTAGCGCCTTGAACTCACTATCATAGTCTGGGGCAAGTTAATCACTTCATCCTCATCCACTAACACATTTATCCACCTACTAATTCTCCACCTAATTAGAGAGAAATTCAGAGCTCTACTGGTCAGGGAGGCAGGGATTAGGGTTAAGAAAACACTTGTATTTGAAACCCCCTACCTCTGCTGGTTAGTGTGAAAGATCCTATAAGAAACTCCCACCCTAGCTAATCCATGACCCTCAGCAGGGAGGAGTGTTAACAATTTGGTTTAAAACTCACACTCTCAGACAAATGCATCAAAAACGGCTTTTCTTCTTTGATTTATAGGTATTACTTGTTTTTCCAAGCTCCATTAAGGACTCTTCATCATGTACTGCAAGGGGCATTAAGCACTGAAAGTTGTTCCCAGCTCTGTATTATTCAAAGGCAATTTACACTAATTATTGGAGTCCATGGTGTTACCCATACTCATAGAATGATCCATCTCAGCAGGCTAAAGTACTTTTGAAATGTTAATTTATTACTGAGGTATAAAAACGTCCTTACATTAAAGCTCAATTCTTCCCTAAATGCCAAGAGTTTTTCTATTACTGATATATTACATACTTACTGTTTATCTTAGATACAAAAATAAAGATATAATTTAATTTACTATATAATAGGGCCTATAATAGCCACTATTAACACAAATTGCGCTGCATTTAAACTCAGTTACGACACAGATATTATTCTTGTTTTTCTTGTTTAGTGATTTTCTCTACGCACATGCAAACAGAGCTGCTTCATGGAGACGAGATTTTCAGGCAAACAGCTGCACAGCAAAGTGAAAAAAGTGTTTAACTGGAGAAGTGTGTCACCAATTCCAAAATAATCTCCTTTACTTTAAAGTACAGATATTGCTATGATATCACTGCTCCGAGGAAAATGCATTCACGAATTGGCATGGGAGTGCACCCGTGTACCAAATGCCAACAAAAACACACTAAAAGTACCCGGTGTTCAGTTAAATTCTGGCACAGAAGCTGCTGATTTTAGCAGGAATTATTTTGCCGGTGCTGAGCCACCGCTTGCAGGTTTTGTTTTTCTTGGTAGCAATGTGTGAAAATAGAGCCACGCCAATAAAAATTTACGTGACCTTGTGTTGACAAAAGCCCTTGAACAATCAAGGGGATTATTTCTTAACTAGCTCAATCAACAACTTTTACTTCACTTGAAAAGCCCCTGGATTGCAGTCAGCGGTTGGAAGAATCCCTGCCTTGGAAGTGTCAGTGCCTTGGGATGCACAAAGAGTTTGTTGCAAATAGAAAAAAGCCCCTTTTGCTTTCCTAAGTCCTCTCCAGGGTCCCAGAGATAGTCCTCACCCATTAAATGTACACTGTTGTGAATTAAAACCATCTGCTTTTTATCTGAAAAATCTAAATAATATCACATAAACAAAGCTTGTCATGATAGGCTAAAATCTTTTTTATCCAAAACTTTTTGGCAATGTAAAATTTGCGTGTGTAGCTAAAATAAAAAACACAGCTTTGGAATAGCAATACTCTTATTCCCAAACTCTGTCAAGATTTCACACAACCTTGCCCCAAATTTCATTCGCTTCTCCAGGTCTCTGTCTAAGCATGGAAAATACTCCTTCCTTGTGCATAGCAGTTCCTGAAATGAAAGGAATTATGAAATAAAGTTTTACGCCAGCCTAAATCTTGGTTGCCACTAGCACAACCTGTTTACCCAAATAAATCTAAATTCCAGAGCAATGGCTTGGCTCCGTAAGCTGGTCCATGCACTGTAGGTGCTCGGAAGTGAGGTGATTTGCAAAGCAGGAGCAGTTCCATGTGGGAAGCATTGTGCTCCTTTGCATGCCTAAATTCCACACACAGGGCTATAATTTGCATGCACAACAGTTTGCATACATTAAGGATTTATATTTTTTTTTGCATAAAAGGCCTGGTAGATGCCAAAGCGATGCCTTGTGTACAAAACCACAGTAATCCTACCTGCAAGTCAGACCTTTAGACAAATAAGCTTTACTTATTTAAAGCAACTCCTAAACTATGAAAATCTGCTTTAAATGAACACATGTTCTCACAAAGCATGTAACTGATCATGAAAATGATTCCCATCAGAAAACACAACACCCCACAAATTTCTCCTGTAAAATTTATGTTGTCAATTAGAAGTGAGGCATATCATTATTATTTTGCAGCACTATCAGGAAAAAAATGGCACATCAGTCATATTTAATCTTCATAGTCACAGGGTATGTATTACCTATGGTATGTCTTTTATTTTGGGAATAGGTGGGCACAGCTAATCCCAGGCTACTGAGGCGTGGATCACCAGAAATGTTTTGGAAAGAAGTCATCCTGATATAAACACCCATTTTACAGAATAATCCATTTTTCCATAACACTCTGAGTTTTTGGTATGCAGATAAGTCCATAGGTTATTCAAATTTCTATTTTATTCCTCACTGAAGGTTTGCCAGCCCTTGACAATTAGGACCATGAGTTGTCTCCGTGTAGAAGCTACTTCCAAGTGTGAAAACTGTTTTGTTTCTGCACTCTATTCCAAGCAATTTGTAAGAACCCTGTGTCCCACAGAAACCAAATCAATTCTCTTCAACACAGGAGAAGTTTGGGAGATAAATATAGCTCAGGTGTCCTTTCAGGCAATGAAGTGTATTCCATGCTGCTCCAGACTCACCTTTATCCAGATAAAAGTCTACCAAAAGAAGTTTTGTGAATTTTCAGTAGTCACTGGCATTGGCTCAGCAGCACCAAAGAGCAATTTGAGCAATTTGTGATGAGTTAGACAAATTTAGGACCTATGAAAAACATTCTGCAGATCTCTCTGCAGGAAATAATTTCTGCTTTTGAATTAGTGGGAATACCCTCAGAAAATGACAAAGCCAGCACAGGAACAATTTCTAACCAAATCCTCAGCTTTGCTTCTAAAAGTCCAATTTTAAAGATAACGTACCTTGTTTACTGGGAATGCATCCAGGATGTGACACACATCTTGGGCTGGCTAAACATTCAGCAAATTGTGACATCTGGGACTTAGGGAATTTTAAGTAGCAAACTAGAAATCAACACCCTGTTTCCTCCAATAATTATTGTCCACAGTTCAATCCACAACTTCCCCCCACCCTTTTTTTTTTTTAATATCAGCAATGGCTTTAACTCTTCTTAGAAACACCTTCAAGAAAAGAGGGTTCAAGCTAAACAAAATGGAGAATTCTCCTTATTTCTCAAGAAAAACAAGGAGCTTCTCTCAGACCTCAGGTTTATGCACTCACCACAAGCAGTGGCCCACCAGTTTTCAATGGCCTTGGCTTTGTACAGAGTAAAGATTTCATTGCAGGGCCATATGAAACGTTTCAGGAGAGAACAGACACAGAGAGCAATATAACCTAGATTCCAGTCAGTCAAAAGGCTGTCGGATCAGGTACCTAAGGAATATGCTTTATCTTATTAGACAGAAAAAAATTTTATAAATAAAGTCATGAGGGGAAAAAAACCCACCAAACCAGTGAGCAATCTTGCTTGTATTTATTTAATTTTCATAGCCATACTAACACATTTTATTAAAAGAGTACATTTGCCTCAGAATATATCAACAGGTTTGCCAATAGCATCAAGCCAGATATTGAGTATTTTGTAAATTCATCAGGAGATTGCCATGCTGCCATTCAGATCACATAGCACCTATGCATTATACATGCAAGGCTAGTGGTATCAGGCAGCTCTTTTTCTAATTAATACATGTCAGAGCAAATTGTTCGGAGGAGGGAAATAGACCAAAAATGAGAGAAAAGGAGATTTCTGCACAATTGCTCATTGCAACATGAAAACTCACCTCATCTGCATAATATTAATGATATGAAATATGCAAACAGATGTTTCTCTCATTAAATGCTGTATGCAAATAACACTAGGAGGAGTGGTAATGTTGTTTCAGGGCTGAGAGATCATGGGGGGTAATTAAAGGTTAATCCAGTTTTCAGTTCACAGACTGTAAGACATAAGTGGTTGTAAGGAAAAATTGTCACTTAACCTTCATTATCCAGAGCATATGGATTTTTCCTCTAGAATAGCAAAAACATATATGTATTTATCTGTACTCTAGTGCCAAGTATGGTGCATATCATTAGAGAAGAAGAGAAATTATTTGTTGAAATGAATGTCATTAAGGAGGTGCCGGAATGCATTAATTAGGGAAAGCAGAATTCTATCAGAAGTTCTCAGACCGCAATCGAAATGCTGCAATCTCACTAACTGTATTTCAATTGCTGAGATGTTGTCAAATGTTAATAGAAAAGCATCTGAAGTACTTGTGGAACGAGTCCCCTACAATAATTAAAAGCCTAATGTTTGAGATCCTGTGCGGTTTCCCCATAAGCCCTGTGAGGTGGATGGTTCTACCAGCAGCAGGCTCACAACCCTCTCTGTCTCTCAGAGCATCCTGCTGGGCGGATTGGAAGCAGTAAACATTTTAGCACTTAGATCTGAGTGCAACACGCCAGATGAGACATTCCCACTCCGTGCTCATAGGAGAAAATAAAGTGATAAGTGCCTGCGCTGCAGTCGAGCCCGGTTCTTCAGCAGCGAGGATTTGTGCTGAGGGAAACACAGGGCCAGTGTGAACCACAGCAGCCACAGGTGGGAAGGAGCAGAAAGAAGCAAAGAAACATCTTGATTTGTGCAACCCTCTCTATATAATATCTGGGTGAAAACCGATGTGGGCTTGGGATAGTGAGAGTGAGAAATCAAAGAGGAGATGAGAGCTGGTTCTGTTCATCCCTGGATCCAGGGACCATAGCATTCTCTGCTTCCAAAGCTACATGGCATGTTTGGATATTTTAGTGTTTTACTTAAAAACCCACTTCTAGAAGTCTTGCCAATTATTTCCTTTGAGTATGGAACAAGAACAAGGGTTTATGTGTGTCCCTGCAGTGCCTCTTTCACCATCTGGCTGGCCTCGCTGTCTCTGACACTCCTCCCCCAGTAACACCACTAGGCCTTCCATCTGTGCCTCGCTGGTTCTTTGGGCTTGAAAACCAGCTTCACTCCCTTCTGACCTCTCAATTTCTCTTTTGTGCACTACATGGCATCAAAGAACCACAGCCACACCAACCTGGCCTCAACATTTACCTTGGTTTCCTGGGCTGAAAAGTTCACATTTGGCCCCAAAACTTTCAAACAGCACTGAGTAGAATACAGCCTCAACTTAAGCTATGATGACTCTTCTACCTCTAGAATTTTACTACAGAATTCAGTTTTAGAACTTCTCATTAATTGAGGGTACCAAAAAAACCAACTATTAAATTGTATTATATGAGATAAAAATCAACAAACTTATATATCCGTGTCTGCATTCATGTGACATCCTGTGTCATAAACTCTGCTTTGTAAAAATTCCCCTTCTCAGTGATTTCTCACAGTTATTTACAGCCTGCTCCCATTTGAAACAGGTCTGATAAAAAAAAAAAATGTCTGTGAAAATATCACTTTTTCTGAAGTTGAGCAGCGCTGAAAGATTTTACTCTACATTATATTGCCAGAAATGGCTGCAGTGAAATGTAAATGTTGTCTTCCTTCCCTCGCGTGCGCAAGAGCCAAGCTTTCCCTTGACTAGTAAAATTTGTGAGGATATTACATCTAGCCAGCTGCAAATTTAAGGGCAACACAGGGGTCATCTACAACACCACGGAAAAGACTTTCAAACACTGAAAGCCCGCAGCAGAAACAAGGCATGGGGGGAAAATCCACCTTCCACCCTCGCTCAGCGTGAGCCGTGGCTGCTCCAGCTGCACGTCCGTGGCCACCACCAGCAGCTGCTGCCCCTTCTCAGCCGCCTGAATAAACAGCCGGGGATTGGGGATTACCCTCTGGTGGGAGGACCCTCTGGAACAGTCGGTTCTGTCACCCCGGGGTACGGGGGGTGTCAGGCAGGACGTGGCACCCGCATAAAGGAGCGGGGCCGGCAGGTGCAGGAGCGCCGCGGGGTCTGTTCCAGGCTGATAGCATTGAGGCAGCCCCTGCTCTCAGCCCTTCAGCACAAAGGTGCTCCCACGCCTTCCCCACCACCCTCGTCCCTCGCCCAGCATGAGGCCCTGGAGGAACAATTCCGACTGGAAATCGCCCAGTCCCTTGTCTCCAGCCCCCATCAGGAAAAGGGGCTGTCGGAGTCTCGTCTCTGGCTTATCAAACCCAAAGGCTGTCCCAGCTCCCTGACTCCGTGAGCCCGTGGAGATTGAGAGCTGCACCCATGAAGTCTGAATGAGTTCTGGTAAACGCCACCTGATCCTTATTAAAGCAGATTACAAGTACCCCCTTGAAATGTCACTGTGCATTTACAGAGACAGCCACACAAAAACACCCAGCCATCAAATTTTTGTTTGCAAAATGTACCTTAAGGGAAAGCGAACGCAGGTAACTCTGTGAGCAAATGGGGCCTGTAAAACACAGAGGACCAAACCGAGGGTTTGGTCCAATGCTCACAAGAGCCTAAGGAAAAGTCTAACAAAATCTGCATTTAAATGGCTCCGTGCAACCCCTGACAACGGTGTCTCACACACTGTGTGTGTGCACACAGGTCCTGACAACTGGGAACACATTCTAACATCTCCAGTTACCTGCAAGGACCTGTGGCTGAAGGATGTGAGGCCCAGGATTTGGGCCTACAAAAAGAGAAGAAATAGGTATTAAAATCTATTTATCACAAGCAGAGTTTTGGACATCTAATTGCTGCAGTTTGTTAGAGGAACAAAAAGATCTTCCCTGGCTTCAGCCATATCCAAGGGGATTAATTCGTCACTCTTCAAAAACAACTCATTGGAGGAATGCCCTCTTTGATTATTTATTCTCACATTAATTAGGAGCAATAAGTACACTAGATACACTCAGTGCTTAAAACATCAGTAGAAATAAATCTGCCACACATCTCAAGAGGCCAACGAAGATCTGGCTGTTTGGGATGGGAGCCTCCAAAGCGAATCCTATTAGTGGGACAGCCCATCCAGGTCCCACTGCCTCCGGCAGGGCCAGCACTGGCCCACCTCACCTGCGATGGCCACAGCCAGGACATGGCTGTCCAGAAGGGCCCGTGCTGGGGGCTGCAGGAGGCAGCAAGGCCATGAGTGGGGCCCAGCAGGTTTCTTCACCGTTTTTAAGGCACATGTTTTTTTCTGCACTGAACCCACAAGCACCACGTGCTCCCTGTCAAACCTCCCAGCCTGCGTCTCGTGTCCAGGTCCTTGCTGACGGCTTTGCTTTTGTCAGCAAATTCCCCATAGCAGAGGAGCTGTGTCTAGGAAGACAGGGAAAAAAGAAAGAAGAATATTTTGTGCTGAAATATAAAATTAAAGTCAATTTGATCCTTTTTCAAGAAAAAAAAACCACACCAAAGGGTGAGGTGACTGAAAACTTCTTCAGACAATTATTCTGAGAGGACTGAACCAAACCCTGTCCTCTTCACAACTTATTTTCAGGATGCTTTGTCGTTTCTCTCACTCAAGAACACCCTTCCAATCAGTGGGATCGCTCACCTGAACAAAGCCATCCACTGGCTCTGGGGACCAACGTCCTGCAACATCCCAGCCGGGACTCCTGCCCACAGGAGAAGGCTGGAGAAGCACAGGGACGCCAGATTTCCAGCCACTCGTTGTGGGCTGTGAGCGCTGACACCTCAACCTTTCCTCGTACCCTTCGAGCTCCCGGCTCGAGAGGCGGCTGCCTTTATCCCCTGCTTGTTTAAGGTAATTACTACTTGTATTTCCTCCCTGCTGGCTCTGCTGGAGCGGAAAAGGCTTTGGCCTTCACTTCACTATACAAAATAAAGGAAAAAAAAATCTGGTTTATAAACACCACTTTTTCTATACTTTCAAAGGCAGGTTGTAGGGTGAGAGTCAGGAGAATGGTCCCTATTTGGAAAGCAAGCTAATAATAATGATGAAGCTGCTGCAGGGAAACCTCTTGTCGAGCTTCCCTGAGCACTCTTTGTTCCCGTGGTAGTAAACAATTATCTTTTAAAGATGCTCTGCTGTCTCCACCACTCACCCTGCTATAAGATATTAAACAGCCCCAAAAAGCAGCCCAATTGTGTGCAAAGAGTGGATTTCCTTTCAGAGAGGGTGGGAATTTGCAACTCTTTAAAGACACTTAGTGTTAATTAAAACCTATGCAGCCCAAAGAGAAATATAGCACCGTTTTTCGAGGAGAGATGAAGTCGGTCTGATTAGCAAATGTTTTGTTACCATGTTAAAATATGCTTTTTGATTCTAAAAATCCAGTGCATAGTACTGATGGAAAACAATTGTTTGTTCTTCATAGCAATGAAAGTTCAAGTGACTTCAAAATACAAAAAATACCCCACAATATGCTAAAAAAAATGCACCTTCATGTTTTACAGGGAAGTCTTAAAAATAAGACTCCTTTTAAAAGTACATTGTGGAGGAAAACATATAAGCAATAAGGAATATGGAAATTCTTCATTTAAAATCTACCTCACAGTCAGCAGTGCGTTGATTTGAAATGCTTTGCCTTTCTAACTGTTCCCCTCCTCCTAATAAGCGCTGCATCCAATTTGTATGTTATTCTGATGAAATGGTTTAAGCGAGAGAAAATGAGTAGTTTGAAAAATAAAGGAAAGTTCTACAGAAGAAATGAAGTGCTATCATTGAAATCTTTATTTATGTGAAAAGAAAGGGCTAAAACATTACCTCAGAATTCAAGATTACAACATCAGTAGGATATAAAGTAAATCCATTCTCGTAGTGAAACATCAGAAACCATAATCCTTTTTCAAAGACCTTTTGTTATTTTAATGTCTGACAAATTATGCTTTTTTAAAAGAAGAAAAACACTTAGATTTAAGAGGTTTCTTTTACTTCAGTAAAAGTAGTTTCACTATTTAAAAGTTTTAATTTTCTGTAACCAATAGTGTTTACTATGCTGGCTAAGTATTAACACAAGAGTAAGGTTATTTTAGCCTCAATAGGACCAAGTACAAAGTTGCCACCAAAGACTTTTGCATCAAGTTGTTATGGCAACTTAGTGTTCTAAAAAGTATTAAGCTTGAGCAAAGGGTTTTGTTTTGTTAATTTGGTTGCTTTTCCTTCAGGTTTTGAAGCTGTTAAGTGTTATAAAAATGTTACATCATTATCATTCAAATGATGGGAGGTCTCAGAACATATTTAAAACTTCTTTATGTCGCAGGACATTCCAGGATGATGTCCAAGGACCCCCAAACCCGCCTTTAGGGGGAAACCCTTGACCTCAGTATGTGCACAAGAGTCATTCCACAGCGCTCCCAGCCCTAAGAAACAGGGATAAGAAGAAAAAAAACCTGCATTATTTGCCTCCAATGTACTAAAGGAGAGACAGGATGGATCAAGGGATGGAAGAAGGGACCCTTCCCTTGTGCATTCAGCACCTCTCTTTCATGTGTTCATGTTTAAAAGCATAAACAGTAAGTTCCTCATGGGTATTCTGGGCTCCTGACATCACACGAAGAACTGGAAGAGTGAAATAAGCTCCTGAGAGCTCTGCAAGCAAAGGACAGGTTTTGACTGGTGCAGACATGGCAGGGAATTGCTGTGAGAGGCCTATTTTAAGTCCTGTGCCACAGGTAGGGAAGAGACAGAATTATGGGCTTAAAACCCCGTAATGAACAAGAGCTGAGGATCACAGACTGTCACAGCCATCACTCTCAGGATGTTCCCACTGCTGCAAGCGCCAGCTCAGAGACCCTCAGTTCCCAAAGCCTCACCCCACCTCAGACCTGCAGCACAACCTCTCACACACCCAAGTGCACCGTGAGCTTTGGCATCACCCTGTCTCCATCCAGTGACTTGTCCCACCCTGCCAGTTCGGGCAGGGGAGCACTGGAGCTCTCCCAAATGAGTAGGAACAGTTGTGGCAATGTGCAGAGTGTCCTGGGCTGGTTGCCTGGGCAGCCTCATGGGTGTATGGCCACATATTTCTGCTGGCTTTCTCTTGCACTGGGTTCGGGGGCTTTCACGTATATGGTAAAGGAAGGGGAAACGAGAGCAAATTAATTCTGTCCCTCATGAAATGAATGCTTTTTTTCACATTGACGAATTTTCTGAGTTTTTAAGTGAAGTTGGAAACTATGGGGAGATTATGGTGTTTTAATTAGAACTTTGACTTATTGTTTTTCCTCACCAGGCCTCTCAACTCTTTACTTTCCTAGGTCTCCTACTCATCTCTTTTTAAAGAGAAAGGTGGATGGAAATAAACTGGGGAAATTGAAAAGACAACCAAAATTTTCAAAACTAAAAACCTGACATTTATATGACCATAATAGATTTAGAGGACAACAAAATGAATTTATTTCTTAAATCTGAAATTATTTTTGACACTTAAAACCATGTTTTCCTTCTTTTGCAGAAGGGGATCAATCCACTAAATACCTATATGGCAATCAAAACAAGAAGCTTTGCCTGCCAAGTTCTGCCAAATCTGGCATGAACTTGGGCAAATGATTTAATTTGCCAGTTTCTCAGTGCACTGTTTGTGCAGTGAGAACAGTACCACTTCCTTTTTCTCATCCTTTGTCTTGTTTATTGAGATAGTCACTACTCCAGGGAGTACACAATCTCTAATTATGAGCAACCAGCACAATAGTACCCTGATCTCTAGGACCTACCGCAATACAAAGGACTAATAATCATCACAAGTCTTCTGTTCTGATGCATGGTCTGCAAGAGTTATGAATACTAACATATGCTGGAAAGTTCTGTTTAATTTTATGTCTTTGAAAGAAAATGAAAGCCTATTTTTCCCATTGCTGCCATTTATGCAGGCTTATACTTTCCAGGAAGCTTCTGCCTTTATATGTCTTCATTCTCCCTTTCAAAACAGAAATAAAAGTCTCACTAAATAAAATAAAAATTATGAATGGCCAGTCTTTTCCTTCCTACCAGTTATTGTCACCCAGGAACATGCAGCAAAGGATGTCTACATTATCATTCAGTTTCACAGGGATCTGCCAGCTGCTGGCCATATGCTAAATCCTAAAAGGAATTATCCATGTTCTGTGCTGTCTGTACATGTCTGAGTCCCTGTTTATGTATTTTTACTTGATTATGGCATATTATAAATCCAGCTAACTTAACTTTTATGGTTAGAATCCAAATCCTTCAGTTGTTGAGGGTGTTTTTTTTATTCAAATGAAATCCACTGCCACTGTGGAAAGTTTATGCAGCAATAAATGGGATGAAGACAGTTAGATTTCATACAAATGCATCCAACACAAAACAAAAAGCCTGTGGGATTTCATTTACAATGACAGCCCTTCTTTAGAGTTTGCTTTTTAATGATGTGATAGCATTTCACAGCAGACAGAATTTCCCATGAGCTTCCACGGCCCTGTCCAGAACCTTTGTGCCCAAAGTGACTTGTATGGTTTCCACTGTGGAGATCCCTGGCCATCCCAGCCACTGCAAGGCCAGGAATATATTCCTTCACCCCCCTCACCACCCTCAATGAGAGGGGACTGTGGAGCAGGGAAAGATGAAGTGAATTGCTCACAGTCAGAGGAAATAGTCAACTTGGGAATTGAGCTCCAGTTGCTCCAGCCCCAAGCAGGAGCCAAACCACAGGCTATTGTTTGCTATTGAAGCCTGTGGACATCTCCAGGTATTTGAAGTCAGATTTTGTGCGTGATCTTGCTATGCACACACTCATCCTTAAATGATACAACACTGTACAACACCAGGACAGGCTTTTATACGCCCAGGTCATGGTAAATCTTTATTACAAAAGCATTCTAAAATGCTTTTAACATGGGAGACTTACTTTTCAGAAGGCAGGAACTTGGGGATGCAGATTGCTTCCTCAAGACTCAAACATTCCCACATGGTAAAATGAAGTAGGAGGATCCAGTGAAAGGAGCTCTTGCTTCTCATTTAATTTACTACCTAATACTCAGCAGCCCAAGATTTGTAAGACTCTACAGAACTGTCTACATGTTTCCCCTTGTGGCAGATAGCAGATAACTGTTAATAGACTTGCTCAGAAAGTTTATTTAAAGGAAGAACTTAACTGTATTATTTTTCATGGAGGTGTGAACATTGCTTAAGAAGCTTAAGTCTCCATGTATAAGTATTATCAGATAGGTTCATGAGGATGCTAATGTACATTAATATGAAACTCCAAAACCAGCTTTCACTGGTGTACGTAGATAGGGCCATTTTGTAAATAATGCCCTTTTTGATATTGCAGAGTTCTGGGATTGCTGAGTGCATTATTATTTCCAAATATAATAATATTAAACCATACTACACACCTTCTCTATCCTCTTTCTGCAGCTCCTGTAAAATCAGCAACAAAGCCACTCGTGCAGAATCCAGCCTCCTGCACAGCTGCAGCTGGCACCTGCCTGGGTAAGATTTTGTCTGCCCCCCTATACAGGACCATGCAGATGTTTTAGGAAAGCCAAGGTGCTGGAGGGGCTCCACTTTGCTTCTCATTTTCACTTGTCAGATGTACCCACGTATTTTCCAGTCCTGCCCTGCTCCTAATTTAAGTCCTTCCCACAACAGTCGGTAGCTCGCCGCGTGGGGCTGGGCTCCGGTTTCCAAACACCGTGACAGAGATGTCTGACCCCTTTCCATGCAATCGAGCACCTTTAGAACCTTTGGCCTTCAGTAAGAGGGAAAGGCACACTCACCACACTGCTCAGCACTTTCCAGGATTTAACCTGCTCTGCACATGCTGTGTGGTGATGAAAATATGATTAAAGGAGAGTATATTACATTATGTCCAGCTTTAGAGAAATATTTTAATGGAATAAAGAAAGAACCATACATTTTCTTTTTTTGGGTTTAGATGTAAGCTTCACCTCCTGGTATTTACAACCTAAAGCTCTCCAATATTGGGTTAGCTAATAGGATCCAGACAATGGAGCTGACTACAGGGAAAAGCAAGAGACTGTTTTAGTTTCACCAGCCAAGGAGAAGAAAAGACCCAGCTTGATAAATGGTGAGAAGTATATTAGATGTTAAAAAATATTTCATTTTTAATAATCCTAGGTGTTACTGACAACCCAGGTAAAAAGCAAGGTTCATTTCTTCAAAATATATTTAATCTGACAGTATCCCTTTAATTAAGTAGCAATTTAGATTTTCTTCTCCTCCATATACAAAGCTTTAATGAAACATGAAAGCCACAAAAGAAATTTGTGTGTGTTTCATGGCGAGGCGTGAGGAATGATTTTCTGTTTAAATTCACAGACAGTAGCTATACAAATAACATTTAATATTTGTCGGAAGTATTATCTGCCTTTTTCCCTCACAGCATTACATTACTAAGGTAATAAGTACATGAGAATACATGATTTCCTGGCTACTGTATTGAATATGCACCTTTAAACAAAGTTAGACTTGGGAATTTACCCATATCTTAAAATGCTAATCTAACACTAATTAAAAGGCCAGTGAATACGCTTTGATGGATTCCAGTTCCTGGAATATGACAAATGAATTCCGATGGCATGCACGACTGCAGCAGAATTACAATGGCAGAGCTGCAGCCACCGGGGGAAGTGGAAAGCACATCCCTGCACTGGCACAGGGGCAGGGAGGAGGCACTGCTGGAGCTTGCCATGGTTTGTGTGGGTGCTGCCGTCCTCTCAAGGTGTGGCCAGCCACAGCCTTTGTTTCTCATTTCGTAGCAGCTCCCAGGCTATGCTGAAGCAAAAATTTGGCTGCTTCTGCACCCCACCCACCCTGCCTCTAATATATGCACCTCCTTGCTGTTCCCTGTGCAGTGCTGGGGTCTTCAGGGGGGACAACAGCCTCCCTGGGGAAGAAAAGCCAAGTGGTAGCATTGCCTTTCTCCCACAAAAATAGCTCATTTCATAGACTTCTTCAACCCCATAAGCCCCATTGTTAAAGAAGCATAAAGAGATCAGATAAATATTTCTAAATGAGATTCTATGTTCAATATCTCCTGCAAATAACTGTCTTGTTGATCTTCCTGTCTTAGAATTGGAAGAAAATTAAAACCCAGCTTGTAATACAATTTGGAAGTATGGCCTATGAGCTCTCAAGTGCACGCCTCTTTTGAACTGAGTGCAGCCCTCTTCAGAGGTACTTATTGCATGATGATATCCAAGAATTGCCTTTACATTCCTTCTTCCCACATGAGGAAAGACAAAATTTAATTCATGCTAATTAAAAAGTTTGGTTAAAAAAAAAAAGTCATATTTTTGAAGCAGTCTTCTTAGATGTCATTTTAAAAGGGTTTGAAAGTAGGGATTTCCATGTACCTTTACTCACCTCCCTATGTAAAACAGACTCAATCCTTCCTTCTTGCACAGATTTTTCTCTATATCATGGCAGAATTCACCATGTATCCCCCTTACAGAGGACCTGAACAGCTGAACTGTGGAGAAAGCAGTTTGAGATTATACAAATAAGCCTAAAAATAGGTACTTTGCTCAGACCAGACGGGAGGTCCTTCCTCACCAGGGTTCTCCCTGTAGGTAGCAGTTGAACTTTGAGCATCCCATCTGGACTGGAGTCTGGAGGACACCCTTCCCACAGCTAAGGAAATATCCCAGCCACTGAGGCACCAGGTACCCCAGGGTTGACTGATCCTCTCTAAAAGTGCCGAGCTGGTTTGTATAAATAATTGAATTTCCAGCAGCTCCAAACGAAAATGCCTGTGCTCAGGGGTTAATGCAGGAGCTCATTCGCAGCCTCCCTGTGAGGCAGTGCCAGAGTTTGAGTGGCTTTGCACACACCCTCTGGCAAAACCAGAGACTGCAGCTGAGCAGGAGCGTTTAGAAGATCAGTAGCATCCTAACAGTGGGCTCTGGGATGGCTCTGCGTGTCTCAAAACCTGGCTCAGAGCACTTGTTCCAGGGTTTCCCAGTGAAATGGTGCCAGTGCTGGATACTGAACTGTGCTCTTCCGAGAAATGTCTATCCAGGTTTTTTCAAACAAGGCTTAGGGGCTCTCAGAAGGTTTAATGGAGTGGACACAGCACCACACTATTAGGGCTGCACAGATTTGGGAGTGGAGCTGGCTGGTTGCTTGCCAGCTTGGACAGAGGACAGGATGGTCTTAGTCTGGCCTGCAAAAGACCATGGAAAAATATCTAGAGTCCCAATCCATACCTTAAAAACAAGGTCAGACTGTCCTTTCAAGGGGATGGGGGAGATATTTTTTTCCAGATTGTTCTTTTTCTCTTAGTGAAGGAGGATCTTATTATGAGCACAGCTGAATTTCTAGATGAGGTAAATTCTCCCTGTTACAAGTTCTGCTTGATCTCACTATCACAAACTGTATACACACCTCTAACATGTTCCTTGACTGCCACTTCTATGTTCCCCTGCTCTTCAATCAGAGATGAATAAACGAAAGGCAGCATGATGCCTGTTATCTAAAAAGATTCAGGTAGAGCACGTATCATAACACAATCAGTGTGCTTGAAAATTGTATTTTCCTGGAAAGGACTTTTACTTGCCTACTTGGATCATGCACAGAGGAAGTCCAAGGTCTAGAGGGAGAAAATAACTCTTAGTAACTGAATGTTTGAACATTCATACAGGATTAATTACTTGTTTTATTTTTTTTCTTTAATTTTAAATGACTGTACTGCTAGCAAAAGCGAAAAGACTCTGATCTATGCCAGGCACTTAGTACATGCAAATACTCTGCAAGTTTTTCCTATCTTGAAGAATTTCAGCATAAACTACAAAGGCAAAGTGGACTGAACCGATCCCTGGAGAAAGCATGTGCAACTCCACTTACATAAAAAGACTGCTTGCTTCAATAGATCTGTGCCCATTTATCCTCAGGATGAATTCACACATTTTTTTTCTATTATTAGATGGACATCCTATTTCTAATGGAGTCTATGTGATCTAAGCACTTCTACTCATTTTTTTCTAGAAGTAAGATTCTGTGCTTAGAGGATGAATTGCACTGCTGAGCAGTGCTGGAAGGATCAATTGAGGTGCATTAACATTTGCAGTGCCATTATGCTCCATCTGAAATCCTGGGCTCTATAAGAAATTTCAAACAAAGCACCTGCTCAGTCTTGGTAAAGCAAATCTTTTGTCTGTGGCATATTGCACCAGCAAATTAGTGCAACAAGGATTACACAGCTCTTGAAATGTCATCAGAATGGATGAATTTCACAACAAATAATGAAAGAAGAATTGTGAATGTCTAACAATTACTCCCCAGAACCTATTTCAATAAAAATTTGCATCCTCGCTGTCATGATGGCTCATAAAGTTCTAGTTAACATTCACTTAGGACAATAATTAAGTCAATTGAAACGCTCAATACAAGACGTAGGCAGAAGGTGTAAGACCAGAGGGTCATGAGCAGTGGAAAATAGGTGCTCATAGCAGGGCAGGTGTGAATCACAAGACCTGCAGCCAGGTTTTCACTGTGTAAAAGGCAAATGTCAGGGTGCCTGTGCTTGGTTACAATTATCTGAGATCAGCTCTCTGTGTCCTGTGAGTGATACTCTCCACAGCCTCGGCCAACTTTCCTAACCTGTCTGTGCTATTATTTGGGAAGAAAAAAAAGGAGTCTTCACCTCAATACTCGGGCCCTTGTGAGTGAATGGTCCTGACTCTGAACTGTGGGCATGGCCCATGCAACAGGAATGAACAGCAATTGACTAAGGGGCAATCCAACTCCAGGAGTATTTAGTTCACATCTGTGCAAGCAGTACATGTTCTGTCTACACCAGAGGGAGCTCAGGCACGAGGTTATGCTACAGCTTTGTTTTCCATATTGCATGACCACAGGGAGACATCTTCAGAAATGTTCTCACTCAATTACGCTGATGACCTGAACAGTTTGTATAATCCACGAACTTCCTCCTTCTAAACTAAGGGACTCTGCTGATGAAGGTGTGTGCTCTCCATGTTGGCACTGAAAACGTGTCCTACATGGTCTGTTTGGGAGTTTTCCCAGTTCTCACCCGCCAATGTACAATGGTGGCAGTGGTGACTGGTAAGCCTCTGGTAGCAGTTGTCTGGTTATCTTATGTGACACTAACGAAAGGGACATGTCAGCTGTGATAAGCTCTCATTGAACAATAAAAAAAAACATTTCTGGGAAGGTCTTTTTTTGTTATGACAGCAGTAGTTGTGTTGAATTTCACAGAGGTCACATGCTGAAATATAAACATCCAGGCAGCCTTGAGGAAGGTGTTTAGTACTGCCCTGTACCTAAATAATACAAGTCATACATCCTCAACTTGTAGAAACCAAGCATTTTTTCTTAACAAACTCTCACCATTGACATCAGTGGAGCTGGAAGAGTTTCCACATTTGCTTTTCTTTATCTCTGGTCCTCCAGCCTTTTCTGCTCTCAGTTAGCTCCCACTCCACCCCCTGCTTCAACATACCCTTTTCCTCGCATCAAAGAAATAGGATCTGAAGCCTGGACATCTCACAACACTCCCTTCTCCACAACTCATTCCACTTCAGCTTCCTCAAGACTGTGCAAAAGCAAATATTCCAGAAACCTCAGAGCTAAGGCCCAGATTTTTTGATGGAGCCTCTTAAATCCACTGGGAATCCCATTCTTAGGATCTGTAAACACCTGCTAGAACTCTGACAACCTGCAGTGCTGGGACCAATGAAAACTAATGCAGGAGAAGAGCTCAGGCACCTGCAGGCAGTTAAAATGCAGGAGATCTCTTTCTATCCAGGCTGTGTCAGCATTTAAGTCCTAGATTGTTTAGCAGCACCAAGTACAGCACTGCCTGCTTAATTTTATTCACCTAACAGTTGCCTTCAGATTTTAAAGATTTATACACCCTTCTGCAGTCAGCATTGAAACAGGAGCTCATATCCACACCCCATAGCAAACGCAGGTCCATGTCTCCAGTCCTTTGTTTCCAGACAAATTTTGTCACCCTTATTTTTTCCAGTTTGACAAGTTTTGGAGTAAAGGCTCTTCTTGATTGAGGGCAGCAGAATATGATCCGCAGAGATTAGTCTGTGGCTAAATTGTGCCACTTGCATCATGAAAGAGTCTGGCAATATATTCCTAGAGCTAAGGCTTTTTGATTGAATCAGAAAAGAAAATTAATTACATCAGATAATTCTATGCTTCAAATCCATAATTATATTTAACAACAACAGTGCCCAGCATTATCATCAGCTATCCAAAACAATGAAGGTGACTCCAGCGGGAATGCTGTGAGACTAAAACTGAGCACAGGGTCCTTGAGTACAGTATGCCCTGAGATAATGTCAGTATAAGACATTTTTCCCTCCCTCTTTCCTCTTCTACAGGAATTTCATCCTTTTGCTCTCACTCCTCAACCCATTCTCTACCACTTCCCCAACTAGCTCTGCACCATTATTTGTGGATGCACATTCTAGACCAGATTACTGAAAAAGGACTGCTTTAAAAAAAGACACTTTTCCTTTAGGAAGAAGAGATTGGAAAAGAAGCAGCAACTGCTCAAACACACCCGAGATAGGTAACCTTGAGGCCTGACCCCAGTGGCAGGCAGTGCACACCAAGCTGTGAGATGTGACACAGATCTTTAAAAAGCCTGCTAAAAGGTATGGCATGAAACAGCAGCTCCACAGAGCTGGGAAAAATGTGCTGTTGCTTGACAAAGTGCACCCAAATCCCCTCCCTGAGCTGTTCTTTAAAAATTAAAGTGACCTAAAGCTAAGCATATTTTAAAGTGTTGTTTGTTAAACAAACAAACAAAAAACATAGCAAGAGAAGCAAAGGCAATAATTCTTAACAAAGAGCATTCTGTGATGTCTGTATTTCTGTGGGAAAGGCCCTTGGCATTGCTGTGCTGAGAGTAGAGGACATTTTATAAACGTATTTCTAAAAAGAGGAAGTATTCAAATTGGAAATGCCCGTTTGGCTGACTCTCCCCCTTTGCAGCTTGTGTACTCCTCCCGCAGATAACACAGAGGACAGCTCTTGCTAGCAGGCTGCTCCCAGCATTCTCTTCATTAACTTGCAAAAAATACAAGCTCCATCCTACATTGTTTGATGGTAATTAGAAGCTGAATCATGCGATACATCAACTTTCTGCTGTTCTTTGCATGTTTACACTTTATAGCAGCGCATTACACCTAGTTTTATTTAGGGCTTCCTGAGAATCCTGTGCTATTACAGAGTGTAGTTTGAGGAGCTGGTGACATACTTCAAATATAACTGTGGAAAAGGTATTTTTATAAATTCCACAGAAGAGGAATCAATGTTAAAACAATCCCAGTGATCCTTGGTTACGCTGGGAGTCTTTTCAATTCATGAAAGAACATGATGATTTTTCACCACAGGTGCAGATGATCGAACAGAATCAGTTATCAGAGAAGATGCAGATCATTTTTCTTTCTCTCTTAGAGCAGCACTGGTAAATTCAGGGCACTACTAGTTTGGAATTAATGGCCTCTGCCAGTAGAGGCCAACTGGCATTTCAGCATTAAAGATCTGACAAGGTCAGCAACCACTTCTCCACACCGAAATCCTTAAAATACCATAAACGCTACGAGAGTCCACAGGCAGCATTACACTTCACTTAATATTTGAATTTGCTGTTTGGGCTACATTAATGTATTGTTCATTTGAGATAGGCTATGAAAAAAGGATGAACAAAACTCCCTGTTTGGCTACCAGAAAGCAGTCAGTTCTCATTCGGGCAAGAACCCTTACTTCCATATTTATCTTTTCTCTTATATCTGTTTTACTCAGTTACAGCAACAGCTGCCAAAGGCTGATTCATTAGGACACGTAACAAGGAAATACAAATGCTCATTTCAATCTGTGGTCACTTCGTGCCAATCTGAAGTCACTTCCATCTGTGAGTCAAGCAGCCAGCACACCTGGGAAACTCCAAGAGCAATGAACATCCTATTCAACTCAGGATGATGATTCAATATCAAAGAATGAGCATGACAAGCACAATCACACATAAAATCTGTACAACTCCTTTTATAAAGCTGGCTATTTGCATTTCTTAGTATCTGTTTAACTCCTATGCTTTTTCAGGGCAAAATGTTTTATTCCAGATCCGATTCCAAGTAAAGAAATAAAAAACCTCTCAACTCTGTTACAATCCCACAGAAACCAGAAGAACAAGATTTGATAGTAAAATAAACAGAGCTGGAGGCAGATCAAAGCAATGCAGGCATTTTTCACCAAGAAAGATGACAACTTTTCTCAAATGAAATTCAGGCTTTTACTTACTCTTGTGATGCTCGGAACATCTGCCTCCAATATCCCAGTTCACTTACTCTCTAGGTGGGACAGATGGTAATGAGGCGCCCAATTCCCAGCACCTTCCAAAGAGGTTTAGGCACCTGCCTCCAAATTGCTCAAAACTGATTTCTCTGTTATTCTCAGCATTGACAAACAGCAAACCAGGAGATTCCTTGCACTCGCCACTTTGCTGCCAGCCAGGAGCTTGCCCTCACACAAATTGCTCGATCTTTGTACTACTCTTTTTAGCCACCCCATTTGTGAAGTAAAAGTCCAACCCTATTATTAATATATTTAATACTTTTTAAGATGCTTTGAGCTTGCACTAAAGGTACACTACAGACACATCAATATCTAAATTACCAACGTTCAAAAATAACATGGAAAATACTTGTTGGTGGATTAGCTACATATGATCAATGCCAAATAAAAATCTACTCTGGTTTTGCTAAGGTCATTTAGTGCTGTGCAATTCTCATGAGGTAAATATTTTTGAAAGTGGGGAATGCTTTGAGATTAAGCAATACATTACAGTTTTTGATCAAATGCCAGAAGCCATAGGTGAATAGGAAACAGACATCAGTAATTACAGTTCTTACTTCAGCTATTTCAAAACCCCTTGCTTCAATGAGCAAGTATTAACTGGACAGACACTCCTTCACAAATTAGAGGCTGCAAAGACTTATTACACACCACATTTATCTTTGAAACTTGTCCAACAGAATTAAACTAAAAAAATAATGATACAGATTATGGTTGCAGGCAAAAAAACTATTAAAACTCTAACAACTATATATATGTTTTTATCTGTCAAACTGTCCCTGAAGCCACTCTTCAGTTAAGGAGCTCAGGAATGTGGTATTAAGAAGTACTAGTAATTGTATTAGTATGCCATTGTCAAACTTCAAACTGGCTGTATTTTATCACAGGAGCTGATAAAAGAATTCCTTGTGAAGGCCTTAAAACTCAATAGAATTGCAAGAACATGAGCTGGGGGCAGAAATGAAAACGTGGCACCTGAGTGAGAAGTACACAAGGAGCATCAACACTGCTCAGTGAAACTGCAGAGCCACCAACTCGACATCACCCAGGTCTGCTGAAAACCCCAAAGCAAACCCCTCACCCCGGCACAGCACCTGAGTGACAAACCCAGCTCAGAGGCCAGACTGACAGAGCCTGGCCCACAACAGAGCGAGCTTTGAGCAGGCCAAGATGCTCCGGATACAGCCTTGCTCAAACAACAGGAATTGTGAGAGCACGCTCCCCTTTCCAGGTATTTTTTGGTTTATTCCAGAGCACCACACTTGGGAAGCTACACGATTTTTCCTCAAAAGACTTATGGCTACTCAAGATATCCAAGAGAGCACCATGACTGATGTTGGATGAAATATGAAATTGTGGTGGAGAAAAAACTGGGGCAAAACCAGTGCATGCACTTACGTTTTTCAGGACTTCTGATGGGGAGGAAGCACTTAGGCAAGGCTGCCTTTAAACTGTTGCCCAACTCAAGATAGCATCAAATGAACTTCTAATAAATATTTGGCTTCACAACAGGTTTGTACTGAAATTTATCATTTAAGTGCATTCCTCTAGATCGGTAATTTCAGTCAAACAAGGAGATACTGCAAACTTTTCATCTGCTAAAAGAATTATTATTACATCTCAAATTTAGTTCACTGTTAGAGATTATATATTTAAGCTGATTAAAAAGCTTTCAGTTAACTAAAACAAGCATTTAGATTGGTTTAACAGTGTTAAACAGGAAGAGTCAAGTCTCAGAATGCACTTTTACTTGTTTGGCCAAAATCTACATCACAGACCAAAACTACTAAAAAAAAAGTGTCAGGAATGCAAGACATTTAAAAACAGATCAGCAATTTAGGAAGATGGTTATTAAAGGCACAGTTATGCCTTCATTTATTTCTTATGTATTTTTACGAACTCTATAAAGCTATATTAGGCTTTTGTATTTTCCCTGTTAGAGATTTTTGAACATAGTATAATTCTGGAAATAACTAGTATTTTAAGAAAATACTTTAGGTAGATAAAAAGGCTTGAAATATGAACAATTTTAAATTCATCAAAGTAACCCAATGCAAATATTCTGCACACTTCCTAAACAGCTCCATTATTAATGGCTTAACATAAAACCAGTTGATTAAATGTAAAATATTACAGGTAGCTGGGCAATAGCTGTTTTTTGAGAGCCTGGGTTTCTGTTAAAGCACATTTTCATATCAAAGAACACCAATCCTTGCAATTAGATCAAGATCTTGATTTGACAAATACTGTTACTCTTAAGAGCAATTACTGAAAAAAAAGCATATTTAATAAATGGTACTTTAAAAAGTTTAATGGAATGCTGCTGGTGTGTTTGGCATTAATTATCAGCATCACTCTACTTTTCAGTATATAACAAAGGTCAACTGTATCTAATACTCATCTTCCAGCTGCTTGAAAAATATATGAAATTATGGACAGAGTGCCTGTACCTTCTGGACAGGAACATTTGGAGCTGAGGAAGATCCTGATGAAGGGTCATGGTGTAACCTGTGTGTTTACACATGCAAAAATGCAATTTAACTTTACACTCACTTCACCAGAGATAGCATTTGCTTCCTTCCACACTAAAGTCTGCAAAGCAATGCAGTTTGTAAACCACAGTGCGAGATTTATGATGTTTTACTGCAGAAACCTGTTTAGCCCCCAGTTTACAATCCTGGCAATTGTATTCAACTCTGTCATCATAACTAATTACAGCTAACTGCAGATTACCATATTGCAAACTCTCATCTGTGTGAAAGAAAAATGATGTTAAAAAAAAGAATCAAATATCCCGAGGGCTAATGAACAAAAATGCACTATTCCATCTTGGACTGCAAACCTGAACTCTTCGAATCACTGCCGTAAAACTTCAAATTGCTATTTGTTGGCAAGTTGTTTTAGCCCCAAGTACTTACACAGTAAATCACCATTACACTAATACCATACCTTTGGCCTGAAACATATTAATCTTGGTTAACAGTAACTGACATTTACATTACCAATTCAATTCAGGCGTTGTGGTGACTAAACATATATGCAAGAGCTTCAGGGAGAAAAGTTATTAGTTTTGAATGTGTACTTACTTTTCACTGAGAACAATTTTGAAGAAACATTATCATCAATTCTTGTTATAATCTTATAACATAAACATTCAAATCCTAATTGATCTGTAAAACATTTGACTTGAAGTAAAATCTGCACTTGTATCTTGGGTGCAGTTAAGTGTTCAGCATAACAGTTCAGATATTTTCCCAAGATATGTATTTATGTATTTTTATCTGGGACATTTAAAACCCGTGTTTTTGGGAAGGAAAGAAAAATGGGAATTTGAAATATTCTGAAGAACATGGCATCAGGATATGATCAATAGTACCAGATCCTTCCAGGAGAGGGAAGATGGAGTTTTTCAGAGAATTTTTTTGTGTTTATATTTACTAAGGCTATAAACACCATTGGTTTAAAAGAGATAGGTTGGTTTTGCTCTTCTTTATTTAGTGTCTTCCCCCAACTTTGAAGCAGAAAAGAAGTACTTACTGCATTTCTGTGAAGACCCAGCAACAAACATGTCCCTCCCCCTATACCCACACACTTTAATTGCAGTACAGCACAAAACACATTTGGACCAAGGATTTTATTTCAACTTCAGAGAGTTCTCTACCAGCCTCCAAATGCATTCTGAAATGCATTATCTTTAGCTTTCATACGTAGGAGAAAAATGCTGTATTTAACCCAGTATTGATGTTTAGATAGTATTTTTGCTATATTATTTATAAGAGAGTGCCAAAACAATATAGTGCAGTTTAACAGCATTAAAATAAATATAAGGCTTTTGATGTGCTGTGTTTTGTTTTGGGGGGTTTTATGTTTACATTTAATAAATTGCCCAAAAAAATTCTTCAAGTAACAACAGGTATTTGACTCCTGAGGAAAACAGGATGGATTACATGTATCCCATGTTGCTTTTTGTTTCCCATCTTTTCTTGGCTTCAAATCTGAAACAGAGCACAAAACCCACATTAGGAATCATGAATTTATGTGTTTCACGTACTTAACCATGTTATTCCTAACAACAACAAAAATAAAAACTTATTTTTAATCCTGTAATAAAGACATGAAGACAAATATAGCCATACAACCACCACTATTTCTGATAAAGCCTCTGTACTTAAGTCTGATACACTCCTAAAAAAGCCCACCAAAACCCAACAAGGTTAAACTAAACAAATAAGATTAGCACAAGCCTATTTCAACTAAGAAAACATTTAACTGAGATTGTATTGTACACACTTAGTGCCAATGAAACCACAAATGTTTAATTCCATACTCAAATGACTTACCCCCAAGCAAGCTTCTTTTTCTTTTGAGCTTCTTGGGCAGCCTCTGCTTCTTGCTTGGCTTTTACAAAGTTGCGGCAAGCGGCAGCTTTGGCAATTTTCACACCAAGCTAAGACATGAAAAGGAACAAAGGAAAATTGATTAGATGCAAATGGCTCATATGAAATTTAAGCCTCACAAATTACTTGGTCTGATATTGTTTCTCAAAAGTCAATAGATACTAAAATATCTTTCAAATATTAGGTTGATGATGCACTATTAGACTGGACAAACAAGAATGTCTCTTGAGGGAAATACAAAGGCAGTATGATTCTGGAGCAAGCCATCCTTTTCACCAAATCCTTCATTTACAAAAATAAAAGCAAAGGGCAACAGCTCACTGGATCCTTTTGTTTGTTTGTTTTACATAAACAGGCATATACACAAACAGAATCTCCACTGTTAGGACCAGTATGTGACCTCAGCTATGCTAACACAATAGAATCAAGTCTTACCAGTATCAAAAACACTCCAAACCACAGTTTTATACAGGAAGAGCTGCTACCACCACACATTTTTCAGTAGAACCACTAGACATGTTTTAATCAGTCTGTCCAAAAATAAACGATGCAGTGTCCTTAGTGTATGTCTCCACATTACAAGCTTTTAGATTGTAAGAGTGATAATATGCCAGCTTTTCATGCAGGTGAATACCACTTCCATACACTTATGCAAAATGTGAGAATTAACTTCACTTTAGTGAATGTCAAGTGCAGGGGGGAAAGACAGGGAAAAGTAAAGTAAAAAAAAATTGAAGAGGATCCTGTGAACTATGATCAGTTTATTCCCCTTAATCAGCACTTGTAACTTGTTTGTTGTAGTTACATTTTGAGGTTGCTGTCTTGACTTGGTATTATGCGTTACGAAGGAATTTGTTCTCAAAAGCTACTGCTATTTTCCAAGACAAGCATGCAATTCATTTACCCCAAATTGCTACAAACTCATGTGGACAAACAGGTTTTCTTTCAATCCACACCCAAATCTACTGAAATTAGCAAACATGTTTCTGACTGGATATTCTAAATTTCCCCCAAAATGTCATGGGAGCATCAAAGAACGGGGGAAGAATACTCTTTAACACCTTGGCTGAAGTTCCACTATTAATGGTAATATACTTGAATAATCTGCAGCATCTATGCAGACAAATATTTACTCTTTATCCAGAGTAATCCAGAGAAATGCTTTATCCAGGTACAATGAGAACTCAAAACATGTTCAGGTGTAGATGCACTGACACATTTTCCACAACTATCCCATGAAACACACAACACGTAGGTGATCATTTTGTTAACAAAGCAAAAAAGAACCCCCAAACCAGCATCACTATAAGCTATTCCACCTGATGGTCCTCTCCGGGTTCAAAAATGAAGAAAGCAGCCTTTCTGCAGCAGCCTTCAAGGAAAGGCAGCAAGCACAACACCAGTTTGCGCTTTGTTTGAGGCTCTAAGCGCTGGCAACACAAGCAGTTAGGAGCTGAGCATAATAGCTCAGAAGGAAAATAGATATTTTCATAAGCGTAATATATAAAAAGGAAAAAAAAGAATGCTGAACAAGTTTCTCATCCACTATCTGCATGTGTTATAAGGTCATAAATATGCACCTTTGGAATCACCTTGATGCACAAAATGTAACCAGCTACTTCCAAACTTTTGTATCACCTATGTAATTTTCCCTTGAGCATCAACATTTTTTATTATCAGTAATTCAATGCCAACATCTGAACTGCTAAATTTCAGGTCAAAGACTAAAACATAACATTCTTTTATTTGCACTGTCACTTAATATTTAAGGGCAGCTATTAACCTTAATATACTCGCAGTATAAAAATGCTTAAGAAAACTCACCTAAAATATTCAAAAAATGTTTACTTTAAAATTGAAACAGGAGTAATTATTAGCTTAAACAATAGAGCAATCTGATGGCTGAAGTCATTCAGCAGAACCATGCCTTTATTAGAGGTATTTTACCTCCTACCACACTTGAAAATTAACTTTTACTGTGTGATGAATAACAGCATTTCCTTAAAATATATTCTAGCGGCCTATTGAGCACTCATACACACACAAATATACACAAGCGAGCTCTAAACAAGTGTTGCAGAAAAAGCTTTTTATCTGCATTTCTTGGAAGACAGAATGAGTTCTTCCATCTTTGAAAAGTACAGGAAAAAAATGGGATAAGATCCTCTGCAGTGTTTGTGGAAGTAAAAGCACAAACATTTTGCAGCATTGTTATAATTTCTCGGCTACATAGAGTCAAATTTTCAAGACATGAAAACAAACATTGCATATAAACACATGCAAACATTTTCGTCAGATTAAATGTCTTCTGCTCCCACCCAAACCCAGACATACATCTTCACTTTCTACTCCCCCCCAGAAGAAATCCATAAAAGCTTGGTCAATGGATTTTACATTTAAAAAAAAAAACAAACCCACACGAACATTTCAGGTCATCAGATAACTCAATAAAATACAATCTTAAAAGAAGTAAGAAAGCATGAATAAAAATATATACAACAATTTCTTGTGTAGTCAAAGTATCAGCATTTTCCATATAGAACATCCAATATTTTGCTGCATTTTAATTAAGGTGTCTAAACATTATCACAAAGAACTGCAAATTGGTCAGAGCACGCAGTAAGGAAAATTAAGCTCTAAAGGCTTTTTATCACCATATTTCAGGAACCAAGGGTGTAAAATGTTCTAATTTGGGATATATTAAAAGCCATAAAAGGTCTTTCAAAAAGATTAATGGTACTTTGCTTGGATTTAAGATAAGGGCTTTAGCTGGTTGGAAAAGCAGGGCCCTGGCTAGACCCTTGAGGCATTCATCTTTACAGCCACTTGGAAGATTTGTAAAAGCGTCTGCATAACCTCAAGCAAACGCACTGCGACATTTTTTTTTAAATTCCTTTCAATTTTACAGGTTTAAAGTGTGTAAATCATACTGGGTAGTAAAGCTGATATAATGGTTCATCCTTGTAACACTATATATATGTGTATTTTGAGACAAACTTAAAAAACAACTTAGTTTCGACAGGGCAAAGACCTTTCCATTTTGAGGTTGACCAATAATCATGTCAAATATCTTACACTAGATGTTTAATGCAGCATAAATGAAAATTTCCTACTCATCTGAAATTGTTACCTTGTAACAAATATCTGATGCTTTGCTTCTTTTTGAACACTTTCAAGGCATTTATTTAAAAATACCAATTATCATACTTTAACTTTTTAAGGAATAACAGGTCTCTATGAAAAATATTTATGCCATTCTCTTTTGTTCTTTAATTAAATGAAAACAGATGTTTTCTGAAGTAAAGCGGAACCATTACTGGAGTACTTAAAGTGTTAAGGTCTTTAATTTTTATATCAGTTTGGTCTACAATTCCTGATTGTCTTTACTCAAGCTCAACATTAATGTCAAGCAAGTTACCTAGGAGACGAAAGAGATCAAAGAGACAAAAAACCCTCAAATGTCTGATTAATCAAGCCTGCAAACAGCTTATTTCTTTTAGCCTGCATGCAAGTATGAAAATGAGATTCTGGGAGCCGTACATTGTGCAGATTTGTTCATTCTTATCAGAACAAAGCCAGCGGCAGCTTATTTCATGGATCATTGGCACTGTCATCAGTGCTACACAGAACGGGTGACAGCTCCTCATTTTGAGGCTTGAACAAAATTAGCAAAAAGTCGGCACAAATTAGCCTCTCATCTTTTTAGTAATATGACATTATTCATTTACTTTTTATCCAATTTTTAATTTTTTCCTTGTCAGCTATCCCTTTCTAGTGTTTCTTGCACAGCATCATAAAACACTTTTAAAACAAGCAAAGAAACGGCTGAAGTTGAAATAGAATGTAAAGTTCAGGCAGAAGAGTAAACATTTTTATTAAGTTACAACAGAATCTACTGTAACTTCCAGAAAACTTCCTTGCAAATCAGGACATTTAACATTAAATACCACAAAGCAAAGACTTGTCTTTAAGATAGGACTGTAAAATGTAAACGCTGAGTGATACAAGTACTGAGACAACGGAATCAGGAACAGCTCCAGAAATATTGAGGTATGAAATACAAAATGTTAAACCTACAAAAGCGCCAAAAAAACATCTATATTCAAACAGGTCCTGAAATATCCTATGATCATAGCAGAGAAGCCAAACAGCCTTTTAATATAGTGTTACAGTTTCTCATCAAATATGAATCTAGTTATTTCAGGTTTGCCTCTAGCAATGATTTTCTCCTTTTATGTTATGGAATGTTATCCATTGCTGACGTATATAAAATATATAAAGCAAACAAGAATATCGAGTGGATTTTGCAGTGAAAATTGTCCCCTTTCAATGATGTGCTCAACTTCCCCTGTAAAATACTTTGTAATACCTTTGTTGTATTTTTATGCTGTGTATTACAACATCATATTATATTTGGATGACACAGTAATGGAGCAAGGACAGAAAACTGTTCTAATATTAAGCTCTTTGCTAGACTTAAACATTTAAATGCAAGTAACTTCTTCCATTCATGAGAAAATACAGCATTAAAAAATTAACCATAAGCTGTTAGATGCTTTACAGAGCCCCCTTATAACAAAGGCAGTTTTAAAAAAAGAACTGTAGTACTGTTTTCAGCAATTTCTTTATCTCTGTTCTTCTAAGTAAGAAAGCTTATTAACAAGCTTTGAACTTAAAATCACATTTACAATAATGTGCCATCAACAGTTTTATAAGCTAATTAGAAAAAAAGATTAATTAATGACTGGCTGCTAATAAAATGGCAATCATGAAGAAAGAAACCAAGGGTGCTAAGCTTCAACTACCACCAATTAAGAGCTAATTACAAACAAATTATATATGTGTTTTGCTGTGGGCTTTAATTTACTAAAATGGTTTTAATTAAAAGAGAAAACATGCTGATTAATTGAACTGCAGAAAAAATCTACAGTATAAACTGTGCTTTGTCTGTCTCTTTAATTAGACTTGTAACATCTGAAATCTTTTTTTAAGGTTTGTTAAGGAAAAGATATACATAATTAAGGGAGCATAAGAATGTAATTCTAGGTGATAACCCTGCCCTGTTCCAAAGGTTAAAAGAAAACCACCTCAATGAAGAGGAATATTTGGAAGCACCTTCACTAAGGTAAGAAAGGAAATCCTGCACAGACAAAAAACCTCTTTTTTTTTTCCTTTCTTTTTTGGGGGGGGGGAGGGGGGGGCAGTTCTTCAACAACAAGAGCCCCAAGTCAATTTGTGCTTGGTTACACTCCATATAAAATTGCATAACTTCAGGTACCTAAAAACACTGGGAAATTGTGAACACTGCATAGAACTTAGAAATTTTATTTTACCAACAGAATAGCATCAAGTACTAACTCCTGTCCATATGTGACAGTGATGTCATCACAATCAATCACACCCTACCCAGACTGTCACATGGAAACCAGTTTCCAGAATGGTTCTCAGTAGTTATGACCCACAAACTGCCCTGTGTACTTCCCTTTCTAATTTATATGAGTAGAGGTTACTTGCAGACAGGAGATACTAATTTGATCACGACAAAATGGTCAAAACTGATGCATCAAATTTTGAAGACAACAGCAGGACTGATCTTGCTGTAACATGAGGATATTCCAGTGAATAGCCAATTAATTTCATCAATTATGATACAGATCTTTCATTTAAGTTTGATTGAATACCAGTGTCCCTATAAATTGCAGCTTTTTAAGTCTTTCCCCAAAATGCCAGAAGCCACTAAGCCAAGCACTTAGGAAGTGCTGTCAAAAAGTCTGTGCTATTTAGAGACTGACAAGTGCTACAGCAATTTAGCACACTAAATTATAAAATATTTTAAAAGTTACTTTTGACAGGTAAGTTTAATATGGTCAAGATTATTTTATCGTGTTCAAGTTACAGTCCTCAGGCTGATGTGCTCTTAGACAATGTGGCACCCACCTACCAGGCAGCTCACACAAAAAACACCAGCAAGTGCAAAGTCTGAGCTTTACTCAGATCAGTTCTCACAATACTAGATCAATAAGAAATCTACATTCTGCTTTTTGAGACACCAAACCATGATTTGAGCACAAAAGCACTATGAAAAAAACTCTTTCTATAGGGGGAAAAAACCTTGGAAAATATATTTAAGGTGTGGTGGTGGGGAATCTTTTAAGATTTTTTGGTTTATGTATGAAAATAATTTTTACAAGTATCACTCCAAATTGAAACTGATTTCTAGCAGAGCGAAATTACTACATATCTGCACATACCATCCTTACTCAAAGGGATAAACACATCCAGCTATGCACAGTCACAGTGTTCTAATTTATCAACATTTATTCTTTAAAAAAATCTATGTGGATTCCCACTAACACAGTAGGAACAATTTAATTACATCTCAAGATAGTATTCCAGAAAGATTTTTACAAAGCATTAAAAAGTTGACACAATTCCAAGTGTTTGTTCCCAGATCCATATCCAAGTACCTGCTACTATTAGATCTCAGCTATCCTACCCTCAGGCATCACCAAAAAATCATGTAATTTCAGCCCAGATAAGTGTTCACATAAACTTTATTCTCTTAATAGCTTTCATTCTAAATGGCTCAGAATTTTTTGGGTAACTCCTACATTAACATTTCTATTGGCATCTCTCAAGTTAAACAAGTCATCCTTAAATGCAATGTTCAAACAATAGCTTTAGGTATGCCAGTCTACATCTGAGAAACACAACTATAAAACACGAAGGACTCTGCCAATGCTGGAAGCCCTGGAATGTGATAACAAAGACAGCAACTGGATTACAATAATAAACACTAACTGTGCATATTGCACCATGCACGTTGCAATGAATTGCTTAGTTATTTAATACTAATAGTACTGTACTGTAGGCATTAAAGACATAATTCAGTAGTCTGTGCTTGAAGATCTACAGTGACTTAACTAAAGGAGTATGACCCACCTGCATTAGGTTGTTGCTCAAGACATTTATCAAAGCAGTGTTGATCTTGGACACTGTAACTGCATCACAGCACTGTGGTGCTCCAGCCAGAAGCTGAAGGAACAGAGTTACTGGAGGCCTAAATTATTCTCTACAACATAATGCAGAGGTGCCCATATTTTTTTCAGGAAAAACTTAACTCGTGTATAAAATACTGAAATCAAGAATTTCAGGATCACCAGATCAGTGAAGAAGAACACTCTACAAGAGAATGTGTTGTGGGGATGGCCAAGGATGCCACAGGTAGAGATCTGCTACCCTGATAACTGACAACAGGAGACAAGGGGTAACAGTTTGTAGCGAGGTTTGCCCATAGATTAGACACAATATTCAGCAGCATTATGCACATACAGTTCATTTTTATGATAGAAATGCAACTGCAAATAAAAAAGGGGGAGCACACCAGCCAGTCTCAAAAGCTACATATGAATCCACCATGCAGTCACTACTAAATACAGCCTCATGCAGGAGGTATCCAAGCTCTAACTCTCACTCCAAAACCTGGAATACTCCTGGACTGAGAAGTTTTGTTTTTAAATCAGCATTTGTGTGTATTTGTCAAAGCAAAGAAAACAACAAATAATATATTGTCTAAAGCCTCATTTACTGCAGTGCAATAACATTTTCCTTAAAGGACCTGCAACAAGTACCACTTGGAAACCTGAAGACTCAAAACCTTAAAGCGGTATCATTTAGGTTTTCAGAATGTAAAATTCCATGATGCACTGACAGCTGCTAGATTATGCATATTGCCTAAGTCATTACTGGTTTTAAATGAATCTGATTTTAAAAAACCTTTTCTCCCTGTGTCATAACGATAGGATATTGACAGCATCATTTTGACATTCCTTTGCTTTTTAGGACATGTTTTTACCGTCTATACTCATCATCTGTTTATTTTTGGCTTCATTTTTCTAAATACTGAAGCTGCCCTATCAGTTTCACAGGCTTATAAATGTTATACATCAAAAATTAGTTTCACTTATTAAGGCAGGAAACGGCTTTAAGAACTCTGGGATCTGTGCCTCAAAGCAAAAGCTTTATCAGCAGGTTCCAGTCACTGCTTCTTGCAAAAGAAAATGGTGCCGATTAAAACCCCATACACCTGATTTCAAAAAGAACACCTACCCACTGAACATTTCTCACATGGCTGTAAGGGGGGCTGCACCCCAAACAGAAGACAGCTGTTTCTCACACACTCTCTGTCCCCAGCCCTGTAACACCGCTCAAGAAAAATGAAAACTATACATAAAGAGATGAAGTTGAGATAAAAGAACAATAATTCATCCACTTATTACTCCAGACTTCAGAAGTGGTACTTCAATAGAGCCACAGTATAGTTCCATGCCTGACTTGCTCACAGAGTTGTGCTGCATTTGGAAGTTAGAGGGATACAAATAGCCACATAATTTAAAAATTAACTCACTTCTTAGAGGTATTGTATTTTAAAACTGACATTTTTGTAAATGGCTAAGAGAAGAAAAGTAGCAATTGAATCAATACTATACAACATGAAAGCAGTATTTTATTAAGTGTACTTGTATACAAAACAATGATTGTTCAATCAACCTCTTCCATAATCAAATTCTCTTTTTATAGCTCTTCACTGAAACAGTCACTTAGAACAATTTCCTTAGGAAAAAAAGTATTTTAAAAGATCCATTTAAAAAAAAAGAGCTTCTGAAAATCACAAAGAAAAATGAACCTTGCAGTGAGCAATGGAGCACATCTTTACAAGAGCAGAGAACCCCAGTGAATTCACATGGATTCTGCCTCGACAGAACTCCTCATGAGAGATCAAGCCAGTCATTTGAGTTTTCCTTCTTTCAACATACTATTTGTTCAGATAAACCCACTTAACCAAAACCAAGTCAAGGCTGTGAATACTAATAATGTTTCAAGCATTTTGTTTTCAGAATTACAACATGCTAATATTTGAAAGTCAACAGTTTGGAGCTAATGTTCCACAAATAATAATACACTGCTGTAGCACCTGGGATATGCTAGATGTTGTATAATCCCATGGCTACCAAAATCAGATAACAGTTTATCATAAATATTACAAAACCTTAAAACTTCTTACATTAATTTGTTTTTATAGTCAAACAATTTGCACTAGAACCTCAGTATGTTTTATTGATTATAATACTCCAACCACTTTAGAGGAGATGGAATAATGACATTTGTGAAGGAGAACAGCAAGTGTTTTTCATGTTGTACACATGAAAGGTAATAAAACAGTCAGAAGCTGGTCAGACTTAAAGGGAACATCAGGACACATTCCTACCACTGTCAATAGCTGTTATCTCTGCAGACTGAAGTTTGTGATCGCTGGTAACAAGGCAGATAAGAGTCCAGTCATTAGAAACTGCCCTGAGTGACTAAATGGAGGAGTTTAATGATTTTTTAAGAACACTCACTGAGGAACAGTTACCTTTTCCTAACCTCACAGAACCTTAAGAACTGTATTTCCCACTTCAAAAGCCGTCTGTTTTTAAAGCCATCACAATACTGTAATACATCGCATTAAACAGATTTAAATCTGCAATTTTACATTAAAGCTTAGTTTAAAACACTGTATTTAAGAAACATTTAAAATATTTGTATGAGAATGAGAAGCAGCCAAAATTTGTCTTTGCTTTCCTAATCCTTTTCTAATACCTTTGAATTTTGCAAGCATATACAGTGGACAGAAAATTCCCATTACCTCTGTGAAGATGGAAGAATATGCAAGATAAAGGAATGAAAGCAAAAATTATATAATGAATTTTTAGTATAAATCTAGAAGATTTATAGTTTAAATCATACAACTCAGATGACTTAAAAATGATTGATTCTCCACTCACTGAAATAGCACTTTTTTTTTTCTTTCTTACCTGGCTTCAAAACTATTCAACTATCTTTTTATCCTAATTTTTTCCTCTGCATTTTCTCTCCTATGCACAACTAGCAGCGGGCAAAACAGCCTTCATGGACTTTAGCTACTTCAGCTGCTACCACCTACCATATGTGCACCAATTTAATAACTTCTTAAATGAAATTACCAGAGCTATCTGATAAGATTCCTCACCAGTTTTAAGTATTCACTAAGAAGTACACCCCGATTTAAAAGGTCCCATTTTGTGGCAAAGAGAACATAGCTTTCATGAAACTACTCAGCTACACCGACTAACCAGACAACATCTTGAAAAAATGGTGTTTCACTGGATTTTAGATATTTATACACAAAACAATTATGACAAGGAGGAAAAAAAAAAGTCCAATGCAATTCTAAGACTACAGCAGTGTATTTGACAACCATCTACTCCCATTCTTCTTCAGAATTCTTCCAGCCATCAACTCCTGACCACAGGAATACACAGGAAAAAAAGTATAGGCACACAGCTTGGAGTTCATATGTCCTTATCTGCTCTAGGCTTGCTAAATCTCTACCTGTCTTCAGACTTCTCAAGCTTATGGGTGAGGTAATGCAAAAAAAATATGAGGCACAGGGAACTGAGAGGAAGGAAATGTCCTACTCCTGTCTTCTTGGCTTGCAACATGGAGAAAAATCAAAAGCTCAGTACAGATGACCAGTTACCAACTCCTCTCAGTTGTGGAGTGAGCAGCAAAGCTCTAAAGCAAGGTTACTTGGGATAGTTCATGGCTGTATTTTCAGTTCTTAAACAGAGACACAGCTATCCAAGCATTGCTCCATCAGCAGCTAAGTCCTTCAATCACTGACAAGAATCTGCCCAGGAAACGGGAAAGATGCTGCAAACAATCTTCACTGCTGTTTTAGTCATGACACTTTTAGTCCAGATGTGCAAAACTAAATGACCCCTCAGAGTTTTTGTTAACAGCCCACTTACCTCACGAATGGCTAATCTGTCACTCAGCTCCTCAGCCTTGGCAATGTCACCTTCAGCCACACATTTCTCTATGCTCAGTTCAAGGCCAGACTAGGGGAAAAAAAAGGCAAATACCTTTAGAACAAAAAGAACATATCTAAAGAGAGTACCTCCTTTCTAAAAATATTTCTTTCATAAAATTCTTTGAGACATTGCATAAACCTGTAATTTCTGTGTACCACAAATCACTCTGTCTGTGTATTGTAATGGACAGTATAATTAAGAATTCACTGAGAGGCCGCCTGAGCACAAATCATTGCATTAGTTCCACCTTATGTGCAGGATAATACTATAGGTTAAAAAAATTACACGGGCTAGTTTATGCCTGTCACAATAAAATTTCATCTGAAGATCTGGCTTATCTCTTCCATCCCTGGAGCTTTCTAAACAAAATGTGAAATATATGTGTCAAGTAACATGAAAAATGGCAATTACCACTGTATCATTACTGTTCTAAGATATTATCATTATCCAAAAAACAGAGTTCTGGCACAAACCCACTCCACTGTGCTAATAAATTAAAAATTCTAGCAGCCCTATGGAAAACAATGAAAAAGCTTCAGGATTTAAAGGTTGTTTTCTTATTTTCCGAGGTTACAATCAATGTAACATAACTTGTTTAATGGCAACACTTACAAATAATGTAACAATAGAAAGTAAATATTTCCTGGAAATTATAGTTGGAAACTTCTGATGGAATACAGAAGAGTAGCATAGCAATAGGCACTGACTTCAGAATTTCACAAAAAAACTCACTCTCCTAACAAAAGACAATTTACAGTTTCACTGGTTTTAAATATTAGTGAAGCTAAAGAAAACACATTTGACAGTTTCATAACATACACTTTCTCAAGAGATAAAAGTGAAAAAGCTAATGGAATTCTTGACAAACAGTGATCTGCAAGCACTGCACTTGAATTATTTCAGGTGGTAAATGAAAAAACCACACAATTGGAAGTTGCAGCAATGGCAAATTCTGTTAAGATGCCTTTTCCGAAAATAATGAGACATATCTTCCATGAGGGATAAAATTCCCCGAAATTATAAGGAAACCATCTGCATTTTAACACTTTGGGCCTCATTCCAGAACTACCCTGAGCAGTTTAATGACAACTAAATAGGCACCAAAAGTAAGAAGCAAACAAATCCTCATGACCTGCACATAGAAACTTACTTTAAGAAAATGAAAAATACAAAAATTATCACAAAGGAAGCTAACTGAACATTTCATGCCATAGATCTTACAGAGAACTTTATAAGAAAAACTACAGAACCAACAGCGCTACCAGAAACTCACAATATAATGAGATTCTTAACTTATCCATCATGCGTGCCAATTATTTCAGATATGACTAGTTACACGGTAATATTTATGAACAGAATGTGCTATGAATCCAGTCAAAATGTATGCTAGCTTTGCCCCTTTAATTCTTGTAGCCACTGGTGTCAACTGAAGGATTTATGTGAGACATTTCAAAGCTAAAACACGATGAAACAAAAGAAAAGGAAAAGTCAAACAATGCATATGAAGTGTTCTGTCTCTCACAACAGGAGAAAACAAATCCAGACAGGAAATAAGCCTGGATACTGTCTTAAAAGAAAGCACAGCAACCATTCAAGGACATTTATTTAAAAAGTTCACAAAATTCCTCAGAGGGACTTGATCCTTTACTTTGAAATAGCCTCAGTTTTATTCCTATCTCAGTCAAGGACAAGTTCTTTTAGTACCAAACACAAACTGCGGCTGCCTTTGTATTAACAGTCACCTTTTGTGGAGCTCTGCTGTCCACAGGTGATTCAAATCTATCATTGATTCCAAAGTATTGTGTAAGTTCTTTCCATTTGTCTTCATTTTCCAACTGCTGACTACTAAAAACAAACAAACAAGTCATTAATACAACCACTTCCCTGTCCACAACTTGTAACATCCTTTTCAAAGCTAAAATAAACTCTTCCATTTGGCAGACATGGTCTTTTCACCCATTCAGTTTTTAACTGAAGTGAAATTAATTATTCCTTCCCCTTTGTAAGTGTAATTTCACAATCTTGAAAGCAAGCTGATAGAATCATAGAACCATTTAGGTTGAAAAAGCCCTTTAAGATCAAATCCAACCATAAACCTAACACTGCCAAGGAGGAAAAAGAAGGGAAGGAGCAGGCTGAACAGGAGGCTGTATGCAGTAATTAGGAAGAACATTAAATCTATTATAAGTTACATTAAATAATACATTTGTGTTGATTTTTAAAATCAAGCAATAACACTCCATCAAGCAATCACTGGTACAAATTCAGCCTGCCCAACAGAGACACTGAACAAATTTAAAAGATATTTTACACAGCGCTCAAAGCTAGGCTTTGGCTATGAATGTGGTCAAGCTTATTACAAGTTTTGCCTGCTACTAACAGACCTCAGGTAATCCCATTGACCCGGTTATACCTCTCAGCCACTTCATCGGTCTTTTTCTGTTTTGCTAAGGGAAAAAAAAAAAAAAAAATTCGACATTACACAGTGATACCCCACAGCATCCAATGAAGTTAACAGAGCTCTAATTGGTCACATTTCCTTTGAAAGATCACCACACTGGGATTTTTACCCAATGATCATGTGGATTTAAACCACTCAGCTGTCAGAAACTCCTACAATATCTGTGAAGTTTTAACCAGAATACGCAAGTTTTACAGAACTACTGAAATACCCTTAGCCATTATAAATCAGTATTAACTGAGTAAGTTTTGCCTCCTTTTTTAAGGAGAGGACAAATGTATTACTTGCATTCTATGTAGCAATCTACAACCTCACTACAACCTTGCAAGTGATGTATACAAGTGGAAAAATAAAATCCTAGGTAACAGCTAGAACAGAATTCTTCATTTAAAAAAAAACCCAAACCAAACAAAACAACACATGAAAAAAAAACCCTAAAACCAAAAATACCAAGCCCACAAAACAGCATGTATTGATACAAATTCAATTTCAAAAGGAATTAATTCTCTTAATTATAAAAAAACCACCTTTTCGGCGGCGCTTTCTTTTTCGGCATCTGTTTTCCTCTTTTGCTTGCATTTTCATTTCACGGTGTTTCTTCTGAAGCTCCACAAATTTCTACAGGATTATGAAAAAGCAAGTCAGTATTTTTAATTTTCCCCCATTTTTAAGAAATTACATAGAGAAATGTCTCATTATCCACAGTGCCAGGTGTTATCTATAACATCCAAATTCATAAATCGAGAACATCCAACTCTGACGGTGTTAAACCGGAATTGGTGCTAATCTTTCATCACCTCTCTCTGACTTTCTACCCTCCCTACATCTCAGGACTGTTCAGATCTGACAGTTCTCTCATGGGATGTGACACAGAACACACTTTTGCTGGTTCTGCACTCCTGAGTTATTCCATGTATTGTTATTGCCCAGCTGGTAGTCTGCAATTCACAAATTAGTGACAGCACGGTCCTTGCACAGCAGGCTACCTGCAAGGATTGATGGATGAAAGAAAGCAACTATTTTTTGCCAATTCTTATTCTGAATCCAAAGCCTAAAACACAGATTGTTTTGTTAAAGGGTTTTTTTTTCCTCCAGTCTTTACACGGAACTGCAAACTCAGGTTATAAGGAACTCCTGAGTCTGAATGCTTGCAACTAACCCCTACAGCAAGCAGCAGGGCACACCTCCACCTCCCAGGTATGCAGCACCCCCCCAGTGGCTGATACACTGAGCTGTAAACCCCTTTCTAATGCAGAAAGCACCTACCCAGCAGCTCAGAGCCCATAAACCACTGAAAACACAAGTTTTATGCAACTCTATAGTTATGACAACTCCTTGCTGTGCTTTCAATCACCACCAAACTACCACCTAAGCACTTCCTTCCTAAATTCCTGATCACCTTGCTTGAAACAATCTAAGGTGTATCCAGTCAGATCATATTTTATCTCATTTCAGATTCATATATTGACTATTCACACTGAGTTATTTTAATCTAAAAATGAGCCATTCAACTTTTGAGTACACGGCATTATGCTCATTTGGAGACCTGCAATGATACATACATTCCAGATATTTACAGAAACTCCAGGAGGGCACGTATGAGATTCACCTTCTTCATCTGTCACTGGTACCACAGTAAGTTCACTGCTGGCATTACTTTCCTGTCCAGTCCCCTGAACTCTTTCAGTATCTTCTTTTGCATGCTGCTTTGAACAGGAATCAGGTGATTCGTCTCCATCATCAGAACTTAGATCAACATCACTTTCATTCAGTCCTGGAGGTAACAGCCCACTCCACATCTTCCAGTTTAAACAAGTCCAAACCACTTCAAGTCACTGCAAAGACACCAGGTTACCCATCCCAAGATAAAAACAACCTGCAGAAGAAAGAAACAGCAGAACATGTGATCAGAAACATTTTAGCTTATCTTACATAACTATCATTACATGTTTTAGACAAGCACATTATACAACTTCTAATACTTACTATTTCAGAAACAAGCAGACGACTTGAGTACACAGGCTGACACTACTGGTTTTTTTTCCCCCACTCCTTGTCCTTTAAAGTTGTGCCACTGTGCGTTTGCTTATAGCTCCTTTCAGTTTAGGGGCGACACTGCCGCAAACGCCTCCCGTCCCTCCACAAGGGTACAGCACGACCACCTCCCCTCGCCGCCGGGCCGCGACAGGGACGAGCCCGTCCGGGGAGGCGGCAGGCCGGGGAAGCGAGGGGGGCCCGCTCCGGAGGCAGCGACTGGAAGAGAAACGCGGCTCAGCACTGGCCTGGGGGAAGGCAGCCGGCACTCGCCGTCCCGCCAGCCCCCGCACGGCCGGCGGCGCTGCCGGAGCCCCGGCGGAGACCCCTCAGTGCCCGCGAAGCCTCCGCAATGCCCGCGGCCCGCGGCCGTGTTTACCTGGCCGCCATCTTGGCACCGCCGGAACACCCCGCGCGCGGATTGGGCGGGGCGGCGCAGCCAATCGGCGGGCGCGCCGGTCGCCATGGCAGCGGGGCGGGGCGGCCCCCGGGTGTGGCCGGCGTCGCTGTGAGGGGAGCGCAGCGGAGTGGGGGTGGTTGCTGCGCCCTTTGGAGCGCTGCCGGGGGACCTCATGGGACAATGTGTACCGGCGAGCAGTTGTCAGAGTCACAGAATCATTTAGATTGGAAAAGGCCTCCGAGATCACCGAGTCCAACCTGTGACCCAACGCCAGTGTGTCAACCAGACCATGGCGCCGGGTGCTACATCCAGTCTTTCCTTGAGCACCTCCAGGGCCGGTGACCACCACCTCCCTGGACAGCCCGTTCCAATGTTTCATCACCCTTTCCATGAAGAAATTACTCCTAATGTCCAACCTAAATCTCAATTGATGCAACATAAGGCCATTTCCTCTCATCATGACTCTCGTTCCCTGGGAGCAGAGCCTGATGCCAGTCTGGCTCCAACCTCCTGTCAAGGAGTTGTAGAGAGTGATGATGTCCCTCCTGAACCTCCTTTTCTCCAGACTAAACATCCCCAGCTCCCTCAGCTGCTCTTCATCAGACTTGAGCTTCTTTCAGAAGAAAGGCAAGCATCAAGTTGTACAGCAGTCCTTGCTGCCATAAAGGAATATGGCATCTCTTCCAACAGTAAGCCTTGTAGTTAAGCCACACCAAAATGTTTATGCTGGGATGGAATGACGAGGGTCATACTCTTGAAGAATTGAAAAATCCTTGCACAGTTCCCAGTAGTGCCTTGGATTAATGTGGTAAAGAGAAAACCACAAAAATGCAAAGTCTGTGCAGAGCAAAGGGCTTGTTTATCTGGAAGACTGTTACACTTTGTCATTTCAGCTTTCATAAGTGAGGCAGACGACACAAGTATTTCGGAGCAGCCTGAATATGATTCAGCAAGAACACCTTGTGTACAAGGAGCGACAGGAAGGGAGGCACAAGAAAAAGACGAAGGGATAAGGCTGACATCACTAGCACTGAAATGTGTCTGAAAGACAGGAGGTTTCCCGTCTTTGAAATAATTTGTGAGGAGATGTATTTTTGAGTGATAATTTGACAGGTTGAAAACTGTATCTCAATAGGATAATGAGACTTTTGAGAAAGGAATTGTTGACCCCAAATCATGACATAACCCAGTTGTGGACAAACATGAGAAGAATGAGAAAAGGGCAAGTGTTATGAAGGTGGATGATAGGGTATATGGCTTCAAGTAGGAATTTCTTGGTTGATCCCAGCTTCTGGGATTGGCTGTGCATGGAAGCAAAAACTATATGCCTTTCTCATGGACATAAATCAGATCTTCAGATTGTTTTCCTTTTTATGCCACAATTTCACATCCTCAGATTCATTTCTAAAATCAATTAATTCCGTAAGTAATCACTTTTTCATGAACTACATGTAAATTTCACACTCAGCTTGCTAACTAGATTTTCCTCTCATGTGGGAAATCAATTTTTAAGAGAGTTATTTTATTTACATTGAATAATTGGTTGTATTTGGTACACAGATAACTGGTGATTAATAACTGTATTGATACAGGATATTCATTGCCATTTGTTCTAGTGAGTTGTTAGACCATTAGAGTGCATGGTATTTTCTTAATGTGACCAAATTTGAACACTCTCAAAAAACTGAAAGGTGTGTGACATCTTTATGACCTGTAAATTTGTATGTTTGGTAGGGATACATTTTCAGAAGGCAAATTTAATTTCATGACATAATTTGTATCCAAACATCATACTCCTTATTTAGTATCCACAACCAATTCATAGCAAGAATGGCACTGGTAGCACACACAAATGAAGTGCTCAAATAGCCACATTAATTTCATTTTATAATTGCAAAATAATTGTATTTGTCATTTTAAAAGCCACATTTTCAGGGTAATCTCCAGTCCTCCCACAAAAAATTCTGACTTCTCACAGGTTCTTCCGTAGGAAAAATGGTGGCAAGAGCTCCTGCCGGGCTTTCATCAGCCCAGAAGCATTTGTGTTCACAAAGTCGGTGCTTGATGAAACTGCAAAAGAGACTGTTGGCTACTTATCAGAATTTGCAACTTAGTGTTGGGTTTTTGTGTTGAAATAATGTGTAGAGTCCTTTTTATCTGCAGAAGAAGATAGAAGGCAGCGCAACCTTGTGACCAACCCTGATGTCCCTACATCAAATTTGTGATGGCTGCTATTGTGGCCAACACTTGATTCAGTGTCGAGTTTTTCTGATGGCAATTTTCTGTTCCCCATTGAGCAAATATTCAAATAATCTGATTTATTTCCTTTTGGTTAACTGATCTGACTTCCTTTCTCACTTGAATTCCTGTCCTGGAGACCTGCCAAACAATGACTCTCACGAATGAAATGAGTCATGCCTCTGAGATTCTCATGGAACATCAAACTGGCACAACACAGTAATTACAGCTCAGGTATTTCTGATGCTATTATTAAAAACAACTTGAACTTTAGAAGGAAGAACTACTGCAATTAGATGTAATATGAAGTTTATTTTGAATCTTCCAGGATCACTATGATTTTTTCAGGTTCTAGGCAATTTTCTCTTTATCTCTCTTTATCTCTTCCTTTGGCTGCTGTTGGATAGTTACAGATACTAATGTGAGTCCCAGTCTTACACTGTACTTTGTCAGATGTGTTTTGGGTTCTTTTTGAAACTCTGTTAATGAGTACCAGTCACAGAAGCAGTCAGAGTTGTCAGATACCAGAAAAGCTGATGGCTGTGTACGTGCCAGGTCCCCATGGCAGATTCTCACAGTGCAGTTCTCATTTTCAGACCAGCTATAGAACACAGTGAAGGCCTGAACTCGTTCCTTGGATGAGGGTTTGAAGCCATGTCCAACTAATCACAAATAATCCTGTACATGCTTATTTCCACAAAATACACACATTTTCCTAGTGCAGAAATGAAATCTACTCCAACATAAATTTTGCATTATTATCTGGTTTTTTAGCAGTAAATGAGGACATAAGAAACTTCTTCTTAAGCATAGAAATGTGCTACATTTTATCCTTTTGAGACGGTGTTTTCAAACTATGTCAAAATGATCAAGAACTGGATTCTTGTTTAAACATAATAGGAAGGCCTTATTGTATTAGCAGATTACAGTCATTGTGTTAGTATACTATCTACCTTGTAGTCACTTTTGCCAACATAATGAGAAATTTTTCTAGCATGGTTATATTTTAATACAATAAAATTGTGTTGGAAAGGAAAATTAATATGATTTTAAAGAGAGATGTAAAGACAATAAAATAGCCTCTAAGTTTTCTTTCCTAAACTTTTAATTTGTTTCTAACTTAAAATATACTTTTTATCAATCCTTTGAAATAATTATAGTCAAATGAATATTTAAAGTCAGTTAAAAGGTTTACAGATGGCTTTTTTCCACATACTGTGCTATATAAGATCTAAGCAAGTCTGCCCAGATGTTCCTAAATTATCTTATTTTAGAGAAGTACATAACTGGTTAATGTAGCATCAAGCTCTGAGCTTTAATGAGAACATTTTCATGGTACCATTTACAACATCCTTGCTCCTCTGAAGTTTGCATTTTGATGAAAATTCTGACCATAGAATCAGAAGGAAATGTCTATGGTTTCAAGCATCAGCAGCCCATGAACAGGTTGCTTTGTCTACTGTTTAAAAAAGGCATCTCTAAAGCACTAACACACAGTGAGTGCTTATGGAGGAAGTGAGGCCTTCTGTTCAGAATTCCATATTGAAGCTTGGAAGATCTGTACTCGGTTATCATTCTTGCCACAGGCTTCCTGTGAGGAATGAACAAGGTATTTTCAACTTTACTGCCTCTCAGGTGGAAGAGTTTTCATCACCCTTGTCTCTTGTGAGCATAAACTCTGAAGGTTTTGAGCCTGTTTGGAATGTTCACGGCATCAACAGACACTGGCCAGGGCTGCACTGGATTTCAGAGGGTCAAGCCAAGGAACAAATAACAATTAGACAAATTAATTTTGCAGTGTAGGTCTTACAAAATGGTGTAAGCACTTCAAGGTGATGATCTGGGTTCTCTAGAATAAGTTTTTTTGCAGAAGGCAAAAGCATAAATGAGCTGTTGTAGATGTACCCATACCAACCTTAACCTGACTTGACTGGATCCCAGCAAGGGCAGGCAGTGATGGTGTGAAGTTCACCCCTCATTTTGTCGTAGCATTTATTCATCCCCTTGCGATTCCCTTGGAGCCTGGGAAGTGTTGTTTTCTGACCTGACCCCTCTGCTGCTGCATTTGTTATTTTGAGTGCAGGATATGTTTCATGGAACCTGAAGTCATGTAATTTACTGCAATATGAGGGTCTTCACCTAGTATTGGACACATTTAATTGATCCAAATATATCAACCCCAATTTTGTTGTAATGACTACAAAATCTTTACGCTGGATTTGGATCTTGGATGCATTTCTCTGGAATAGAAGAGAAACACCCTTCTGCCAGATCACCAAATGGAGTATCACCTGGCTCTTTTTACACAAAAAGAGTCAGAAAGCAGTTTTCTTAACCTCTCAGAGAGTTTTGCTTTGTGCATTAATGGGTGTTGTTTAGGAGCACAATAGTGAGTCTTACAGCTCATGTGGCACTCAGATATGGAGCAAGGGCAAGGTACTTAACCTCTCCTTGGTTTAGTTTGTGAAAAAAACAACACTGTTTTAACTACTTTTCAAGGATATTAGGTAAAATTAATTAGTTTAGTATTTGTACTGCAATAAAGGTCTATATAATTGGAAGGTCTTATAAGAAACTCAATCGTTTTATTTTTGTGTTGATTTAACTTTGAATGGCTGGTTCTGATACTTGGTACTGTATTTGAAGTGCGCTATTGTTTCATTTTTATAAATAACAGCTGATTTTTCAAGCTCCTGTAACGAACCTCTTTGGTCTCTGTGTATGCCAATGCCCTCTACTGGTTTGAAACACAATCGCTCATCAGAGGGTATTGCTGTGCTCCTTTACTGAGAAAACTGTAATATTTAAATTATTTTCCTTTTCAGAGCAGTAGAATTTTGGTTGTGTAGCCAGGCTTTCTGTGAAGTGCAAGAAGCTGCTCTATGGGCAAGCTGACAGCTGGGTGACTCTTGTGCTACACGTGTAATTCTGTGCCAGTTTTTTCATTGCCTTCTGTGGTTTTGTTTCACTGGATTTGCTGTTCTTGCCGTGAAGGCTCATAGGTAGCAATCCTGAGAGGGAAGGAGACGCACACCTGAGACTTGCTCAGTACCGAGCCGCTGTGTAGATGTTCCCTCAACACAATGGCCACCACTCTAAGGAGCCTCTCTGCTCTTCATCCTGGTCCAGGGCCTTCCAAAAGTGAGGGGTGGTTGTGTTGACAGGCTGTGGTATAAACAACCCTTGAGGCACAGGGGCTGCAGAGGTAATGAAGTGCCTTGAGGAAAAAGTCTTAACTATCAAGGGATGGATCCACTCCCCCCTGCCACAAACCAGGGGTCACGTGGCTGAGGAATGTGTATCCAAAGATAGTGCTACCTTCAGAGAACTCTACTTACAGGTAAGTAACTCTTCTTTAAAGGAGGTATCTTTGTGTGGCAGACTGTTTATGGGAGCAATTTGAATTGAACTTTAAATGAAAAAGGCATATCTCTGTAAGTGGTAATAATTTTAGTCATCTCGCTGTGGCTAGGGGTTGTGGAATTCATTAGCACAGATTAACATATAAAGTGGGTGAGATATCTAATAGCAAACGTAGAGGTTTAGGGACCTTAATTCATCACTGAATGAACAGCGTGTACAGTATTAGGGACTATGAAATTTTTAATTTACACAAAGTGTCCAAGAATATAGGGAATAAATTTAAACCCAAAACAGATAATGGAGCTGTGCCCTGCCTAGCTGGCAAGTTGAATTGTTTTTACACTGAGTGAAGAAAGCTAATTATCCCAAGCACAAGGAGACTGCTAAAAATAATAAGATTATAAAGAATAATTTGCTGATATAATTACAACAAAATTGGGTACACACAATCGTCAGATACATGTATTGCTTGACCTGGGCGAGAAAGTGAAATAAATCCTTCCTCTATAGCCTTCGTAAATTTGTTTTTATCATCTCCAAGTGGTGTTTGCACAGGCAGCACAATTTGCATGTGTAATGTGGCTGTACAAATTGACAACAAGTAAATTATTCAAGGAAATAGGCTGGTCGTGGGTCTGAACTATCTCACAAAGCCTATTCATTTTGAAGAATCACTGAGACGTGAAGCTCATACATCAACCATTTTCTGACAATCCTCAGACTTATTGTCTCCTAAAATGTCATTATGGCTATTATTTATGAAGCTAATTCATTTATTAATATATATTTAACTCTGACTTGTCATGCACCTTAGCAGGCATTCTGTGCACTGCATATTTTTGAATAGATGAAAGAGTTTTGCATGCTTTAATGATTACTGTAAGCTGCTATAGATTTATAGAATGCCGCTTTATTATCTTGCATTAATACCTTTTTGTAACTTTTTTTTTCCTTAAGGCCATCAAATATAAATGGCAAATGACATATCCGAAAGATTGTATAAAAAAAGAGATTTTCTCAGAGTTTGTTGAATTTTAGAATAAAATGAGGTAGTTAACTGTTAAGGCCTAACTCGTTTCTAAGAATCTATAATAATTATGTTGATTTTTGGTGTATTTTGCTAAAAAATATAGGATTAAATATATAAATTCAGATGTTTACTGTATTTTTCTCTTTGAGGACAAGTGGCCATCTTTTGATTATACCAACAGAGGGAGTACAGTTTGAAGGGGGGAAAATATAGTGGATGGAAAATAGGTCTGTTCTGTTCTAATATACATATAATACAGATTATTTCCCCCATATAGAACAGTCCTTAGGAAATGAACAGCACAGAGAGTATGGATTATGAGGTTGCCTTTGGTTCTTGGATTTTTTCATCTTGATTCACTTACATTTAGGGCATATTAAAAGACATAGGGATCACAGTAACCCTTTCCTGACATCTACAGAGTGTCAAGAAACCGAAAATTGCACTCTGCTGTGAGAAACATATTTGAGGTAGTTCTAAATTTTACTACACACACAGAATTCAGATTAAACTTGTAATTATGATAACAAACTGGCTAATTTAAATGCTTACTTATATGACTGTGTGGTCAATTTGACTATTTTTAAGGGACCTGTGATCACAGTTGGAGGTTACTGGCCTGATTTGGAAGTTACGAGCTCCTGCTCGGGGTACTGAGATCACCCACAGATTTGATAGGTCACTTGGTCCTGCTCCCTCAATGTTTGTTCCCATCTGTAAGATGAGGATAAGAAGTTTGCCTTGTTTCCTGTTGGCACAAGGGAGTACATATAGGGGTAAAAGATCTCTCTGGTTAGAGTTGTTCTTTAGTATTAAAATTAGAAATTGTCTTATTTTTCACCTGGTCCCAGGATGTGCCAGGCAGTAAAAGCCATGGGATTATGTTACACCATGGAATGGACAGTCAATTAACAAGGAGGAATTTCATACTCTGTCATTACCTTTCCATCTTACAGAGCTGGGTTCTTCATGGCCAGAGATATTTCACCTTAAATAGAAGAACACAAGAAAGTTTTCAATGTCAAGACAAGGAGTCTTTGCAAAACAAAGAATTACCAGCTCTGTAGGTAGCATGAAGGTCTTTTAAAGCTAATGTTGTAGTGGTAAATACTATAGATCTTCACATTGGAAAACTTATTACTTTGAATTCTTCAACTTCTTTATAATGTGAGTAAGATCACAAAAATTTATATAGGAGCAAACTTCAGTGACCGAAATAAGGACACTGTGAAAAACCAGCTCAATCCAGACAAGGGCAAAGAAAGTAGTCATGTAGTTCTGAGTATGTGTGGTAAATAAATAAGGCTTTTTCATGTCTGAAAGTCAGTAAGAATAATAACTTTCTGTGCTTTGGAAATAGAAGCTTATGTTTTCTAAAGTGTTCTGGTACTTGCAATTTCAGGTGCCTGCCTTGAGACATCTTAGAAAGTAAACCCAGACTTGTAGAATACTTTTTTTAACAGAACCTTGTCAGGTGGTCTAAATTTGCCCTATGGTAATTCAAAATGGTTTAAAATTGAAAAAGAAACCCACATTATTGAGCTTTTGGAGCTTTTTGCCACTTCAGAAACTCCCGGTATAAATATTGGTTGGTCTTCCAGTCAAACATCAATCATTCAGTAATTGGTGCCTTCATAGTTTTTGAACTTGATGGCCAGTTTCAACTAGAAGAAGTAGATTCGCAGCTCTCTGAAGGCTTGTTGGCTACAGCCAGTTAAAGATAGAGACTGAAATTAGTGCTGCCACTGAATCAGTGTGGAAGGCTGATTTCTAGCATATTTTGTGTTTATATTTAATAAGAATATTTAAATAATCTTAAGTTAAAGAAGACAATTCATTGAGTGTTTCCTTGTTATATCACAACGTTAGTGGCTTAACACCTACATTTTTTGCAAATAAAAAAAATAAAGAAAGAAGAGATTGACTGAATTGTTTAAAAAGAGCTTTTATTTTCCTCATCTGACAAGAGATTACAGACTTCTGCAAAGACCCTCTATGGCACATCAAACTCTAGTTCATGCCATTGCTGTTTATGGTAGTGGAGCTACTTTTTTCTTTTCAGGAGATCGAAATTCCACCTGCTACATAAGATATTCATTCATCTTTATTCAGTAACCTGTAAAATTCAGAATGTAGAGAAGGTGCAAATCTGCTTGATATTTCTGGACAAAATTTTTTCAGCTGTGATTTTCTGAGTGGCTCAGCTGTAGAGCCTCAGAATGATGTGCGAAGAAAGTGCCCCATCAGGCTGCCTGTGCAGCTCTTGCTGCTGCTCCTGATGACACTAATCCATATTCCACTTCTAAGTTGGCTGCTTCTCAGGGAAACGCTGCTGCTTCAACATCTTTTACTGCTGATCCTGTTTTACATTTTTGGAACAACCTAGGAATTCTCGTAGCCTCTTTTATAACCAGGGAAAGTAAACAGCATTTATTGTTTCATAAAACACAATTTGTGAACCACGCAATCATTGGGTATTCCAGCTGCAATGCCTTGTGCTGTGTTTTAGTGTATCCTGTGACAGTCCTTGTTGGCTACCAGCATGTCAGGCCATGTGGACAGCCTGAGTGACCAGTTTGGGATTCTTCCAAAGTGTCCACTCTCTGTAGCTACAATATTCAACTCATTTTACTGTCGGCAGTGTGTCAGGAACATGCCAGCTGGTACTCGGGGGACTGCCTGGAGCTGGCTGCTGATAATCCCTTCAAAGGGGGCACATCCAGAAAGGACGTGGAGTGAGCAGCTTCCAGATGCTACAGTTGCAACCAGACTACCTATCGCTACCCCAGAACTGCTCTGCTTTTGATTATACCAATCGGTATTTTGGTATAATATTTGAAATCTCCTATTAAAAAAAAACCAAACAATAAAGCAAAACATAAACCAGGCTTGTTCATTGTGTATTATCCTTCCTTCTGGTGCAGTCACCCAATCAAACATCATTATCCATTGTGCAGCTAAAGGATGCTAACCATCAAGATACCATGGGAATGCAGTAAGAAGAGCAGGGTTGTAAACCCCAGGGCTTAATCCCGATCAAATTCCAAGTTCAATGATTATATTTGCCCCCTAGACTGATAACCAATTCTTCACTTTAGTTTTAAACATTTACACAGTATTGCCAAGTGCTGACAGCTTCAGAAATAGCAGTTGCATATCAACAGTGGACGTTGACATGCCATATTGTTAATTATATTTGCCAAGCACATTGGGATTCTTTGGGATAGCAGAGTCACTGCAAAAAGTAAGGTAATTGGTGTGTATATTTGGGGGGATGAAGGAGTCCTGAACACACATTGTTAAGTGAGTGCTGTTTAATTTCTTTCAGTATCTTAAATGGTCTTTGATTAGAAATAAACATGTCAAGAATAATTATTTGTTTAAATAAAGAAAGGAATTAATGGTTGTAAATCAACACACATTTTGGAAAATGTTTCTTCTTAATTCTACCTGAGAGTGTCAGACAGATCATCATAATTTAGCTCATTTAACCATAGGTTTGTTGTGTCTCATCATTTTTCAAGAGTGATTCCCCAAAAGCTTTAGGGTTGGAATTTTGGTAAAAAATTTAATGTGATGCTTACAATAAATGGAATCCTATTCTTTTCTGTTTAAGTGTTGTCTTGCCTATTTGCAGTTTACACAGAGCTGGTTTCCAAGAGAAGGATGTAGTTTAAGTGATGGAGACATCATCTATACCATCCCTTATCTCTCAACAGCCCATCATTTATGTTGTAAGAACCCAGGATATTTTTTTCATCCTTGGTTTTTTTCTTCAAAACTGCATACTCTTGCTCTGTTTCTTCCTTTTTTTTTTCCCCTGGGATAATACATGCTTTGATAAGGGCCCACTTAAATTTGAGTGCTGAGTATTTTAAGTCCTAAATTTAGTGTTCCTACTCTAAATTCTTCATATATTTAATTTCATCTATTTCAAAGTGTCAGAAAGCCCCAGTCACATATTTTCTATATATTGAACTGTGTGTAAACAGCAGAAGTCTATTTGATGTGGATTTCTGAGTGGTTTGGGGTTTTTTTTAAGGCTTGCACCTTCCTTACTGCCGCTGTTTTATTATGGGTAGGACACCAACCAGTAAGACTGATTCCTGTAGCCTGTCTTTTGGTGTAGGAATCAAATCCAGGCTGGTTTGTATCAGGCCCTTGATGAAACCCAGAAATATTAAAGCAGGCTGGCCTGCCCATTTAGGTTCCCAAATTGAATCCAATGCTGTTAATCAAGAGTCCCAAAGAATGGATGCCTCTTTTGAGGTTCAGGCACCACTTGGCAAATAAAATATTGGTTTTTGAGAGTGCTTTGAATTTCTTCATTAAGTGGCTGCTGCATTTTGCAGATGGTTGGATCATCAGTGAGATCTGTGCAGCTGTGTGTGGTTGGCAGGCAGGTATGTAATTTTTGCATTTGTGAGTTAACCATCAGCAAGGAATAGATTTTAGCAGCAGTGGGAAAGGGAGGAGCTGAGTGCGAGGTTAACCTTGCTGTTCGCACTTCCACTCAGCCAGTGTCAAATTCTGTTTTGTATTGGAAAGCTCAATTGCCTCCCCCGTGGTGCTTTCATGCATTCTAATTGCCAACTTCTTAACAGTAAAGAGTTCTTAAAATACGTAGTGTTTATGAGAATGCAGAGTAACACAGTGTGTTTGGGAAGTAACTGAAACATGCAGTACGTGAGTCATGAGGTGGAAAGGATCAGTGAACTCCTATCAAACTTGTTTGCATTGTGTTGGGTAGTGACAGGTTTATGTATAAACATGAAATGATCTGACTTTCTTCAAAAGACAAATGGGTTTTTCCAAAAAAAATTTCTTTTTTAAAATTATCTTTAAATTCTTTATATTTTTTCCAGTTTGACACTGATGAAACAGGTCAAAAGCACAAATTGCCTGAAGTTTTCCCATTTCTTGTATAGCAATGAGGTAAGTGCCAAAGAAGTAAGATCTATATGGCAGTCCTCTAAGTATTCACTTAAAACTTATAAAAAATATAAAGAAAAAGGAACGATCGAGGAAAAACCAATTACTTGTGCAGAAGTCCATGCATTGGAATGAAAGGAATTATCCACAGCAGTCATTTTTTGAAGCCACATGTACTATATTTCATCTTCCTGAAAGTTAGGAATATACTTGAGATTGAAATTTTAAAAAACATGCTAAGATAGAGGTGGATTAGGGAGAAACGATGCATTTATTAGTTGCCTTTAGTGAATAATCCACTCCCCTTTCCCATATACTTGGTTTCCACTGATTCACATAGGAAACGTTTGGAGATGGTTGTTAAACTCTATCTGCCCCATACATTACTTTTGCAGGACTGTGCTATTTGGTGTACTAATCTCAATAATATGTATGTATGTATTTTCTTAAACTTCCAGAGTCATGTTTCTAAGCATTTGAAGCATAGATCCCCTAGGATTACCTAAATCTGACATTTATCTGGGTAAAAGCTAACATATAAAGCGTCATAGCTAATCACATGTTTTTTATACTTTCCCTTGGAAAAGAAAGAGTTCTGGAGGTGACACACTAACAAATAACACATAATCTGTACACGTGAAGTAATCTTTACTGCTTTGTTACTTCTTAAATATGCGACATGCACCACTCACAAATGCAGCTTGTTATCTTCGTAGCTGAGAATCATATTTATTGTAAGTACCACAATAAGTAAATCATCACTGAAAATTTGGATTGGGAGAAATTACCTTGTGAAGATTCCAAGGCATGCTGTTATTTTTTTAGTCATGTGACTTTAAAGTACAAATCAGTGGTAAAACCCTTTCCTTAGTCACACGCATATGGAAAGAAAATATGTAATCATGAGATTACATGAGAGATCAAAACACCAGAAGCCTTATTTTACACACTTTCATAAAATATGAGGTCTGGAAGGAACTTTTTAAGATCGTCTAGTCTATCTTTCCCAACCCAAACAAAGCTTTACTGTGTCGTCTTTATCTTACTCTACCTCACTGTTCTTAATAGTCAAAAGCTTTCCCTAAATACTTAACTGATGTCATTTGGACTGGCAGTTGAACCTATTCTCCCCTCTAACCAAACCTGACCCATAAACCATTCTCTAACTTTCCTATTCACAAGACAAAATCCAAACACAAATGTATCGTGGAATATGTTTGCTTCTTGTACTTAATATAAAAGTCAGACTGTCATGAAATGCCCCATGCAAATTTTGACTGAAAAAATAAAACCATAAACAGAGATGATAAAAAAAGCAAAGTCTATTACTTTTCCTACTTCTGTGCTATGAGACTACAGAATAATAAATGGAACATTGTGTCAGGCACAACCCAGTGTGTATTCTAGTCAGATATTCTTCAAGTGTGGCAAGACAATCTAGCTTCCTAAAAGAGTGTTAAAATTAACCCTACCTTGCTTGTGCCCAGAGAAGCCCAACTACATGTGCTATTAGTGCATAGCTATCATAAAAATAAATTAGCCAGTCTGCATTTTCAGGTTAATCTTCAATTTCATAATTGAATCAGTAATTACTATAAGTTAATATAATTAGGTGCTAACACTTAATTGAGAATTATTTATTCAGGAATCTTCACTATTGTAACATTTTTTTATAGCTCTAAATCATTCTGAGTAATGGACTGCATCAAATAAGCTTAACCAGAAACTGAATGGACATTACTTGGAATCTTGCATTCAGCTTTTCTGAACTACTTTTTATCACTAAGGTTTTTGTGGAAGCAAAAGTAGAAACAGTGGTTTTGGTAGTCTTTCTAATTCTACCCATGGCTGAAGTGCCACCTGAGCATTTTCAAAGGATTGAGCCAAGTTAATTGGAGAGAGTCCTGCTGTGGCCAGTAGTTGTGGCTGAGCATCCCAAGAGGACACTTTGCCTCTAAGTCTCTCTCAGAATAAGTGATTTACAAACCCTGATGAGTATCTGGTGATTGCAGGTGTGCTTCTACCTTTAGCCTCATATTCAAACATGGATTCATAGTGTGTTTGTTTCACAAGAAATTAATCTTCGTGTCATAGTATGTAGGTGCTATGGCTAATAAACCTGAATACAGAGTGATGCACTTTAAAGATTATCTCAAAGATCAGTGACATTTTCTCGGAGAGTTTTTCTTTTATTTGGATTAAATTAATCTCCGCCAGTAATTTAGTGAAGATACACCAGTTAAACTCTGTGACTTCATTTGTTGTCTGTGCTTGAGTCAAGGTTCGCTTTTTCTGTACCGTATGGTTTGAACAAGTTGCATTTTCCTATGCACTTGAATTTGCTTGAGTTTGTCTCTCTGCCTGCTGCACCAGTTGACTCATTCCAGTGTTGGCCAAAACATAAATCAAAGTATATCACTTGTGAGGTCTGTCGGGGGAGTTTGGGCTTGAGAGTGAGCACGAGTCTGGAACTAACATGACAATAGATTAAGAAAATATGCCTAACTCTAGTAGATAATACTCAATATGCAAAATTAAAGAAATATGGATGAAAGTCAGGTCAATTGCATAGAAGGAAATATGAAAATTCAGAAGGCAACTTGTGTGTTACATCCAAATTTTGCATTGCTGGTTCAATGTATTCCAAACCAAGATGTGTCTTGGTGAGCAGTTCGCAGTGGTTTCACTTGCTGGTTCAGCAGAGAAAAATGCATTTTTCAAAATGGTGTGAGAGTGTTAAGATGACTCTCAGGGAAGTGAGTGTTAGTTGTGCTCTTAGATGTCTGTTTTCCACTTTATAAAGTAACAATGAAGAGCAGTAGGTTCAACAGAACTTCAGAACTACTTTGATAAATTTGTCAGAGGGAAGCAATATTAAAATCTGTGTGTCTGTTTGCCTTTTTTCTTGAAATATAAATTAATTATGACTATATAAAAACCTTTTACCATAGATAATTAATCAGAATCTCCTAATAAACTATGTGTCGACAGCACTGTGTATCTAATTAACTTTTTCACTTCAGAATTGTGCAGTTGAATAATGAAGAAAACATTACCTGATGAATTCTTTTATTTTATGATGATATCTCTAGAGACAGAAAAGACAGAGCAGCTTAAATGCCATCTTAAATTACATCTTGGCCTTGGCAAGCTTTCAGCTGGTTTTGATTTGCATGGAAACCATTTTTGTAAGACTCATATTCTCTGAAAAACAGAACTTAAAGCTATAACTAGAATAAATTATCTATAGCTATTTAGGGCTCTATTAAATCTAGATGCTAGGCACCCTTTTCACATGCAGAATGCAATGGAACAGCTTTTAATACCCTGTCAACCTGTTCTGTGAAAAGTCGATTGGGCAGGGAAGGTTTGATTTGGCTGGTTTTATTAAAATATCTTTCCTCTCCTTACACCATCATGAACCACTCAGCCTAATTTAAACCAGGCAAATTCACCAATCTGTCTTGCATGTCTGTAGAAACAGCTTTTATTTTTAAAAGTGATGACATCTACCCGTAACTGTTGGCATGCAAGCTCAAGACACAGTTATTCATACACTGCTGATAGGGAATTGTTCTTTAGATGATATCCCAATATAGAGAGCACGTTCATGGATTAACTGCGTCCATGCCTCTCTCTTTCAATTGCATCATCCTCTCTGTAGCCAGTTGACTTATCCCTGGGACACAGGGGAAGGGTCAAATCAAATCCCCTTAGACTCTTGTTAGTCAACCTTTTAAGTTTGTTATGCTTTCATAATTTAGGATATGTCTACCTGCGGTACCACTGTGGAATGTAAGTCTTGTCACACCACACAGGAGTTCATAAGAAGACCTCTTAGTACAGCAAAATTATGATCTGATTAAGTCTTAATAATTATTTAGATCAGAGTTTAATTTGATTTATCTGAATTCAGTGCTCATTTACTATGGTGCAGACCAGCCAAACCAAGGAAACTTCTTTGGGTGTGTACTCATGAGAAAAAGGAAAGTTATAAATATCATAGAAGCAAATGCTCGTAATATTTGCACTAAATACTTCAGAAACTTAAAAAGAGTGTTGCTCTCTGTTTCATCTGCTGTGCTTCCTGGAAATATTGATCTAGATCATGTTGTCAAGTGTGCTTTAGAAGTAGGAATGTCTTGTCTAAGCATCGGATTTCCATCTGCCAAGACTTTTCTCTGTGGATCCTCACAAAGTTATTGGGAAAAGTTGCAATAATACAAAGTGGTTTTTTTCTTGCGATGCACAGAGGAAAAATAACCCTGAGACAGACTAATTCTAGCTCTGAAATACTGACACTCAAGGATATGTACAGATGTGAAAAACTATTGCAACTTAGTAGAGATAATCATACACCTTTTATACATCCTAATAAGCAATCTGAAAATGTGTACCTTGAGTTCAGATTTAGAGCATGTTAGAGAGTCAGCCAGTCTGACCTCCATGGTTAATGAATTCCATGAGGAGCAAGCAAACACTAAAAATGCCCTGTAGCTCAATGTCTTCAGCCAAAAAGAACTAATCCAATTGACTGAGACCAAAGAAAACGACTGGGGATGTATGGTTCCAGAATGTCTCTGAGGTATTCAAACCCAAGTCAATTTAAGGACTTGTAAGTTAATAACTAGGACTTTACACATAATCCTGTACTTTACAGGTAGCCAGAGAAGGTTTTTTACAACCAGGGTAATGTGATTTTCATGCATGGTGTCAGTCAAAATTTCAGCAGCTGAGTTCCAGACTAACTGAAGTTTCTTCATCAGTGCAATAGTGAGACCGACAAAATGCTGACATGGAATTGCATTATCGAGTTCTAGAGTGGGCACAGCCATGCAAACTTGTATCAGCAAGGGCAGATACCATGGGGGTTTCTCTATGTTTTAAAACAGAAGGAAATAAACCTGTCAGTAACTAACTCAATGTGAATACTAGAATATACAACAGCCTCAATTATTGCCTGCTATTATATCATTAAGTCTCACCAATCAAATATGTTAAACCAGTACCTTTTGGACTTGAACCTATAAAAGCTGGGAGTCTGTATTAGAACAAACTAGTCACATTTTTAGTGCACATGTGTTAGCTGTAGCAGACGTATTGAGAGAGAGGGTGGGGAAATGACTTTCTGACAGAAAAAAGTCTGTGATAAAGGGTTGCTTTTTCCTTTTCATGTTCAAAAAAGTTAAACTGTTACTTCCAGACACTTGATTCTTGCTTTAGAATTGACTGAGTGAAGGATATCGTTTTCATCTTCAGTGGTTGTTGTTGTAATGATGAGCTGTTTGTACCTTAACAGATGATAAATAGATACATAGACATTTGAGCATAGAGCCACCTGAGTTCATCTTTAAACTTGCCTTGGCAGATGAAACTTGCTTTTCAATAGCTCTCCTCAGATATATTGCTGAAAGTTAAGATACGAGAATCAATCATTAGGGATGAAAGCGCTGGGTATTTATCGGAGAAAGGGTTATTAAAAGAAGATCAGCAATGGTTTTACCAAGAATAAATCCTGTCAGACAGAATATGACCGAGTTCTTTGAAGGAATGACAAAAGAAATAAATGATGGGAACGTGGTGGACATAATTTATGTAGACTTCAGTCAGGGGTGTAGCCAGCAATTTGAAGTTTGTACACATCCTGGCTGATCCCTTGCCCCCTGCCTGCAGTATCCCCATAATCTCGCACAGCAGACAGGCCGTTGCATATGATCACTAATGCAGCAGGCACACAGAGATGTAGATTTGTATCAGAGCTGTGCTTTCAGAGCCCAGGAAAAAAAGCTGGCCCCGGGAAAAAACAGATTGTATTTTGCACGTGCTGCTTCAAATGACAGTTTTAGAAAATGTCTTTAGTAAGACAAAATCAGAAATACAGGTATCAGCATTATAAAGGCAGAATGGACTAGGTCAATTAGAAATGTATTTCTGTTGGACATGTAATAATATTTCTTCTGATGTCTTTCCTCTCTTTTTTGCAGACTGAAAATCAAATATTGATTTGGAGAATTTGTCATTTTTTTCTGAGTTTTTATGAGTTTAGTAACTCTCCCCCTCTAGTTCCTGTTTCCAACACCAGGTCCATAACACAGTTCCCTGTTTCCAAAGGTCTCCTCCACTGTGATTACATCATCTTATGTAAAATGCACGTTTTCGCCATGTTTTGCAAGTATTGCTAATCCAGTGAGTTGGAAAATCTTCTGACAGTTTTTGTTCTGCCTTCCCTGAAAAACTGAGTGGGAATTATACAGAATTTCAGCCATCATCCCTGTGCTATATTTTAAAGCAGTTTCCATATCACATCCATAGGTGGGAATCTATATGGTGGTTACTTACTTGTCCCCTTTTCTGAATGCATTGAAAAGAGTCTTCTCTTCTTCCATTTATCTCATATAATCTGTGATGTATTACTGGATGTTATTACCTTTGATACTGTCATGCTCCTAACTCATATTATTTCTATTCTCCTGCATGTAATTAACTAGACATCATTCTTCCGTATTTACCTACATCTTAAAATTATGCTTTGTCTTACATTTTTCCCCAATTCCTCTGGCTAACTTAGTCTTTTAATTACTATTTTTTCATAATAATAATGTTTCAGCTAAGCTTGAAATAAATCTGTGGCTTTGAAGAGCTACACGTGTACAATTTGAATTAGGTTTCGGATCTGAACTTTACAGGTGAACTACACTGGGTTACTGAGTCCTGAAAATTTGCATCTGTGTTTCAGCTTACAGTTCACCCTAATTTCTGAATTATGTATATATAAGGTACTTATTGTTTGTTTGCAAAATTATCTGGAACTGAAGCAAAGGAGGCTGTATTTGTTTGAGGGTGGATATAGATCTTGAAAATGTGAGCTACGTACTGCTCCCTAATCTTGTGCTACTGAGATTCTGCCACGTGGAATAACATTGAATATAATACAGAGTACCCTGGGTGGTTTTGGTAACACACAGTTTGCAGTAGATCCAGTAATTCTGCTCTCAGGTGCCCAAACACATGTACTTTTGACCACTAATAACATGTATTCTTGGGCACTTTGGAACCTAATTTGAACCTAACATGAGAAGTACTTTACTTGCAAGACCTTGTTCCAGCCTCTAACACGCGCTTTGCTTTTAGCTTTTGTCTGGATCTTCAATCTCTGCAAAAAATTGTTTTTGTTCCCTAGTATTTTGATATATGAAAGATTGGAACAACATAAGGACAGTCTGCCATAAATATCACTGCTTTTTCTTTTTGTAGCATCCTATCTGTTTGTTTCCTCCCATTGCTACTAATGCTCACCACTAGACAGCCAGGGAGATTTGTTCAAGTAAGCATGTAATCACGTCCTCTAAGAAGTGGTGAACCAGATTACCACAAGGCGTGCAAATGTTTGACAGATTATCACTAGCTGTGTGCTTGCTCACAGGAGTCAGGCCAAGCTCTTCTCTTCCCTGTGCTGTGTGCTTTAAAACTGGCTGAATTTGGGTCAGATTGTGCAGGCTCCCCACAATGGCAGTGCAGTGATATGTGGTGGTCTCTCCACCTGAATTGCATTGAATGTCCTGAGCATTTGCCTTGAATGGCAGCGGCTGGGATTTTGTTGTGTTCATCCTTCTGCCAGTGCTATCCTTCAGGGTGTCATTATCAAAGTAGAGCATACTTCTCAACCTCAAACACTGTGAGTCTTGTGGAAAAAAAAAAATCAAGCAGCGAGATATGTGAAATTCTCATTGAATTAATGGGCCTCTTTGATTTTTTGCCCAAGAGAATACAAAAATCAAAAAATTTTTAAGCCAAAAAAATCTGGCGTCTCCTGGGTAAAATGTGAGAGTTGAGAAGTATGACATAAGCATTAGTAGCCTTTGTGCCTCTTGATAGCTCTGCTGAATCTCCCAAGACTCTAAAAGTTGATTTGTCAGCTTAACATTAGCTTCAGCCTTAGCTGCAGCAGTAGCTGTTGTTTCACCTTTATCAGCAGAAATGGTACAGCTGCTGGAGGGACTGATGTGGTAAATCTTTTTGTGACACCATTTTGTTTTTGCCACTATCTCTAATTGGTTTGCTCGTGCACTCTGCATCCCTAGCTAGATAGGCTGAAAGCTTCATCACACTTTAATTAGAAAAGAGCTATTTTAAAGTTACAGAGTTGACTAATTTTATTCATCAAGTCTCTAAGGGTCACATTTTCAAACTGGACCACTAAAAATGCCATTGGTGATATTTTGCGGAGGCTGAATCCACAATACTGCATTATAAGCATCATAACTTGACACATTCACAGAAATTAATGTAGGTCTGCAGCTACAAGCAAAACACTGTGGGTTTTGTGTGTAAAAAATTAACTGACAGCTTCCATCTATTTGATCAGGTCTGGATGCCCAATACTGAGTGGTTGGATATGAAGTCACTTTGGCATGACTCCCTCTTTCTTCTTTTTCCTTCTATTTCCTAGTCACATTAATTGAAATTAATATATTGGTTTGCAGAATAAGGCAAAATAACACACTAGAAGTAAGAGTGGCCACATGAGGATCCGGAAGATTTCTAGGACATTCTAAGGCTGTATGAGATGGCAAACAGTAACAGCACTGAACTTCCTGAATGTCCACATCCTCATCCCTGAGCCAGGGTGTGGGAGGGAGAGAGAGGCAAAAATCAGGGTGATCATCTGAGGTGAACAACACCCTCTGTGCAGGGAAATCTTGCAATGTCCTTGCAGTGACTTGTGGGACTACAGGACAGTCATTGCAATCTCTCACCTGCAAATCCCTTCCTGGCTTCATTGCAGTCAGAAACATTTCTTACTACAGCAGAATCCCATTGTTCATTGTTCTGAAGATATTATACCTTCAGGCATTCTGCAGGGCAGCTTTTATGTGAGAAGGGATTTTCAGTTTGGTCAAGCATATTGGGATTTTTATTATTCTGGGTCCTGATGTAGGGGTCTCTGATGCAGCCTGTTCATTCTGTGTTTAGCTTATTTTTTTCTGCCAAATAAAATCGACTTCTGTAATACAATCTAGATCCATTGCAGTTTGGGAGAGCTCTCTGGCTTGGTATTCCAGATAGGTGGTAGGTCACAAACAGCCACATCACAAATGAAAAACACACCTTGCTTATGCAAGTATGGCTGGATGTTTTCTTCCCCAGTGCATTTTTCTTCTACCAGGTACTATAACAAAGCTAAACTAGACAGGTTATAATCCAGTTTTGAAGATAAAGCCTGTCAGATGAGGGCTGGTGTAAGGTGGAGGTAGCAGGAAGCCACAGCTGACATGCTGGAAACAGTGAGAGTTCTGTTATCTACCTGCAACAAGAGGAGGCAGCTCTTTATTAGTCCTTTTGTGTTTGTGCAGAACTGCAACATTAAATTGCCCTTTGATTTTTAAAGCCTTCAATTTGTTTGTTTCTCTGGTACAAAGAAATTTCTTAAGCAACAGTTAACATAATCTCTTTTCCTTATTATGGTTTTAGATGTTATCTCAGTGTCTTTCTTCATGTACAACGATAGAGAGAGCGAAGCAAGAAATCTATCCTCACTTGATAATCATCAGAGAGGGATTCACCTTGATTAAATGCAGTTATGTTACATCATATTTCTCATCTCTCACTGTAAGCCTTAGTGTTAACAGAGTGTGGGGCTTCATGATATATTCAGGTAATCAGGATGGCACTTAATGCTTTTGTTTTATGTTCTTTTGTTTAGTTGTTGTGAGGGTGTGTGTGCTTTTTCTGTAAAACCCCTGATTTCTGCCTGTATTTTTTTCCTCCATTACTTCCTTGTCCCTAATTTTCCCAAATATGCAGCCCAGGAGAAAGTATTTTGCAAAGTACAGTTGAAGGTGCATTTTCACTATGTCCTGTTATGCTAAAATGTTTGTTATATGCACAGAAAAAGACCTGCAGTTTATAGTAAGGTGGAGTTTTGGTACACTTGGTATTCTGCATTTCCAGCCGTGATTCTGATGCTACATGCTGAAACATGAGGAAACAGTGACATTTTGTCGCAAAATTTCATCTTTTAATCTCATTTCATATGTGTAATGCAGGTGGGTATGTGCTGCTGCTTCTCATTTCCTTTCTTTCAGACTGCTACATTTATGTATGGTGGGCAGCAAAATGAAAATTGGATGGCCCTTCCAGGCTCGTTGGGAACACTGCCATGCTGACCTGAGTTTGCATATTCTTTCCATCCAGCCACCTGTAAACCAGTTTGATTTGTGGATCTAAGTTTCTGTGGGTGAGTGGAGGAACTGTCTGAAAACAGAAATATCTACTATGCTAAAGTTTTGATGTTTCTTGGTTCATTATATTACACTCATTTTTCAGTTTAATATAAATAATATAAATAATCTAAAAATGTTAACATTTTTCATTTTAGTTTGTTAGGCCAAACAGATGTTTTCTATGGTGTAGTTTGAGCTGTTTTTCTTCACAATACACTGCAGTGACTCATGGGAAGTATAATTCAGATGTTTTCAATTAATCAGTTTCAGTTTCATTTTAAAACAAAAGCAAACTCTAAACCTCCTCCCATTATTTCAAAGGGTGTTCCTGCCTGACAGATATATTCAGATTTTATAAGAAAGTCACAATGTTTTGATTCTTATGTCAAGAGCACTATTTTTCCTGGAAGCAGAATTGGGTAAAAAATTCTCACCCAGCTGTAGTGAGATACTTTCATGATTACAGCCTTGCACAGAGAGAGAAACATGAATGTCAGTTGTTTTTCCTAGAATCTTTTCCAGTGTCTTCTGCATCTGCATCTGTATCCTGCTGTGTATTTAGATTCTCATTTTCTTCTGAGTTTAGGTCTCTTCCTTGGTGTCCTTGTTCTTTCAGGAAGTTTTATGCAATGAGAAGGTTGGGCTGCCAGGAAAGTCAGGCTGGAGAGTACTAATATGTCATGCAGACAGCTCGATTAATGAGCATGTGGTTATTTCATATCTGAAAGGTGAGGAGGATGGTTCAGTTTGGGACCTGTTTGGAAGAGGCAAACAAGTCTGTGACAGGACAATTCTGACTGCCAAACAGCCAACTGTAGTGAAGGCTTGGATGATGCTCAAAGGAAAATCAAAACCAAAAACAGGATTATATAGACCTTCCCAGCCTCTGAAATGGGTTTGAGCTATACATCACAAAATGCAGGATTCTCTGTTTCTTCAGTGAAGACTTCTATGTGACAACTTCCTTGGTGATTCTGGAACCGAAGTAGTGTTGGGCCGTGGCAATGTACTACGTAAAACTCAATTATTTGGAAAAAATCTGAATTGATCAATAAACACAAGGCTTCAGATGAACCTCCTATTTATTCTGTGTGTGTAGGACTTTTATTTCACTCACTGAGATCTACGTACAGCAGGTAATTAAATTGTCATTAAATGCTTAGAAGAAAGTTGTGTTCAATTTGCTGGGGTTGAGGGCTGACTAGATTGGCTTGAAGCTCAAATTGTTTACATTTTTATGGACAGTAGCAACAGATTAAAAATTAGCTTACTTTATTTTACCAGCCTCTTAGGACCAAGGTATTGATGTAGAGGAACAGCCATCCAAATTTTCATTTATAGCTAATGACAAAGTGTGCCTTTCAGTAGTCAATCCCGTGCATTTTGTGTTGGATGTCTTGGGTTCTACCTCCAGCAGGTTCCAATGTCCTCAAAATAAATGCCGAAGTAATCAAAGGCAGTAAAGCAGTTTAGAACCTAAACTTCTTAGAAAATCTATGCCCTGGAGTCTTAGGTGAGAATGCTTTATAAATATAGCTGCCAAATGTTATCCTAAGAGTAAAGGAAGTTTGCCTTCTGAGATGCATGTGCTTCCAGGAAGGTGTGGCACCACAGCCTGTACAGCAGCAGCAGCTGGCCTGGGGCTGCTGTCTGCTCCCATTTCCAGCACAGCAATGGTTCAGGGCTCCTGAACTTCCATCAGCTGGGCCATGACAGGTGTGTGCAGCACACATGGCACTGCTGAGGTGCTCTTCTCAAGGTGCATTTACAGGTTTCCCAGTATTTCTGACAGAAGAATAAAAGTTAAATTTGAATATTTTCTTATGCTAGGTGGTTTTTTGGTCATGTGCATTTGATACAATATTAAACCTACCTGTGTGTATGGGTGTATATATATTCATACGTGCATAGATGCATATTTACCTTGTGTTAAATACTTGAGACATGCCTGACGTGGAAATTGTGGCAACGTGTATTAAACAAACACGGGAATTTCTGAAGATTAAATTTAATAGATTATAACAAAAGTCTTTGAAAAATAGCAATGTCCCTGTCTTCCATTTCTTTCAGACACCTTTGCTGCTCTGGGTTATACTCACAGAGTGGGGTTTGAAGCCTCCACCCTTGTATTTCTAAACAGTATTTTCTGTTTTCCATTTCAACTCCAGTCTTCCTTACACACCCTGGAGAAATAATATATATGAAGTAAATTAAGAATAAGAAAAAAAAAAGCTATCTTAAAAAAATTTCTTGCTAATTCAATTTAGTCTTTTGTATCAGAGTCAGACCAAGAGCCTTTTGAATATCAACAACACATCTTGAACTGGTTCTAATTTCCACTGGAATTATCATCTGGATCTGTAGAAACACTTTGACTGAATCTGGCCAAGTGTTGTTGCTGTGGTTTCCTGTATTGGAACATTCCCTTCTTGCTCTCCTCTCTGCCATGCAGGGCAGCGCCTTCTATTCCGATGGCAGCGACATGATCAGAAAGCAATCCATATTGTGGGTGACATGTGAAACACAGCTCTACATAATGTATTTGGATAACCATTGATTGCTGAGTTTTGGAGATAATTCTTCACTAAAATTCTGTAACTGGAAAAAAATTTCTTCTTCCGCGTGACAGAAAAAAGACAAGTATTTTTTAGCAGAAAAAGAATTTTTATTAGGATCTGATTTTTGTATTTTGTAAATACAACTGCATCTGCTTAAGAAAGAAATATTAGCAATTTTTATCCATAATCAAAATGCTAAAAAAATATTTTTTCTCATCCTGTCTTTTAGCTTTCTTTGAAGTCACAATATTAAACCTCCTTAAAAATATTTATGTGTATTTAGTTAACAAAAGCTCCTGTAAGTTGAATCCATGCTGGCAAAAGGTTCAGGTAAGCTCTCTATATAAGCTTACAGACAATTGTGTAAATCTTCAGCCATTAAAGAGAAAGGAGAAAAAAGCCATCCTCATTACACTGCTGTCATTTACTCTTCATCTCCTGTCCTCTTTAGCAGCATTAAGATGGGATGTAAATTTGCCAGTTAATGCTGTTAGAAAATGGATGGTTCAAGAAGGGCAGGAATTAGAGATCAGTATTAGGTGCAGATAAGCTCCTTTTCCTCCGCAGTGGCGGCTGTTTAACATTCATGGGAAAATCATCATCAAACAGCGTTATCACAGCTCTGTTGATGGCTGAGGAACTTCATCACTATGATAATTTTTTTTTTTTTATAGCTGTGAGCCAAAAAGCTCCCTTTTATTTCTGCTGTCTATAACTGCGATAGAAGCTTGTTTGTATGGGTAGGGTATTGCAAACTCTTAGCTCTTCAGCCAGGTTTGATTTCTTTCCACCATCACTCCCCCACTCAACCCCTTGTGTACGTTGCACTAAACAGTAATGCTGATAAAAAAAAGAAAAAAAAAAAAAAAAAAAAGGAAAGAGTGCTCAAACAATCCTTCAAAGAATAACTGATATTTTTATGATCAGTAATTCAAAGTTCGACAAGTGATGCCGTTCTGTAATGAAACTGTCATCCATTTTGTGGTGAGTTAAGGGTAGAGACTATAAAGCAAACATCCAGGGATGAAGTGGATATCTGATGCCATGTGAACTTGACCACGAGGTGCTGCAAGGATCACAACATGGCTAAGAGCTACTTTATTTTGCTTTTTTCATCATGTGGTGAAAAGGTTCATAGCCTGTTACATCTTTTTATCCCCTCCAACCCGAGAAAGGGACTGTACTTATCTGTATTTTCTTGAATTTCTTTTAACTTAAAGTTACGATAATTCATCTGTAGGTATTTTGTCACAACATGCAATGTCCAATTTTAAACTCATCAAATTTGTGTAAGGACTCACCTTTAAATGGTATTTGTACCCCATGCTCAGCCATCTTTGAATGTATCTGAGATGTAGATCATGGTTCTTTGCCTCACACTCGTGAGGAGGGAAGATACACAGTTCCAGACTGTATGCATTCTTCCAGGGGAGATAAGGTGCTATTCAAGGAAATTTTTTAATTTATTAAGGTTCTCAGCTAATGCTTCTTTGCAGCTTTGACCTCATTTTTTGTAGTTTATCTGCTCTAAATGACATTTCTCATTTTGAATATAGCTGGAAAACATTGTGCTAAACAGCAATTTTGTAGCCTCCACAGCACCACCTGATAATTTTGATATTTCCACTTTGAATTCAGTATTGATTTGATTACTTAGGTAATTTACTTTTGACACAAGCTCATTCCTTGTCTTTTCCTGAGCAGGGAATTCCAATCATGACATGTTGTGCTGAATTACGTTTGGAGTTTAGAGATAAGGACTTTTGTCTACTCGAGACTCCGCTTAGGCCACCAAACTCATTTCCCATAGGAATAGGGTTTCAATCCAGTCAGGAACCTAAAGGTGAAAGGCCGGTGCTTCATAATTTAAATATTACCATATAAACATAAGTTTAAAGCAGATATTGTGTGGTTGGGGGAATAGTAGAGTTATTTTGAGTGAAATTTGAAGGAACTGTTGCCTAAAGAAGAAAGGAACCCAAGAAACTCCCAAGGCTGCTGACTTCCGAAGGTGCTGGTTGCCTCCAGGGTGACCCCTTGCCTCTGGAACCGGCTGCCAGGCTCCTCCTCAGCTTGGCATCACTGGGAATGGTGCCAGGAGAGCCTTCCTGGGCTGCTGCCCTGCTCTCCCCAGTGTCGTCACCAGGCTGCTGCCGGAGCAGGGGTTTGAGGAGACCAACGTGAACCTTCCTTTGCTGAGCTTCAGGTCAAGGGAGCTCTCAGCCACGGCCAAAATGGGGTGGTGCTCCCAACTATTATTATTTCTTGCACGAAATCATTGTCATCAGTGATTCAATCATTCTTCATGGCAAAACAAGGATGTAGTCAAATAAGAAGGCATTCTAGTCCAGATGGCTGCTGGGTGAGAAGCTACCAACTCCTGTGGGAATTCAGCTAAGGCAACTGTACTCTTGCTGTGTGACAACCTCACAGACTGCAGATGGGTGAATTTTACTTCAGACAGAAAGTTTGTTTCTTCTTCTGAGTTTCTGAAAGAAATAGTCACAGTATATCCAAAATTTTTTCAGGAACCATCAAAGGCTTTTGAAAAAGTGAAGGACTTGTGATGTTTGGATTTGGGGGGCTTGGTTTGTTTCAGTAGGATAGTAATAATTATTATGGAATAATTGTAAGTACCAAGCAAGGTCTGTTTTGGAGCTGTTCTGCCACCATCACATGCTTCTCCTCCTTAGTCCTTGCTTTTCTAAGCAGGCAACCCCATCTAGTTTCATCAGCAAGTACTGTAGAAGAAATGATTTCTTAATTTTTGTACTACTGAACTAGATGAGATTTTGTCTTGCAGTAGCTGTACAATTTCCTCTCTGTGTTCAAAGGGAGGAAGCTTGTGTTACCATAACATTGACCTTTAGATACTGTAGTACTGTTACAAAGACATTTGAATGTTTTCTTGCCTTTTCCAAACAGCATGAAGCCTCTGAAATGTGCAAACATATTGGGGTGGTTCAGTATTGCTCCAGGTTGGCTTCATGACCCATTTAAATATCCTGGGTTATATTCGCTTTTTCCTAGGACATCAGAGTTTCTTGTATGGTTCATTTTAAAATAACTTGACTACAAAAAAAAAAAAAAGGAATGCCTTGGGTTCATGAGAACAAAAGACAATGATTGTAATTTGCCTCTGCCCTTTAGCAAAGCAATCAGCAATTTTCTAGTATTTTACAGTCATCCATCTAGCTATCTGTTCATCTTGTAATACCCTTACTTTTTCTTGGAAATATTCAAATTTATTAACCTTTTAGTAACTGGCAACCACTGAAATGCTGTATTGTATTAACAAAGAGGAAACTTGTCTGTGCAAATCGTTGTGTGCTAATTTATTGGTTTACTCCCCTTTTTTGTAGACAAAAGTTGTCCAAATGTTGCCATTGGCAGCTGCTACCTGTACTGCCTTGACATCCACCTGGGCAGGGAGGTAGGAAGGCACATTATCCTCATTGAGAAGGATCTTTTACAGCAGTGCAATGAGGCACAAGACAGTTGGTGTTGGCTCACTGGAGCCCACTGGAATGTGGAAAACATGGGAGGGTCTCTGGCTGTGGCAAGGCTGGGTGCTACTCATGTACTGATTTTGTCTTGGTTGTTTAAGGAGTCTTCCTCAAGCAATAATAGAGGGCACATTTATCTGGGTTCATATAAATGGACTCTGTATATCATTGGTAAGAAAGGCATTTTTTTTTTTAATTACGATTCATCATTCCATGTTTTCTGAAGTATCAGATACTGACAGCAAAGCACCTACATCAGCACAGTGCTCAGCTGGCTGAGTAGCCCTGGGCAAGCTCAGGATTGCAAGGTTGTGCAGACATAACCAACAGTCTCACCCTTTGTGGCTGGGAAAATCCAGCACTTCTGATGTGAAAAGGAAGGTGCTTTGAGCCTCAACTGTTTGTTTCCACGTGCTGCAAACCCACTGACTGCTCTTGGCTGAGTCTTGAAAATTTGCAGTGCAGATTCAAAAGTGGGCCAGGCTGCATCAGAAAGATTGATTTGAATAAGGCTGAGGTCCTAGTTGTAGAAATTATAACACTAGGCACAGATCAGATGGCTGTAGAGGACAGAACCACAAGAGCTTGGGGCTGGATAATTACTGAGAATACAAACCACTCTTGAAGGGAAACATTAGGGCAGTTTTGAGTAAGAACATTCTAAGTACTGACCACAAATGGCAACAACTCATCTGCATTCCAGGAAGGTGAACCTAATCAAATTATGTTCAGGTTTGATCTTAAGTCTTTTATTGATTTTTTTCTTAGTCTCTGCCCAGGGAATCTGCTCAGACAGTTTTCTGGGCAGGGATTTCTAGGGCCTAGGCTCACCTGGGCTGACATTGCCCAATCAGGGTATTTAGGGATTCTGCAGTGTCGCAGCACTCTGAGTCTCTTCTTGATCCAGTCCTTTTCCAGGCATAGACTCACCTTCTTCCAGGCATGATTCTTCATCAGAGGAGTTTACCTTTACTAATCTCTGTGGTTAGAATTCATGCTGCACCCTGTGGGCTGGTGTGTGTTTGTTCATGTGTCACTTATGCACTAGAGCTGGAAAGATGCAAACAAGTAATTGCACAGCACTGCTGAGCTTTGTGCTCTAGTACCTCTGGCTACCTCAGCCACTGTGTTCTGCAGGGGCAGGGACCATGTGTCATCTCCTCTCAGTGACTTCTGCATATACTGGGACAACCAGAAGCTAAGCAAATTTTGGACATTTATCTGTAACCTTTAATAATTTGCTATGCATATCCACTCATTCCTTTGTTATATTATCAATATTCTGCAGTGCTACTGGTTTTAATAAGAAGCCTTTTCACTGGTTTTCTTTGTTCTAGTCATCTAATCTCCTAATGGAAGTTTCTAATTAAATTCCTACAGCCATTTTCAAACTGTGTTTTGAATAACAAAGTCTTGCAAATGCTCAAAGTGTATCTCTTCCCCTGGCTTGGATGCTCTACCTTCCAAATAGCTGGGGAGAAGTGATGCAGGTCACTCTGGAGAAGTGCTGCTGAGAACCTCTGTCAGCTGAATGAGAGGGATGTAAATTATGTTTCCTATACAGGAAATAATGCAGCAGGTCTAAGAAAAGTCTTCCAGAGTCTCACTCACAGTTTTAATGAATTTTGAATTGATGAGGAAGAAACACCAGGTATTCATGGAGAAACGAGCACTTTCCTGGTGGACCTGATGCTTCACAGAAGCTGAGAAACCAGTATCACCAGTGAAATGTATTACTTTTCTATCCAAAACCCTCTCATTTGGGTTTGAACTTTATGCACTGGGTGCAGCTAAGGGCTGAATTACTGTCATTCACATCTCATCAGCATTCTTCAGCCACTCCTGCAGCAGAAAGGAGAAAAGTGGAAAGAAAAAGAAATGTCAGAATCAGCTCATAAATATGGTGATTATGATACATATGAAAGACTATGTTTGTCTAATTGATCCTTCTTTTATTCATCCCAGGAAATATTGCTACTGGCATGTGCTGCCATTTCCAGCTGGGTCAGCAAAAGTACTCAGAGAAATGTTGCTGGCAAAAGGTATTTCTTGGTGCCCACATCTGCACACAGAGATTTCTGCATACAGACCTGGTCATCCTCTGGTGAGCAGCTCAAAGTTCCTTGACTGCACACTTGATGTGAAAGCCTCAGCCAAAGCTGCTGCTTTCTCCCCTTTCTCCAGAGCACTGTTACATTCCTGCTTCTCCTGCACACCTGCAGAGGATATTGTTTTGGCCAGAATAAGATGAGCCCAGGTGGTAACATAATGCACATTGCATCTAGATTTAACACCTGTTGCACATAGGGCTTATGAGTTTTAATCAGTTTTATGCAAGTTTTTGGCACTCTGGTTTTCTACTTTTTTATTTTAATCCTGTTTAATAAGTGGACAAAGAGCAGCAATAGATTTATTTAGAGCTGGTTCAGAGTCATCATCGGGGGGCTGCTCACAGAGGGTCTGTGTTTCAGAAGTGTTTATTGCCTTTTGCAAAAGCATATATGCATAAAGAAAAGGTCTTTAAATTTTACAGCTGTATAAATTCGTTTTTTTATATTATAATAATACCCAAGTTTTCTGTGGCCAGTCTTACCTGACAGTCATAAAGCCAACATGGATTCCATGCACAGCTGAATTTAGGGACTAGACAGGTTTGATTCAAAACACTTCTGCCTTTCCCCTGTCTATGGGATATCTCATTTACAGACTGGTTTCAGATTTGCTGCTCCTGGATCTTTATTGCAAGCACAGAACAATTTTTAGGTTGAAATTAGATCTCGCGTAAAATGAGGAAAAGCCTTTGAAATTCCCTATATGAACAGTGCTCTGTACTCAGAAATGTCAACATTTCTGCTTCCTCAATATTCACAACAGGGACTTCTGTCCAGCACAGCACCCTAGCACCTGTGATTTTAATTTTTTTACTTAATGATATAGTTGACTGTTTAACAGGGACTTTTGTGATCTACTAGAAAAACAACTTATAGGAAAACTATTCAGAAAAGTTTATTAATCTGATGGTCTTTTAAATTCTGTTTAGTTCCATTGACAGTCGTCTTTGCCATCACCTGAAAAAAAATCCTGTTTATTCTAAACATTTTTTCTGAGCTTGGAAATTTTATTCCCATTCTAGGAGAAAACTTTGAAATTGCAACGTTCTTTTAAAAGTGAAAACAGACAGAAAAGCTGCCAGTTTTCCGGTATGTTTGTGAATAAATTCCCTTACCTTTTTCCCCAAATAAAAGACTGGTTATCTCCATGGAGGAGACTCTTCACTACAGAAACCTGAATGCCTTATCAGAGATGTAGATTTCAGGACAGACAGTACACTGCCTGTAAACTTGCAGCTCAGATGACAGATGGAAACCTGATAAAGTGAGTGTGCTGATCACTGCACAGAGATTAGACTCTCTAATTTGCATCTTGTCTTCCAATAATGTTTGCTCTGTTTTTGCCTTCAAATTTACCTGAGCTTTAAACACAGGCATTTGAGGCCTGAGCTTATTTAAACTTTATTTCTTCAAGAGGAATATTTCTGTTTAGCTGGATTTTAGTTGTGCATCTAACAAAATACAAACGCTTCAGGGAACGTGTGTCAGCGTTTCTGCTCCCTCAAAATTCACCACAGGGGCTTTGTCTGGCCCTGCACCCTAGCAGCCATGCTTCTAAGTTTTTGTGCTTAGCAAAGTGTCTCAAGTATCTCTTTGAGAATTCCACTCTAAAGCATGTCTCTGACAAATATCTCCTCTTCCCCAAAGCGCTGGGGCATTTTCTAGCTGGATAAGCCTGTTCCCCTTGAGAGACAGACAGGAGGGACCTTAGGGTCCTTCTTAAGGGCCACATCCCCCAGGCACAGTGAAGGTGGGTTGACATTAGCTAGCCTGCACAAATATTTGCTTGCATCTTTGCCATTTTCAAATTCTGCCTCTCTTGTTTACTCTTCTCTCTCCCTGCCTATCATGTTTCTTTCCTGGCTGTTGCCATTAGCGTGTAGTCTTTCTGTTCTGTGCCCTAAACTAAAGCGCATTTGTCGGTCATTGTCTGAAAGACTCTTTATGAATAGGCATAAAAAAACAGTGCTAGTGCCCAATGCACATAATTCTAGTGTCAGCACTGCTCATATGAGGCTCCCAAAGGCTTTTCCTGCTGGCTGCTGCAAGGCCAGTGTGCAGCTGACCTCAGGTTAAAAACTTCATTTCATCAGCTCTGTGTGGATGCTGAAGGCTTGGTCACTGAGAGATTTTCCAGCTTTCTACCAGCATCCGTGTGAAAGTCCTTGCTTTCACATGGATGCTGGCTGAAAAACAATTAGAGGTTTTTGTAAACCAGTCCCTTTATCTTGCAGGTGCAAGATTGTTATGCAGTATTTTTGTGATACTGACTGGAGAAATATTTTGAAATGAGTGTTGTAGGGTTTAGCCAATCGTTCTGGGAGGTGGATGGTCGAGGACCAATAACCTTATGCCATTCAAGCAAACGAAGGTATATAAACGAGTCTGTAAATTAATAAATAATTCCATTCCTTCCTGGGTCGAACCTATGTCGTTTCTTGCTGTCCCCGGTACAACAGCAACAGCTCTGTGTGTAAAGATTGGTAGGAGCAGAAGAGAGGAGGCTGAAGGAGGGACAGCAATGAAAAGCTGGATCTCCTTACTTCCCCGTTGTTTTCACTGGAGTACTGTGGAATTCCATAGGGTAGGAAATGTTCATGTCGTTGAGCCTGCATGAATGGCAGTGGGTGTTTGTGGCATTGTACAAGTCAACAGGATATGGATGGAAATGCTTAAAAGTTGTCTGGAATGGTAGAAGTAGGATATGCTCTTTAAACAGGCTTCTGTAAATTTGTATAAGATCATGTCAAGCAGTTTGAATATATTCCCACTCATCTTGAACTGAAAAGGTTTAATTTCAAGCAGTTCTGCTTTCTTGTGAGTTGAAGAGATTCACCAGCAGTGGGACAGAGACCTTGTCCCTCTAAGGAGGACACCAGAGAAAGCTGGTTTCAACTAACTGGTCACAGAATCACAGGATCATCAGGGCTGGAAGAGACTTTCAAGATCATCTAGTCCAGCATCATGATAATCACCCCTAAACCATATCCCCCCAAATCTAAAAATCTTGCTTTGGATTTTAGCCTCCATTTCTAACCATGTCTTTCAAAGAAGGTGCAAAAACCCTCATGAACAATAGCTCAAGGAGGAAGCTGTTTTATCATGCTTATCTTGGGGCTCTGGATAGTCCAGTATCTGCTGAGCCATTGAATACTTTCCTCTACACTGTGAGGAGAAAAGTTTTGATGCTCATGCAAGCTCTCTAGCACTACACACAGCTCAAACCTTAAGCCTTTTTTTTTTTTTAAAGTAGCAATTAATGAGAATCGTGATCTAAAAATTAAAATGTTAATGAGCTTTTAGCATAATGAAAAGAGCTTGTACAGGCAAGAAAAAGCATTTGTGGGTCTCTGAGTCACATTACTCCCCAAATACAAAAGCAGATGTTAGCCTTGGCTGGACTGAGGCATATTGACTCGTTTCATTTTGCACAAAAAACCCTCATGTCGCACAGAAAGGGGATGCTCTCATGTCTCCAACCGCATATTCTAGTTCTTATCCATAGCTTTGTTAATTTTGGGCTGAGAAATCATTATATTCATTTTGGATTGATTATATTTTCCTTTATTTGCACATTCTTATTTTCTTTCCATCGAATCAGAGAATGGTTTTGGTTGGAAGAGACCTGAAAGATCATCCAGTTCCAATCCCCCTGTCACAGGCAGGGACATTTTCCACTGGAAGGTAGAAGGTACATTTTAAATTATATCAGTACAGAGTGATGTACAGTCAATGATTTAGGAGTCAAATAAATAGCTAAGGCAGTTTAAATCTGTAGAAAATAATGTCATTGTTATGTGCCACAAATTATACCTGGAGTAATTTAGGTGAGATTCAACAAAATTGCTCTAAATTAAAAATAAATACAAGTGTATTATCTTGATCTTTCTCACTGAGTGCTGACAAGAGAAATACCATTTTGAGGAGAGAATGAAACTCATTTATGATGAGTAACTTGGTTGCTTTTTTTGATGAATGTGTGACATTTTGCAAGTCTTACAAGTATCCAAGTATAACAATGAAGCTTCTCTCTATGGCAAAGACGCCTAAGAACATACAAGAGTTTGGAAGGCTTTTAAGCTTGACCTAATAAACAACTCATGGATATTGTAGCTACAGTATGCTCCTCACTGTTAGCTGTATTGATGAGTCGAATAGATGTCCAGTTTTTTTTCATCTGAATTGAGAGTATATTTCATTTGTGGGGGAAAAAAGGAAAAAAAGCATCATTCAGAAGAAGAGACTTTGTTTTTGAAATAATTTTCTTTCTTTTAACATTTACAGAACATTCATCTATTTGAAGTCTGGCTCCCAAATATGACAGGTTTTATCTCAGAGGCATGAAAAAATGTGGTAAATTAAAAAAAAAAAAAAAAAAGAAGAAGAAAAAAACCACATAAAGACTGAAAAAGCAAAACAAAATATATTTTAAACTGTTTCCAAGTGTTTTGAGTTGCTTAGGCATAGGCGGTACCTACATTTGGGGTCTAATGGAGTGTCAGGGATATTTACTGGATAGCTTTTCTTTTTCTCTGATTTTGTTTTATGAGCATAATTGGAACCTACCTCATTAAACAAACATATATTCTCACAAACATTCCTTTTGCATTTTATGGCTGTAGCTTATCATTCTTCATATTTTTTGGCTCACTTCTCTATTGATTTCTTAAAAAGTTGGAAAAGTTTGAAAAATAAAGTCTTGCTCTCACCAAACAACTTTGAGAAACTCAGTGGGAGTTTTCAAAGGTGTTGGTATAAGGAAAACACCCAATTTGCATCATATGTCTGAGGGATTTGTGAGATTAATTTCCTTATTCAGCTTTAAAATCCTGCCTCGAAGACTCAATCTCCCAATTCAGTGTGAAGAAGAGGAAGGTCACAGGTTGCCACGTCCAGGACAGAGATGGTACCTGTGCCATCAGAGCAGTCAGGTTCCCTGCTGTGGCTGTGGGAGCAGATCTTGCTGAATCACCCTGTTCCTGAACACACTTAGAAGGCAGCTGGGAGATTTAACAGGACAGCAGGGAATTTTGCTCCTAAACCCTTGACTGAGACTGATCACCTAATGAGTTTGAGGCTTTTTCCTCCCTATCTAACGCAATTGTGGATGTGCTTATGAATGTCTCATTTTTTAACATATTGGACACGGCTCTCCTGCCAACCCATACATGCAAGCTACGTCTGTAACTTCTGTGTTTTTGGTCTGCCTAATGAGTGAAAGAAAGTGACCCTCAGAGGGAAGCCTGTACTGCAAACCTGCCTGTGTGAGGCTACTTGTGCAAATGAGGTTTTCAAGGAGGGGACGGGGTGGGGGATAAGCACTAACTCTTCCAAACGGGTTTACAAAAGAGATACAGTGCACCATATTATCTAACAGTGCTCTGGCTTTTCACTCGGGGAGACAGACATTAAGGTGCATTAGTGCTATCATTTGTATGTCTGTAAATATCAATAAAGTATGTTATTTGGCATTCACATTGACACAATGAAGGACGAGGACTATCCTTTTCAGGAAATTTCACAGAGCCATTCACAAACAAAAGCTCAGTAATTTAATCTTTCAAAAGCTCAATAATGCTAAGTTCAAAATTGCAGGTTTTAAACTAATGTACCTGATAAGTAATGATGACAGAATTTAAAAGGTCCATTATTTGGTAATCTAATATTCCCAATCCCAGTTATCTGTCAAAGAGAATACTCTCCCTTAAACAGCGCTAATGTGTTCACATCTACATTAATCTCTCAGGGAGAAAAGAAGCATTCTTTGGGGGCTTTATCTGTTCCCAAATGTCTGACTCCACGAGGAGCCATTTCGCACTGCTGCCGAGGCTGTGTAAATGACTCCAATGTCTTTGTGCGATAGGTGCGATTTCTTACGGATACACACGATCCGGAATCACTGAGAGGCACTGCCTGGCCGGCCAGCCCTCGGTGTTCCTTTACATGCCGTGCCTGATGCCTCTGAATCCTCTGCTGCTTCTCCTCTCCAAAACAAACATCATGCCTGCGCCTTTGCTCCTGACCTGCTTTTCTTGCACCGTGTGTTGCTTTTCCATGCAGCACAGTTTTTCTGTTGTCATCTCCCATCCATACTCCAAAAAGTCGTGGGACCGTGGTATCAGTTTGACAGGATTCACAAGGGGACAGCTTAAAAGTGCTGCTCCTCTCCTTTCTGGGGAATGACATGCGATCATATACACGAGAGATAGGATCAGGTGTACCACGACTGCCCACGGACTCTGAATTCATGCAGGGGTGCACAGGGTGCCGTAGGGAAATGGAGTCACTCTGTGTTTTCCTTGGATTTGCAGCCAAGGCTCCTTCCTCTCAGTTTGCCTCCTCTGGAAATTTCTCAGCTTGCAGCTCAGCTCTTTAAATCTCATCACTGGAGAAGGTTTGAGCCTCGAGTAAACCTGAGTCTGCCCTGCTCTGTTCTAAATTCACAGAACCATAGAATGGTCTGGGTTGGAAAGGACCTTAAACCCCATGTGGTTCCAACCCCCTGCCATGGGCAGGGATGCCACCCACTAGACCGGGTTGCTCAGGGCCCCATCCAGCGTGGCCTTGAGCACTTCCAGGGATGTGTTCCAGGCAGTCACAACATCTCTGGGCAGCCTGTGCCAGTGCCTCACCACCCTCTGAGCAGAGAATTTCGTCCTGACATTCAATCTAAATCTCTCTTCTTTACATTTAAAACCATTCCCCCTTGTCCTGTCACTATCCAGGTGTGTAAAAAGGTTTTCCTGTGTTCAGTCTGACGCAGGACTTTTCAACCTATGTGTGCAATAGAATAAAGGCAGTCACTACTTCAGGAGCACTGTACTTTTTCCTGGCTGAATTATTCACTCAAGTAGAGCACACAAAAGTACACACAGAATTCCTTGTGTTTTTTATGTCTTTCTATGTCTTGATTTTCAGAACTTAAAGACACCACAAATCGACCCAGAAGGAAACTTTTCTGAATCATAATGTGTATCAATATAAAAGCTTTATTTGCAATGCTGCCTGGAGCACTGAAACAACGTGATTTCTCTGTGAATCCTATGGAGCTGCATATAAATACACTTGGCATAGTGTTGTAAGGGAGTTCTGAAGGTGGTGTTAACTCAAAGGTTTTTTGTACAATTCAAAGAAAAGGATAAATGGTCAGAATTGTGGTATTGTTGAGAAAATGTAGCTGTTTACTATGTCTGCAGGCTATTGGTTTGGGAAAGTAGTTGAGTGGAAATTGCTTCTAAAAAAAAAATTCCTATCCTGAGTCAGGAAAGAAAGTCTCGTGTTCACATGTGAAAGCAGCTCTGTTTAAATTTAAAGAGTGGAATGAAAGATCCAGTTCAAGGTATAGTAACTATCCACATTTAATGCAGTTAGTCCTATGAATAAAGAGAGAGTACATATTAAAAAATATTAAGTTGCATATTAAAATTATTAAAGAACCTGACACATTCAATATAATAAGCAGATGGATGGCTATAGTCTGTCATACATGGCTGCTTCAGAGCAACACCCCACCAGTGCCCAGAGAGCAGAGAGCCTTACCAGGTCCTGCTGAAAGCTGGGAGCTGCCTTCTGCTGATGTGGGTGCTGCCCATGCAAACTGGCTCCAGGAATCCAGTAAACACCAGTTGCCCAAAGAACAGGACTTATTTCGACTAGGAAAATCATCCCAGTGGTGCAATTAACACAGCCATTTCCAGGATGCATATGTGACCCTCTGGAAGCTGAGTTTGCTGTGGAAAACAAGTGCCTCCATCTAGAAACTGAGCCACACATTCAACACCTGGCTCGAGACTAACAAGCGGTTATCAGGCAGCTCCAGGAGAGCTCTTCAGCAAGTGTTTAAATCTGCATTCACATTCCAGTGTTTTGTTGAATCATGGCAAGGGCAGCGTGATATTAGCGTGACATGTGTAACCCTTGTGGGAACACTGAACTTATGCATATACATCCTTACCCCAGGTGTCACACCCGGCCTGCCAGCCCCGAGTCTGCTGAGCTGAGGGGACAGGAGGCACAAAGAGAAACTTAAGGAATGTTTACTGTCTCCCTAGCAGCATTTTACTCCTGCTTTTCCTCTATGGAAGCCTGCAGGGAAAGCTGGCCCTTTTAATCCCATTTGGCACATTAGGCATTTATTTGGTGATGTTTTGAAAAGTTTTGAGAGATTGGAATACATTTTCTTGCAGCTGTATGACTCAGGGCGATTTGTGTTTTCACTGAAGTCATCTCAGTGCCACAATTTACATGGGAAGATCAAATCCTGTGTATGTGCCACTGAACTAGGAGAATGTGCAGAATATTCTTTGTGTTTCTCTGTTTCACTCTGACCCTTCAAAACCAGGGAGTGCTCAGTTCCCACCTGATATATTGTGTCTGATTGCCAAAGATAAATCGATCTTTATCTACAAAAGGAGACCTTTTCTTCTGCTCCCATGAAAGCATCTTTTGGGATGATGTTTTAACAATTACATATTAAAGAACCTTTGCGATATTAATCATTAAAAGTAAATAGGTCAGAGAATTTGTTAGGTGCCTTCTGTATTTCTAGGTAGTTCCTTCTCAGTGCCAAACAAGTTAACTAACAATTTCTGCCTTTAATTCCTTCTTTAGTCATATTTTCTTAGCTTTCATTGCTTCACTGCTCCTTTGGGTGCTTTTAAAAGCTCAATATGTTTGTTTTGATTCATCCTTCTGTTAAATACCAGTCTTTGCACAGTTTAGTTCAGCTAGCCATCAACTCAGGAATATGAGTGTTTTCATTTTTAGGCTGGTCATTCTGTCCTTCTAACAGATGACAGCCACTATCCACAACTCACTCAAAAACCTGTTCCAGGCCTGCCTTAAAAAGTCTGGATTTCTCTTCAGGTTTGTGGATTTCCCCCTTTCTTTTCTTTTTTTTTTTTTTCCTTTGAATTTGCTCTACAGGTCTTTAGCTCCAGCTAGTGGCTTACTCCAAAATGCAAATTTTGTCCAGTGCCTTAGAAGAAAGGTGGAGTTTAGTTGTAATTCTTACAGTATTCCGAAGTGTGTGTTGAGAGGGAGAATTATTCAGAGGCGTTAGTTCTTCCTGGCTGATTTGAATTAACCCACAAAATCTTTTAAATGTAATAAACACACTCCTTTTCTGGATTGCAGGTTCCTGTGTTATCACGTTGGGCCAAATTCTGCCCTCAAGTGTAGACTTGCATAGCTCCTCTGGACTTCAAAGAGAGCAGCACGTATGTGTCTTAAAGCAAAAACCCAGATGTGCTATCAAATAAAAAGCTTTACCTCAGCTCCTACTTTGCACCCTTCTTATTGAGAGTTGGTACAACATGCACAAACAACACTAGAAAGCTTTATTTTGAATTGGGGTTTGAGATTTGCATCCACCTGTGGTGGGATTCCTTTTCTCTCAGGACTTTGTGGTGCACATGGATCTCTTCTGGCTCTGAAGTCCCTTGCTCAGCCTGGACTGGTGACAGAGGATTCCCTTGGCAAACTGTCCCCTGGAGAAGAACAAGAAGGAAGCTTTTGGGGGTTCCACTGGAAAGAGGGGGAGTGCTGCTGCTGAAAATCTCTCTTAGGGGGATTTGTGCTAAGGTTCTGCAGGTGCAGCTGTGTCCTGCCTTGGTCACAGGCAGGGAGTGTTTGAGAGAATCTGAACACTGGGGTGGAGGGATGCAGGTTTTTTCCGAATGAGGAGAGAAATAAGTTTTTCCAGGGACAAATGGTTGTGTCTTAATTCAATTAATTCACACAACCTGCCCTAATCCTCAGAATGTAATGTTTAAATGGTAAAAAACAAAATGCAGTTTAAATTCATAGAAACCCACGCATCACCTTCTTCTCAGGTTTCAACTGCAAGCTTCACTGAAAGTGTAGATAAAATAAGTATAATTTAAAACTCTTTTCTGTCCCTCAGCCCCCACCCCAAGAAGTACATATACCCTCACTCTGTGGGATAAAAGCACATGGGCAGACACAAGTCAAGCTTTGTTGTGTGGCTCAGTGTTGGCACCAATACAGATATGGCTGCCTTGGCAGCACTAGAGGAAACCCATTTGAATTCTGCAATCCTCTTGTTTAAACCCAAAGACTCAAATGTCTGTTGTTTGTTCAAAGACTTTTATTGTTTCCATTTCATTACTTGGTGAACTGGATACTGGGACAGGTGTGTCTGCAGTCTGCTCATATTGACTGTCCATCTAAGATACCAGATAACATGATAATGCATTCCTGGGTTTCACAAACTTTGTCACTTCTGCCATAAAACCCTGGCACCTAGTGTAAATAAATATATCTAGAATATACTAAATTCAATCCAGGTCTCTCTCCAAGGGCAGTAATCTGTTCCTGAAGGCCTAACCTTCCTCATCAGTCAGAAATTCTGCTAGTCCTACTCTATTGATTCAATCCTTTTCCGAAGGTGAGAAAAGCACCAGAGTATATTAAGAGATTTTATGTCAACATCTCAAATGTAGCTTTTGCCACAGCTGAAGCAAACTAAATAACATCTATACTGTGCAACACCAAGAACACCTGTGCATGCCCTGGTGCAGATACAGCTGTATCTCTGCTTTGTCTGTTAATAAATCTAGGCACAAACTCATGTAGGCATACAATTTATGTGTGTATGTATATATTTATATAAAAAATTATGCATCTGCACACAGTCTCCCACCAGTTTTTTCCAATTCCTTATCTCTCACAGATATTTTCATTTAATTCCAGTATATCAGAGAGTGACAGAACAAGCAGAATTGTTAAGTGCTTCCCAAGGTTCTGTTGTCAGTGTTATATCAAGGCAAAAAAAATAACATTAGTGCTGTAATTTTCTACCAAGTGCACCAACAACACAGCTGGGACACACGCAGAAGTCTATTGATCCACTAGGTCAGGTACCTGAAAATATTTGAAATTGTTCTTTAGAAAAATAAAATAACCCACACTCTTTTTGCATTACTGTGGTCTTTCAAAGTCCATATAAAGTATTACGCAAGGAGACAAAGCTATTTTACCAGGCAGGCAGATATTCCAAATTACTGGTTCTTAACAAGCATGGTAATACATCAGTCAAAAGCAATAAATTTAAACTTAATGAAATCTCAATTTGCCTACAGTGCATTTCACTTTGACATTTTCTACATTGCCACGGTGCTTTGATAAAGTTTTTTAAAATGCAAAGAAAGTGTCTGTAAGGCTAAAGAGCAGACTTGGTGCCATTGTGCCCAGTGGAACATTACAGTACTTAAGTTCCATCACTATATGCCCTGTGGCAGACTAAGCCTGAGTGCTAACATAGGTTCAGTTTTCATTATCATCATGTGATTATCCATTTTACTGCATTTAACTGATAATACAACTACCAGCTCACCTTAAAAGAATTAGCTTGGAGGTTTCATTGCTTTCCAAATGGAATTCATTTGACAAACAAATGACAATTAGCCCAGTCTCCCTGTTCTGTGTCAGGATGGTTTTTGATTGAACCTAGACCAATTTACAATTTTTAAATGAGTTTAGACATTTACATTTAAAATGTCTAGAGGAAATTAGCCTTGGGACATCTAACAGCCAAAATGCTTTTTGAAGTTGATTATTATTTGATCTAGTACCCTCTACCTGTACATTTTGTTCTGACTTCAAAGTTTTGGAATGAAAATGCCACCTACACCTCAAAGCACAGGGAAAAACTTAAAAGCAGTTTTACTCATTATGTTATGCAAAGAAACCTATATTTTAATATTAGTTTAATATGGTTAGTTAGCTTTAATGACACCAGTTTGACAGTGTCATAGTTTTCGAATATAAGACATTGATTGAAGTTTCCTGTGCTTGCCGGCGTTTTTTTGTAGAACGAAAGAATATCTTTTGAAGGTGAGATTCATATGCCCTACACTGCCATTCTACCACAGATAGAAGTGTAATCATTTGCAGATGAATGCATGTTTTTGTACAGAGTCAGAAATATGTTGTCATTTCTATATTATTCTGCGTATCAAAATCTTCATTGGTTTTTGTTTTCCTGCATACTAAATCTGTCCAGCTATATTCGTGTTGATCTTAAAGCAGGAGGGACTCCTTATGAAAAAAAGGGTTGTCAATAATTCCATTATAAATATGCAGGCCCAGATAACAGACCCATGAAAATTGGGCTGAAATTAGGCACCTGGTATCTCAGCCTTGAGGTAATTTGGATCATACTATTTTTATTTTTTATTATTAATTTATGCAATTTTTGTAAAGTTAGAAGACTGTACATTTGGCCGCTGCAAAATTATGAGCATAAAAATAAATGCTGTTGCTTTTCTGGGTTCTGGGTCTTTAAAGCTCCACTCAATGCCTATGGGAGCCTTACAACTTTCAGAAATAGATCGGCTTTATTTTAACAAAATCACTATTTGCCTTGCAAGCAGTAATGATCACTTGGGAAATATTTTTTAAAAAAAAATTTGTGACTTTTTGATATATGTGAGCAGACAATGTTATCACAAAGTAAGGTTTTCTGTTGTGGATAAGTATGATTTTCTTATAATAGTTCCTACAAACCCCGCTCAAGAGGGGTTTAGGCTTCTGAGGCCTTGAGTGTCCAAATACAGCTGAAAGCAATTGAGATTTTGGAAGAGGCTGCATTAGAAACTGAGATCTGAACCAGCACTTGTGTTTTCTCATGCCATGAGAATGAAGGAACCCAGTCTTGAGGAGTGAAACAATCTTGTATCATCATCATATCACCATCGCCTAACTTACAAGTCATGCCAACTCTTGTGGGTGTCTGTGTGATCTCAGTTGCCAGTGTTCAAAAAATTCTGCTTCACTACATGCTCAGAATACTGATTTTTGCCAGTCCTCAGCTAAAAATGTCTGGGCTCAGCTGGGATCCGTAGGTTTGGTGCTTCTCCACGTTTGTTATCTGAGAGAACTGACCTAGGGGACCTACAAATCAAGGCAGCTCTGTACAAATGTAGTGGGGGCTGTTGATCTTAGAGGGAGCAAGGTGGTGATGACACCCTAATTTTACCTGCTTAGATCAGCCTCCCCAAAATAGGGCGACGATGAGATCACTTTCTTTGACAGTCAAGGCAAAGTGTCCTTCCCCCTTGGCACAGGAAAGGATTTGGGATAAATTCACGCCTCTTTTGTCAACTCTGGAGCTTATTGGTTTTGTGTATTCCCTCCACAAGGCACATCATTCTGCTTCTGCTTTGGATGTGAAGCCTAAATGCCTCGTTTAGGGCTCCAAATTTTGCTGTGAGGGCTCAGAGATTAAAAAGTAAGTGCATGAGTCTCAGACAATCTGGGAAACCAAGATCTATTGATGCTTGAATCTCAGTGTTCCACGTGTTATTCCTTGAAGAGGACAAAATCTTTGGCCTGAAACATTTCCTTGAGTGAAGATTCTCAGAAATGGGGAAAATGTAAATCAAATAATGACCTGGGAAGAACCCTTGGGTGAACTGTGTTTGGCCTGCAATGATGAGGGGCTTGAAAATGTGAGCAACTTTCAGTCAAAAATTTATCATTGCAATCAGTTCAAAGTGATTCTGCCACTGAGCCTTTCAGAAATAATTACTAATATCTTTCTGTGTCTGGTATGCTCTAAAATATGTACAAGTGTGATAAAAACACTTCAGGTGTACTTGTTGCAAAAACAAACACGCTGGCAATGGAGGTCAGAGACAGCTTTCCTGTGAAATCTTTAACTATTAAATGCAAAATCTATAATTTTCTACGGCCTAAAAAGCAAGTCTTTGAAAGTAGATACGAAAATCCTCAAGTGTGCAAGTGTGAGTGTCTATAAGCAGGGGTGAAAGTGCAGTGGGTGGACTGAAGGCACGGTAAAATCAGATTGCCTGATCCCTCCAGTATCCTCATTTAGAAAAACACTGGCTTTGCTTTCCAACTAAGAGAACAACAGGTGGGTGTCTCACCTGGGAAACTCTTTTCTTGTAGTACATGCAATTAATTCTCATAAATTTTAAACATTTCTTCTCACCAGCTCTGAGAATTTAAGTCTTGTTTTTTGTTTGGGTGAAAAATTAGATGTAGGGAATGGCATGAGTGGCAGTGTTCCTTTTCTGGAAGGTACAGGATGTAGCAACCTGAGCATGAAATGCTCTGTGTCTTCAGGGACTCCTGCTCTCATTGCTCACCCATGTGATACAGGTATTTGGAGCATGAAGGAATGAAAGGGGGGAGAGGCTGAAGATATTTAGATCTAAACATGCTGCTGTAGAAAGAAAAGGAAGTATTTTTAGAGGAAAAAGATGGTGGAGGCCCAAAGCATGGAGCTCATTGACTTCCATGCTCAAAGGCACCTTTCTGCAAGTCCCTGTATCAGCCTGACCTTGTTCACGAGCACACAACTCTCAGAGAGAGGGAAAGAGCAGGTTGACTGAATATTTCTAGAAAAAGTTGGGTTTCATTTATTATTTATAAATTTCATTTTGTACATATCTTTAGGGACATTAAGAGATTAGTAGTCATGCAGTTTGTTCTGAGCATTAATGCTAATCCTTAAAGATAGGTGAAGGGTAATTTCATTAGTTTTTATAAAGGTTTGGAATAAAACTAACCATTCAGTCAACAGTTTGAAAGGAGACATTTAGCACTGTGCTCTCTGCTCTCCCAGCAGGCTCTGCCTCTCACAGGAACGTGTCAGCACAGACTGGCATCTCAGCAATGAGGGTACATTTCTCAGATGTTCTTTTATGTAAAATAGGTGGGTTCCTCTTTCCTAAATATGTCATATAAAATCATTGTCTGTGGCATGACATACAGTAGTTCAGGAAGGGAAGCTAATCTAGGAAATAAAGGGATACAGACTATTGATGCCAAAATCAGCAATTACATTGTATGAGATCTCATGAATAATTCCTGAGCTGTGATTTAACATTAATCTGAGTGTTTAGTACAAAGCTGGGCCGACACCAATAAAATGCTGACTGATTTGTTTTAAAATAGTGCTCCTTCAGGCTTCACTACACTGCTTTGAAATGAATGCTTTTAGGTAATGCCTCAACCTTGCCTCTGTAAAGCACAGGCAGATGTATTCATGTGACTGCACGCTCAAACTTTACCATTTTATCTTTCCCCTTAATTTTAAAGGCTGAAACCTTTCTTCCAAGTGCAATATTTAATACTAGCCATGATTTAGTTAAGGGGACTTCATAACACAGAGCTTTTCCTCCCAGGAAAATTTTGTCAACACAAGACTCTGTCATACCGGATGGTGGTATTTGCTACCTGTGTGTGACTCAGGTGCAAAGAGGAGGAGGCCCTGTGTGGTGAAGCAAGCAGGAGATTACCAACCAAACCTCAGGAGAGTTTGGTCTGCTGCAGTTCCTTCTGCATCATTAAATAATGCCTCTTTTCAATGAACATCAAAGGACAGCAAAGAACAGGTGAGTGAAACAGTGGTGACCATCTCAGGACACACCATCCATGTGTTCTGAAGCACTCCTACCCATGCCCAGGGAATGCTGGAAGCATCTCCCATCTCATTCATAGCTGCTGGCTCCGTAATAATGGCTTTTCCACTCAATAATGGTAAAACACTAACGATGTGTTCATTTAATCCATTAGCACTGCATGTCTGCTCAATAGAAACCCTCAGCTTGGGGTGCTCACACAAACCCTCTATGGGCTCTTTTTGGGGGAGCTGGGTTGGTTATTTTTACAAGAAAATCTCCAAGCAAGGCAATGATCTCTGTGATCTGACTTCTCTTTCAGTTCTGCTCTCTGAGGAGCATTGCAGCTCATGGATCTCCTCAGTGTGGAGATCCTGAATCACCAAATCAGCACAGTGAGTGCAGTGGAACTGGACAATAACAAGAGGGGCTGCAGTCTCCTGAGCTCAAAAGGTGAATTTTTCACAAATGCTCTAATGGATGCGCTCACATTACAATGTCTCATATCATCTGACAATTAAAATATAACCCAGTGTCAATGGTGAACCAACTTTGGCTTGACTGGACCATAAAATAGTAAAGCTCTTCACAAAGAAGGGAATTTCCAACTAAAATGCACTTTCCAGCACTGTGCACCAGCAGGTGTTGGTGGATTGTCTACTTTTTCTTCTGATTCTAATTGTGCTCAAGCATAAATAGCAGTAAGGAATAAGATCTTTGTCTGAATGTCTTGTTTCTTCTTTATGTATTTGTTTATAAAACTGCCTGGACATGACCGAGTACCCTGGAACTGACAGTGTGTGGAGGTATTAATTCAGTCTCCCCATTCCTAATATCAATATTTACACACTATGCACAGCAGTTTGCATTTCTATTGATACACAAACCCATTCTGTCTTGTCTGATCACCACAGCAGGAGGAAAGGACAATAAAATGAAGCAGGAATATAAAACAATCTGCTAGCTGAATAGCCGGGAGACTGAGGAGCTCTCTAAATGGGGTGGGAGAGGAACCATTTCCACTCAGTAGCTGTTGATTGAGATGGAGTGTGAGGGAGGTGAAAGGTAAATCCGTGAGCTGGTGTCCTGTCTGGGAGAACATTTGCTGCCCTTCACCCTCGGAATTCGTTCACTGTCCCACACTGTCCTCACAGGAATTATGGACTAACAGCCGAGGAGGATGAAGCTGCATCCCCAAAAAGAGATGGATTTCTTGCTTTGCTTCTTTGAAGCTTTGTTTCCAGTTTTTCAACCCAGTAGCATTCCTGCCTTTTTGGGACTTACCCAGGGCTGAGGGAGGTGCTGAGGTGAGCTGGCAGGCACAGTGTGCTCCCTGAGCATCCACTTCCAGCTGGCCTGACTTGCTCTGAGTGCCCCCTGCTTAGGTGGTGTTTCAGGGCTCTCAGCATATGATGTTCACCGAGCTGAATGTTCCACCATCAGAGGAATCTCCTTGGGGGCACTTGCCAGTATTTTTTATTGGCAAATGAGAGCTTGGACAAGATAAGTTAGCAGTGGGCACATTCATGATGCAGAGAGGTTTGAAAATAATTACTCTTCTTGGGAATAATCTAACTATAGGTCAGGGACTGGAGTTCGTAGGGATTTTTTAAGGTCTTTTCAGAGCTGTTTGAAGGATTTGCTCTCAAAATCCTGCTCTCTCTTATATAAAACTTTGTTGCTATTATTATTTTTCCCATTCTTGACTCATGATATAAAGCAGCCTCAGGACTGATTCAACTTTTTTATCTCTTGGTAAAATCCCCTGGAGTTATCTTACATTAGAAGTGTCATAATAAATAATATCCCAAATATATCACTTGTTAGCAGTGGCATGCCCTGGCATTTGGGAATATCCCAGCACTAATAATTATACTGTGTGATCCTCACAGATATGCAAGGACAAGCTGCCTGATTCAGGGGAGGAAGGAGAAAAACATACAGTTGTCAATACTTAGAATTGAAAATCTTTATACATTTAAAGTGTGTAGTTGAAATATAGGTAGTTGAGTAAATGCCGTGACTGTTACCCAGGGAAAAGTTTAGCCATTAAAATTAATGAAAAAATGTATGTTTGTAGTTTGCAAAATGAAAGAATATATGGTGTTAGAAGAGGTTTTATCTTCTGTATATTTTTTTAAAATGTAATAAATACAAAGCAAATAGCATTGGTTTATCCAAGGGAATATTGAAATCCATTAGGAATGTACTTGGAGTAATCTGATTCAACAAGTCAGTATATTTCTTTCAAAAACATAATATCGGCACTACATTGTGCAAGATGAAGGTTAGATTACATTTCTTGCCAGTGCAATAATTCCCACATCATAAATTCTGATGAAATTATATCAATATATAAAGCAAATGGATGTCTGACCCACCAGGGTTCTCTGGTTCTCAGATGTAGAAGCTGACATACAAGTAAATCCCCAGCTGCTTTGTGCAGTTCCATTACAACTGTGCCATTCCTGGGAACTCTTATTAGCTGTCCTGACCAGAAGCGGCTGCTGGAGCTTGTGGTTTCTGCTCTGAATATTAAACTTTGGCACACAAGAGTCCTTATTGTGGGGTGCACTTGGAAATGGTAATGCTAAATTGCTTTATATTTGCAGGATTTGATTGCCTCAGATGATACAGGTCTAGCTGGTGGGCCTCTCTTAGTGCTTGTGTTTCCAGATTATAAGTCATTCCTTCGACAGGATATCTGCCATAACCAGTTCTCAGTTTCTGTAGTATCCTTCTTTATATTACACCTGGCAACTGGTTTTCTGGACTGTGCACTTTTTCCATAACTTTCAAGAATAAAGGCAAAATTAGGCTTTTAAATATATCCTAATTTTCACATCAAGTGTCAGTGAATATGTGAAACTACAGGGTAGAGATTTGGAAAGAATGGATGCTATTTTCCCAGTAGTCTTCAGTTTTAATAGCCATGCTATGATCAAGCTCCAGGATTAATGGCTGAACTTGAGGGACCCTGTAAATGGCCAAAAATGCTTAAGTAAAACAAACCCAACACACTGAGTGCTGCTCTTGACATATAAAGCCTTTTAGAAGAATAAAAACTTAGAGCTGATCTTCCAGGTCAGCTTGGGGTAAAAAGTTTGGACAGTGTTTGAAGCCTGTGACAGAAAGAGTTGAGTTCATTTAGGACAGTGTGTTAAAGCAGCATAACAATTTTCTCAGAAATAGGAAAATTATTGGAGCTATGCTTCTCTGATTCTTGAAGAATAGTGATGTTAAATTGGAAAAAAATAGTCAATGTTCATGATATTGCAGTTAAAATATAGACCATAAACTATTAAATACAATTTCACAGTTTTTAATCATTGTTAGTGCAGAGTCTTGGATAACTCTTTGCTGTCTCGTTATGCCTTTGTGAGATTAAGACCTCAATGATGTTTAACCCACTATCATATTAAAATGGCTCAATAGGTCTTTAAGAATATATACAAGATTTTGAAGCTTCACAAGTTTGCTTTTTGGCCTTTTTTTTAAATGTTTCTCATTGACCTGCCATTTCAGACAATTTCAGGAAGTTCATGAATACCAAATTCATGACTATATCAGAAATATCCTGATTTCTTTCCAGGAAGTCACAGTAGCAATGACATAATAGTTAAACAGAAAGGTATTTGGGTGCACAATAATCAAGTAATGTGAAACACAAAGGTTTTAAAGACATTTACAAAATTATTTCTTTCTCCAAACATTTTCAGGGAAAATTGAGGGGATTTTTTCAGTGAAAAAATGCTTCAAAGAATATTTTTACTTTTCAAGAATTGCATGTGAAATTCAGAAAATATTTTACAATTATAAACAGAACTTTTAAACAAGAAAAACTCCAGGTGTTCTTTAAGAATTAAACCTAAATTTCCTTTAAGGAGAAAACATAAAATTGTCAAAATTAAATTTTTTTAAAAATCAAACATTGATTAGCCCTGTGAAATAAAGCATCAGTGTTCTCTACTTGGAAAGAATAATTTACTTTCAAAGAAAGATTTAAATGTATTTGAAATACACATTCAAATGCAGACACAGTAGGAATCTGACTCATCAGAGATTTCCCTGTGTGCTGATTCTGTGATGGAAAAAGTGAAGGGAGGAAAATCATTCATCCACACACCCCATAATTCAGCACACAAACCCCAGTACGCTCTTCCCAAATCTCAGCAAAGATTTAACAGTGAAATACTGCAGCAAGGTCTCATGTTACCAGGATTTATTGTTTTCCAAAATACACTGCAGAGCATTGACTAGAATGCCAAGAAGTTCAATTAGAAATAAGAGAAAGAAAAGTACACCTGTTGGTTTTGAGGGAAAGCATATTTGGGGATTCAGTTGGCTTTATAGTGTGCTTATGTCTTGGGGAATTCTGAAATTCCTCTCTGTTCTTTAATAGGTAATGTTGACCCAAGACAAGTTAATGTTATATTGATATCAGAAACCTGGAGCTGGTGCTGATTTTGACAATGTGATAAAGGGCTCGCTGAGCACAAGTGGTATGTGGAGGAGGCAGCTTTCTCCTGAGCCAGGGCTGTGCTGTCTGTGTGCTACATCTGGGAGGAATATCTCAGTATGTCACCTAGTTCTTTTCACAAGGTAATATGTGCCTGATCGTGCAGCCTTTACTGGTATAAATCTGCTCACAGGCCCAATGCAGGGCCATTCACCCAGTAAATGCTGTTTGCCTGAACCCCAGCAGTGGCCAGCTAGGGCACTTTTCACCACAGGTCCATACTGGAGCTCATTCCTGTACAGCAGGTCAGGATTTGGCCCAGGGCTAATACCAGCATCACTCTGGAGTCCGACAATGCAGGACTGTGTGGGGCACAGACAGGAGAATCCTCTGTGCCCAAAGCCAGGGCACTCTCCTCATCCAAATTCCAAAGCATTGCATCAATCAGTGTATTCCCTGCCTTCCTTTCAAGTGCCCAGCACGAAACTCCCTGCTGGAATGGGCACTGCAGTCAAGCCCAGCGTTTGACTGACAGAGTCAATTGATCAGCCAAGTTGCATCTGGCCCTCACTTTTATCTGGGAGAAAGCTGGGATTTGCCTGTGTCATCCACCTGAGGATTTACACACTGCAGCATCACTAACAGCTGTAAATAGAGACACAGATTTTCTTACGGTGTGAACATCATTATGTACCATGTGAGATGTGAATGCCATGCTATATTAGATGAAGATTGCCTCGTTCATGAAAGAGGAAGGGGCTGTGGCAGTGTAGAGCTAAAATTACTTGTGGCAATTCCTCATCCAAATTGAGATTTTCCCTAGACTCCATAACCCATTGCTTATTCCATCACTGCTGAAGATTTTAACTGCACAGCATAACAGCCTTATATAAATGCTGCTTATTTTCCAAAAGCTGAGCATACAATGAACAATGTGCAGGGGTGGTGAGGGTGGCTTCACTACTGCAGAAAATTTGCTGAATCAATTTCTGCTGAGACAGATTTATGCATATGGCTGGTATATCAATTTATTTTGGATCCTTTCTGGATTCACAGGGCAATTATAAGAGATGCAGAGAAAGAATCTAGATTATCTCAACAGTCAGGAATAATAACACTGGATGTGATATTACAGCTAAATGTTACTGCAGCAGCTTCCTCTTTTTTTGGCAACTGTCCCCAAAGTTTTGCACTTAAGGAGGATGTGGGCTTCAAATAGGACAAATGAACAATATGTGTAGCTCCCTTACACATTTATTTTTGACCTTTAAATCAGTCACTGGTGAGAAATCCCAGTGAAGGGATTGACCAGGAAGCATGGGACAATGTGTGGAATTTTAAACTTTTAGAAACTTGGGAAAATATAAATTATATCATTTTCTGAAGCTACTCAGATAAAAGACTGCCTATATATTGAAGGTATCTTTCTACATAGATACGCGTGCCAGGAAATAAAATATACCCACTAAAAAGCCTCCTGCCTGGGACTCGATCCTGGTATTTCTGTTCATCACCAGTCATAGCTGTGGTGAGTTGTCACTAGGTAAGCTTGGAAGGCTTCACTGCCTGTGACTTATTTCGTGATACATTTTTTAAAATGCACGGGATGGTGTTTTTCCAGAGACCCTGGCAGTTTAGAGGAGTGGTAAGTTTTGTCCTTTACATCCGGTTAAGTGGAAGTAAAAAATCGTGTTGGTTCACAACAAATAAAAAAATGTTCCTGTAACACAGGACTTGCAGCAATCTAATAACAAACCTTGTGGAAGATGTTAATATTGCAGGAATTTAATTCTGTTTATCCGGGACAGAATACACATTAATTGCCTATTTAATCAGGTTTATAATTAAACTCGTTATGACAATGATTCATGCATCAGCTTCTCTAATTACACAGGCAGGACAGTATTATTTCCTCCTTGCTGTTGTCTCATTTAGGCTGGAGATTCCTGGTGTCACCTACAGGCTCGTACTTCCTATGAACGGGTGAGTATGGACAGGGGAAAACTGTTCTCTGAGAGACAGGCTCTGCTATGACTGCCCCACTTATTTGTTTATTTAATTGGACTGTTGGCTTACTGAAAAAAATATTGTTCTTGCATTTACCATTCCTGTTCCTTTAAAGCTTCCAGCCTACTGTGAAATACCTGCAAAGTGAGGAGGTGTTTGGCCATGCAGCCCCCAGCCAGCAGCACGGCTCCAGCCAGGTGTGTGACACGGCTCCTGACCTCGAGTCTCATCCCCACTCTGTGTGCAGAATGATTGCTTCGGGATTCAGCCCGTGGAAGGGGACAGGGGTGAGGACTGAGGATGTCTGAGCATTATCAGTGACCTCTGCAGAGACCAGGGTGAGCTTTTGGCACAGGGGCTCAGAACGGTGTCGTGCTGGTGACAGGTGCTTCTTGGCAAAGTGTCTGCAGCTCAGCACCGAGGGGACCGGGGACCCAAGAGTGTCCCACGCAATGGTTTTTTTCTTGTTAGATAGAGTTACATGATTCATATCAACTAAGAGCATTTGGTCTTATTCCAGCTCTACTTTCAAGCATTTTGCAAATGAGTTCAGCATCATTATCCCCAATTTGCAAACCAGGAGGTTGAGGTTGAGACAGCAAATACACCTAGTCCAGAGTCAGACAATGGGAGGGCATTGAAAGCTGATTCTCTGAGGTCCACCAGGTCCCTTATTCACTGAACAGCCCACTTGAAGCAAGATTATCTTCTTTCTTTTTTTTTTTTGTTTTCATTTTTAAACAAATAAAATATTAAAGAACTGGGCAGTGCAGTGTAGCTCATTCTTTCACTGAGCACAAGAGGTTCAGTTCTTGCAAGAGACGGGTTAAAATATCTGGGGACATACACGCATGTGTATATATGGCTACAGATACATAATTAGTTCCTTCTCCTCGATACTACTTGCACATCATAGTTAAAATTCTGGAAGATAAACTAGGAAACCATATTTTCAGCAGTCTAACAGCACTGTCATAAAAATTCACAGCAGGCTGAAAATATCTCAGCTCAGGAGCTAATTACTTTAAAACATTCTTTTTTTCTGGAAAAATCTTGTTTTCCCCTTGAGGCAGTGAGTTAGAAAGTGTATTCTTGTTTAAGTCTCCACGCCCCCCTTCCCTCATGTGCTGTAACTGAAAAACAGCTCTGTTATTTAGTTAAAACAATTGCAGACAAATTGAATCTGTAATGAGGATCAATTACTATTGGTATCTTGGAATGTTTTTACATAATTAAGTTCTAGACTTTCCCAAGCAGGTCTGGCTGCATAGGAATTAGAGATGAGGATTTGAGTCAACACATGAGGCTGCTACAGTGCAGTGCAAAGCCTGGAGCACTGGGAAAGCACTGGGTGGTTTTTTTTATTCCTCTGACTTACAGAAGCGCTCCAACACTTTCCTCAAGATCTAGACCCTTGTTTGGGGGGGAGGGAGGGCTGGATGAGTCCATCAATCAATGCTCAAAAATGTTTTGATCTAGAAAAGAGACTTTTGTAATTTAGGTCTTCCAGGAGAGTGGTTGCACAGCTTCAAACTCAGCAAGGTCACGAATGAAACTTTCATAGCAAGGCTGTGAGATGTCTGTACCCATGCAATGCCATTGCAGCTTTTTATTGCTTCGTCAGACATGCAGCTAGGTGGGAACCCACGTCAATTCTCCTTACCCAGCTGTTCAAAGATGCTTTGTCTCTAAGTCTGAATACAAGACCATTTTTGTGGGCTGACTTCCAGTGGGCTGGTGCTCCCTAACCTCAGCAAATGATCAGCACGCTCTTTTAGAAAGTCTTCCCTAGAACAAAAGTCAGGGTTGATTGCTTGTTCAGGAAATTAGCTCCCTTTTCAGCATGCTGGAAGAAAAATGCTCAAAGATCAGGGAAGCAGGAAGCAGCATAATGGAATAACATCTTAAAAATCCTTCTCTCCTGTGAAACAGTGGTACCAGCTGAACACAGTCACACACTCTGCATCTGTTGGGACCAAGTCACTGTCTTGCATTTGGCCCAGGAAACTCTCAGAGCATCATGCCTGTTCTGCTATCTAGTGGCTATTCTAAAAAATACATCCAGTGCCACACAGTCTGAAAAAAAATTAATCCTGCTTTTCCCCTCCTCCTTTATCGTATAACTTGTTCAATTATATTGTCTTTTCTTGTCTCAATTCCTATCTACAATTATACCTCCCCAAAGCAGCTATTGTATAACCTGTGGGTCTTGGATTAAGTTCAGTAGTCTAGTTGACCCTCCTCCTGACCTTCACTTAATTAAATACAGGATTAAGCCCAAGACGTTTGCAACTCAAATCTCAGGTTAAAGCAGAGGGAGTTCAGAGCGCTGGCAATGAACTGTCTGATGTTCATGAATGAGCTCACCTGGCCTTGTAAAACCACAGAAAGTGCCTGTTGCTTTGAAAGGGCAACTGGTTTTAACTCTTTCATGGTGAACCTCTCGCTGCCTGTGAATGGAGCCGTTTGGGAGAAATGGGAGAATGGGAGAGGTGCTGTTGAGCAGCACAGAGTTCGGAGAGAGGCAGCTGCCTCCCCCAAATCCTGGTAAAAATGGGAAAGACAAAGTCTCACCAATGGTTTTGGGAGAAGTTCAGTGTCAGAGAGGCTGTTAAGGGCTCTGAGTGCTGCCCCAGTGACCTGAGGAGGTTTTCATTAATGTTGCTCAGCACATTGTTTTCCTCCTCCAGTTTTCTGCTGCCAGGTCTTGGGATCAGCCCCAGTAGATAATCAGCATTTCTTTGAAGCTCACATGGGAGCATGGACTATCTTTTTTGATGTCAGAAACACGGACTAGTTAAATCTAAAATAAGTCATAAATCAGCAAAAGACGGCACCTAATTATAAAAATGAGGTGTATATTAAACAATTCTCTCTTCTGTAAGCAGAAGAATGAGTATTAGTCTCAAAAAAAAAATTTAAAAGTTATTTATGTTTAACCCTGGAAAGAGAGCATTCCTAATTAACTGAAATAGAACAGAACAAGAGCCTTGGGTATGCTGGGAGTCCCTGCATTCGTTTCTGCACCACACACCATCCTGTGTCATCTCTGAGGGTATTAGGATGCAAGGAGTTGCCCAGGTTAGAGCTGTGGGTGCAGGGACACATGTTGGGACAGCTGAGTTTTCCTCGACCAGTTGTGTGCATATTCCCCAAAGCTTTCTTCCAGAACCTGAGTTACCAGCACCAGTAGCTTCTCCTATATTTGTGTGTTAAAGGGAAGAGAAACAACAACTCCATGCTGGGCCAAATCTCCAGGTAGTGAAAATCAAAGGAGAAGATGGATCAAACCTGGTTTCTACCTGGGGCACTTGAAAACCTCCTGTTAAATTCTACAGAGCAAATCTAAAACCTCATACTTACCAGGGATAATACAGATGTTACATTCTGTGCATTTCCCTTCATGTCTGGCCATAAATGGGAATTTTGAGAAAGAACATCCCATTATTACTGTTAAGGGACTTTTTTGGGAGTAGGCTGTATAGGATGCAGAACTTAATGGAATTTTTAAGTGCACACAGGAAATACTGCTGTGTTCCAACAGTCAGAGCGTGAGGATGAGATCTGGAAACCATCAGGAGACAAGGTCCCAGACTGCAAAAACTTCTGTTTTAAGCAAGTGGGTAATTCTTATTGAAAACTGAATTTGTACTTAAACATTTTACACATTGAGTGACAAACATCTCTCTCTTTGCTAGCCCAAACAGAAATAAAGGGGAAAAGACTGAAAAAAAAATCAAGGGTTATTGGATAGAAGCGTGTTTAGTTTGCATCCTCCAGTACCTGGCAGATCCATTGTTTTCCCAGTGTGAGACAAACGCTGAGCTTGTAAATTACAGATTCCCTGAAAAATTGTTCCGTGTTTTTCTGTGTATCAGGCTACAATCTCTTCACCATGAACCAAACCCAGCAGGCACAAGGCCCCAGGCATCAGCAGCACCTCTGAAGAGACTCAGTGAATGCACCAGTCAGTGAAAGAACAATTCCAAACACATTATTCAGGGTGTCTTGTATCATCTCTATAACGTATATTGACATTTTCTTGCTGCTGTCTGCTTTGCAAATGTCATGTCACACAGGATAAAATGAAGAGCAGTACCAGGAAAACCACATAATCTGACTGGGTCAGGGACTGAGCTCCTGGGAAACCCACAGGAGAACTCTCAGCCTGAACTTTGCCAGGTAATCAGCATTCAGGTACTTCAGGCTTTTAAATCCATGGCTTTAGTTGAAGAGCATTTGTCTAAGATGTCCGTTACTGGTGACAAAGAGTTTGTTTGTTTTTAAAATCTGCTTTAAATCTAATGGGCTACTGAATCACCCCAAACTCCATTTGACGGTATTATTTTTCCAGATTAATTTTTTTTAAGAACAAAGGAGCTTGACACCCCATACAATGTGGAATAAAAACTTTGAAAATGAATAAAAAGCAACCCCGTGACTAATACATTCACTATGTGAAGGAGCAATGGCTTAGTGGATCTGCTATTTCATAGGCAAAAATGCAGAGATTGCCTCTTTTGTCAGTTCATAGATAAAATCCTATTCTTTGTAATCCCTGAAGAAACAAATCAAATAAGCTCTGGCTGAGCTAACCATTTTCAATCCATCAAAGCAATCAAATTCTGTTTACCTGAATCAGAATGATTTCTAAAATGTTATTAAAAAGTAAAATGGAGTTTAACTATTCCAAAAAACTGAAAATGATGTGCAAACACAAAAGGGATAAGATTTCAGTAATTATGTAGACACAAAGTCGGTGCCATCATTTGTACCACAATACAATGTAGCTATGGCATATAAAGATAAAGCTTCCTTTGTCTAACATTACTGCTGCAAGTGATGCATAAACATAATTAATGTAAGAAGTCTTCAAAGGGGCGAATATTCATTTAGTCAGTTAGTTTTATTGCTCTTTCAGGCAAACAAAAGTTTTATAATTTAATAAACCAATTAACTGATTATATATTTCACCCAAAATATTTGTATATCACACATTACTATCATTTCACCAATTGCCATGGTTTTTCACACAACAGAGCCAGCGTGTGGTGCTACAGTTAAAGCATTGCATTTAATGCTCACTTCCTTTGCCCATTATTCTGGAATGAATGCCATGAGAGGCTTCTGCCTAACTAGATTCCCTAAATTCAGCATCAGGCTTCATCCAAACCCTATCCTGTAGCACCTCTGAAATTAAATCATTACGTTGGTCCTCTGTCATGATCCTTGAACTAAGCTACATGAAAAGTAATTTTTTTGTTTGGCTTTTATTTCATATATACATTTAGAAGAGTTCATAGTTAGATTTTGCCTTCAGTCTACAATTCAAAAATAGCTTTGCTTCTTTAGTTGCTGAGGTCTAATAGAGACTGTGACATCTGCCATTGCACTTCTGTGCTCTGTCAAAATACAGTCCTAAATGTGTCAAAGCTATGACACAAATATTATGTCCTTGTTCAGTGTGGAACACAACCTCATCTGATAGTTATTTCATTGCATAATGAGAGGCAGCATATGCCAGTGGTTAGCATGAGACTGAAAGTGGGAACTCAGCCATCTGTTTCCAGCAAAAACAGTGCCTGCATGTTTCTGGGAAAATTTTATCCCTCCTGTGCCTCAGTTTCTCAAGCAAAATTGTGGATAAATTGTTCTGCAGCTTCTTAGGACGTGAGAGCCATTCGTACTGCACTGACGTGGCCAACGAGGAGCAGAAAGGGCTCTTGCACTAAATTATGTTCAGCCAAAGCATATTCTGCCTCATGATACAGCTCCCCTCTCAGCTCCATGGAATGCTGGAGCCCATGGATGACCATCCGTGGAAGTTCAGTGGGCAAAATATTCAGGCAGTGAAACTGTCCTAGAGGTGATAATTTATTCCCTCCTTCTGGCCTTTGAAAATCTGCAGTGAGTTTTAGTTCAGAAACTTCCATTTCGTGAAGAAATGCAATTCCAAGAAACTTGGAATCTGCAGGGCCTCCCTAGGCCCTCCCTGTATGAATCAGAACCCATCACTGCCTCTGTTTCTTCTCAAACCTTCATTGTGTTTCAGTGTGTCTGGAGGAACCAAGAAGCACTTAGTCCAACTGCACATTTTTTTCAGTCCTCTCATTTGCGTGTGTGTATGAGTGTGTGTGTAATTTTTTTAAGATGAAATTACTATTTCTGCAATCATTGGTAATAATACCACAAAATTTATTGTATTGATGAAAAAAAATTCAAAAAAAAAACCCCCAAAAAACCAACAAACCCACAACTCTTTATACTTTGTCTTTGCAACTGGTAGTTTAACTTTTACATTTCACTTTCCCATGCAGCAAGGTGCTCAGCTGCATTGATAAATTTTAAGTAATGAGGAATACACCAGAATGTGCAGTGCTGTCCCTCTCATATACACATGCACAACCACACACTCACACACACACTCACACAAAATACTCAGAACATTAAAGAAAGCTGTTAAGCTAATCTGGTGCATCTAAATGGGCAATATATATTGAATCCATGCTCCATTGATCATAATTATTGCGGTGCCCTTTATCAAGTAACCATCTTAAACCATTATTTAGAGATCATTTTGCTTTCCATTACTGTCACTATATTGCAGAATTTGCTAGGAATTGGCGGCTGTGTGATAGAGGGGTGTGCAGCTGTATTAGTCTGGAATCTGCTCCTGTTATCCAACAATGTTTCTAAAATGAGAGACTTAGTGCCGTATTCACACAACTTTTGGGCAGCCTTTGACTTCATTCTGGAGTGACAAGTCACTCACATAAGCTTTGTTTGCCACAGAACTCCTTCCCACCTCGAATTCTTGGCGTATTTCCCTTAAAAATCAAATAGTCCTTTTTATGAAAGTACAGCCTGTATGTACTGAAAAGCATTTCTTAAGATGTAACTGAGAGCTACTAAATGGCTGCAGTACTGCTCTGTGTGTTTGAAATTATTTAGGAACCCTCACAAAATCATTATTGCTCTTTAGGCTGTGTGAAAGAGGGAAAGAGCAGTATTTTATTCTCAGCTGGCCCTCTCAAACTCTGCAACACACAAACAATAACATAATTGCACAAAAGTCAGTCTAGGAACATCTGAAGTTAATTCAAAGTACAGTATTTTCACAAGTACTCAGAAAACACCTGGCTTGTTTGCCTTGTAAGAAGATTAGAGGAACACAGTGAGAAAGAGGAAAACATGGTTCTTAATGAGACCAGCATCATTTTAGACTGAATCCCTATCCCAAGGCTCTCAAAGTAATGCACCTGGCATATGCTGCATGCTGTGATATTAATAGATGTATCAGGAACACAGGTGTTTAAGCTGATATTTGCCAGTTTAACCAGGTGGTAAGGAGATTTTAATGTCTCATAAAAGTAAGAGGATGGAAAAACAGAAGTTTCAGACACTCATCACCAGTGTTAGACTATGAAATGGTACTAAACATGTTGGATATAACTAAATCAGCATTAATCTTCTGACTTACAGCAAGGTGCGCAGCATATTAAGAGATCAGTTCAACTCTTGATCATAGTTTGTCCCAGGCCTTAACACTGAAGTGTGGGAGTCCTTATGAGCAGGCTGGATACCCAGGAGCCCTTCATATATCACAACCCAAGTGACCTCTGGAAAAAATTATTTAACCTTTCGAAGCTTTTTTTTTCCCCTATCTGTAAAATGAAGATAATAACCCTTCCTAATCTCAGGACTTGTGAGACTTTAATTGATTATTAGCATTTGTATAATCATTTTGAGCTCCAGAGGATGTATATGCAGTGCATATGTAATGTAACAGGTAAACATCCTGCTCAGCCGTGGGGACAGTCATCAGACCTTATCTCATTGGGGCTTAAGGTCAAAGGCAGAGAGAAGGCACCTGAACCTGATAAGGGCTTAAGTGTTACAGGAGAACTACTTATGTTCTGAAGAAGTCACCTCTATCACTTTCTTCTTGCCTCTAATCTGCTCTCAGATGCTGTGTCTGCTACTATCGGGCTATGATCTCTCTCCATGCCTGAGGAAGAGCACATTGACTAAACTGGGTAGGCAAGCCAGGGCAGAAAATGCTTAGTGCCCTCATAGACAACAGCAGCTCTGAGTTTGCTTACTTCTTGTCTCTGTAAAACCTCTTCCAGCCTCCTTAGCCCATTAAAAGCCCTGGTGGAGGAAAGAGAAGAAATTAAATGAATTTGACTGACCAAACTCTGATATTGCTCAGAGAGCAGGTAAGCTGTTTCAGTGTTCAGACCACTCATAGATACAGATGTGCAACAAAATTTCTGATATAATTTCAACACTTTGTTACTCTGCAGCCACACTGGGTGTACATTACACAGTAATGGCACAACTGTGAGCAGGACAAAGTACCTTCTGTTTGTGCAAGGTTCTAACAGAGGTATTTGAGTGCCAACACAAGTGTTTGCAGCATTCAGTGCTCTACAACTGACATCTTGAGATCTGAAATATTTTTCCAGTTGCTCTGGCTGTGGAAGTCAGTAAAGCAACCTCTAAGGATCTACGAAAGAGAAACTGTGAGGTCTAAGATCAGGTGTGATTGATGGTTTAGGTCAAGTAGAACTGAGTCCGCGTCAATTCAGGTCTCACATACATTTGATCACTGCTTTCGTGTACTTCATTTTTAACTCCATCTGAAACTATAAGTATTTCTCAGCTGCATTAGAATGGGAAGTACCACCCACTCATTGTAACTGTGCAGAGGAAAGGGAATATGGACCATTCAGAATGGACTGTTACCTGTGCGAGAGGTAGCAAAACGAAGTTCATATTCTCCTGAAGTCTGAAGGCCAGTGTTCACAGACATAGAACAGTAGCTTTGACAGACCACTGGTCTCCTCTGTTACACTGGCCAGCTTGCAGAGCTTCTAACACAGAGCTTTGCAGTTGTTGTGCTCTGAGGTTCAGTGCCTTCCACAATATTTCCTCTGTAGGGACTCTGTCTGCAGCATCTCTGTCTCTTTAGAGCAAAATATATCTTTGCCATGTATGTAAGTATGACTTCCCTCCAGATGGGGCAGGAGCTACCATCAATAACTTTCTCCTGAAAATTATGCTGACAGAATATGATCCAGAGAGATGTTTTGTACAAACTGTCATTTTGCTCCACCATAATGGTGATCAGGAGTGCTACAATGATTAGTAAGGCAAGACCATTGTTTAATATAAGGACTCGTGTAAGGGAGTGTGCTTCACTATGCAACACAGTGCTGTGTTCAACAATTTGTACCTCCCTAGGGTAGGCTAAGCCCTGCTAATTTCCATGTTCTTCTGGATATTACACAACGTAGTTCCCGATTTTGCAGTTCAAACCCTTTCTGGTTAATTTGGACTTAATTGTCTTTAACAGTGTAAAATATGTTTGCCTTTCTTCTTCCATCCTTTAGAAAGAGAGTGTCCTCGAAAATATCAAGGAGACAGAAAAGGCAACCCTGGCTCCGCCCTGCTGTGAATCTACTGCCCTGTTTATTGGTTCTTTACCAGCTCAAGACATTCCAAGATGCTCTGTAAACTGATTCACAAGTGAAACTACTCTGTCTTTGCCATTGTTGCCTATTTTAAGCAGTCTTTGGAGGCCTTGCTCATGGCCGTATCCAGGTACCCTGTGCCTATAAAAGCATAACATGTCTAAACATAAAATATAAACTTGTTTGTGAACAAACAACTTAACTCCTTAAGTACCCTACAAAAAGCAGAAAAATCAGCATTTGTGCAGTAGGGTGGGGGAAATCTGAAGAACAATCATGTTGACCTTGAAAATATGACACAAAAGGTATGCTGGATGCTGAGCAGCCAATCTTCACTGTGTTTCTTTAAACTTCCTTGAGGTTAACAATAAAATTCAAATTAAGGTCTTTATTCTGCCCCAAGATTGGTGTTTGCAGATTGCTGCTTATCAGGTTACATCAACTCCTGCTCTGCCATGCCACGCAGCAGATTCTACAAGGTGTAGTGTTGATGGACGGGAACAGCCCCTTGAGGCTCAGCTCATGTGAGTCATTAGAGAAAGATTTATTTCTCCTTCACTTAACAACAAAGGAGGCTTCCCACATGTGATTTTAAAAGTGTTTACATTGAATGTATTGACTAAGTTTGATTAAGTAATTGAAGTCGCATAATTAATACCATTAAGAAAGATTAATGATTTCTTGAACAGATAAAAAAAAATTATGTCTTCTGAAATAAAGTTACATATGTAAGTTAAAAATAAAAGAATGCAGTCAGTATCACAGGTAAAGCAAAGTAAAAAACCAGAATGGCTATATACTTTCCAGCAAATACATAGCTTGTATTTTTAAATTTTTTTCCAAAGCTAAGCTGTTTCTTCTTGTCAAAGTATAAGTCAATTATACTGTAGCACAAAAAGAAATCTGCAGTATTTTACTGTCATTGTTGGTAATTTGTCCCTTAGGGTGTTAGTATTCATACATAATTGCATATTGTCTCTCCCTGTAACATTTTCTACTTTCTTTCTCCGTTAGAACAACATAAGAATTATTGCATCCATGGGTTTTAGCAAATTATCCAGCTAACTTGATTTACATTCTGTTCACAAACAGAATTACAGAAGGGAAAAATAAATTGGTTTTGTTTTTTTCCTTAGCTATCATTTGGCCCTGAAAGATTAGAGTTCGTTCTTTTTTTTTTTTTTACTTTGTGTGAGCTTTCTTTAAAAGTATAAACAGTGCAACTGTCTGCAGACCATATCTGGTCTTCTGAGAGAGATTCACTCAGTGATAGCAACATCATCATTTACAATTGTGTTCCCCTATTTTTGGTTCTAAATACTGGAGATGGCAGCACCATGCCAAATTCCCATCCTCTTCGATATGGATACCCTGGTGAATGTGCTGTCCTAAGCTTTGGCAGATTTCTCATCTGAACAGGCTTCAGGATGGATGGAGCAGTGGCAAGCGCCTGCCTTCAGGGCTGCTGGATCATAATTCAGGGGCCTCCTTGGTTCCCAGAGCTTCCAGACCCTGCAGTCACCAGTCACCAAGAAGCAATTCTCTTGGTGAAATCTTCTGAGGATACTTCGATTATCCAGGATAGTAAACATGCAGGTTAATTATGAAAACCTGAAGAAGGGCCTTATCAACTTCTTGAGAGATAGGGCAAGAGAACCGATGTTGAAATTTGATGTCGGTAAACGCATTGTGATGAAAATGGAAAAATACTTAATTTTGCATGTACTGAAATGAAGTCTTGTTTGTCTGCAAGCAAGAGGAACAGTGTTAGGGTTATAATGTTATAATGAGTAGTTTTGCAGAAATATCAGCTTAAAGCCAGACCCCAGTCAAAACAATTAACTGGATATTATAAGGAAAGAAAGAGAGAACTACAGAGGAAATAGAATCATGCCCCTTTGTGGACTCAGGATGTACACAACAGGATGTGCGGACCTGGAGAAGGCCTGAGAACGGTGACACAGATGGTCACAACTTTTCAGTGATTTCCATTTGAGTGGATTTTGAGCTCAGCCTGGAGAGGCTGCTCTGGTGTGTGACCTCTGTGGCCAAACAGTGGTGACCTTGGCAGGTCTTCTGCCTGAACTGGAAACCTGGAAATCTCAGGCACCAAAGATTTGTGTGTGAACACGGACTGCAGAGCAAGTGGAGACCCATTTGGCACCGCTGTTGCTGCTGAACTGACAGGCAGGAAAAAGAGGAGCCTGGCTGTAATTAACAAAGCAGCTTAACTACTAATACCTTGGTAATGTCCCTCGTATTGTAGATGAAAGGCTCAATTGGTAATTTGAAATGAGAACAAACACACTGAAAGGATGGTGGCTGTGAGAAAAAGGAGTACATGAAAACAGCAATTTATCCGAAACAGCAAGTTTCTGGATGTGCTTACAGGGACTTCTGTGGATGCTGGAATCTGCTTTTGCAACTGCTTTTCAGAGCCTAAAGCAGGTGAAATGAAGTTTCATGCAAGTCTTGCTCAGCACCTCCCAGAGCAGTTCAGACAGGTTTTTACCATTATGGAAGCACCACAAAAAACCGCATACACACAAAAACCAACCAAACAAAAACCCAAACAAAACAAAACAAAACCCAAACAAAATCAACCAACCAACCAAAATACAAAATGCTCTTTGAAGGGTTTTTAGAGTATACGTGTGCATCAATCTGAAAAATTAATAAAAATACAGCTCTCATCTGGGAAATGAAAAAAAATTAGCACGTTTTCAGCTGGGATTTATACTGGGGAAAAAATGCTTTTGCCAAACAGAAACCTCGCAAAACTCTAAGCAGGAAATATTGTTTTTTTAGACACAGAGGATGTCTATACAGAGTTCCTTTGCTTTACTGTATTGAAATAGTATTGTATTGGTATTTTAGATCCCACTACTTCTTACTGCACCAAATGGTGGTGGTGTCATTGCAAAGTTGAAGAACAGGTTGAGGAGATGAACCAAGCAGACTTAAGCACAAAAGGTGTAGGAAGACCCCTCATTTTCCAGTGGATGTGATATTCCAGGAGGCCAGTCCATCTCACTGCGCGATGCAGAAGTCTCAGACTCTGTCCTCACCCTGTTGATTTGGCTGCCTGAACCTTTCTTGCAAGGCACTGATACTGGGCAGCAAATGTAGTGACAGATCCCTGGGATCTCGTTGAGTGAGGTGAAGCAAAGCTGATGACATGATACATTTCCATTTTCTGTTTGGCTGCCATTCTTTGAATGTGGTGACACTAGGGAATTCCCTTTACGAAGAATTGCTTTATACAGAGGAAAAGAAATGCTTTCCTGTGTCACAGATGTAACTTTTGGGGCAATACGTCAATCTTCTAATAACTTTACAGTACAGTAAGTGTGAATCCCTCCTCATGGATGCTGTTGGCCAGCACAGCTGTATCATAATTATCATAGGTAAACCAGAGAATTGTTTCCTGAGGTAGAAAAACAATGAGTCTGAATCTGACAGGTAATTCCTTTCCAGATATCAATCCAGAAATTGTTTGTTAAAAAAGATTTTTTTTCCATTTTGAAATCCAGATGGTGAATTTTCCAGCATTCCAATTCTCTCTGCCAGAGTTGCTACCTCTCATGGCTTAGTGGCTCTTTGTATTCATGGCCCATACAGCATGGGCTATGTTTGCTTAGCTCTCCTCCTCCTCTTCCATTTCTCATGAATAACAAAACCACAGGAATAGGCTGAATGTCTCTGGAATCATTCAGGTAGCAGATGAACTTTGAGTGTTGACTTTTTCACCCTCACAGGCATTGTCCATTTACTTTCTTCTTATATCCCTGCTCTAATTTGTACAAAGCTATCTGTGATTAGCTGGCATTTACAACCAGGTATTGATTTTTTTATTAATTTATAAACAGTTCAAACAAACAGTGGTAGTCAATTCTAGGAGTAATCCCCCAGGAGGTTAGGAAAGATACAGACAAGTGCACAATCCACAGGCACTGCACAGTGCATTAATGGGGTAAGTTTTCAGATGTCTGTCTGTACGTTCACAACATCCCTTTGTCTACGTACTGAAGCTGGTAAATACAAATGTTAAGGGAGTATTTTCAGCAAAATGTTTTCAGCATTTTAAATTGTTCCACCTCATAGAAAAAGCAGCATGGTTGTTCTTCAAAGATGTGCTGGCAGGTGACAAGGGATTCCCTCCAAACTTAGGCATTTTTGAGGGAAAAAGAGGCGTATGTTAATCACACTGAACACCAAATGCCAGAGGCAGAAACAGAGCAGGTCCTGCAGTGTCTTAGCTCAGAAGAAAGGAAGGTGCCAGCTGGGGATCCCCCGAGCTGATTCAAGGCTGTTCAGGGACAGAGTGGAACACACACCAGTCCAGTGTCACAGGGGTGGAGCTCCTGAACACCTTCTGTGGCTGGGCAGGCTGCAGTAAAGAAAACATTTACATGTACATGGGTCTTTCTATAAAAACTCTAGAGATATTTCCCCACGTGTCAAATTTCTCTTTTTTTGCGTGTATTGATAAGCATTCCCCAGAGTGAGGATGTGGTATGTCTGCTTGGACATTTGTTTCCAGTAGAACTAAACTTACTGAAATTGATGGTTTGATTAAATTAATGTTTCAGAGAAGAAATACTTCATTTTCCTTAAAAACACCCACGTCTATTTTTGAATAGCAGTAAGAAGGGTTTCACTGGTGTGTTAGCCTGAGTGCTCTTGGGAGAACTCGTAGGAATATTCAACTTAAAATGAGGATCATTCCATGCCTCGACTGCACAGGGGGTCCTTCTGAATCCAGAGGTTCTGAATCCATAGATTCCAGATGGTTGTGAAAAGAAAGCACCTCACTATTCATAGCCTCTGCCTACTGCCCTCTCCTGAAGGCTTGACAAATTAGGTGCATTGATAAATAGTAGCAGTGTCTTATGCAATGAAATGTCCTGTGAATATGGGAGCAGAACGCTTGCAAATGATTGTGAGAATCATCTGAATTAAATAAAACCACCATCAGATAGTCCTCAGTGACGTGTTAGGGAATGTTATTAGTCAGAGTCCAGCAGTCGTGTGGTATTTAGAATCCTCTGGCGTTTCAGTGACCTTTTATAAGGCAGATTGCATGGAACAATTAATTTATTTCATGACCATCCCATTGTATCCAAGATAAAAAATGTTAGTCAAAACCAGGTGTCCGGATCAGAGCCGTGTATTGCATTTCAAAACCCATTGAGTGGAAGCTAATTTCAGCAATTTGCATGAGAGCCTTTTGCTATCACTTCTACCATAGTATCAGTGTCAGCTCAATTTTCAGAGCAGCTGTAGCTCAAACACTGACCTGCTGCCTATTACAGTAGTGTAATGAAGTGCAATGGACTAGTAATTATTCTACATTACTGTAGATCAAGTAACATGCAGCTTTCAGTTATCACAATGGAATCCCAGTTCTTGCTCAAAATGAGAAAACTGACCATGAAGTTGATTTAAGGGTGTCATCAAAAATTACTTTCAGAGCCTGCAAATGTACTACTTATTTCCCAGATAGCATCTGACATTGCTGTGCAAATGTCCCAGAGTCGCTGCATACTTGAATAAACTAGTTTCAAATAACTAAGTGGGGAGTTCTATCTGAGAGGCAGGAGTAAATTGAGATGGGATGTTCTTAAAATTTCTGGTAATGCAATTGCATTAGGCAAATGATTTCAATGTCTCCTTTCTAGCACCACCTGTGAAACATCCGAACAACTTATTCATGAAATCACGGGGATTTTTTTTTCTATTGCTGCTTATGAAATATTGAGCATTATGAATTCGACTTAAAAGCATGGCAAATCACTCACTACATGCCTGTACAGTCATGACCTCAGCCTGCCCAGGTCGTATTTCTTCCAAAGGATCATCCATGATTGTCATAATCTCTACATTAAGATCTATTCCTTCCCCAACCCTCTTGATAGGACTGTCTCAAAACCTGCTTTTAGCCCTGTCTTTTGGAGGGTGAGAACCTTGGAGGCAACTCACAACACAACAACATGGAATACAGGGGACAAGCAGGGGGACAAGGGCTTCACAGTAATCAGGTTTTGTCACTCAGTACTGACACATTGCCTTGGAGTGAAAGGATGACAGAGCTCCTCACAAGTAATTTGCATTTTCTGTGTGGGCAACAGACAGGGAGTGTTTGGAAGTGGGCTGTTCACTTTGATTTTCCAATTTCTTGCTCAGCTAACTATTACCAGTAGTTGCTTAGGAAGTTGTGTTGCTGCAGAGAGAGGTAATTATTTCTGTTTCTTAAGCAAATTTTTAGGAAAGTCTCTTGGCACATCACCTTCAGTACCTGGCACGAAATTTTAGCTCTTCCCTGCCAGAGGTAACAGGATATTGAAATATATGGAACAAGCAGACTGGAAAGTTTAGCTGTCAAAAACAGTCAATTATGTCAGGGGTAAAATCAAATTAAGTTATAAAAAGGTAAAATAATCCCTGCAGAGCAATTTGTTAGAATCTGGGTGGTTTGTTTTGGGGTTTTATTTTTTCGTAGAGCGAGGAGAAAGGAAATGTGGCTTAGATTTTCACTTTCAGCCCACACAGAATTCACACACAGTAATTCAGTTCAGGTAAGATGCAGTACAGGATGTCTGGATGAACACACACTCCTTTCTTTGGGACAGAAAGGGGGAGTGCTGGGATGGAGGGGACAACAGGGTTTAGGGGAAGGTACAACAAGGCAGAAAACTTGGCAGAAAACGCAGCAGAAAGTAAAGGCCCACAAAATGGTTTGGGTTGGAAGGATCTTAAAGATCATCTACTTACAACACCCTGCCATGGGCACGTTGCTTGTAAGAATCCTAATTCCATCTTCATTTATACAAAGATATGGGTGACAGTGTATCAGAAAAATGTCTTTCTCTTTCAAATACAGAAAATGGAGAGAGGAGCAGTTGATCTCCAGCATAACAGCTGCACATCACATTTAGGCAAGAGTTTCAGGCTGCCTGCAACGCTCACATTTCCAGGGGGTTATAAAACCTGAACTCCTGCTCTTGTAACCCAGCACGATCTTTCCCTGATCCAGCTGATCCTGGTCACAGGTGAAGGAACCCATGAAGCAAGAGCAGCCACGGGCCCAAACTCCAGAGGAACCAAGTCTCAGGACAATCTTTAAAGCATCAGTCTGTCTGTGTGTCCTCCTGCCCCTGGCTCCACCCCATGGTATCAGTGTGAAAGGGCTCACTGCAGCAGTTAACACTGAGACTTGCAAATTAAAATGGAGGTAAATACTTGGGTAATGCTAGAAAAGAGTGGGAATGTGAGCTTACAAATCCATCTCAGACTGGAGGGGTTTTTTCTCCTTTTACAATTGTCTTATATAAATCACCAGCATGACTAGAGTTTAGAGCAGGTTTTAAAGAGTCAATTTTAAGGAGGTATCTGCCTGTTTTCCTTAAATGCAGACTAGCTTATTTCTACTGTTTTGAAACCTAAATAGTAATTGTAGATGTGACAATATTCCAGTCAGAGGCACATCAATATAACAAGGCTAATGTGTCCAAACAGAAGGATTTACATATGGAGAATTGACTTTTGCAGTAAACAACTCATTAATGAGCCGTCAAAACTTGGTTGTAGCAAGTACTGCACAACTCGTCACAGTAAAATAATAGCAATCAGAAGAGAAAAGCTAATTTTGCATGTTTCAGGTAAAAGAGAAAAATCCATCACGTAAACTTTGTTACAAAGGCATATTTGCCACCACTTAATATGTATTATTCACTGGGACTAAATTATGATTCCAAATCAGGAGGGTAACAAGGTGTTTTCCTGTGTAAGATTTAGCTAAACCTCTGGAGTTTTTAATCTGTTTCCCTAACAAAGTTTATTCAGAAACATTGGCTCTGTTCTGACTGTCTGGAGGCCCCAAGTCTCCCTGTGTAAACTGAGAGAGGCTCCCCATGCTGGCTCATGCTTTTATTATGGGAATCACACTAAATGCGATAATTTTAGAGAAGTGTGTGTGCTCGCTGTTCCATCAACTCCTAATGGTGCTCCCCTGGCATCAGCAGAATACGAATGAAGGGCTTTGGTCTAACTTTGAGGCCACTCTTCACACACAGGAATGGCCTCACTGGGCCCCCAGCAGAAGAAACACCTAAAATGTGGCAAATTGCAATGGATAGTTTTATCTGCTCTTTTTGAGAGAAATAGCTGAAACTTCTGCCTTCATCTCCTCACAAACTGTGCTCTGATTATGAAAGCTGAGGGTCCAAAGTGAAGCATCTGCCTTTATTTGCATGGCAAAGTTTCTGTTGGGCCATAAGGAGTCTGTCATGGGTAAATCTAGAGGTTATATCTCGGGGGGGTGTAGGTAGAGGCCAACTTCAGCAATGGATGGGAGCTCCACATCTCCTAGAGAGCATGCATGGGCATTTTCAGGGTTTGGAGAGAGAAGACTGAAGGGCTACTATGACATTCTAGTGCTCTGATGAAAGCCTCTTTGCAGAACAGGTAGTTTAATTCAGCATCCATCTATATGCTGTCAGGAGAGCGCATTTGAAAATGTAGAGATGCATGTTCCTTTTTTTTTTTGGTCAGTCTCTCTATTTCTGTTGACTTGAATCTGCTAATTCCTATCTGCCAAAAATTTGGCTCATGAACAAAACGTATTTGAAATGTAAATCTCTGATGCAAATAACCAGAGATGATTGGGAATCTCTTATCAGGATGATAAATAATTTTTTTTAAGAGTATTTTTTTCCCCAATAAAAATGCAGTTACTGCCAGATCAGAATTTTCTATTGGAAAGTTTTTGTTTCACTGAATATTTGCAATTTCCACTGGAAAATGTAATTAACTGTTTCATTTGACTTGGAACACATTCTAAATCCCAGATTCAGAGATTGGTTGGAGTTTGAAGGAACCTCTGGAGATCACCTGGCCCGACTCCAGTGCCAACACAGACTCACCTACAACAGGATGCACAGGCCCATGTCCGGGTGGGATTGTGTCCTGAAGGAGACTCCACAGCCTCTCTGAGCAGCTGTTCCAGTGCCCAGGACCCCTCATGGTACAGAATTTTTTCCTCATGTTCAGCTGGAGCTCCCTGTGTCTCAGTTTGTGCCTGTTGCCCCTCATTCTGTCCCACTGGAGAGGGTCTGGCCCCATCCTCTGGACACCCACCCTTAAGATATTTGTAGGTGTCGATGAGGTCCCTGTTCAGTTGTCTCCTCTCCAGACCCAACAGCCCCAGCTCCCTCAGCCACTCCTTGCAAGAGAGATGCTCCAGTCCCTTCATCGTTTTTGCAGGAAGTCTGGGCTGCAGGGAAGGGCAGATCCCAGTTCCAGTGCAGCCGTGCCTGGCTCCCATACGCTTCCGAGAAACTCCTTCCTGACGCAGGACATTTCGGGTTGTTTTATCAGCGACTGGAGTAAAAAAACCATCAGTTTCAAAAGTGCTGAAAGTTTCATTCTGTTAGAGGAACACCCAAATGAATCTGTTTGTCATTTCCGAACTAGAATTAATGTGGAATTTCCATCCCACACACATAAAAAAAATCTGAATCTTACTTCTACTCCCGTTTTAAATGGAGAGAAAGGCTGAAATACCAACATTTCTCCTGGGATAGAAATGCTGTACTTGCTATACTCTGTAAACAATTTTGAATAGGACACTGTTTCAGTGGAGATCACATTCTCAAATGCATGATTTATAGGCTTATGAGGGTATTAAGCATCAAATTAAGTGTCTGTAAGGATCTTTTTCTCACCTGAAGAGTCCATGACTTTAACATAAACTAGCCTAAACTGGCAGAAGATGAGAGAAATCAATGTGACAGAAAAAAGTAAAATAACAAGGCAGCTGATAAACCTGAAATTAGCTCCTAAACACGGTAAAGATCCGGGATGACACTAAATGCTTCATCTGAGAGAGCAAACTGGCTGCAACTTTAGTACCGTGTCACTGTCTCCCGTCTCACTTTGTTGTACATTCCCCTCTAGTGGCTGGTAAAAGATTTATAGGAGGAAATTCTTCTGAGAGCTAAAACCAAATTTGCAAAGGGAAATCAAGGGGAATTACAGATGTAAATACTTTTAACAACCTAAGTAGGGGGTTCTTACCTCATGCAGTGACAAAACTCACCCCCCCTTGTGCTCCAGGCAGAGATCAAATTGCACTTTTGGCTTGAATAATGTTGATTACACCTAGAAAACAAAGGTTCTCCTCCGTGTTTGGTGCAGTTTGAGGGTGGGAGAGAGAATTAGGTTGAAGAAGGAGTTGGAAAAATTCTATATTGTGTAAGTTTGAAAAGTGCTAACAGTAGTTTTTTGGTCCTTTGGTTTTTCATTTGGTTGGGGTTTTTTTTAAAATGGGTTCAGTAGCCTTATGGTAGCTGTTGTTCAGCTTCCATGGGTGTTCTGTGTCTGTGCACCTTTGTTTGCTTAGTTTGAATTCCATCTGTGTCTCCTGGATTTGGGGATTGGGGTCTGGGGTGTGTTTTCTGATTCCAAGCGAAATTACGGAGTGTTTGCTCTGAGCGCTTCCGCTCCTCCCGTTGGCTGCTGCCGTGCACCTGCCCAAACCAGGGAAAGGAGCAATCCCAGGCAAAAGTCACCAACCAGCTGAGCTCTGTGGCTCTCCAGCTGCTGGCTGGAGAGAGGGACAGTGTGCAGGCAGCCTGTGGGATACCTCAGGAATCAATGATCTTTTTTGAAAGGGTGCTGAACTCTGGACTAAACCTTAACTTTGGATTTGCCCTCTGAGCCATGAGCTGGGCTGTGGGTGCAGGGAGCACCTGGGACACACTCCCACTGCTCCCCTCTCAGGTCCAGCTCCACTGCTGCTAGAACTGCAACAGGCAGCTTCCAATTTCACCATTTCCTTGTTTACTCAGGACTTAAATTCACCAGTTTTTACGGAAAATATAAATATGCTCTGTTCTCAGTATGACTACAACCTGTGTTGGCACAGGACTGGCGGTGTTTTGGTGCCAGCAGCCAGCAGGATAAGTGGCAAAGCAGGTTTCTGTAATTCCTCTCAGAGCAAGCAGAGTGAGCCAGGCTCATCAGCAGGAGGATGTCCCTACCACCTTCCAACTGTGTTTTCAAACAACATTTGGGAGTGATTTATGCTGCGTTGTGACACTGGTACCATCTGTTCATCATCATAAGTATGAATGAAGTGATAATGAAGAAAATGTTCTAAGCAGCTAACACGATGATTACACTTTAATAACATAATTTTGGCATAATTTGGATCTTCAGCGATCTCCAAACACTTCATTTCAAAATCTAAAGGTCTGGAGCCTTCCTGCAGCTACACAGAGCTCTCCTCTGACTTTTTATATCAGGGAAAGAATAAAATTGATCTGGAAATGTGTCTGAGATCCTGCCTCACCTGTCTGCTGACTCACACTGTCTCCTACATGGCATCTGCTGTTTTCAGACTCTTGATTCATTTCCTTGCCTGCTTCACCTCTGTTTGGAAGCTTCTCAGAACAGACTCAGTATCTTCCCAGGGCAAGAACCATCTACTCCTCCTGCCAGGGGCTTCCACCTGACTTACTGACTGTTCTCTTACAGGAGAACAACAGGAACTACCCATTCCAAATTTTATCAGAGCCCTTCAGTATTTTTTCAATGGAAAGTAAACTGGAAATCCAGAGAAAACACAAAAAAAAGTGGTGACTTTGCATTAGATTCAGTGAAATTTCAGAAGAACAACAAAAAAAAAGGCGTTTTTGTTAAATTGCTAAAGAATAATTTTAGATTTGTGTTAAAAAGCTTTTTATTTCAAAATGGAAAAATAAAACTCATTGCTTTAAAGCAGGGGATTGAAATGCATATTTTCTTTTGGGTCTAACAGAAATGTCTCAGTTCAGTGACCAAATGCAGAACTTTGATTTTTCTTCTTGGTTGTTCCGGGAGGGAATATCCTGGCCATCCACAGCAGCACTAGGCCCTGCAGCACTGGGGTGAGAGGTTATTTTTAAGAGCTCTGATTTTCCAAGCAGACCTAGTGAGACAAGTTTGAAGTTTCCTCCTTGATGCCAAGTCACCATAACTGTCCCCTCCTTGTGACCCTCCCATCAGATACTTCTGAAAGACTCAATTTCAACGTCTCTTGGGGCCATTCAGGTGCTTTCTCCATCTCCCACGTTAGAGGGATGGTCAGAGTAAAATATTGGGGAAAACATTTTGGGATGCACAGATTCGAAGCTTCTGGAGAGAACTGGAGGTACCCCATAACCAGGGGATGGTTTTGCCTCTGTTTGCTCAGCCTGTGGCAGGTGAGGGCCCAGAGCTGCAGCTTTGCACAGGACTTTGGTTCCTGCTGTCAGTTGTCAGTGGCTGGGTGACTGGACCAGGTCTCTGTGATGGTTCTGTTCTTTATTGCACAGGATCCTGACTGTCCCCCCAAGCCTTACATGCTTCAACCCGTGGTGTGGCAGTGATGCAACCGTGTGAGCAAATGTGCTCAACAGATTTTAGGCCGAAAAAACCACCCAACAACACATTCCTAGGAACTCTTGAGCTGATTTCTTACGCCTACGACAGCGTTTCTTTGTTGCTCAAGTAGAAATGCTGTCTAAATATATTGCTTTTTTCTGGGGTGTTTTTTACTAGTGGGTAATCTTTTAACATCTGTATGACAGCTTGTTACCAGTCCGATACAGCACCTTGCTAGAAGGAAAAATGCTGTTTGTTGGGTTGGTAATACAGCAGCAGAGCTGCCATCCAAGCTGATCTGTTGTTCAGTTAGACTCCACTTAGCTGAGGATGTGATCAGAGTGACTAACAGCAATGAGAAATAAGAAGCATAAAGCAGATTTTTATGTCGCCATTTTTCTTTCTTTTATTTTCATCTTTCTGTCAATCTTTTCAAAGTGAGTATGCTGAAAAGCAGGGAAGAACCCACATGAAAAGGGGTGGTGCTGAATGGGGCTTGTGTAACCCACCGGCTGTAGTTGCTGAGAGGATTCGTGCGTGTTGTACATGACTCATGGAGCAGCTATTCCTGCACCAGGTGGTTAAAACTCATCAGTGATGGGTTTACAAGAAACTCATCCTTAATCTTTCTCACCACACATGTGGATCAATGGATCTGCAAGAGGAATCATGATTCTTGCTTACATTATTTCATGGATTCTGGCGCCGCAGAAAACAATTTCATCCCCTCTTTGAGCAAAAGCATTTCAGAAGACTACCAGAGTCTGCACTCATTTATCTTCCAAGCTGGAGAACTGCACAGAGGATGTCCCTTCAGCCCAGAGGAGCCTGAGTGCTCAATGCTCTTGATGCCTTCTGCCTCCACCCGTCTGGGACCAGGAGAGCCGGGGAATGGCACTGAAGCTACGCCCTACCCAGCTTGTCCTGGGAAATTCCATACAAGGAGGCTGTGCTGTTTTCCACTTGCTTAAGGCCACTACCACAGTCACAATGTAGAAAGAAAAATATATATGTGTAGATGAAAATCTAGAAAAAAAGGTGGGTGACATCTGAGGAAAGCCTGAGGTTCCCGTGTGGAGGCACAGCGTCACAGACACAATCAGCTTCCCAGAAAAGGAACGGCGTGAAGAGGTGTCAGCAAATACTCCCCAGTGATTTAAAGAAGCAGAAAACTAAATGAATAAGAACCTACAACCTGAAAGAACCCTGTAAGACGTAACAAACAAGCTTCTGTTGGTAGTGTACAAATATCTGTCCTAATTTATTTTTAATCATTAGAAGGAAAAGAGGGGGAGAAAGGGAATAACAGTCTTTGCCAAGTGTTCAGTCACTCTCATATACCTGATTCCCAGCTGCACCTAACTCATTATCACTCTTATGAGTATAACACTTCTCTGCAAATGCTCCAGCCACTTAGATTTTTGAAGAGGGTTTTTCAGCAAGGATGGAATGTGATAAATGCAATTTAAACAAGCCACTTAATCAACTTATTTATATTAGATAACAATATAAGCGAAGTGAGTGAGTCTTCCATGCAGAAGCCCTCAGGAAGTCTCTGTGGAAAAGAAAACACCACAAGATCATTCCTTTTACAGCCACTCCTTTAAATATTTCTCTTCTGGATGGTGGGTCTGTGTCCTCCATGCCCAGAATGGGCAATCAGGACATGTTGCTAAGACAAAGCTCATGGGTGGGGAATTCAGACTCAGTGAGGATTAATCTGCTCATAGCTATTGACTGTAAATTTCTGGGACAATGGTTAAAGGGAGACTGGGAAAAACAAAACAACTTTGATTAATTTTATAAATTTTATTAACATTTTATTAATTTCTAAGAAGATTGTCTCTGGGAAACTCTGTCTTTCTACCACACTGTTAAATGTGCCCTGAGACCATAGACAGAATATGGAACAAATCTCTGTACTCACCTTCCCCCATCCTAATGCCCATAGGCCTCAGGAAAAAGTTCAAGAAAGAAATCTGTGCAGGTGGAGCTACCAAAAATGTCAGTGAAAAAAAAAGCTAGCTTTTAAAATTATATTTTCAGATCAGAAATAGGAGATGATCCTCACATTGGGTGAGGAACAGGAAAATAGAGACAGAATTTTTATTTTAATTATTCATCTTACTTAATCTGAGAATTTAAGTTGATCCTCATTTTACAGAAGCTTGTGGAATCCCTAATTTGAGATAAGGTCTGAGTGGGGATCAGAGACCCCAAGCAGAGAAGAGGGCTGATGGAAGTTTAAGCTGACAGAAGTATAAAAAGAAACAAAAGGGCTTTGCCATTCAGAGAATGTAAGCAAAGGCCAGAGCTCTGGAGGGAAAACACGACAAAGTCAGAGTAAAACAATTCAGAAACCACAGACTCCACTTCAGGAAATGCAGAGGAAAAGGTGAAGCTCCAAGAGGAGACGGAGTGAAAGTAAAATTGCTTTCCAGAGGTATCCTGAAAGTGTGCACAGACAAGCACAAACCAGCCATGTTCTGGAATTTTTGTCTTTTTGTCTGTGTAAGAAGCTAAATCCTGACTGCAGATATAAAATAAAATAAAATATATATATATATATATAATTTGCACAGACGAGAAGAATTTGTGGGAAATATTAAGGAGACAGCTACATACAGTGATGGAATATTACACTGAGCCCTTTTCACTTGTGATTACAACACTGCTGCACAAGCTCACTGCTCAGGAGGTTAGGAGCTGTGCTAAAAATTTTGAAGAATAAATTTAGTAACGTTGCAAACAGGAATGTAGACCTTCGTTAGAAGCAGTGGGCAATTTCTGAGCTAGATATGGAGAGAAAGTGTCTTTCAGCTGCAGGGTTCTTGGAGATGTGAAATAGAGCAGGATGTGACGAGTAAAACACACAAGTTCCTTTGAAGATTTGTGAGACAGGGCAGCCCAGCTCAGACTGATCAAGACATTTTGCTATGCGTGGTATATTGTCACTTCTCTATACTATTTGCTTATTGTGAATAAGAGCTAAGTCAAATTAGCCTTTTATGAGACTTAGGGTGAAAAATGTCATTTCCTGTAACATTGCAGCTAAAACTAAATGTTAAATTTATCTGCTGAGCAGCCTGTGGGAAACTACAGACCAAGCACTCCCTCTCCATCACAAGGACCTTGTCTCTGGAGCATGTGGAGCAGCCTGCTCTTCCATCAGGGATACTTCTCTGCTGCAGCCCAGGTCTCTCCTGCATGACTGCGCGAGTGTGGCGACTCAATCCCCTTCCCCTGGAGATCCAGAGTGGATCTGTCACTCTCCCTGCGAGCACACATTGTCAGTGGCCTCACCACACCCAGGACTGGGCCTAAATTCCACCCTTCTGCCACTTTGTCTCCCCCACACGTAGCATTTGCGTTTGTAGGGCAGTAACAGCTGTCAGCCACTGATGGCCACATCCCAGGTCTGGGCCAGGTCTGTGGTTTCAGAGCTCCATGCACACTTGCCATATGGACAATCCTGCAGTAACATGTCTCCTAGACTATCGTGGGCTGGAACTGGAAGTTCATATGGAAATATTTTTTTGTGTGTGCGCCGGTTTTGCCAAATGTCCTGTTTTAATTATTCATCTTGCCTCATGCATAAATGAAAAGGGGAAACATCAAAAGTCGCCAAATACTCTGTGCTGGTCACAAACACTGAAGGTTTCTTTTTAATGTACAATCAGAAAGTTGGATTAAGATCCACTCCTTTGATATGCAGCTGATTATTTTTTTTAATATGTAAAAAAAGAGAGAAATTCCTGTTTCCTGCAATTAACTGTATTTTTTTTGAAGCGCAACAGGCATAGAGAAATCACATATCTGTGGTGACTCCTTTCAAAGAAAACAATTAGCATCCATATCAAAAAGCTAATTCAGAGAAATTAAAAGAACACATACATCAGTAAAATATAATATTTCCTCTTTAGCACATCTCATTGTGTACAATGTGTCACTGTAAAATTGTTAGGCTTGGAGATAATGAAGAGTGACAGTTGAAGGGTTCAGGGCTTCATATAAGACTTTTGGGTATGTAAAGATTTTAATTGCACGTAATTATGAATGTGCAAGTGGAACGATTTAATTTTTTAGCTTTCATGCTATTAGAAGGCTAATAGAACCAATATCAAACTGAGTTAGTTACAGCAGAATTACTAGAAGAAGCTATTTTTTCATTCAGCAATTTAAATTCAATCAAAACAAAAAAAAATTAAAATAGCTCGTATGTTTCTGTCTTCTTTTACATTTATATAGTGGTAGCAAGATAAGTGGAGTATGTTATTAACAGAGAGGAAGAAAATAGTTCTTATAAGATTAGAATATCCTGGAATAATAGCAATGGATAGTGGGGAAGCACAGAAGAAAAGGGGCAGCTATAAAGGGTGCAGTCAAAGTAATAAAGTGGTCTGTTAAGTTTGAGACTGACTGTTGGCTAAAGCAACTCTCTATTCTTGCTGTAAACTCATACCATCTCCCCACCTTAGACAGAAATACTTCTGTTGATAACAAGGAATGAGCTCCTTTTCCTGGCTCTTTGGGGTTTGTGACTGCTGAAAACACACAAAGAGCAGCACAAAATGTTTCCAATAAGCCAGAAAGGTGCCTGGACAGGGCCTCGACTCCATGAATCAACCACAGTTTTCACCTTGGCAGTGTAAATAAGGACTGTATGGCAGGGAGTGTTACCTCCCAGCATCCTGGGTGAGTGAGAGCACTACCACAGCTTCCAGGAAAGCTCAGTATGGGATAAAACAAGGTTTCCAGCACAGCCCACCTTCTGCAGTGTTCAGGACTCCCCATCAGTACCATTCCCCAGCCTTCCCCCCAGCTGAGCACTGTGAATGCAAAAAGCCTGGCTGCAGAGAGATTTCTCAGTTTTCTGACAGTGTCTGTGTGAAAGCCTTGCTTTCTCATGGACACTATGGGAAAACAGTTGAGAGATTTAGTAAACTATGGCATTGTTATGATACCAAGGAGAAAATATCTGAAGTGAGTGTTGTTGGGTTCAGCCAATCCCTCTGGGGGGTGGTTGGTCAGTGAACCAATAACCTTATGTCAGTGTCCAGCCTGCTAAGGTATAGAAGCGAATTTGTAAATTAATAAAGGGTCGGTTTCTTTTCCCCCTAAACCGTCCATGTCGCTTTATTCCTCGGTCTCTGTTCGCTAGCAACAGAGCACCCATCCCTCTCCTGCGTCTTTCCTCCCTTCTCTCTGCAGCATCTCATTTCCAGGTCCCCCCTCTGACTCCTATAGCCACATTCCATGGGCGTTTCCCTTAATCTGCCTAAATTCAGGCTCTCCCTGCCACCTCCCAGCGCTGTGTGCCGAGGGAAGGCTGGGGCCGAGGGGGCTGGAGGGAGCTCCACCGCTGCCCTGTCGTGCGAGCGCCTGCTCTTCCCTGCGCAGCTGTCAGGCAGCCTGCCCAGCCGGGGGACGGAGGGCAGGAAGAGCAGCTATCAGCAGAGAGGGGGGAGAGGAAATAGTGTCCAGACACTCTGCATTTTCTCTGTCACAACCAGGCGTTTCGGTTCTGCGCCGCTTTTGCATTCCCCGTGTCGTCCCTTACAGCAGGGCCAGAAAATGATTTTCTATCTTCCACTAAACCCCATTTAAGTCCATCTTTCAGCAGTAATTAGAAGTCTGTTGGTGTTAGGATCTCTTTGCAGATCTTGGACCTTTTCAATTAATTTTAATCAGGTTCATTAGCACTTTTTTTTAATGTGTAAGAAATGGGCAAATACATAACTGAAGAGCCACTTACCTTTTAATGAAGGTAACAAATATGCAATTAAAAAAGCTCCGTCTTTCAGCAACTTTGCAGTAAATTAACTTGTTTTGTCATTATTGTGCATGTAGAATGTCACTTACTCTGGAGTTTTGACATAAAATTCTTTATCATTGGCAGAATTAGTGAGTAACATTAAGAACTAGGAAATTACAATTAGTTCATGAATTAGGTGGGATATACAATGTGTTAATTATTGAGGGACCAAACTTCATGCAATTAAAATTTAAAATCAAGATAAGAATAATGTATTATTAGGCATCTGAGTATTTAATGAAGTTGCGAATGATTACCAAATTTTATAAATTAATTCTAAGGTTCCTTGACTATTCTTAGAAAATTTCGTGCCGTGGGACTTATAACAGGCTGCAGTTGTTTGTGAATAGAATAATAATATGAAACTCAGAAATGCTATAGGAATCTTTGCTTTTTGTATCAATTCTACGTGGGCCTGTGAAGATGCTTAATAAATGTCTTGCTGCTAAAAACTACTATACCAATGCTTCTTCACTAAGAGCTTTATTTCAAATATGAATTTCACATACAACTGCCATGAACAACCATTTATTGTCTGCACATCAGGAAGCTGTTGGAAGTTCACCCTTCATTGTGAGTAGTCTTAAAATCGAGGGGCTCCTTGCCAGGCAGGCCAAATTCTGTCCATGAAAAGTGTAAATACAAAGTAAATGCAAACAGCAGCTGGCTGCCTCCTGAGAATCCCAGCAATGAATGGCACAAATTTCTGTCCCACAGCTGCTGACAAACTGAGGCTGAGGAGCAAAGCAGACCCTGGAGCACCCCAAGGAGGCAGTGCCAGCATCTCCCTAGCTTTGTGGTGTCAGTGCAAGATGGTTTCATTGCCAGCAGAGCCACAGGTTGGGACCCGCTCTCAGAGTTCAAAAATGAGAGCAAAAATGATCCAGCACCACTGGATTGCAGCATGGGGCAGCCCAGGACAAGAGCAGTGAGCCCAGCTGGCTCCATCCATTCCTGCCTTCCAGGGCCACTTACCTACCAGACAACGACAACCATTTCATTTCAACAACTTCCACAAAATTAAGTGTTCCTTTTGTAAAATCTCCCTCTTTTTTGTGAGAACTAGAAACTTCAGAGAAGCCTTGCTGGTGACTTGTTGGATATGAGCCTCTATTTTTGCAACTTCTCCACTGCAGTGAAATAAATCTGCTGCACTCGTGGCTCAGAGCCGCAGGTGATTGAACAGCACTTCCCATGTGAGTGCAGTTCACATCAGCTCCACTAGCTGGATACTCCCACAGCAGAGAAACCTCGAAAAAACTGCAGCAACAAGAGGTCCTGTGTAAAAGCTGATGTTTCTCTTATTTGTTTATTGTTTCTGTCATAATCAACAGCACAGTGTGATGCTGCAGCGCCAGCATCCCTCGGGGACCTTCAGAAGAACACCTGGTATTTTCAGCCCGTGTTGCTGTGGTTGCAGGTACCCACCAGGCCAAAAAAAACCCACCTGTCCCAGGACAATGTGTCTGTATAAGGAGGCTTCCAGTGTCCTTTGATCCTGTGGGATGTCACATTTCACTCCCTAGCAGTGGCCCCATCCTCGTGGCTCTGCCCAGGCTCCCCTGCTGGCTGGGGGTGTCACTCCGGGGCCTGTGTGGGGTAATGCAGTGTGGGTGCTGATTCTGCATGCAGCCCACAAAAAAGGCTCTGTGTAAACTATCTTATTTATTTCACTATCCTTCCCCCATTCACCAGGCAAATTATCACATGTGTATTTAGTTTCAATAAGATAAAAAATTGCCTAATAAAATATTTACTCAGCCTTTGTCCCTGCAAGTGTAAACTCATGTAATTACAGAGCACTCCAGAACTTGTGGCTATAAATCTCTAGAAATAAAATCCTCAGCACACCGACAGAATAAGGCTCCCATTTAGTGTGAAAATGGGAAGCTAGTCCATGCCAAGCTGCTAGATTAACTTAATGTGCTCCAGTCCATGCTCCTTCTCTCTCTTCAGTCTTCAGGGAAGGGTGTTTATCTCTTCTGCCTAGAGATGGCTGTCATTACCTTTCCATCATAGGCTGGAGAAGTGGTGATCCCACCTTCTTCTCTGAAATCGTTGCCTCTTAACCCAATATTGGCTTGCATTGCTGGCAGTCAGTAGCACCTGGGATGTGCTGTTCAGAAAGGCTGATGTGTATGGATACCCTTGGAAAATTCAAAGTGTCCCAGTAAAGAGATGGCTTTATCTCAGCTATTGACAAGAAACTGGTAAATATTAAGGTGCCCTGGCCTGATCATCCTGGCACAGGCAGCGTGCCAGCCTTCCATGGGACATGCTGCCAGCACAGACACAGTGTGACCAAGCTGCTCTTTCCAGGAAAACATTCCCGAGGGGAGTAGGAAGCTGTGCCCAAGGAGGCTGCATGCAAAAGTCAAACACTCAGCCATGATCTGTTTGTTATATGGGCAGGGTAGAAGAGAGACTATTATTCTTTATTTTCAGTGATGTTTAGGTTGTGGAGCTTTAGCTTGGAGGGATCAGAGAAGGAAGGAGCACGAGGAATATAACAACCTCTTTTGTACCTGTCACTTTAATGTATGCCTGCTCCCACTTTGGCACAGCACCAGAGCCTTTGAAACGCAGGAGAGTGGTAAGGAGTATATTTTGATGGAACTTTTAATTAAGTCTGCCCTTGGGCTACTGAGCAGAGAAAGGTGGGAGCGCCTGTGGCTGTTTTTAAAGAGTTCCTCTACAAAGGCAATTTTTTTCTCAGGCTATCACAAGTGTAGGATTGGGGGAAAAAAAGCCCCAAACAGGTAACTTCTCTAACTCAGCAGGTAACCTAACACACCAGTCCCTGAAAAAGCACAGCAATGCAGGCTTTACTTCCCCAACTAATTACTTGAATAAAACACTGCTTGGACTCAAACCAGGTATCAACATTGCATTCAGCATTGTCACTCCAACCAGAGCAGCCAGCAGACACACAACAGGGGACAGTAGGGAGCAAAGAAAGAAAATGTTCTTTACCGCTGGCTCTGTAGAGAATCAGGGTGACCCTCAGAAAACCCTTCACAGGAATGGGGGAGCAACTCAGTCCTTCAGGAAGTCATGGCCTAGGGTCCTCCTCTGAGAACCAGGGGAATCTTCCTGATGAAAAAAGCCTGGTTGCTTTTTCTTCTTAGCTGGGCAGACCACCCCAAAACGCAGGCTTTCCTTTGCCAGTGTATTTTCAGTCTGAAAACATTTCACTGCTGAAAAATCCCTAATGAGATCTGCTACGAGCTCCTGCAGAAGGTGACCCAAGGTAAGGATAGCTGGAAGGGGTAGGAGGGAGGAATTTCTTCAGTTAAAAACAGAAGTCAAGCACCACCCAAGTTCCATAAGGGTTGTGTTTGTGAAAAGCAGGCTGCCATATCAGCCTAGGTGTTCACGTGGATCTTTGTGTGAACCTCTGAGCTTCATCTCAGAAACCAGTTCACCTCAGGAGTCTCCAGTGCCAGTTTTGCAGTGGTGCATGCTGACATGAAACACATCCTACATATGTGACAGAGCCTGCCTGAAATTGAGTCAGGCTGACCCGAGCACTCGCTCTGGTGATGGAACTTCTCCATTTCCAGCCCAGAGGGATGACCAAGGATGGCAGCTTGGCACTTACGGTTTGCAATGACAGCAGAGAGTGTCCTTCTGCTCCAGGTCAGACCTCCCCAAGAAAGATGGCTCTGCTAAAACAAGCTTTCTTCCTATGTCTGGTATGTGCTGGCCCAGGAAAGAGCAGGGAGCAATCTGGAAGTGGTGGGTGACCAGGCTGAATGCAGACCCTACAGTACCACACACCTCAGGGGGCCATCACAAAGCTTCACCATTGAAAGTGAGGTTGAAAATGGGAACTGGGATTTTCATTCCCCTTTCCTAAGTCAAACATCATTTATGGAACCAAGGGCTACTTCCTTCTGGATCTTCCAAATTGTTTATGCTGATTGAACAGGAGATAAAAAATCTTATGTCTTAGTCTTAGATCTCCTTCATATCTCTTTCATCCATTTTTCCCTCACCATTTCATCATTTCTCCCCATCTTGGTGCCACGAGAAAACTGAACTGCCTCCTTCTACCCAGCTAGCAAGGCAGGATTGCATTCCAGAGAGTTCAGCCTTTAAAATCAGAACAAACCTGTTTCCTATGGCCTGGCCCTCCTATTCCCAGAGTCCCCAACTGCAGATGATGTTTTTGCTGCAACTACTGCCGTTCCAGCACCCATGAGGGGTGAGAACCCTGCCCTGAGGGCTGCCACATGCACACATGCATCCACTGCGTTAAAAAAGGATCATAGCAGACTCAAAGAAGTGACTGAAGGTCTGATTTTCTTCCCGCTTCTTCCCAGTCTTAATAAAAAGCAAACATCCCCTTTGGGAAGTTATATTCACGAAGCAAATTTAATTTCAAGAAAGGCCAGTTTCAAATTCACCCAGGCAGCATTAACTCACCACTAACGCTTCCATCCGATGCCACCCTGTGGCTGGAAATCACCTTTCCCAGCTGGTGTCCAGAGGAAAGGCTCCACTGCCCCTGGAATTGCCCTGTCCCAGCGCTGTGAGGCAGGGCATGGGCAGTGAGAGGATCCCGTGCCTCGGGCAGGTGTGTCCTGGCCCCCAGGACGTGCGTGCGAGAGTGTGACGCCGCCGCCATGAGGTCTGGAATGTCCCTGCCTTGGGAAAGCGGGGCTGGCTGCCGCCCAGGGATCTGTAATGGAGCCCGAACATGGATGTGGGGGTGCTTGTGTGTAATTACACACAACGTATAGGGCCATTTACCATATGGGAGCAGTTGGAGCCCTTTGATCCTTCTCACCCATAAAACTGGGCTGGAGGGGCCTGGCGTGGGGGAGTGGGGTCACAGAGGGGCTCACTGTCGTTCCAGTGAAGGCCAGGGCTGTGCCTGTATTTTCTCATTTCCCATGAGTGTTCAGAAAAGAGATTCCCAGCACAGCTGGAAGAAAGCAGGAGAACACTGCTGGAGTCCTCTGGAGCCCAGATTGGAGGCCTTTGTAGGCAAACCAGAGAGGTTTGCTCCAGTGAGGTTTGCTGAGGCCAGAGGCTCAGCTCCTCCAGGAGTGACCCCCTTCCCTGCATGCCCCAGTTGTGGAGATGGCACCCCTCATTCACCACACAGCTCAGAGTGGGGAGCCCTGGCTGAGAAATGTCTGTGGTGCAGGGGTTGCTTGTGCTTAGGGTGGTAATGCCTGAAAGTGGGGGGAAGCCCACCTGTACCCCAGACCCTCTGCCAGCCACGATGCCAAGTGCCAGCACAGGAACCAGGGCAGCTGCACTGCCAGTCTCCAACTCCTTTCTGGGAAGATCTCAGCTTGCCCCCACACTCCTTCCTTATTGTCCTCTGTTTCACCTGCACCTATGACAACGGTACAGGTGTTAGCAGGGCAGGGCTAGGAAGGAGCTGCCCGCAGATTTGCATGGGGCTTTATCATAGCAATGCCTATCACTTTGTGCTTTCCACAGTTTCCTGACTGGATGATACCAAAAGTATTTGATGAAAAGGAATTACATACTACAAATGCTACACAGACGCAGTTATTTCTTGTCTTCTCCAATTCTGAAAAAATTCCCCAATACCTCACTTTGCAAAGGCAGCTGGGAGTTAAGTTGTGTTTTCCATAGTCTGGAGGGCATCAGGTTGTGATTCCCGAGCCCGAGTTTATTTCTGACTCTGCCACTGAGGTGTGAGTAACCCTGACCAGACCACTTGGCCCCTCTCACTCGGTTTCTTCTTTTCTCTTTTATTTTCCCGCAGTATAAAGTCCTTGATATAAGAGCTGGTTGTTAGTTTGCATTTGTGGGGTGTGTCATGCAAGGGGGGAGAGGGTAGGACCAAAGCAAAGGCACTGAGGAAACCCTGCCAACAGTGTGATATAAACAATTAACTGGATGTGTTGCCGAAGACAAGGAGGTTTAATTGCACGATTCGTCTGTCCTCCTTGCTCACCAGCTAAGCCTAAACCTGAATGCCAGCTGAGCCTCTGGATAGTCCAGATCTGGCCTTGCCCCAAAAGCTGCTCCAAACCTCATGGCATCCCTGCCATGCCCCTGCTGTCCCTGCAGCCGGACCTTGAGGACCTGCAGGGACAGCACAGCATCACAAATCCTCATGCTTAGAGGCTTTCCTCCATCTTACAGGCTGCTGACAAGCACGTGTTGGCAGAGGAAAATCCAGCAGGGGAATGCTGGTGAAGGGTAAGGGTGTCTTTGTGCCATTTTCTCACCCACACTCACCTGTGCAGACCCGCTGGAGCTGAGGGAGATGCCTGGGTGCAGAACCACCTGCCTCGGTGCCCAAATGTTTTAAGGAATTTTGCACACATGGGCCCTTGCTGGTGAATCTCCCTGCAGCCATTCGTTCTGCCCTCCCTACTGCTAAAATGTGAGAAAAGACAGCACCTCTGCCTGCACCCAGGGGTGTCAACCCAGCCACCCCCTCACTAAATCCTCACCACCCAACAGATACTTGTAAACTCCTTCCATCCATCCTACACAGACAATGCTGCTTGATTTAAAGTTCTCCCATTTCTCAATCTTCTTTTTTTTTTTTTCCCAGGCTATTTGAGCCACAAAACTGGCCAACAGACACAGCTGGGAAACACACTGCAGCACAAAGAAAAAATAATAAAGGCTGGGAGGAGTTCTTTTCCCCTCTACAGAAATGTAATTGGTCTTCTCTTTTTATTTTTTTTTTTTTAAGCTCAGTTGGGGTATGAACTCCTTAATCTTAGTTTGACTTATAGGAAAGGGAGGGCATTAGCATATTTATAAAAATTTACCTTGTTCTGAAACTGTAGACATGCTTCACCTTATAATTTCATGATTAGTGTCATTTCATCATGGGGGAAAAGCCACTTTTTCTATCCAGCGGCACAAAACGAATACAAATCAAACACATGCTTTCTGGAATTATTCACACAATGTTTTCAAAAATCGACATAGTTCAATAGTTGAGCAATAAATTTTCTTACTAATGAGACACTAAAAAATGTTTTTGATGTTACGCCCAGGGAGAACTAGTTATTGCAGATTTATAGGCAATCTGTGCAAAGACTGTCCTTTGCTTCCAATGAGTTTCTAATTTTGATTTGATGATATCCAGCTGCGGAGATTTGGCCATGATATTATATAACTTGTGATATCACATCTATACAGGATTTTCTTCACCCTCGATGACTGGCCTTTTCATACACGAGCCGGACTGCAGCATCCCATGGTTTCCTTGTGCAGACAGCCATGGCATGCGTTGTTTACGGATCCCTTCAAGGAGTGTGTGTAGTTACAGTATGTGCATCTCGTAACTCTCTGAAATACAGGAGGCAAATTTAAATTTTTTGCTGGAAATGCATCTTTTCCTTTCAGCTCCTCCTGCTCTCTCCATGGCTGGGAGCTCAGAGCAGGTTGGGGTGTGGGCAGCCGTGCACTGAAGGCCTTGCAGACAGTATTTTGTGGTTCCTTTTGTTCCAAGAATTTCTTCCAGCGTTAGGCTGGAGCCAACCCAGTCAGGCTTGTCCAACCCAGGGGAAGCCACCACCCCGAGGACTGAAGTCACCACAAGCCACCCCCACACACGGGAAGGTTCGGAACAGTCAGTGAAGGACAGCCAGTGACCTCTTGTGACACCATTTCGTCAACAAGGAGCCTGAGAGGGAGGGTTTCCCAATTCAGGCCCAGAATGTTTTCAAAGCAGTGTATTCAGTGAAGGTGACCACCTAAGCGTTCCCTGGAAGTAACCATCAGCAGGGGTTTATTCCCATGACCTGGTTGAGACCCTGCTGAAGATGAGCTCAGACCTTCTCTGGGGACATTTTTAATCTGAAACAAACCAAGCTGTGCCTGAGTTGATACTGCTGGCAGGCCCCTTCCCTAGGAAATGAGGGAATGTGGTATCTCTCAAAGGGTAATAACAAGGCTCCTTGCCTGGATACAAGAACGATGAGTGCTTCAGAAGTGCTGATGATTAAGGCCCGTGTTTAGGACGCTTGGAAAAAGAGGTCTCCAAGGCGAAGCAGCCACAAGCCAGTTTGCTCCGCCGCTCGCCCGCCTTCCTCCCACATGGCTGCCATGTGGGGAGGCCACAGGGAGCCTGGGCCAGCGTTCCCGGCGGGAGGCTCCCGCTCCAGCTGTGCCCGAGCACGCAGGGGCTGCCCCTGCACGACCCGCCGGGCACCCGGCACGGCCCGGCTGCTGCGCGGGAGGACAACCCGCGGGCAGCCCAGCACGTCAGGAGCACTGTCATGGGGTTTTTAATTCTTTTTTTAGGAAGTCAGCAACTTGAGCTCGCTGCCAGTAACTCACAGGCTCAGCTCCCGGCAGAAGACAATAGGACAGTGTTGGGTTATGCGGAATGGCTGCAAACACAAAGGCTACAGGGCTATTTTCTGCCTAAACAAACTTTTCGAGCTTAAAAAGTGTGATGAGGAGTCTGTGGCCACCCTAAATAGTATCAAATTAACTGATAACTCCCAAACACTTCAGTCAGTTATTCTTCCAAAGAGCTGCAGGAAGCACACCCATGGCAGGGACTGCAAATGCCTTCAGCAGGAACTCTCCTGGGAACCAGGCAGAGCCATCCCCTCGTTCCTCACGTGCCATGCATATGCATAATTCCATATAAATCATGGGTCTGAGCAACACAGGAGCACTAAACAAAGTTGAAAGTTCACAGAAACACATTCAGGGTGACAACTTATTCCCAGCTTTCAGTAAGCGCGTTACACATTGAAGAGCTGCCATTCTTTTTTTTCTTCATCACCGAGGGTTTTGGCCCCTTCCTCCTCACATGCACCTTCTCGTCACATTTCTGTCTCCAAATTCACTTCTGATGCAAATGATTTCAATGGCACTTCAGAAACATACGCAGAAAATGCAGCCAGATGTCTCCCTTGGATTTCAGGAAGGCAGAGAAGCGTCAGAATTAAATCTGGATGGCTATGATGTTGCCAAAAATAGTTTCTGCACTCACCCTGTGTCTGTGAAGATGGATCTCAAGGCCAAACACAGAAATTAGCTTCCATATCAACATTTTACTGTCACTTTCATCGCCACGCCAATAGATTAGTTAAAATAACATCGTTTACTGGCATGGAGTGTTATTGCAAACAGATGTCATCATTAGGATAAAGACAAGTTCTACGACTTCATCCAGGAACTTATTCATGGAAATTTTGATTTTTCTCATTGAAATAAGAAACAGTTTTCATTCTTTGAATCTTCCATCCCTGAAAAACACTTTTGGGTGGGTTGTTGGGGTTTTTTTGTTGTTTTGCTCTCCCGTAAAGAAGAAATCAGCATTTTGCTTGACATGGCATAATTCTGGTGGTTATTTCCAGTTTAAAGTTTTCCTCCAGTGAAAGGCAAATGTTAGTTGGAAAAATACCTATGATCAGCTGTAACTTCCGGTATGTCTTTCATAATTGTATCTAATTGCATTCTGCTTTCTTCAACTCTTCTTCATCTGGAGTTGAATAATGCTAGTCTCAAATATATTTGGTTTTCCATAGTCATTGAGTCACCTTCTCTGTGTTATTCAGACAAAGCTGGATATTTACTTGTAATGTCTGGGGTTTGTTGTCTTCCTTTGTTATGAAGGGAGTCTGTATGGATAATGGATGCACACTTGACTTCATTCATTAGAAAGGAATTTGGAACTGTGCAATGTAATGAGATCAGCCACCAGAACACAGCAGCTCAGGAGGGGTAAAACAAGACTGAACCAGGCCGAAATCTGAAAGCTCAGTCCTGCTGGAATGAGAGGCAGTGCTCTGGTTGACTTCAGCAAGGATTCTAGGATTTCATCCTGAGAATTTAATAGTGCTGTAGTTCCAAGTAAGTTCAAGCAGAAATGCGTGCTCACTGGCGTAGAGTAAGGCTTCAGTCCTACACAAAAAAAAGCCTATGCATTTAAGTAAAAGAATTTTGAGCCCCTGCAATTTATTTATTTAATCTGCTTACAACATATTAAATATTAAAAACTACATTGTAATAGATTCTTTGTACCTCTGAGAAAACCATAAAAATCACCCAACACACAAAAAAATGCAATAGTGGCCAATTTGTATTCTTACTCAATCTGCTCCAGAGGAGAGAGCAACAAATCAGGTCATGTTTGGCACCTAGTTTCATGTAATATGTTGACTCATTGCTGCTCTCTGGATCTGTGTATTCCTTACACCATGATTTATAGGTTGTCCATAACTTCTGCATGAAACTTGCAGTGTCCCCATTGCATGAGCCCTAGTGCCAAGATGGAAATTCCCAACACTCCAACACAACCCTGGCCTCTCTGCTCCTGCTCTCATCAATTGAAAAGTTCCTTTAGACCTCAGTAAGAGGGTTAGTCACTAAAATCAAAATTCTTTGGAGAAAAAACCTACTATAATCTATTTTTAATGTCCAAAAATCTTCTTGAGTTCTCTTATAGTATGTAAGAATGGACACTGGCAAGAAAAAGCACCTTTGTAATGTAAGGTAAATGTTGAAATTGGGAAAAAATGGGAAGAGCTTGTATTAACAACCCTAGAGTGCACACAAAGTCAGCTCGACTCCTGGAAAATCCCAAGTGGATCTCTGGGCACTCACAAAGAGCCTGGAACAGGTGCACGTGGTGCAGGACCAGCTGGGCAGCACTGAGGTACAAATCCCTAGCCCACAGGCACCCAGGTACCCTGGAAAACACTGAACTAAGTCAGCCTGACTGCAAAGGTGCATAAAGGAGGACAGAATGGTTGGAGTTTGAAGGGACCTCTGGAAATCACCCAGTCCAACCCCCCTGCTAAAGCAGGTTCACCTACAGCACAGGTGACACAGGATTGTGAATATCTCCAGGGAAGGAGACTCCCCAGCCTCTCTGGGCAGCTTGTTCTCGTGCTTAATCACCCTCACAGTAAAGAAGGTTTTCCTCATGTTCAGATGAAACTTCCTGTTTCAGTTTGTGCCCACGCAGACATGTCTTATCCAGGCTAAACAGCCCCAGCTCCCTCAGCTTGTCCTTGCAAAAGATGCTCCAGTCCCCACATCCTCCTCTGGACCCTCCCCAGTAGTTCTTTGTCTGCTCACTACCACTAACCCTCTCCTCATTTTTCCAGCCCAGGGTGTTGTCACAGCACTGCAGCTTTCTGGGATAGCCAGAACAGGCTGTGGAACAGCATTTGCCTTCTATCCTCACTCACAGCCCTGTGCTGAGTTGCTTAAATGCGTAAAAATCTTGATCCTGCATCTCCTGTGAGTGCCTACAGGGACCACCGCTGTGTCTCATTACGCTGAGCTGGGAAAAGAGCAGGAGTTAGTTACCGACGGCAGAGCAGCCCCCAGAAACTCTAGCTGGAATTTCTATCTCCTTCTGCATTTGCCTTTACTGTAATTATGTTTCAGAATAATTTCTGTGTCAGTCTCCCACTTCCAAATATAAATGTCACTTCTCTTGCCCAGATTCAAAACAAACTGTCAGTTTGAAATAGCTTCTAACACGTTAATAATGAAATACCGTTTTACCCCCACTGAGAATAAAATGCTAGGACTAATCATACCATTCTAAAGGGCTTATAAATCAATAAACCAAGAGGCAGTGAATGAACAAAATTCTGATTGAAATCATAAGCACATCAAGTATCTGCAGATAATCAGTGTCACATGTTTAAAATAAAAATTAAAAAAAAAAAGAAATAGTTTTCCCTAAACATGTGGATACACACAGTGCCTTGCTAGATTTTATTCTCACAACGTGGTTTGATTACCTCACCAAGGTAGATGAAAGCATAACTGAGTGTTAGAAAATGAGGGCAGCAGATCACTTTGTGATGTGACATTCACAGCCCAAGTGGTACAACCTCATAATAAACTGTTCCAGTAGCTGGGACTTTTCCCGTGTCTCTGTCCCCCCTTCGCTGCTGGGATGCCAGCTGGCAGCTCTTAGCTGGGAGCTGTTCTCATGCAGTTTCTCAGGCCAGGGCTGTGTCAGAGGGCCAACATCACAGCTACCAGCTAACCCACCTGCCTGTCTGGGGTCACAGGGTGGGAACTGCTGGAGAGAATCCTGTCACACCTCAGACCCCACTGCCCACTAACCCAGCCCACACTGCAGCCTGGGCAGCTCCGGGCTCTACCTCTCCCTCCCACCTCCAAAGTTTCCAACAGAGTTTCCTGTGCCTTTCTCCCCCTGAAGCAGGTGTTTTGTGGCCATTGGCCCCATGGCAATTTTGGGAAGCAGCTCCACAGGAGTGGTTACCTCTGGTATCTTGTATAACTCACTCGTTCGATGTTGGCTGTTTTGGGGTCCTTAGCTAGATGCACAGCACACCTGAAATTCCTCCCTGGGTGAGTCACACTCTCTCCCATCTCACTGAGCCTAAGGAAGATGTGTAAGTTTGGTGCTGGGGAAAGCTTTTCTCAAGTTCATGGTATTGTCTTTAGTGATTCACATGACACAGTTAAAGAACTTCTTCCCTGTTTGGGGGTGTCTGTGAAGCTCTGACATAAAAATTGTTGTCAAACTTCAGTTTCTAACGATTCCCAAAATGTTGGCACCATGGAGGTGTCCAAGCACCTCAGTTTGGGCCCAGGAGCCCTGGCAACACAGTCCAGTGTTTGCAGGTGTAGCACCTCCTGTGAAAGACCCTCCTGAAGAAAGGAGCAGCCCTTTGTCGGCTGACACTTGATCACCAAACCCACAGCTGCTCTCCCTGCCTTTGTCACCCCAACCCCATTCCTTTTGTCCCTGGAAAGGAGCCTGTGAGAAATCTCGAGTACTTTAGAAGTGGCACATTGCCATTTATAGCAAACAAACCTTGTTTCCAAAGTAAAGGCTGGCACTGGGTGTGGAGAGAAATGTTAGATGCAAAACACCAGCAGAGCAGCTCCTTGGGTTTATGGGAACTGGTGACAGCAATTTCCTGTGTGAGAGTAAGAATGGTTCTTATTTTCAGTCAACTCCGAATTATTTCCTCATATACTTTATTGAATCTTTCTTAAAGATAGATTCTGTAACCCTCATTGAATCTATTTCACAAAAAAAGTTTACATAATGCATCAAGAGCCATCTATGAATTCTCCCTCTGAATTCTGATGCAACATATTGAATAAAATACAATAGAAATGAAGATGCTGGGAATTCATGACAGTTTTTAATTATAAATCTCAGAGTAAATGAGCATGAGATTCTCTTGCTAGAGAATTGTAAATTAAGTTAATGGATATTGAGATTAAGTCTTTTTTTTTTAATTTATTTTGCAATACTTGATTTTAATGGAAACTTACGTTGTGTATTAGTCCAAGTGTCTTTAAAGACTTTTAGAGTCATTATTCAATGATGGATGCATGTTTTAAAAAATTTGCATTTCTGAATAGGTAAATGGATTAATTGAGAGAGGATCATGAAAAGCTTTGCAAATGTGTGTTGATGAACCTGTTAATAAAACATCACACGAAACATTTTATTCACACCAGATAGGTAGGTTCACCCCTTGTTAATATTCAGCAAAATTAAAATATTCCTCTGAAGTGGCACTGAGGCATCATGATCTTCAAGTGATATGGGGTAGGAACTTCTTTTAACAAAACCTTCTGGGGAAACACACCACATCAGTGGTTTGAAGTCACCACATGTTTGTGTCCCACCCTACATGGCTATTTGAATTTTGTCACTGGAATGCTGCTGCCATTTGAAGCATTTCTTCCCAAGTGAGAGTAGCTCTGCACAAGTGAGGTATCTCTTAATAGATGCTTTAAAAACATAGTGGAGGATTCTCAGTATGGAGCATCTTTTCCAGATGACTGATATTTCTTCATCTCTTACTTCCTCTAATAAACATTCAATGAATCTATTTTTTCCACAGGGGTGATGAACCAACAACTCTCAGTCAGTCAATGTCTTGTAGCAACGTGCACTTGTTGGTTCCAGTGAGCAGGGTAGCAGAGCTGTGTTGCACTGAATACATCCTGCAGCATTATGGAATTCAGGCACCAATCTTGCAAAAAGTACTCAGAAGCTCGGCCCCTGCTGGAATTCAGTGCAAATTTAACCTGGTGCCTAGGAGGTGGATATTTCAGTAAAGTCAAGAAGCTGAACCATAGATTTCTAGATGTGCTACCTCCAGCTATACCAAAGCTCTTGAACCCCAGCTCTGCACCACTCTACAGCTGGTCACTTATAGGTGTGTCATTATTCATCACCATTGCTTTCTGTCACTGGAGGCCCTAATTCTTTTTGGGACCTCAACTGAAAATCAGGTGTGTGACTGTGTTTGCATGCACAGGGGCAACCGAGAGCTCAGAGAACATCCCATGGCACCAGGACAGTGGATGTAACTCATTAACAACAGAGCACTAAGATGAGAATATTGTTATACCCTGGGAAACAGAAAAAAAGTTGCCATTACCTTGCACATAACCTTGCAAAGTTTCTCCTGCATGCCCTTCTTCACAGTCCGCCCAAGCTGTCACATTCCTGTCTCCATGAGCCTGGGGACTGCCAGCAAAATCCCTACTGCAGGGCCATCAGTCACATCTAAAGCACTCAGATGTTAGGAAATGTCAGGATTTAAGCTCCTGAGAGAACCTTATCTCTGCCCTTTTGTGTGTTTGTGCTGTACAGGGTAAAGCACTACTCCAGTGAGTAAAGCCAGAGATCCTCAACTCCCTGTAGCCATATGAGTGAATTGGGTCACTAATTCAAATGTTTCAAACAAGTCTACTGTCCCTTCAATAAATATTTAACACCTGCTTCATCACTGGCCCCTTCTGAAGTCACTTTGCAAATTTTTTGAGCCGTACTTCAAAGAAGGAAAAAAATAATTAAGTAACCTGGCTTGCAAGAACATTTCTTCGTAGAATGGAGCATTCCCTTTGTCCCCGGGCCAAGGAGCACCTTGTAGGAATGAAAGGTGAATAAAGGCTGACTTTGGCGGTGTTTCTCCATTCTGTAGCTTCCACTGACACCTGCTGGACACAGACGCTATCATGTTTCAAATTCTGTCTCCAGCCTGCGAGAGGGCTGGGCACGGTCTGGGGCACCACACAAAAGAAGGACATGGAGGTGCTGGAGTGAGTCCAGAGGAGGTCACAAAGGTGTTCAGAGGGCTGCAGCACCTCTGCTGTGGAGACAGGCTGGGAGAGCTGGGCTTGTTCCACCTGGAGAACACTCCAGGGAGATATTAGAGCCCCTTTCAGTGCCTAAATGGGTAGAGAGCTGGAGAGAGACTTTGTACAAGGGCTTGGAGTGATGGGAGAAGGGAGAATGGCTTTGACAGAGGGCAAGCTTTGATTATAGATAATGAAGAATTTCTTCTCTGTGAGGGTGGCGAGGCCCTGGCACAGGGTGCCCAGAGGAGCTGTGGCTGCCCCTGAATCCCTGGAAGTGTTCCAGGCCAAGTTGGACATGGCTTGGAGCAACCTGGTGTAGTGGGAGGTGTCCCTGCCCATGGCAGGGGGTTGGAACTAGATGGCCTTTAAGGTCCCTCTCAACTCTTTTCATGTTAGAACTTTCAGCAGTCTCCTGGTGAACATCTGAAGCAATATAGGGAATTACAGTAAAAAAAACCCAAAGCAACAACAAAACACTAAAATATAGGCACAGTCCTAGAACTTTGAAAACTAGAAAATGTATCACAATTTTTACAGTAGGTTGTTTGCGTTGGTGTGAAGTGTTCCTGCTCTGCCACGCCAGGGAACAGAGCCAGTCTGATAGACCTGAACCTTTCCTTCACTTCCAGATTAACATCACAGCTTGTGCTTTTGTAAACACTAAGAGCTGTGGGAAACTGAAAATGCCTTTCCAGGGTTAGCTCACAGCATCGAGCTCATAGCATTAGATTTTAACTAAATTTAACTAGATTTAACTAAAGTCTCAGACTACTAAAAAATCAGAGGTCTATACAAAAATCATTACATTTAGAGTGCTGTCCAACAGGGGACAACGAAGGTGAGGGCGGCTTTTGCCTGTCGGAAATGAAAGGGCGGTTGAATTTTTGCCTTAGCATCTTTCCAAGTCCATGTAAAGTTTTTATTACCGCGTCGCTCAAGTCGCCCTGGTGGCATCCAGGAGGTGGCAGTGGAGGAGCATCCATCTCTCCCCGAACGCGGGGCTCAGCGCTCACGGTTCATTCCCGATCGGAGTCAGAGCTGGGGCAGCTCCGAGGGTGTTTGGACACATTTGCCAGGTCGTGACACGAGGGAACAAACCGCGCCTGGAAATCTGTGCCGGGCTCAGGGGAAAAGCAGTACCAGAGAGAGAAATGCAGCGGGGGGTTCTGATGTGTCCCCTACAGAATGTGTATAACCTTCTGCTGAAGACGGCAGGATCAGGTCACACACAAAACTAACACTAAAAACCCTCCTATTTCATGTGTTTGAGGGATATTTGGGTTTCCCTAATTTTCTATACAGTAGTGCTTAAATGGAAGTTTCTTTCTAAAAAATCCCTTTAAAAGGAAGAAAAAGACTGGGAATTGTTGTGAAAATCTTACGAAACTATTGATTCAATTTAGCTTTTTAAAATTTGTATTAAAGACGTAGAAAAGAAGGAAACAAATTTCGTGGGCAAGTGAGAAGTATGAAGCAGGGCAGGACTGAATCAGACTCCAGCTCTTTTTATTGAGCAGCACAGGGACACTGACACCTTCTCTTCTCAGCACATCACAATTAAAAGGGCAAGTTTTGGCCAAGATTTGGAAATATGAGGAAAAGTCAAAAGTTCTTCAATTTAAAAACAGAGAAATTGCCTACAGAATGCAGTGGCTAAATGAGGCTTCTGTCACAAATATCGAAGAACAGCAGGAGCAAGCAGAGTCAAAATTTTAAAAAGCAAAGGTACAGAAAAGGATTTTACAGGTGATATCAGGAGCAGCAAGAAACAATTCTCAATATACATTGAGAAACAAAGGGAAAGAGACCACTCAAGTTATTGATTCACCAGCAAATCAAAAGGAGGAGTCATCAGCAAATAAAAAAAGGCCGTGAAGCCCAAAGTTCTCTGTGTCTTGTTTTGCGTTTCTAAGGGGCAAGACCAAGTGCAAAGACTTCAAGCAGCAGCAGCAGAGCAGGAGGAAATCCCCATGGAAATGCACAGGGAGGCATCAGCACACTCAGAGAACTGGGAAATTTCACACTGCCCGAGCCCAATGCATTTTATCCCAAAATACTGCAGAAGAATATGACAGAATCAATGTCAGAACCACTTGGGGTATGTTAGGGGAGTCATGGGATGTAAATAAGCATCAGAAAACTGGAGAGGAGCAAATACATTCAGTTTCTAAGAATGGAAGGAAAAGATTAATCAGAGATTTGTCTATCGGTCAGCTTACCTTCAAATGCCAGAAAAATCTTGGAAAGCAAAAAATCTTTGTGAGCAATGATAGAAAACAAGGCAATGAGGAAAGTCAAAATGGATTTTTCAACTGCAAATCCTCTCAGAGCAAACTCATCTCTTTTCATGGATCTGGGCCTGGATAGGGAGACAACAATAAACACCATCTAAAGTCACAGAACGAGCTTTGATACCTTCTCATTCAAAAGGGAGAGAAAAGTGGAGAAAAGTGGGTTCTACATCAGACTCTGACATGGCACAGGCCAGAAAGGCTGAATAAACATGCTGGGCTAATGAAAATGTAGCAATTTTCTTGCAACCCAGGATACTCTCTTCTGAACTAAAGCCATGACATGTGCTTGTAATGGAGTGACATTCGTGCAGCACAACACTCGAACACACCTTTGAGCCAGAGCATGATGAGCCATTTCCTAACGCCCTGTCCCCTCACAGAGCAATTAAACAAAATAGCTCATGAACTGTGAGAGCCAGCCCTGCTGGGAGGACTGTGATAAAGGAAGTGTCTGCCTCCACTGATAGCGCCGACTCACCACCCAAAAGCTGAAATCACTGAGTGACCATCAGTAATTAAGGGGCAGGACACATTCTAAAAATCCGTTCCCTATAATTGGCTGGTATTGAACCTTCCCTCTGAGCTGTGCATGAAGCCAGTGCAACACTGATTCAGCACTTTCACAAACCTTTCAGCATGGGCGCAAAAAACCCAGAGCTTTCTGCCATAGCTTGTGAGAGGCAACCTTCACTAGCCAACATTGCTGAATTTTAACATCATTTGCTCTTATCTAGTTACATGGGAACACAGGCTTCAATAAAACATCAAGCATCACAAACAATGTAACCTGTTATTTACTACAGAAATAGTAAATAAACTCTAGGAACCAAATCACAGCCTGTGTTAATGCAATTCCTGTCTGTGCTGGCAGACCAGTTCTGAAGATATATTAGAATTAAAACATAAAAAAACTCCGAATGAAGTGCAGTAAATATGAATCCATCAATTGTGAAGGGCCAAGAAAGACTTCCCTGAAGTCTCCGTGTGTCCTCCTGGCGCAAAGCAATGAGTTGGTAGAGTTACCTTCTTCCTCATTGCTGTAAATATTACGTTAATTGGTTTTGCTTGGAGATGTACAGGGCAATTTGCACTGAAAGCAGATGAAAAGAGAGGGAAGGAAACAGTTTTGGAGAGCAGAGGGCAGACTGGATGTTCTGCTGGGAAACACCAGAGGGTAGCGCTGCCTTTTGCTGGAATGTGCCGGTGGGGACCAGTGTGGTGCTCCCATAGTTTTCCCTATGGTGAGGCTTGCTGGGGTGGAGCAGGCTGCACCCTGAGGTCCTGCACAAACACAAAACACGTTGTGGAATACAGAAGTCCTGTTTTGTCATGGATGCAGTCCATTGGTAGGATGAGTTTTGGTTTGGTTTTTTGTTTGTTGTTTGTTTTTATTTTAATGATCCTTCCGTTTTCGGGGTTTCACATTATCTTTCCCGGTAGGGTAAATACACAGGATAAAAGTGAGCTTTATGGGTTCAAGCTGTCCTGATTTTCACAGCTCTATTTTGTGTCTTGCTAGAGTGCAGGACTGCGCTGGAGAAGCACAGATTTCCTTGGGGAGGAGTGCTCCTAGGTGCGCAGGAAGAGGGAGTGGGAAAAAATGTACAAACTTATGATCTCCTGGAAGCTCAGGAGATGAAACGGTTTAAAGCAATAGCAGTGCAATTTCTGACTTCTGGCAGGGATTTGCATGGTGTGGGCCATGGGTTCTCAAAGATGTGTGATTGCATCCAAAGGGTGAGGCAGACTTCAGCAGGGAGTACTGGCAGGGAGAGAGTTGCAGCATGGCTGGAAAGTCAGACACCAGCATTAAAGTCCACCCTCTCTGTCCCGGGCCTTCCGGGGCCAGCAGCGTTCCTGGCATGCCTGTGTTCAGTGGTGAGGCAGTGAGGGGCTTACAACTGGGAGCTCTCCTGCCTAACGTGCCCTCCTTCTGCAGGTGTGGACCCTGCTGGGCAGGCACTCTGAACTGTCCTGAGGGCTGCAGACCGCAGAGTTGCTCTGTGCTGCCTGGTTGCAGCCCTTGTTCCAGAGCTGTCACCAAGCAGCAATGCAGTCACAAGTGTCACAGCACTCAGGACCTGCGAACACCTCTGTGTGTTCCCTGTGCCCTCCCTCTGGTACATTCTCCTCTGCAGATTTTGGTTTTTACCTAACATACATCCTGTGGGATTTTACTTCTAGCTGTCCTTTTGACAGTGATGGACCATTAACTCACAGGAGAGAAAACTGAAAGTGTAAATCCCCCTCCTTTAGGGAATTAGAAAGCAGGTTTAGGATGCAGGCCATGAAAGGCAAGAGTTCACTGTAATCTCAGACAAGGCCTGATGAACTGTCCCTGCCAGGCATCCGCACCTGTGCCAGGTGAGGAACAAGAAAGCAGAAGCTGAGGTTTGTGCTGCAGAACCATTTGCATCTGCCAAGGGAAAGCCTTTAGTCCTGATGTTTGAGTTTGTTTGCCACCGTAAGACAGTGAGGGGAGTCTGGGCTGCTAAGGAGTTATCTCTGGAGTCTGATGCTGTCTCTGATTGGAAGTTGAGTGTTTTTTCCTTTTTTGAGACAGGATGAGATGAGAAGAGCCAGAGCTTTGCTCACATCAGAGGTGAGGGAGGAGAAAGCACAAGGTGTCTCTGCCCCAGGGGAGTGGCCCAGACTGCTCCCAGCCAGGCGGTGGGACGAGGTGATGAAGCAGCTCTGCAGGCTGGTGTGCAGCAAGGCCAGCTCCCAGTCCTTTCCCTGGGGTCTCCAGTAATGTAGGAGGGCTCTGCTATGTATCTGTGAGAATGAGTTTGCTGATGACTCCCTTCACTAGACCTTGAGGTCAGTGCCCACTGATTAAAAAAGTTAATTACCTTCCTCTTGCAGGAATGACTCTGTTTTCAAGGTCTCCCAGGCCATTAATCAAGCATCTTCTTCTGGAAGCAGTTTTAATTAAATAAGTCATCATTCGAGCCAGGGTGGCCAAGTCAGAGGGGGATGTCTTCAGAGACTTAACTGGGCTCTGCTGTGGTGGATGGAGTGGTTCGTGTTTATGCAGCCCCCACCCCCAGCCTTGCCCCCACTCCTGGTGGGTTATGAGCAACGTTTTTCAAGTGTCAAGCTGAATATTTTAAACACTGTTTAAAATCTGTAATTTATAGGCAAAGCTTCAGAACAGTTCCGCAATCTTTTGGTGCTGAGGGTGTCTCTGTCTGCAGCAGCCCCCACGGCTGTGCTTTGGGGTCAGACTCAAAGGGTCAAGGGAAAGACTTAAAATGTCAGAGTTCATGGCCAAAGTTAGATTTCTGTCTTTGGTTTAGGATCTTTTCAAGTCCATTTAATGCTTTTATTACCACGTCTCTCAAGTCCCCCATGTCATGCCCAGGAGGTGGCAGTGGAAGAGCATCCATCACTCCACAAACACGGAGCTCTGAGAGCTCGCGGTTCACCGAGGACAGAATCAGAGACTGCTGTACATCACAGCACAGCAAACTGCTGCACTTTAGGGTATTTTAAGAGGTGTCTCCTATCTGTGTTGCCCCAAGTGCCAGAATCTGTGGCTCCATAGTTAATAACCTGGAAATGTGTTAGGAAACTTGTTCACTTGAAAGTCAGGAGGAGAAAAGCTCTTCTGAAAGCGTAATTGCAAAGCACTGAGTCTTAAGGCAGTTTTAATCATTTTAATTACTCAAATGAGTAAAACATCTGCATATCAAATCCACTGCAACTGGCTAAAAACCATACAGGATTCTCACAGTGAAGCAAACTAAACAGAATTGTGCCAACATCATGTTGTAAGTTCATATTTGTTAATGAACCTGTGGCCCCCTTTTTAACTGCCTTCACGTTGGGATACCTGCCTCCATGGAAACACACAAGGAGGCATTAGAGGACTGGGAAGTCACACTGCCTGAGCCCGATGCGTTTTATCCCAAAATACTGCAGAAGAATATGACAGAATTAATGTCAGAACCACTTGGGGTTATCTTAGGGAAGTCATGGGATGTAAATAAGCATCAGAAAACTGGAGAGGAGCAAATACATTCAGTTTCTAAGAATGGAAGGAGAAGATTGATCAGGGATTTGTCTATCAGTCAGCTTACCTTCAAATGTCAGAAAGTCTTGGAAAGCACAAAATCTTTGTGAGCAATGAAAGAAAACAAGGCAACGAGGAAGAGCCAAAAGGATTTCTCAACTGCAAATCCTCTCAGAACAAACTGAGTTCTCCTTATGAATGGGCTCTGGGCCTGGATAGAGAGGAAACGGTAAACACCATCTACAACCACCGAATGAGCTTTGATACCTTCTCATTCAAAAGGGGAGAAAAGTAATTAGTATAGATTTGTCTCCTTGCTCAGGCAGATCCCAGGTTTGCAGAGGACACATGACATGGTCTGAAGCTGAGGTGGTCCTCACATGCCTGTTTTAGGTGGCCAGTGCAAGAGGAAATAGATGAGGTAATATCAACAGGAGCAAGAGACCCATTTGGAACAAGAAAGGGAATAATAAATCCATGGGGATGAAATCTGAAACTTTCTTTAAAAGATTATGACAAACAGCATTTTAGGACTCTGGGAGAAATGGGAGGTCTAGGATTAAATGGAATATCAAATTCCTCATGCACCCATAAATAGTTTTTATCAATTTTCATTAATTCTTTTCTGTGTTTATTTTCCCAAGAGATGAGGAAAGGCTTTTTTACTCTGTTTTAAGAGACTGCTTTACCAGTATCAGATAGTTACTCTAATCACGGTCTTGCATATGTGGGCTCTACCTAATTGCATCTCCTGATGACACAACTTTGGCAAATTTGTTTAATAAGCTGAACCCTCTCTAAAACACTCCCATCCACCCCAGCCTGCAGCAACACTGTCAGTGTTTGACGAGGGAGCTCTGTGTGTGCTTAAAGGCTCTGCCTGCTGGGCTGGGGGGCAACTGATAGTGGTGGAAGGACACCATGCTCATCTTCATCCTCATCAGAGGGTGAGTTCTGTTGGGAAATGAGATGTAAGGGTTGCTGGGGGTAGAGAAAACAAGTTTGTCTAATAAAGAAAGAATCAGTGAGAAAAGAGATGACTAGCAGGTTCCAGGGAAACAAGAGATAATTTACAAGAACACTTTGGTGAATAAAGACCGAGCAATTTTATCAAATCTGTTAATGCTGAATGTTGAAGGGAAACTCATGTTAATTTCTTGTGAAGAGATGGTACTTGATAAACCTACTAGCTCCAATTCAGAGTTTAGTTTTAGCTCTGCATTAGGATGATGATTACATGTACTTGTGCCTCATGGTTTGTGCCACATGGACTCCAATCTTCCAGAGCTGTTAGGAGGAGATATCTCAGATCTCGGATTCTTTCTCTTACTAGAAACTGTACAGAGTGTATGGAGGGAGGAGCTGCTGCATCCTGAGGGCTTTTGATCTATAGGGGGAAAAAAAAAAACCACCCAGAAGGGAACTTGGGAACATTGTTTAACAGGAAACAGGTTGGAACTTCCCTTGTGTTCTATTTTCCTTCTACTGATGCAGTTTAGAGTAATCTGTAGGGCTTGCCATTTCTGCAACTATTTTAAAATAGGTGAATTGTGAAACTCAGTGTAGCTCCACATTACCTTTTATCCACCTCATTGAGTCTCAATATTTGAACATAAATAGTTTCAGATTTAGAAAGCTGTACTGACACTCTTCATTTAGCTTTCATTCACAGGTGCTAAAAATTTTAAAACTCTTCTTGTGTCAATCCAGCCTTCTCCAAACCCACCTTCCACCCCTGCTTTTAAACACCTCGTGTTAGAACTGGAAGAGAAAATGCTTGCCTAATTATCCCTATTTTCAGCAATGTAAATTAAGCTGTTTGTTGAACATCACGTTGCAGATTCAGCTTGTCCAGCTAAATCATTTTAGCACTAAAAATCCTGTGCATTTTCTTCTTGCCATCAAACCTTTTGTGCTTTTCTGTTTATTCAGCAAACCCACAATGGTTTAGAACGCTACCAAATATTCCACTTGGCCATACCTTCTTCAATGTTGAACAAACTTTAGAACACCTTCCACTCCCCTCAAAAGTGACCTAAACCCCAGGAATCAAGGCATTTTAAGATCTATTTTTTTTAATGTGGATCCATTCTTTTAATATGTTGAGGATTTGGGATTGGTTGCTTGGTTTTTTGCTAGATAATAAATTTCACACATATAGAGAAGATTTTTAGCCTGGGATTCCGGGTTACTGTACCACTTCTGGAAAGCAGATCTGAACTAAACCCACAAATCAGGCTTAAACTGTATAAGAATGAGTGAATACAGAGAGCACAGACAGCACCCCAAGGCAATTGTTTGTACAATGCTCTAGGAGGTTTCACCCAAAATGTGTAATGCTGGTGTGCAAAAAAAGCTCCTGTCTGGGCTGAACTAGCTCACAGCCACTGCTGAGGGTGCAAAGGGAAAATGTGGCTTCAAATGCTGCATTTCTGAGTTTGGGTGCCTCATACTGAGCTGAAGGGAGATGTCTCTGCATGAAAAATAGCAGCCTGAATTTCAAGAGCCTTTCCTTAAAATATGTGTGGGGAGGAGGTAAGTCTTGCCAGTCAATGATTGAAAGACAACTTTTCAATGTTCTGATGCCTTTATCCAACCATTCAATGATTTCATGATCTAGGCAGTCTGGCTTTAAATCCCCACTTCTTTTATGTCCTCCCCCCATCCCTAAATATTTTCAGGTATTACAGACATTTAGGCAGCATTTACAGGTGAACAGTGCCATTCCAAACTAATTTGTGGGAATAGTTTCTTCATTTAGCCATAAACAAAGAATGTTAAGAATGATGAAATAATGCAAATCTTGTCAGACACTGTGTACAAGTTTTTTTGGGGGTCAGAACTGTTTGGAACAGTGCTTTCCACAATGCTTTAAAAGCAAAGAAACCCATATTTTTGTCACTACAGCAAAACACAGGTCTTCAAAACCTTCCCTGCACTTTGTCTGTGATGTTGTCAGAACTTTGACAGGTGATGATTTGTATTTCCTCTGTCCTCAGTCTGTGAAAATTTTCCAAGAGGGGATATTATCAAAGCAATCTAGAATTAGCTGTCACAAGTGACAGTTGCATGGGTGGCACAAAAGGCTTTTACAAATTAACATTATTTTATACAACAGACATTAATACATGTTTTAATGAAGAAGTGATTCACAATGATAATATTATTGACTTGTTAAGATTAAACAGGTCTGCCATATGCTGTCTAGTGCTTCAGATGGCTTCAAATTTATTTTTACTTGTTTTAATCTATGTGTATTAACAACAGATGTTGAATTTTAAAATGATCCAGTAATCAAGGGGAAATCATTCCAAAGCTGAATGGTGAAAGTTTTGTCTTGTTAATGATTTGAAATACTTTGTATGTAGTATATATTGGTTATTTAGCTCATAGCTAACTCTTGCACACGACATTATAATTATTTTCATTTTATTTCCTCCAGTGGCTGAGGAGTGGGTGGGTTGAACACTTGCCTTGAAACTCCATCCCCAATCTTTCAATTATTTTTATTAAAAAAAACCCTTTCACAAGTGCATCTGCCTTCAGCTCCTCTGTGTGCGTGGGCCTCACACTAATGTTCCTGCTTTTGCCTGGCTTGCCCCTGTTGCACTGAGGGGCTGAGGGCAGGGAAGAAAGATACCATAAAGCAAATTCACTGAGCTGACAGGCCACAAGTGGGGGACCACACTCACGAGAAGGCTTCAGTGGCTCCTACACTCATACAGGAACAGCCTCTGGGTGATTACAGATTTACCCTTGGGCTGGTTATTGATAGCTTGAAGTCTAAAAGTATTATTTTTTTCTTTCTTTCTTGCCCTGCCACCATGAGCCCAAGATGGGGCTGGTTTACAGCACAGTCTGTTGCTTCTCCTTCCCACTCCCGAACGCAACAGGTCACAAACTCAAGCTGTGGGTGGCGACAGCCTGGGACAGTGCACCACAGCTCCCGTGTCATTTGCTCTCAAATTTTCACCTCTCTTGTGGGTGTGATGGAGTAAACAAACACGTCTCCCTGTGGCTGAGAAGCTGTAGAAAGAGAGACAACACCTCGAGCTGATCACCCTCCCCAGAGCACAGCTGCCTCGAGCTGAGCACTGCACCTTCTTGGTGATGCTGCTGGGAGAACCTGAGCTGCACTGAGTGGTCCTCAGCCCCACACCCAGCACCAGCTTCTCACAAACCACAGCGCTGAAACCGCTCCTGCTGCTGTGAGCCACAAGCTGCCTTTGCAGCAGAAGGAAACCCAGAACTGTGCTCAGCAGGGCAGGCAGATCCCATCTCCACGCCGGAAGGCAGCAAGCTTCTCTTTGCAGTCCTCTTGCTGCTGCTTGTCTCCAGCACCTCATGGAAATGTAGGAATTGTAGGAAATGTAGATGTAGGGATTTAAGCCATCATCTCCTTTTGGATGTTCCCTGCAGAAATTAAAAAAAAAAAAAAAAAAAAACAAACCCAAACAAACAAAAAAAACCCCAAAAAACCCCAAAAAAACAACAAAACAAACAAACAAAAAACCCACAAAACAAAACAAAAAAAAACACCACAGGGAAATTACAATGTGATAGTTAACATAAACAAGACGCAAAGGATGGAGAGCCCAGCAAGCTGCAAATAGATAGCAATGATCCCAAATTGATTTCCAATGGGCTGGAGACACGAATCAGGGAGCTCTTGAGTGTGTGCTTTATTATTTGTATAAATTACTAGCTTCATTAACCTAATTTGACAAAGTAAGCTGTAGAAAGGGAAAGTCAATCCTATCTGCTGGTGAAGAGAGTAAATTTATAGATCCCAAAGGGACATAACTCCCAATGAGATATATTTGAGATTCACGCTCTTAACTTTTTGCCCTGTAGGGAGGCAGCCTGACCACCTAGTAATTAGTCCTGAATCGTTTAGGTTGGAAAACACCTCTAAGATCATCAAGTCCAACAGTTAACCCAGCACTGCCAAGCCCACCATAAAACCACGTCCCCAAGTGCCACATTCACACATCTTTTAAGTCCTTCCAAGAACGGCGACTCCACCACTGCCCTGGGCAGCCTGTGCCAATGCCTGACCAGCCATTTGGTAAAGAAATCTTTCCTAATATCCAATCCCTGTGTAATCCTGTGTGAGTTCATAAAAGAGAGAGCACTTAGAGGTCTTTTTCTTCCCCAGAGAGCACCGAGAAAATGCCAATATTCCTAATTTCAGGTGGCAACAACCTTGAGGCTCCTGCTTCTACTGAGTAGCTGATCAATGGTTTCAAAATTCTGGGGGAGAGTTAGGAGAGCAGGGAGTAGAGAAACACATAGCACAAAATTTGATTGAAATCAGCCCGGGAAAGCCTATCCCATCTGGTTATTTCAGGGCATAGTAAGAATAGACTTCAAACCTGCTCTTGAGACAGGGATTGTGATAATGATTTCCAAAGGAAAAGTCCCATTAATATAGGAAGGATACCTCAGATGCACCTACAGCTCCTCTCTGGGACTTTCAGTAAAGCATCTTGTTGCTGTGGAGGGAAATCAGGTGAAAAGGATCAGAGCTAGTGATGGTTGTGACCCAAAATGAGGTCACTGAGCAAGGGGAGAGGTATTTACTTGATGCAAACACAAAAGCCAGAGCTCCAAGTGTCAGACCAGGCCAGCTGCAGATCCACTCAGCAAATGGTTCAGTGCAGAGCCTGTGGGTCTTGCAGAAAGTAGAGAGAAAAGGATGTTCTTCATTTTAGAAAGCCCTTTCTCCCTTTCTGTATGCTTTCCATGAGGCAGAAATGTTTGTTTTGACCCTTGAGCAACCTTTTCTCCAGGGTAAGGAGGAGGAATGCGATTATTTTTTTCTGAGAAAAGAAAAAGATAGTGGGCAGTGAGAGGGGAGGGCTGAAGGTAAAAGTTTGTACTGCATTTCTTCATGCAGAAATGGCCAAGATGGCAGTGGTTTTACCACCAGCATGTTGTTTTTGTCCCTACCCTTTTCTCATCTGGTGGGCAGATTGATGCATTGTACAGTTCTCTCCGGTTTTGCACGTTTTTTCCCCCAGCAGCAGGTGCACCTTTTTCAGCTTTTATCACCTTAGACAACTAATTATAGCTCACCATTGACACCTCAGAAAGCAAAATTTGCTCAATTAAAACTGTGCAGAGCATCTGTTGTTCAGCAGGTATGAGGAACACCAGCTTTTCCCAGCCCGTCTATCAGCTGTGAAACACTTGCCCTCTCCTGTGAGTCATGACCTCATGGCAGGAGCTGCTTTTGCCCATCCAGACAAACTGCCATTCCCCAGACAGTGTACAAATATAGCTCTGAGTTTTCTTCAGCCGAGAACAAGGAAAATTTATTTAAAGCAAAGCATTGCACAGAGAAGTTGGTCTTTGGTGCCTGTTCTGAGCAGATATTCTTGAGGTGGGGGAACGACCAGCTCTACCTGACCCTAACTAAGGTTTGATTGTTTTCCTCTGGCTGCCTGATTTCAACTCTAGTGACCTTTGGTCACTTTCTAGTCTAATTCCTGACCACTGACTCGCTTTCCTGTGTGTTTCATGGGTGCCTTGCCTTTTAATGCCAGCCCCACTTTTGACCACAGGGAGTAGCTTATGTATGATCAAGCACTAGAGTAATTAACAGTTTTATCAAGTTCTGAACCAAGCCAGCCTGCAAAATAAAAGCATGCCCTGATTTCTTAAAGTGCAATTTGAAAATATACCACCAAAGGTACCTCAGTGATGAGCCCTGGTCCTTCTGAGAACGACAGCAGTTCCCTGGGGAGGGGTGGAGATTAGCAAACACGTTTCACATGACAGCTTTCAATATATTTATTTGCATAAGTGGATTACAGAAGTGCATCAACGTGCCTCTAAATCTTATTATTGTTTATTACTCTGGATATCAGAAAAAATATAATTAAATTGGGCAGAGTTTTTTCTGTCTCAGTTCAGAGAACTGAGGCTCACTGAACGTGGCTGTGCTTTGTTCCCTGCACTATGGACTCCCCCGTCCTCAAGCTCAGGGCTCGACCTCCTTTGTGCAGGGAAAGCCTGGGAAAATGCCATTACAGGACCACTGTGGAGGAGACAGAAGGAGCTTCAGGAGCCCGCAGCTGGGAAATGCAGATCATTTCAGGGGCCATCTGAAAACCTCATGAGAAGGGCCTGAAGAAAGGGCAGGCTCAGATTTCTGCTGCAAATCTGCATCCTGACAGAATCAAGGCATGTACAGGTTAATCCAGCACTTAGATGAGGGTGCCAGCTGTGCTGGGCATCTCCAGGAGCTGCCACACCTTGGCACTGCTCTAACAGCAGCTCCAGAGGCAGCTGGAAGCAAGATATTCCCAGTGTATCCATCACTGTGGGAACAATCTGTGCACTGAACAGCCCTTCATTTCTGTCTCAAGGAAAATCAAATAGAGAGAGAAATCCTTGTTTGCTTCATGCAGCTCTCTGCAGTCAACATATCCAGTCATTATCAGTCAAGAGAACACGAATAAGTCAAACTGCAGTGATGGCAAATATGGGAAAAATTATGATGGGTAAGGAGGAAATGATCCCAGGACTGCTGTGGTTAAGGAAGTCTGGGAAAACTCCACTGAGCTTTGGATCACTCTGGATGACAGCACTGTCTGTATTTAGTGCAGGAGGTTGTAGACATTATGAGCCACCTCAATGTTAATCAACCTTTACAAACTGAAAAATAACCAGTTTGAATTTACTTAATTCCACAGAAGAGCAATCTCTAAAAATCAGGTTTTTTTGTTCTTTGAAGCTGCTTTTTGCATTGTTGTTTCCGTGCTCTCTTGGTGTCCTGCTCTCTGTGCTCTTTAAAAAGAGTCCTGAAAATAAGGTGGAAAAGCATTTAAAATTAGATTGGTTAGTTTGGAAGTGGGCTTTTTGCCTTTTCAAAGTGACCAGTTATTCCAGTAACTTGCTATATTGAGCTCCAAGGAGAAAACATTTCCTGAAATTCAGCAAAAGCAAAACACTCTTTACAAGGTCACTCAAATCTTTAAATTGAGGTAAGCAAGGCAGACACACATAATCACAGAGTGAATGCATGTAATGCCCACTTTAAATGGACCTTCTTCATTCAGTGCCTCTGTAATCAGCTTTTAACGTCCTCATTACCAGCAGTAGAACAACTTGAAATTCTAGGAAGTTCGTGAAATGGGATTTCAAATGTTTTCCCAACACTTTTCCCAGTGTGTGCATATGGATCTGGGGGATTTTTAATCAGATTGATCTTACTGGAACACGAGGAGCAAAATGACATTCACTGTGGGAGTACATTTACAAACTAAAGCAACCATCCTCTCTTTCTTCCCTCTCCCCTCGTGTCCATTTGCATTGCCCCCAGCACAGACCTCTCTGGCCATGTGCAGGTGTGCTCAGAGAAATGCCCTTGCTGACCATGGCTGAAACTGCCCCTGGATTGTGCTGCTTCCCTGGCTGATCTCAGTTCAGTACCGGGAAGTTTCTCATGCTAACCCAGATTCCAGCTAGGCGGGTTGGAAGAAACCTCTCAGAATCAATGTGTGCTGTCAGAATTCAGTCCTGTACACTTAACTGTAATCTCAGATATTTTCAGGGGGGAAGAAACTAGAAAACATTAGGTTGATTACAGCTTCTAACTCCCTTTGAAAGGTGAATGTCAAAGGAAATCGTTTCTTCCCAAAAGACTCCTCCAAAGGAGAGCTCCTGCCCCTCTGCTCTGTTTGGCAACTCTTTGGCAACTCTTTGGCAACTCAGGCAATTCTTTGCCTGGCCGTGCAATGCTCATGCTTGGCTTAACATCCACAGCCCCTTCAGCCCTTTGTCTCTCAACAGACACCTCCAGAAGGGCAGTGCCAAAGCCTCTGGCTCTCTCTGGAGATCAAAGCTCATGGCAAGAGTGCCACATGTCAAAATCAGTTCCTCGAGGAAAGAGTGGAATTCATCTCGGCACTGACAATGCTGTGAGGACAACGCAGCTGACTTGCAGTAGGGTCAGCAAATTGGGGCTACATGAGGCAATGGCCCTAACCCAAAAAGGACTACAGGGATATTGCGAGTCCTCTACCCTAGAGCCTGTGCTAAGGAAGGGACTCTGCGTAGATACACAAATTTAATTTTTCACACAATCCAGAACACTCCCTCTTTGAGATAGTTAGGTTTCATATTCATCCTTGCTTCTCTTTGTCCCCAGAACCCATCTCTGTACTGACAGTAATATCCAAAACAGATAGGAAGGATCCCTGTATCTTATTGTGCTGACATGTCCTTGCCTTCTAACTCCAGTCAAAGAAATAAATGTATTTTTGAGGCGTGGCATCTGCCTGTCATTCTCCATTAGAAGTGGAGGTGCTGGGGAAGATGCACATGGGAATTGTGTTGCTATAATTGAGCCCTAAGGGCAAATGTCAGGAATGACGACTAATTAAAAGTGGAAAAGACTTACAATGTAAATGTACAAAGGAGGTGCACTCCCACCAGCTCTCGTTTACAGCACCACACTGGCCATAATGCAGTTTGTAGCGGGTCCAATTTTCTTCTTCCTCCAGGCAAACATTTTTTTCAGCTCTCCCCTGAAGCTGTCATGGAGCCAGGCATAGAGGAAGGCGTTGGTACAAGCAGACATCATTGCAAACCAGTGGCACAGCAGCTGGATGAAGTTGAAGTACTGCTTGTCAATCAGGCTGATGTCGATGTCCTTTATCATGTTGAAGATGTGCAGGGGCAGCCAACAGACTCCAAAGGCTGCCACCACTAAGACCAGCAAGCGAAAAGTCTTCCTCCTCCTGGCGCGGTCCCACTCAGCTTGGCCCTGGGTGACATTGCCTGGCACTACACGGTTCTTCAGCTTGACTGAGATCCTCAGGTAGGACAGGGAGATGACAGCCAAAGGCAACACGTAGGTGATGATGAGGGTGCTGTAGGCGTAAGCCAAGCGGTCTCTTTTCATGTGGAACCAAAACTCCTCGCAGATGGAGAAGTCCAGCTCCGGGAACTCTGCGTGGTATGTGTGGACCAAGGCTGGGGCAGCCAAAGTGCAGCTCAGCAGCCAAATAGCAGCCAGGATGTAAGCACAGATAGGGATGGTGAGCCTCCTGCGGAACGGGTACACCATGGCACAGTACCTGTCCACAGCTATGACAGTCAGGGTGAAGACAGACACAAACACAGTGACAGGCTGCATCAGGAAAACAAAGTAGCACATGAAGCGCCCGTACACCCATCCGCGGGGCTCAAAGGCATAGGCCAGGGTCAGGGGCACACAGGTAGCACACATGAGCATGTCTGAGAAAGCCAGGTTGCCTACCAGAAAGTTGGTGACATTGTGCATTTTTTTTGTCTTGCAGATGACATAAATGAGAAGGTAATTCCCAATGACACCAATAAAAACCACCAGCGAGTAGCAGGGGATGATGAGTGGCTTGAAGGACTGAACAAACTGGAGCCCTGAGAATAAATTGCTGGTGTTGCTGTGAATCGCAGAGAGGAAGCTTTGGGAGGTTAAATTGTCCGAATTCATCATTTTCCTCCTTTTGTTGTCTGCCGTCAGCTGAGTGAAGTAGTTACCACTGCGCTGCTCCCGCACTCAATCAGGGGGGATAATGAATGGATTGCTGTCCAGAGGTTACCACATGGACGGTAAACAAGCAGCCGTAAATGCAAAAGGTGAACTTGTAATCCTCGAGAGGCAGCTTTCAGCAATTCCTAAGAAAAATCAAATACAACCAATTTCCGTTAAAGTCCTCCTGTATTTACTATTAAATGTATCTTTTGACAGCATGCCACTTAATAAACATTTAATGAACTGAGTACTTACTGCTGTGGGTTTTTAATCCCATATGATTTTCCTGTGGATGCCAAGAAGTGCCCTAGATGTCTGTCTTCTGCAAATCCAGGAGCGTGTGTGTGTGTGCGTGTCAGAGAGAGAGAGAGAGAGAGAGAGAGAGAGAATATATGAGTGAGAAAGAGGGTGATGCGCATTTACAAGCTAAGTGGAGATCACTGTTTTTAAACAATCTTCACTACTAGGTCATGACAGATTTGTGTTTAAGCTTTTATCCCCATTGGCTGTCCTGGGTATTGCGTTGCTCTTTGCGTGTTTTTTACTGAGAGTAATTAGTTCTAGAATATCCTTTCAAAGACTCCCCTCTCCTTCCAGTGCATCTATAATTGCCCCTCACAGCTAAAAATCAATTTACATTCATTAACATGAGCCTGCACAGTATTTAATCCCAGATTCACTTTGCCAGAGCCCCCAGAGTGTCCAAAAACACTACCTGTAATTTTGTTGCTATAATGTGACTGTGAAACAGAATTTTAATCACATGCTGAAGGCAAATAAATGTTTATGCCACTAGAGGGTCTCAGCTATATACCTGTGAATGAAGCTAGGATTAGAAATGTGCATTTAGCTTGTAGCACAAAGGATTTTATTTTATTTAAATTTATTTTCCACTGGTGCTACAATGTTTGCACATCCACTATGACTATTTTCAGTAGGATTTACACATCTTTAAAAGTAAACAAACAAGTGTGAGCCTCTCAAAGGAAATATTACAATCAAGTAGGATAGCTGTAAGGATTTACCTGCAGAGAACTACAGCAAACTGCTACTAATATTGCAGCTACCCAAAAATATTTGGGGTGTTTCTTCATTCCTGTGTTAGATTTGTTAACCTTTTCTATACCAGACAACAAGTGTTAACCGGTCTGTAAAACAATCTATAGTTGTTTTGCTTGGTTCAGACATTAGAAAGCAAAAAAATCAGGATAAGTGCTTACAGAACATTTAATTAGACATCTCCATCCAGCTCTTGTCTATTGCTCTAATTGTCCCTTAACTCTTCTCCATTTCATCCCGGGGCCAGGACCTCAGCTGGTGAAAAAGAGTGAAAATCCACTGCATCCATTTGTACCAGCTAGGGAAACACAAAAAAAATCTATGAAGCAGCCTAACTTCTGAATGCTTCAGAGCGGAGAATATTGTTCGGTTCTGCAAGGCACTCAGGGGATTTAGATACAATTTTAAGTTACAGTTTGTGTCCTAGTCAGTCAGACTGAGGAAATATTAACCTGTTATTTTCTGTGAGGCTATGGGCAGAACCGTATCCTTCTTTTGATTTGATGTCATTTGACATAAATCAGAAGTTTAAATAGATTTCATTTTTGTCCTACTCCTTTCCCTAATCTTAAAAGAGAAGCTAATCTTGTGTTGCCCTTGCTCTGACCAGAGACATTCTGCTTGTGAAGGGTGGGAAATTCAAACATGGCAAATGCTGACTCTGTGCTGCTGCATCCAGGGTTAGATTATGCCATGGACTGGAACATGGCTGTAATCCCAGCCTGAGGGGAGAATGAGCACGTAGCCCCATTGCTCAGGGGTGTCATCCTTCCCTTCCTGGCCACAGGAACCTACCCATGACCCAGACTAAAGATGGGATGTTATAGCCCACTTCAGAGTCCAATCTTGCCTGTCTGAGCTGGGTGGCACCCGGGGGAATACGGTTCCTATTTATCTCTACATATCCAAATCCAGAATAGGAGAGGGACCTGAGGGTAGAGGTTGCAAAGAGGCAAGGAAATAGGGGATTCCAGCTGCTGTCACCACCCAGTGCAACCACACTGCTTGGTGATAAGCAGCATGCTGCAAAATTCCTAACACCCATCAATTCAACTGTTCCATTTAACGTGGGAGAAAAGTATGGCCTGGTTTAAAGTAGGTTTGCAGTTGGCTTTGTACATGGCCTCTCTTAGAAGCCAAAACACACAGAAAAATGAAGGGGGCATATGTAAAAGGCCTTCATACTGCCCACATCCTACTGGAATGGCAGGGCTCCTGCTAGGAAAGAAGCCTCACGATGATATCGTTGCAAACATAATAATTGAAAATTTCATTTTTAACTAAGTGAATTTTTTGTTTTGTTCCCAAGAGCTGCGGAGTAGATCCCATAAATATCCTCATTATATTCCTATGAGAAAAAGGTTTATTCTTAGCTGTGTGAGAAAAACCAAACACAATTGATCATCTCAAGAAGCCTTCAAGGTCACCTTAACGCTCAGGTCACAGAACTAACCTTACATATTCTTTTATTTCAAGTCATACCAGGCAATCTTCTTGCATTTTCTCCTGCCTTTAAATTTATTTTCTTCACCTCTGAAACCAGTAACCAGTACACCTTTTGTTTGAAGGCTGCCACCTATTTCTCTTAGTGATTTTCTGTTTGTTTTGGCTTCAGGCAGAAAATGTCTTCAGTTCAGCTGTATGCTACAGCCAAGATCTGGAAAGATAATACTTAATAGGAGCTTGAATAGGAAAAGTGTTTCTGCAGTTTATCCCAAGGAAATCATCTTTTCTCCTTCTAAAACTGCAAATAATAATTTTGTTTATAATTTCTGAGGCTGTCTGACAGAGTCCTTCCTGAACCGACTGTAAGTGCTTTTCACATGCAGAATTTTCTCATTAAAAGAGAAAAGGTCACAGAAACTGCGTTACTGTCGTGTTAGAAGTGTTTTGACATTCCAGGTGTATAAGGGTGTCACACACAGGAATGATGATGAGTATCTGGTTGAAACCCTGGTCTTCCTTGAGCCAATGGAGAATATCTAGAGCCAGACCAACACTTCACAGAAATGTTTCACAGCTGAGCTTTCATAATCTCTTATGCTAACCTGTCCAGCTCCACATAGAAACTCTGAGTACAGACACTGGAAGCTGCTTTTAGGCTTTACAGACCAAAACATTTTCTTCTCTCATTAAAGTCTCACAGTTTCAGGTGTTAGTTTTCCATGTTCCTGTTGATTTGTCTTTTTTTTTCCATAAAACACAACTTTTCTTTGCATCACAGAGCTACTTTAAAAATTCTTTCACGTTCTTCCAGGAATGCTCTGTGCAGAACAGATCTGGTAGTTCTTGCAGAGACTATAATAAAAACAGATGCTTTGCATATTTTGAATGATGTCGAGCTGGGGATTCCTTTACTGGATTCTCCTTTTGGCCAGCTGAGGAACACGATTTTATTTCACTCAACAATTTCAGGTCAGGGCAGCCTGTCCTTCTCCTGTTTAATCATATAAATGTATCCTGTCAGTCCCTGCTGTGGACTGAGATATCACAGTCCCTAAACTCTAAGAACCATGTTTACATCTAAGGGGTTTTAGTTTGTTGTTTTGGGGTTTCTTTTGTTGTCTAGAAGTTTTTAGGTTGTTGCTGCTGCTTTTCTCTGATTCAAGGCATCAAACTTTGATAAACACAGGATTCAGATTAAAATAATTCACTAAAGCTGAAAAAGAGCACGTAAAGTGGAGGTCCTTTAGTCTGATAGCAGCTTCATAGTAGGTTTTAGACTAGATTTAAAGGCAGAAGAAAGCATACAAGAGAGAGAGTAGACAGAATAGGACACCAAGGGAAGATTTTGTAAAATTAACTTTCCATCTGCGTTGTTAAAATGATTTTCTCAACATAGAATATGGAGCAGTTCTCAGTTTGGGTTTGTGTAACTTATGAGAAACCATCATCTCTGTCAGAGAAATACCCTGAGAACTGTGAGGCAGGCAAAGAACAGAAGTGTCTGTGAAGAAATTGGACCAGAAGACAGCAACTATTCATGGTCCTCAAGAACCTTGCTTGGGACTGACCAGCCTTGGTGGCTCTTTTCATTTTACCATGTTAGCACAAAAAGCAGGACTGCACCCAGTAAATTTGATAGAAACACCAAGCTCGGAATTAGACATGACATGGAGGGTGACTGCACAATTAAGCAGTGAAACTTTGAAACTCTGAGGCAGAATAGAAGGAAAACTTGTCACAAAAGACAGAATCGAGGTCACCATAATAAGAATTTCCACTGTGGCTTAGGATGAACTAAATTGTGTTGCAGGTCTACAGAAAGGAGCAGGTAGTGCATTTGAAACTGCAAACAAAAGAAAATCTACTACTCTGTGAGAGTTTTCAGGCTGAATTTGCCTCTACTTTCTTATAACCTCTGGACAATTCTCTTGCTTTAAGTGTCTATTCACCAGAACAGAATTGCACTGTATTCTTTAAAAGCACTGGGGAGGATGGTAAACTCCAGGGCAGGAAAACACATATTTAGAGAAAGGAACAGTACTAATGAAAGAACAAATTCACTGTGGGCAAATTCAAGATGGAAAGTAGAACACTTCTAGGTTGGAGGGCAACAAATTGCTTGCCTTTTGAACAAGTGTATTATGGGGGATAAAAAACACTCATGGGGACTGACTTCTTGCATGGGGGTTGGGTTTCAGGTGGTTCCTTTCCATCCTTCATCAACACAGACTTTGGACTATACTCACTCCTACTTAAAAATAACTCCACTATCACCTTTTTCAACAGTATTCCCATTGATAATAGGAAGGTAGAATTGAAAAGATAGATTTAAAATTTATATATATGCACAGCCACACACATGGGCACAGCTCAGACTAAGTCTTAGGATGTTTCGAGCATTCTTTGTCATTTTTCGATGGGGAGATTGTTGCAGTAGTGCCTGTGAAGATCTACTAGAACAGCACTTGAATATTTGCCAGATGAACTTTTCCTGTTGTTGGTCTCAGCACCTGCTCAGAGCAGCTGATTTACAAAGTACAGAGAAAGGCAGGGTCAGCACAGTCACTCTGTAAAATCTTTTCAGCCACAAGGCACTTCAGTCAATACAGTCACTGATTCTTCTCTCTCTGATCTGCTTTCCTGCAAAATTGCTGCTGAGAGACTTGATACAAGCAGCCTTGATTCCCCCACACGCCCACCTCCTTAATATTTTCTTTCGCAGACAAACCCATGCAGGAATTAATGACCAAGAAAAAGCTGATTTTTTTTTAGTGTTGGGTTTTAGTGTGCAGTTATGAGGGATTTTTTTGTTTTTCTATGTGCGTGCTGGAGTTTTTTTTTTTTGGGGGGGGGTGTTGGGATTTTTTTAATTTCTAAGTGAGCACAGGATAAATAGGTTGAACATTAGGACTATTAAAGAGGTATTTGTGTTGAATATGTTGCTTGAGCATGCTAAAGCAGGATTTGGCTGAAAAATAGGGTCTGGCTAACAAGTCTGACCATCTCCAAGTTGACTGGACAGGCAGCAATAGAATTTCAAATTTTTAATACAGATTCTTCCGTAAACCCACCACTGAAATGAGCTCTTATCAGGTTACAGTAAGAGACAGCTGCTGTCTTCAGCATTCCCATGGACAGGACTAGGGAAACAGACGAACAGACAGACAAACCTCTGGGGCAAAACCTTTAGGAATATCAGAGCTAGAAGTTTTCTTCTTAATTTATTACTGCAGTTTTAGGTAATACTGCTGACATGTCATAGTAAAATGTGCTTATTTGTTTTCATAGCTCAGTCAGAACTCTCCTGGGAAAAGGTATCTGAATGTCTCTGGTCTAAAGGTTGCTACAAGGAAGGATAAAAATGAAAAACTATGCAGGCAGATTTGCATACCCGTCAGATCCAACAATTCCTACCACTCCAGAAAAACTGGCATTTCTCCTCTGCTCCCAGGTCCTGCAGGGATGCAGAGTGCAATACAAATATGTGCCCCCAGCCAGAGTAGACTGTGGGAACTGGCTGCCACCAACATCTGCAGATTGGATGCTGAGACCCGAAGAAACTCAGTGTTCCAAGTGTTCCCTGCAGCCCTGAACAGCCGGGAGCCAGAGTCCCTGCACACCTCGGGGTCCTGCGGGCAGTTTAGCCTGGGGCGGCAGACGGCTGCCAAGAAAACCCAGCAGCTGAGGCTTGATGGGACAAAATGTTGCTACACTTGTCTGTAGCACCGCGGAGAAACAGTGCCCCTCTGCAGCACCTTGCTGGCAGCGGGTGTGAGTGGAGGGGCTGTTTGAACACCTTCCAAGAGGCTTCCCGGCGCCTGCAGCACCAGGGACAGCGCGGATCTGCAGCACCACGAACAGCGGCACCTCCAAAACCACGGGCAGCGGTACCTTGAGCACCACGGACAGCACCCGCCAGGCAGCCGCAGAGTCACAGCTTCACCCCGGGACGGACTTGTGTCCCCTCCCTGTGACAAGGCAGGAGCCCAGAGAGCCCCTGAAAGGCAAGGGCAGGGCTCTCAGAGCCACCCCTGTACCTGGGGGTTCTCCCACCAAATACAAATCCTCTATGTGCAATCCATGAAAAAGTGTCAGAGCAGAAGTGATACTGAACGCTGCACCCAATGGGGATCTCTCCCCAAGAACTAAAGAAGGGAAAAAGCATTTCCTGCTTCCTGACTGTCGTGGTTTATCCACAGCAACCAAGCCCCACTCAGCCACTGGCTCACTTCCACCAGATGAGATAGGGGGAGAGCCAGAAGAGTAAAAGTGAGAAAACTCGTGGGTTGAGATAAAGACAGTTTAATAACTAAAGCAAAACTGAGTGCACAAACAAAGCAGAACAAGGAGTTGACTCACTGCTTCCCATGGGCAGGCAGGTGTCCAGTCATATCCAGGAAAGCTGGGCTCCATCGTGTTCAATGGCCATCTGGGAAGACCAATGCCATCACTTCAGACATCCCCCCTTCCTTCTTTCCCCAGCTTATGACACCATATAATAGGTAATACCCCTGTGGACAATTGGGGTCAGATGTTCCAGATGTGCCCCCCCAGCTCCTTGTGAAGCCCCAGTCCCCTGACGGATGGGATGGGGTGAGGAGCAGGAAAGGCCTTGACTGTGCACTGCTCAGCAGTAACAAAAACACCCCAAGTTATCAACACTTTTCAGCTCAAACCTAACACACAGCCCTGTTTCAGCTACTGTGAAGAAAATCAACTCTACCCCAGCCAAATCCAGCACGCTGCATAATCTCAAAGTTCCCATCTACCCTGCTGATGGGTAAAGGACAGAAGAGATCAACAGCTACCTGACGTTCTGTAACAACCGTGTTGCCATAAGAAAACCTTCTGTTTTCATGGAACAATGAGTTCAATTAATATTTGTCAAACAGAAAGGAAAAAAAACCCAGAGGACCAACATCATTCCAGCTGCCCTTAGCTGTTTATATAAAGTAATGAAATCCAACTTCCTTTTAATTAACTATCCCACTAACAACAATCTGCCCGGGAGCTTTGAAAGCTCTTAATACTAAAGGTTTGTCTGGAGGACTGTCATCTAGTTTGATTATAGTTTGCATAATAACATTATGTAGAGATAAGAACACTATTTGGAATTGAGTTGTTCTGCTCTCTCATGCAAATTCATGTTTGAAGAAAAAAAAAAAGAGAGAGGATAAGAGAGATTGGAGTTCTATAACCTACATCATCAGAATAAAACCAAACGTAATAGGACTTCTAATGAAGCCTTATGCATGTTTTCAGCACAGTTACATCAATAATCAGGAAGCGACGCTTTAAAAAATAAAGCAAAACTTTTTATAGCATATTCACAGCTCAGCTGGTTTACGATCACCTCCTCTAAAAATGTATGGGTCTATATTTGCTCTCAGGACTACTCTCTCACTCTGCATGTGTGTGTGTATGTGCATTAATCCCTTCTAACCATCCTGCAGCACATGTGTTTATTCTTTCTTTGTCTCCATTTCTCTTCCACAGTAGAATTTGGTTATTTTTCTCTGCTCACAGTAGCCATTAAAGGCATCTACTGTCAGATGAGTAAAATAAGTCAGAAAAGATAAATGTGGAAGAAATTAGAGGAACCTAGAAGATGAATGATCATTTCATGGTGACTCCTACTTCCATGACTTGCCCCCACACACCACTTCTGTTGTTTATGTTTTCATGTTATTCTGACGTGTAGCACTGGTTATAAATGGCAATAGTACTGACTAAAGATTCTCTTCCTATGAAAATCAATGTGAATTCTGCTGCAGATTTCAACATTGTTCAGTTTCTCCCCTGCCCTTTGCTTTAACATATTTGCTTTAGAATGTTTCTCTCCAGCTCTGTCAGCTTCCCCCATCTTTTTATCTAATATAAGGAGCTTGAAACCATAAAGACCATCAGATTTCCTTTACTGTGACTCCTCCTGTCTCACGTCTTTCAGCCCTTCCCTTGGATACTCTTCCGCTCTTTAATGAGTCGTACCAAGAAGGAATCCAGCCCCATCTGCAGAATTCCTCAGCTCATGTTTGAAAGTCCTGTTATTCCCCATGGATACTCTCCCATTACATGATTGCTCTTAGATTAAGAGTTCAATCTCATAGCAGCTTTCCCCTAACATTCCTCTTTAAAAATTGTTTTGTTTATTTTGTGACTGCATTTGTGATGGGAGAATTGTTCTCATCCATGGGCTCTGTCAAGTACACGAGCTGCACTAAGAGCCACAGATTAGCTCTAATTTTATGAACATTCTTGTTTTCAACTGAATGCACTGGTTGAACTCCCATCAATTAGAAAAATTCAACTGCAGTTTCTCCTGTAAATATCTATCCCATAATTTATCCATTTTTCCACAGACATTTTTATTCTACAGAGAAAATTTGTTTTACTTTGCAAGATTTCTAAGTGCCTGTTATCCGTGGTCACTCACTTCGGGGTTGGGTGTGACCACCCTCTGATGGTGGTGAATTATAGCGAAATGGTACTCATCAAACAAAGCATGTGGGAGCCTTAAGCTGGATTTTTTTTGCTAAAAACTTGCAATTAAGCACTGTGATGTCAAAATAACTAATGGAGAAGAGCTTGGATGAAATCTGTGAGGTCCAGCATGCCCCAGATGTTTACAATTCTTACATGACTTTACATATATTTTGTTTCTTCATTGCAGGAAAATAAATCTTTCCTATTAAGAAACTTAAGTGTTGTTCCAGATATTTCATTCCCAGTAGGAGTGAATCATGAGAGCCATATCCTAGTTAGAGTAATCTAAAAAAGCCCCACAGAAGTGAGCTGATATATGCTACAGAGGACTCATTTATTATTTTAACCCTATTGCTCTAGCAGTTCTCCAGGCGTTCAGAGGGACTTGCAGTTGAACAAGGCAAGACCTGCCCAAACAGAAGGCAACTTAATCACTGCAACAAGCCCAGAAGCCCACAGCATTTTAAACACAAGAATGAACAGGTCTTTCTGACACCAGGCAAAGATCACTGTCATCTCCACACCAGGGAGGCTGAAACTGAGGCTGGATCATTTTTACCCTGGAGCAGGACAGATATTCCTGGTAGAACTGACAAGGGAATCCAGATCTGCTGGTATCCTATGTAGACACACCACCTTTCCCTACTACTGTGTGACGTGTCATTGCTCAAGAGGAACAAGAAGGCAAGAATTTCTAATTTACCATTCTCCATTTCTCCTGTTTCTTTTCCAACATTCTAAAGCCTCGATTTAAGTAGACGAAATCAAAATACGCAGCTCTAGGCAACAAACTACTCCAAAGCCTCTTCTGAAGATGCCCACAATATGGTACTTTCAAAAAGGCCAAAATTCTTTTCTATGTCAGTAATGGTTCCTATTTTTGATCTAGTAGGAAAAAGAGCTTTTAAGCCTGGTTAGAGTTTTACTCAGCAAAAATATTATACAATATTCTGTCTAATAGAAAATTAAGTATGAAAAAAGCCCCACTGAATTCTTGCTTCTCAATTACTCTTTCTGAGCACTGAAGTATTATTCCCATTCTTTTGAAAGCCTGGAGAGAAGTGGTGTACCTCAAAAACAGTATAGAAAACATTGTTGATGGAGAGTGATTATATAAGATGTATATTTAAAAGCTCAGAAGGACTGGAGTACCTGCAATTATTTAAGCTTTTCTTTCTTTGTTGTTGTCCTCATTGAGTATTTTAATTGAAAAATACATGAGAGCTTCTAGAATATTTAGGAATACATGCCATCAAATGGTAACTTTATTCGCTCTGTTGATTCCTGAAGAAACAGCAGCAGTGTGATTCCATGTTGAGTGAAGTGAAGCACTCGGAGAAGTTGCAGGATGACACTGCCGTTGACATAGAGTTCTTCTGCAAGGCTGTGGGTCAGAATCTTCAAAAAAGAGTGAAAGGGCTACTTCTTGCAGCCAGATCTCAAGCCAGAAGAAATCAAGGGAAGCAGTGAACCAATAGGTCAGTGCTCACAGCAGCTGTTCCTAGTGTGCAGATCTCATTTTCCAGGGTAGACTTTATAAAATCTCCACCTTTATTCTAATTTATAGTGAAAATTAGGAGCTTTGAAATTATTCTTAGACCATTTTTCTTCCGATTCCCTTGAAGCACATAACACCACAAAGCTGCAGTGAAGTCAACAGCTCTAGGAATGTGTTTCAAATGTCTTCATTTGCATCCTTGGGAAAATGGAGCTGCCATGAGTCTGGAGTATGAATACCTGGGGTGTATTCCTCAATCAATAACTTTCTGCATCTCAGACTCAAGATCCTATTTTAATCTGAAAACTCCATCTTTGCCATGGGTGCAATAATAACCCCCCTGCATTCTGGCTTTAAATACTCAAGGCTGTAATTCCCCTTCACATGACCTGTGAACCAAACCTACATAGCCCTGGGTTCACACCTCGCTTCATGACAGAAAGTTTTAACAAATTGTGATGAAACCTCAATAGCTGAAAGCAAGACAAAGGCATCTTTTAATCGTCAAATTAGCTGGAGGGAAGAGCTGGAACTGCTTTCAGTCAGGAAAGAAGGGGAAATCATTAAAGGAAATCATCCCCTTTTCTTTCTCCAAGTAATTAGAAGAACCATCTGTATGTTCATTTCACTACAGTTAAGGGTGTGGATTAGCATTTCAGAGAGATTTGAGTTCAACCAGCAATACTTTGATGTGTTAACGTGAATGATGGTGAAATTTCTAAGGCTTTCAATGTTATAAGAGTTAAAAAGGGTACACATGTCACTTTCCCAGTCACTCTTTTCAAATGACTGTTCAGCAGAGCCAAGTCTACATTCAGACAATTTTCCTTTTATCTGCAAAAGCATATTTAAAAAATAATATGTTCCCATTAAAAGAAATGTATTGTTTACAGAATGCCCAGCTATAACCCTGTGGATCTGTAGACTACTCAGCACACGCTGCCAGAATGAAATGAAAATTGATTAAAAAAATCCAGTTGTAAACAAGCTAAATAAACCTTTTAGTTATGACTGCTTTTGCTCAATGGGAAAAGTAACCTTTCAAGTATTTCTTTGATGATTTACAATGGTATAGCAAAATTTCAGGCAGGAAGTCATAAATAACTAAAGCACACTGAAAAGTGAAAATGAAAAAGTACTACAGGCCTAGTTTCACATATATAAAGCAACAATCTCTAGTGTGGGACCAGCTCTGGTTAATCCAGAGACAAATCTTTCCCACTATTAGTTCTCCAAGTACTATTGAAATCTGCACTTGACCCGAGGCAGAAATTATAAGATAATATAATAGACCCTAGAGACCTCATAGATAAAAGACCATGGGATGTCTAAATCTCCATGATTGAAATTAAGTCCTATGGATAAGTGAAGCTGAATTGAGTTTTCCCAAGATCTTTTGTCACCGTCCAGTTCTCTTAATATACTTGTTCAGGTCATTACACAAAGTTCTGTCTGTTTATTTACCAATAAACAGTAAACTCCAGCTCCAGCAAGGTTAGAATTGCCCTCTGTGAGCCCAAGTCTGTCCTCATCATCCACCATTAGAACTGAGCAGTTAACTGAAAGTGAAAATGCACATCTGAGGAAAAAGATCTTTGAGAGCTGGCCACAGCTTTGAATTTCCCAGCCACGTCAAGAAAATAGCAACTTTTCCCTTGAAACAAAATGAAAGTAAAACTGGAAAATCTGAGCATTGCAAAAAACTGACAGCTCTTACCATTTGTAACAGAAATAATTAGAGGTCTCAACCTCCCACTACAAATCTCTGCAATAACTTTGCTCCATAAACGAAAACAGAACATGGAGGATGTTTGTCCAAATGGCAGCAGTTCAAAATATGAAGGATGATAAGTGATGAAAGAAGTAACTTATTTTGCTGCATTAATTTTGTGAAAGAGCTGATATCATGCTGCCATCTTACCATCATGTCCAGGAGTCTTGTTCTTGAGTTCTACAGGCCAAGGATTTTACCAAGACAATATTAAAATGAGGGGGCTATTGATTAATTAAATTTCAATTAAATGGTACATTGTGGCATGAACCTGATTGAATTTGAACACACACACATACTCAAAAAGAAATTATAATCTGTAATTCCTCTCGGTGTTCATGATTCATAATGAGAGAGTTTCCTGCTAAAATAGATCTCAGCTAATGCAGTATGATATTCTGTGGCAGAGGTTCACAAGACTGAATTTATTCCAGTGAGATATATCTCCCTGGGGTGTGTTGAATGTGACACTGAGAGAAGGTAGTTAAAAAGCAGATAGATTCATCAGTTGAATGGTTTGGAACCCAAATTTATCAGTCCCTTATCAAATGGGGTTTTGTTAGTTCTGTTTTTTTTGTTATTCTGTTAAACCTAATTTCTTTAAAACCTGTTAATATGTCTCAGGATTATATTCTCTGATTAACACCCTTGATTCAATCACTCAGACACTCTTTAACTCACTTTTTTCTGTACAGCATATAACTTCAACCTCAAAAGGGCCGAGAAGATCAGACCTGAACGAGCGGAGTACAATAATTTAGTATAGCCACAATGCTTGCCCACACAAAACACCCCCTTACCAAGGGAGCAGTTTCCCTTCTGTCCCATTTCTCTCTGAAGTTAATGCTGCTTGACTGCCATGAATCACAGTAGACAGTGCCCCATTATCAGAACAGCAAAAGTAGTCTATAATTCATGATAAAGCAATTTTTAACCCACTCGAAATGCTTTTTGCCCTTAGTTATTCTTTTCTTTCCCTGCCACGTTCAGCGTGAGTTGCCTCTATCCGGTCTGGCAGTTTAGTTGCTGTACACGGACGTATTTTACGTCACTGAAATGACACAGTGCTCAAAGGCTACAAAAACACTGCAAAAGCAGTGAGGAAGAAGCACGATTAGCAAAGAGATCACAGGAGCTGTGACCAGCTGAAAAACATGCTTCATGCCAGTGGGGCTTGGAGGAGACTTTCACAAGCATTTGCTCATTTGTTAAAGGTGAAAGGGGAACAAAGCTCTGAGAGCCTGAAAGGCAAAGGCTGGGATAGCTACACATCCTTGCCGTGGGAAAAGGCACATCTGAGCTGTTGGAGCAGTTTGTATGCACCAGGTTACCAAGTATCAAACACCTTGTCCATAAAGAGAAGAGAGAGCTCTGGAAGGCTCAGCAGAGGAGTGTGTTTGGTGCAAAGGAGGGGGCAGAAGAAGCCGTGTAGATTCCCTTAGTTTTCACTACACCAAGCTGATAGAGTCTTCCAGGTCGTGTATCAGGGACACAGCCTTGCTGTTTATAGCCACCATCACCCCTGAGAGCGCAGCTGGAAACAGCCTAAACCAGCTGCCTCAAAGGGCTGCAGCTCAGTGGCTCCTGGAGTCTGAATGTGTGGTAATTATCCAACTGGGGAGTCTAAAATTATTCAGCTGGCAACACAGGACATTAACTCCAGCCAAAGAAGGAGTTATCCTGTTGTAAGACTTGTGAGGGGAGGCTCAAGCTGTGTGCAGGGTGTCATTGACACCAAGCAGGCACAATGTGGTCTGCACTGTCCCTACACATGATGAGGTGTTTGGAGTCTTCCTCTTCAGTGGTCTTCTGTCACTTAAACAACTTAGGGTCCTCATTATCCCAGACATCTAATAAGCTGTTCCGTAAAAAACAGAATTACCAAATCCTGGTCACGTAGATAGATATCTTAGATTTCCCACACCACAGCAGCTGTCTCAAAACTCATGTCCTTTATGACCTTCTCACCATATTGTTCTCGGCTTCCCATTAAAACCACCAACTGGTGAGGACTCGCTGGCACTGGGAATCTCTCACAGTAGAGTTAATGTCAGTGATAGAGATGAAAAGACTCTGAATAACGAACTCTGCTGTGGAACTCATTTGTTAACCAGATGTTTGTCAGGTTTTCTAATCCCAAAGTAACATAATCTGTCACAGGAAACCCTTCCAACTCCAACTTACAAACAGCTGCTAAATTTTACAAGTCAATAAAAGTTTGGTGTTGAAAGCTTGATATTTCTGCCTAAAATTATGATGCCTAATTATTTTGTACAGATGTTATCTATGTATACACAGTTACTACACATACAGAGTTACAATATCCACACACTTTGAAAAGAGGAAAAAATACAAGTAGCTAAAAAATAAGTGGCACAGATAATTTTGGGTGGCAAAGAGGCACAGTGATGAGTCAAAAAAGGTGTACGAGAAGGATCATGAAGAATAATGCAGTTAATGGAATATATAAATTATTATTCATATGCCATATGTAAAGCATGATTCACACATGCTTTCAGTACTTTCATAACTTGAGCTCATGCCTCATTAGGAATGTGATTCAGGTATATAAATGAGACTTCAAAGATTTTAGTATGGGAGGAGAGAAATAGTCCCATAACAGCAGGTTGAAGAGGCAAATTGTGACTATCGAATGAGGTGTGGCAAGGTAATGACAAGCCAGCACTGACCAAATATTCCTGTTCTTTCCCCTTTAATAGTAGCTATGATTGTTGGAGTCACAAGCTAAGTTTGTGATTAAATTAATTTAAATTGTGTCATAGAAGACTTGCAGCCCTAGGTTAATGTATCTACTCCAGCAGCCTATCTCTGGTAGTGACTTTTGGGAGAAGGAAAAGGGGAAGAGAAACAGGATATGTTGATGCCTTCCCTGTGAAGACCTCGCAGCAATCAACATTCCAGGTTCCTCTAAGGCAATGGTTTAATCCAGAGAGATCTGTTCCATGGGATTTCCTCCCACTGATTTCTCTGGGTTTTATTCATCCATATGCAAAACAAACTGCCAAAAACATGCCACATTTTAACTCTGCAGCTTTGGGCTTTTAGCTGACCACCTGATTGATAACTTTATGGATTTCTTCCTAGTTTCTGCTTCCTCAAGTTCTACCACATAGTTTTCTTGCTACACTTAATCCATAAAGTTATCCACCAGACAATAAGCTTAAAAACCAAAGCCATGCAATTAAAACATGGCACTTTCTTGGCAGGCATCCTGTGTGATGAATTCCTGCCTTCTTTAATCTACAGAAAAATCAAAAAAAAATATTATTCTCGAGTACTGCTAAAGACTCAGCTTGAACTTCCAAACAGGAGAGTATAGACCTACATACCAGACATTTCTGCAGAATTAGAATAAAATAAGGTTTGGATGTTGAAAATTGATCATCATAACAGATACTACATGAAATACAGATATCTAGTAGTTAAATTTTAACAAGTTTTTGTTCTCCATCCCTTCCCCAGCAATTTTTTCCTGTCTTCATTAGTTAATTCGTTCTGCCTGAAGCAGTAAGCTTGTGATGCTTAAGAAAAAAATCCAGAAAACCAGTAACTCAAGAGACCCTCAGAAGATTTGATCATTTGTTCACTCATTCTAACCTACAAATCTTGCCTTTTTTTTGCTTTGAAAATTCTTGCAATAAAATCCCGTAGGAGACTCTCAGACTCTGCTGCTGGGGTCCTTTCAGGTGAGCTTCTCATAAACACCTTCAATCTCATGTTGCTGTGGAGAGTTCTCCAAAGCAGCTGAATGCCACGGAATAAACACATTAACCAGAGAGTCAGAGCTTCTCCAAATCATTAAGATACCAAAGATGTGAATAAGCTCAGCATTTATGACTTGCAATTTCACTCCCTCAGCAAAAGCCAGTAGAAGGCAGCCCTGAAACCATGTTGAGCTGGACAGTTATCCACCAATGTTAGCACTGCAATAAGTCACCATGAGCCTCATCCAAAATCAATGACAGTGTTCATTTCTTCATAAAATGATCACTTATCATTTGTCCTCCAGTAACTTTATTAAGTCATCGTTTAATAATTAAGAGTATCTTGCATCTATTATTCATCTTAAAAAGATCAGCTGCTAAATCTCAGATGAAAAGAAACTTAATATTTTTGAAAACTCCAGGCATATGATCTGGAAACAGTATTGATTTAGTTTGCCTGGTTAGTGCTAATAGCTATAAATGCTACTGGGGGAAGCACAAAATAAGTTTAAAAGAATTTCTTCCTTCTCCAAGTAATAAACCACATCATTGACCTTTTTGTTCAAGTGCTGTCTACATGAGATTCACACATTTCCCAGCAGAGCCACTGCTTTCAAATTAGGCAATTTATTGGAATTTAGTTTGTAATTTAAAACTATTCGTAACAGCATTAGGATTATTTTGTTTACTGGATGACTGGAAAGTTAATATTGCAACGATGAGTTTCTCAACTTAGACTGTTTCCAGAATAATAATCACACTGCAAACACCTGAATATAACTGTCTTTTAATATGTGTTAGTAAAATTCACAACCCCAGACAGAGGTACATTCTCCAACATCTCTGTTAGGGAGGGTTTATTTGTGATATCAATCTATTAAAACATCAGATTGAGGCCAATTGAGGAGAGCAGCATTAGGAGTCAGAAATTCCTGTGTTGTCCTTTTTATACCTTTGCTCGAACCTCAAGAGAGAAAGCGGTCTTTTTAGGTCTTTTTAAACATACAGAGTGCTTCAAGCACTTACCCGTGCAACCATTAATCACAGAATATTCTGTTCTGAAGTACTAAAAGAACAGGGATTTATTAATACTTTATTCTGAGGACGTACAGGAGTGACTTTTCTTGGGAAGCCGGCACTCCAGATCCTCTCATAAACCCACCAAAACAGCATATGACCTTCCAAAAATGTGTGCTTTGCTAAAGGTTATGTATTCTGACCTTCCCAGACCTGTCAGTGGAGAGGAATTTGACTGACTCAGCACTTGAGTTCTGCATCTTTGAAAATCACCTTCCTTTTTTAATTTCACTCCCCTTGCCAGTTCATGGTGACTGCATGACAAGTGTACAGCTTGACAGAAGAGTGGAATACTGGTTAGTGTTCAAAAGGGCTTAAAGATCACCTCATTCCAACCCTCTGCCATGGGCAGGAACCAGGAACACCTTCCACTAAACCAGGCTGGTCAGGGCCGCATCCAACTTGGTGTCAAACACTCCCATCCTTCAAAGCCTCCCAAGTCTGGTCCTGTGCTCAACTCTGTTAGAAGCAGGAGAGACTTTTCTTCTTTTCATGTTGTGATCATGGCCAGGTCAAAATTTCCAAAAGCCTGTGCTAAGCTAACCATCCAAACATTGTAATGTCACAGCTGCCATTAGAGTTCAGAGGTTGTTTTCTTTGGAAATGCAGAATTCCTTCAAATAGCAGATCCAGCTGATGTACCTCCCAGTTACAGCAATATTCCTGCCCCTCAGGTCAGCTGCTGGAAGTGTTTGGGCAACTGTCCAGTGAGCTGGCTTGGGGAACTGGTCTGATTTAAAAATAACACTGTGAAAAATAAAAATTATTAATAAGTAGGGTTGGCTGTTCTCAAACCACTGCACGTCTGACTCACTACAGAGTCCCAGGGGCTGGAGACGGACAGACCGTGACTCTGACGCCGTCCCTTGTGCCTTTCTGATAGTGGCAGAAAATATGTGGGTGTTTGCAAAGGCTAAAAAAAACCAAGGGTGCCCACAGTTCTGGTAAAGGTCTCCAGACTGAAATTCAGAATATTCTATTAACAGCTCACTGGATCCCCAGGAAGAGCTTATTTAACCAGATTATTTGTCCCTATTGCCCACATTTCAGAGCGTTCAAATGTTTTTTATCTTTTCCCTGTACGTATTCTATTGCTACCCAATGGGTCCAGCTAATTTTTGCAACATCCCACATGCACACATATTTTTCAGTAAGTAGCAGCCAGATCCACATGACTCATCCTCAGAAATTATCCTGTTCTGCAAAGCTCCAATGGGTATGAAATTCCAGCCATCTCCTAACAACCAGCTCCTCTGTTGAGTCCCTCCAGTAAGTGGTTGCTTCAGTCATATATGTGGCAATTAGTGGTGATAGAGAAAGAGCCTTTTATGCACAATTCCCAGCTGTGAGCACAGTGATTCTGGCTCTTGGCTGAGCTTGTTGACACTGCTTGTTTCCCTCTCCACACACGGGAATGGAGGAGAAGATGAGGTCTGTGTTAAAAATTCAGCACAGGCTCAATGCAACCTCTGTTTTTCAGCAGAGGTTCAGTGAGGCCACGGCAAAATTCACCACCTTGAAATCTGGTTCTGCATGACTAAATCAGAGTATAAGTAAATAAATATGATCCTATAAGCTTCCCAGAGGAAGGAGTCTGCACAATGGAGGCAATACAGAACTACTACATCTGCAGGGAGTAAAGTTCTACCTGTTTTTCTGAAACAGAAAAACCTTTTTTGTGTGTGCATGACACACAATAATTTCTAATTCTTCTTTCTCCCCCTCTCTTCCCAGCTCATCAGCACCTAGAAATAAGTGGAATTTTTAGCAAGGCTTTTCAGACCCTTTCATCAGATAACAAATATTCTTGTCCCATAAGGTGGGAATCAGTTTTACAAATATACTGCCTTGAACAATCAATAGAAATCCTTTGAATGGTTTGATCTGAAGTTCAGTGATTACACTGGATGATTTAATTTTTTTAAACTTTACACATTAGCCTGTCATCACTTTTTCTTTTAAGCCCTGGCTGCTCTCTATAACAGTTAGCTTTAATGGGTACAATCAGGTATAAAAGGGATGTTCATTTCCACAAAAATATGACTAAGTATTTAAAGTGTCCTTGAGTAAAATTAATAAAAACAAATAGAGAAGTAAATAAGAAGAGGGAGTGAATTACACTGAAAATCATTTGCACTTAAAAAATATAATCCTATTGACATCCATAGAAATTAAATCAAATGGAGAACACTGAAATGAAAATTACCCTTTCATCTACACAAATTATTGGAAAGTAGTTAGACAAGGTGATTGTTATGCAAATGTAGATCCAATGCAATCACAAGGCCTGGGAGTATTTTCTAAGGAAGCATGTTAACTGTTTCTAACACATTGTATCTGCTTTGTCCAGCAGCCTTTGAGCCTGGCTTTTCTAATCATCCCCATGTACTTTGTCTTGAACAGAAATATTTACAGTTATGAGCACACACACACAAATACATTTGATGTTTTTCATGAGTTACAAACGTGGTTGATGAAGAAATGGGTGTTAATGTATATAAGCTTTTGTAAAGCATTTAAGCAGTGGCACGTGGCACTTGGATTGAAAAAAACCAGAATATACACAAAAGCAATATGTTGTAGAAAGCGAGCTCAAATGTAAATGACATGTACCTGAGAGAGTAAGAGGTTATCACACCATTTCCAGGGAAAGGTTTATTCAGTTGTTTTGTAAAATGTGCAGAATTCACAAGGGATAGGTTTATACCTACAGAGAATGTAGCAATGACTTGTATCCCCGAGAGACAGAAAAGCAGATACCCCTGCACACACTCCAGGCTTCCTACAGCCTTGGCTAAGAGTATGGGGGCAGAAACGGCCGCAGATCCCAAATTAACACTTGTCAAATGCAAAACTGTCTTGTGGACCAGCTTTAACCTTATGGTATGAACAAGTAGTGCTTGGAGGAAGCTGAGAGAGAGAGAGAGAGAGTTGTGTGACAGTCACCAAGTGAGGCTGTATGCATGCACAGCTACCACAGAGCAGCCAGAGAAGGCTCTGGTGGCTTCCAGCTGCTAGAGGTTTAACATGAGCCTCTGGCATCAAAGCAGAGGAATATCATCTTGAGGGAGAGGAATGTTTGATGGCAAATGATCCAGCCTCAGCAGCAGCAGAGCCACAGCCCAGTTCAGTAACAGCTCTCATGGGTATTGTTGATGATCAGCTGCAGTGCCTGACACCAGTGTTTTCCCAGCCCTGCCTTCACCTTCTGCATGGCCCCACTGCTCAGACCTGAACTACCCCTTTTCTTGAGGTGCATAGTCAGCTCCCAAGGTAGCCCATCCTTCCCAGAGCACCCATCTCCCTCCAATAGCCAGGAAAACCCTGTTGCACCAGGCTGTTGGCTGTGCCTGCCCCTCTCCTGCCATTTATAGCGCTGTGGCTGGGTGCTGGATGCTTGCAGGGCTATTTGTTCTTTCCGTGTCTCGATACACTCTAAAAAGTGCCAGAAAACCAAATAGTCTGCAGCTGCTTTTCCTAGAACTCACTGTTATCAGGAAAGACTCAAAGGACCTCAATATGAGTGCACACAAGAGGAGGTTAAAAGGTGAAGATGTTCTAATTCATACAGACATGATGAGAACATCTGGTAATGGAGGGACTATTAATCAGCAAAGGGCATAATGAGAGCTGCAGGCCAAAGCTGGAGCTGGATAAATTAAAGCTAAAAGTAAGGCACAAAACATCAGCTATGAAGTTTATTGGGCATTGGAGCAATTTTCCGAGAATATGGGCTTTTTGTGGCTCAAAGTCCTTCTAAAGGTTATAGGATTTAAGGGCTGATTGCCTTTCTAGAAGATATTCTGCTCCTCACTAAGGGTTTACAAGCTTTAAGTTATGACTGAGGCTGCTTGTGCCGTACACAGCATCCAATTAGCCAGACAAAGCTCCCCTTTCCTGAGGAAAACACACTCCTGTGGCAGTGGGGGGAGTATAAACTCGTGCATGCATTAAGAGTTAAACCCTGCATCACTGTCTGGGGCACATGCCCTTCTTCCTTGCCTGGGATTTGATTGTGCATCTTGCTAAGAATTTGTACTTCTATTTAAAGCCATCAGCAGAGATGCTCATGAGCCACATGCTACATCCCTGGGTTACCAGAACACGAATTTCAGATTGAGCCTGGAATAAATGGATCTGTGACGACAAAGGCTCAGGAGTGAGATTAATTTAAACTACAGGGACAGCAGCTGAGCATTTCCTAAAGAAAAGTCTGGTGCTGGAACAAATATTGACACGTCTAAAAGCTAGACAGAAGGAATTCAAGAACACTGAGTGTGTTCATTGTACTGGGTGAAAGCATGCCTCACTCCTGATGCTATTTTAATCAGGCAGCAGTACACAGAATTCAGACACTCTTCTCCCATCAAACTGTGTCTTCCCTGTGTGCCTCTGCTTCTGCTCCATCTGTAACTCTTCCCAGCATAAAGAGAAATCACCACACAGCAGGGGAATTATGCAGATTTTATTTTAAGGTGAGGAAAGGCAAGAATTCTATGTCCTTATGAGCTAAGCAGGGGACCTGCTCCCACATCAAGGGATAATCATGGAAATGTTCCTGCTGGTGACAGTACCCTGTGTATCTGACCTATACTTCAGCACCATTTTTTGTTAACAATGCAACATACCTGAAATAGCAATGAAAATTATGCAAATTCAGTTTAGCACTGCAGTTTGGTTTTCGTTTTGTTTCAGCACCAGTTGTTAAAAAAACACATGATTTTTCCTACCCATTGAATTTATTTCTTGAATGTCATCCCAGCGGGGAGTTAGAACTGTGGGAAGGCCTCAAATGGATCCATAGTTAGCCAAAAAAAAAGCTCTGTAACATAAAACATGTGCAATGTTTTTATTAGTATTACAAAAGTAGACTCTTTGACTTTCCGTCTATCACATACCTACTCCTTCTTGCTCCATAAATAATCAGTTTTGAGGCAAAACATTTTTTAAAATCTTCTACAAGCTTGGCTTAGGATGAATTTTACAAAAAAAAAAAGAGGGGTTTGACTGGAGTAAAACAAGGAAGAATCTACAAAAATTTCATTCTGGGCTGTGCTTTGCCCATCTGGGGTTCCTCCAGCTTTTCATCCAACATAAAAATATAATATGTCAGTATGAAAAGCAAAGGTTGCTGTTTGAGAAGAAAACACAGCAACATGAAAATTAACTATGTGGGACAACTTTGGAGCGAAGCTTTTTCAAAATGCTGAGGAAAGACATGTTTTTAACATTCCTTCTCCTTCTCTTCCCCTCTGGCAGAATCTGTTTCCTATGTTCAATTGAAATTCACAAATAATTTCTCTCCTACCCACATTCTCAAGAAACCCTCCAGCCTTGTGAATTTGCTACTCACAAAACAGACTTGAAAGACTTAAAATGCATAGGAGTTGCTACTGCTCAGAGCTGAAATAATATAAACAGGAAGAAGTCACAAAAAAGAAAGAGAACGACTTCTTCCATGGTCAGGTCATGATAGGAAAAGGGGAAGCATTTTTTAACAAAAAGAGGAGAGATTTAGGCCAGATGTTGGGAAGAAATTCTTTGCTCAGAGAGTAGTGAGGCACTTGGACACGTTGCTCAGGGAAACTGTGGATGCCTCATTCCTGGAAGTGTTCCAGGCCAGGCTGGACAGGGCTTGGAGCAACCTGGGATAGTGGAAGGTGTCCCTGACCATGGCAGGGGGTGGAACAAGATGATCTTTAAGGTTCTGTGATGACTGGGATCTCATCAACGAAGTAGTCTAAATAAAAGCCCAAGTGTTCTCCTGATGGAATTTGAGCCCTCAGCCAGGGGTTCCCAACAGTGCTTTGTTAGATGGTCTTATGAAACAAAGGAATAGGGTGGAGCATCCTCTCCTTTTCCCATCCGCCCCTACATTTTGTTCAGTGTTACGAAAGAAAGAACATCTGTAGCACCAGAAAAGGGCTGATGGGGGGAAGTGGCTCCTTTGCCCTCGCAGCTGCACCTGCCCGCCCTCCTGGCAACCTCCTCTCAGGGTGATGGCCATCAGGTACTCTCTGTGCCCATCCAGATAAATAGATCTTTTGCCATAAGGAGTAAATCATGCTCATACAGGAGTTGGAATCTGAGTTTAATCTCCGAGTTTGTGTTCCTCAATTAACTTTAATGTTCCCTGGGGTTGTCATGCCTACAGACCCACGGCGCCGTTCGGATAATGACTCTGTTCCTCTGAGCAGCAACTGCTCTGTCCTCATGATAACCAAATTCCAGGCCAGTCACTGCCTGGTGCAACCTGACAAAGCCTTGCTGAGGTCAGCAGAGCTGGGCTGAGGATCTGCTCTCCTCGTTGCTGTTCTGTGCCTGCAGGTCACGGGCTGTGCCCTCAGACAGCTGCCAAGTGTTTCACTGGTGAGCAGATTCCTCCCATCACCAACCCTCAGCTCAAACAGGTCACTGCAAGCCTTTGAAAGGAACAAGAAAAGCACACTAGCAATGCCAAGGAAGAAGGAGAAGAAATGCCATATAGCCACCTGCAAAAACATTGGTATTTTCAATCAACGAGCACAGTAAATCCTGACATTAAGTGGATTCATCCTGTCCAGACTGCTGCTCTTCTCAGAAGGTGGCAATGCTGCCCAGACCACGCTGCATGACTAAAGCAGCAGCTGGGCTACCTTGGGGCTTGCAGTGCCCAATGCCAAGTGGCAAACACAAGTAGCAAAGCCCAGCTGTCGTCTAATCTTTGACTGATAGTTTTATTTCATGAAAGAGACTAAATCAAATTCTCTTCCAAGTAAGTCCAACTGACATGGCAAGGAGTGATCTTGGGGAGGGCTTTAGACTGCTAGAGAAGTAAAAAGTGCTTGTTGACATTTTTCAGAGAAATTTTGCCAGAAATCTGGGCTCTCACCTAAACAGAAATTGTAGTACAAAGTGTCTGTAGTCCATAAAAATTTGTGTTGTGACTAAAAGATGAAAGCCACACAAATCTGAAATATTCTCCCAGGCTACTCCCTGCCCATTTAAATTTAGGACTTGAAGGGAAATCTAGGGCACTTCCTCCATCTAATTAATAGAGCCCCCTTCAATAAGTAGATTCAGCTAAGTATTAAGAGCATGTATGTTTTCTGTCCATGTCGCTCTTCCAGAGGCTCTGGTTCAAATTCAACTGCTGCAACAGGAGCCTCACCAACTTGCAATTGAATAAGCCTGGTGATAATTTAGTGATAACGTGGTCCTGTCCTCTGGCAGGGGGGAAGGCTCAGCAATGGGACCTGAAACAATGGCAGTGCTTTGGTGATTCTGTGGGTCCAGGCCTTGCACAAGTTAGAAAGGGAAGCCACAGTGGCATTAGGGGGATACCAAGGTAGGCAAGAGCAGACTGGCTCCTGGCCGTCCTCCTGTTCCTCCTCCAGTCCTCAAACATGTTAATTTCTACTCTGATAGCTGAACACAGGCTTACACGGGAGCTCAACTCAAATCAAGGCTGTCTCACAAGAAGCCCATTTGCAATGGCAAATAGTTCATGGTTCTAAAGAATTATTCTAATCATTTTATAACAAGGTAAAGAATGTAGTGAATTTGGGAATTTTTTTTTGTCAATGTTTGGCCACTATGACAAGATTTCAAAGGAAATGTTGTGAAAGTTGTTCATTTTTTCAATTGCAATCCAGTTCCATAAATCATTTGCAAAGAAGCACCTGGGTCTATCCCATCACCTGGGTTTCTAATCTGTGGGACAATTACAAAATAGATCCCCCAGGCAATTTAAAATCTGGCTAGAATAACCTGGTGTTTTCCAAGATTATGACAGAAAGAAGTGTAACAGAGAAACTGTTCATCAGCAAAATGACAACAGTTGGCCAGTTTTGCTTTTGAATGTATATCAGCACTGCTGGCCTTTGTCAGACAGACTGCAAAGAGCGAGAGGAGGCTCTTTTTAAATGTGCTCGTTTCCACTGGCAACCAATGGAACAAAAGGACAATCAGATTTAATCAATTGATCTCAATGCGCCATATTCAAAGAAGTTTTCTTTAAATGATTCAAGAGACAAAAGGAGGGAGAGAAAAGTCAAGGAATAAACTGTAAGGATTCTCATCAACTGCTATGAATCAACTGTTTCATAGTTTATTTTTTTAGGAACTCTGAGCTTTTCATATTTTCATCAGATAAAATCTTTTTTTCCAAGCAAAGCCACAAAACTTAACTAAAGACTCAAATCCCTTTGTTTGGATGCTGATTTTTCAACTTGATTTTCCCCAGAATCGTAAGTAATCAAAAACCTTTTGCTGTCTAAAATGCCATCTACATTTTTCTTAAATAACTCTCTATACATGAATCATCTGTATTTTTACGCTGTTGCCGAAACGACGTAAAAACCTTCCACCCCAACTGGAAACGCAACGAGGCTGGATGACATTTGCAAAGAACGCCTTCTCAGAATAGTTTTCCACCTAACCTTTAATAAGTGTGTTTTCCATATATTTATTAATGCCAGGAGAAGAACACGATGTTCTGGAATAAAATATTTACGAAATCTCTGTGTCTTTGCTGCGTAGGGCTCCTGGTTCCAAGAACCATTCAGAGGCTTTTAAACTGTTCACCGTGTCACTCCTGTCAAGTGGCACTTTTGCTGAGCTCTCTGTCCTTTTTTTTCTGGTGCATTAATACACACTGGGATCGTTTTTCCTTGAAATCTGAAGTGACTTGTAACAGCACCACAGAACACATCCACCTCACAGACCTTACATTACTCATGCTCGATTTAATTTTTAAACAGATCTAAGTCTTCGTATATCCTGTTCAGACTCCTCAGCTTCCAGTTCAGCATGTCTAGGGCAGCTCCTGACTCACAGCCAGCATGGAACCAAGCCTCTTATTCTCTCTTCCATGCTGCTTTCCTATTTATATTTCTCCACCTTGTATTAACCCTCATGTTCTTCGTTAATTTTGCCTATTCATTAGCAAACAGGCACACACATTGTGGTGTTTCTTTCTGCAGGAGCTGTAGCGTGCTCTGATGCCCTGTCATCACAGTAGCTCTTTTTGTGTGTGTGGTATTTCTCCAGGTTTATTTTACCCTGTTCCTGGTCAATGCCCCATAAGTTTGTTACAAGGAATGTGAGTAGAAAGGGAGATCCTTGCACTTACGTCCTGGCTTTGTTTTACTTGCTTCCCTCTGACTTCCCCTGTTCTTTTCTTAATCCATTTTTTTCCTGTTTTCTCCCAGGATTCCTTTTAAGCTGGTTAACAGATGTATATTTCATGTGTAGTCTAACAGTACATTCCTACATAGCTCTCAGGGGGAAAGAACATAAAGCAAACAAAACACTTGCTCTTTGATGAGAGAAAAGTTTGTCTCATGTTTTCCAAGCCACCACCTTGTGACAAGATTTCACTAGCTGGGAATTTGACATGATAGCCTAAAGTGAGAGTAGGATGTGCACTGCCAGCCCACACTGTTCTCAGAGCCTGCAAACCAGTTCCAGTTCCTCTTTGAAACAGACCTGCTGTTTCAAGTGTTTGTCAATATTCATAGCCTTTCCTCAGCACTTGCATAATTCTTCACATTTAATGAGGAGGTTGAAACGTTGGTAAACAGGTTGAGGAAGGTGTAAGATAATAAAGAAAAGGTCAGACTGAATAAAGATTGCACTGCATTAAGGAGGAATGTAAAGGTGTTCTTTGTGATTTTTTAGCAAAACAATGGAGTCCAGATTTCTGCATTCTCGGGACAGACAGTAATTCTCTGCTGGACTGAGGGTGGGATGTGACACTGGTATGCATGAAAAGCAGGTCAGGAAAACATTAATTACATTGCAAATTACTGGTAAAAACATCCTTTCAAACATTCATTGCTGGTAAGAGAGCAAGAACAGGAGATCAAAGTTCAAGCAGGATTTTAATTAGATGCCTTGCTCACTGTGGTGTGTCAGACACATGCTAAGAAGAAACTTTTCTCATCTGCAGCCATGCTCTACACAGCACTTTACTTCCTCTAGCACATTGGAAGTTGGCCTGATGCAGAGGGAAGCTGACACAGAAATATAAATATGTAACAGCACAGAGGCACTCGGGATACTGGCACTGCCTTTCCCCACACTGGGCACAGCCAGACTCTGATCCCAGGCAGAGGTCACCTACCTTTTGGAGAAAACATGCTTTTTAATTTGTTTTGGCTCCTGACAAAGCACATCTCCCAGGTTCACTGCGGTTTGCCACGAGATAAACAAGCCCCAAGGTGAAAATAGAGGTGCTAGAGCTGGATCTCAAGAGACAGGACTGGGACACGCAGGGCCACAGGACTGGCAGCAAGCTGCTCTAGCAATAAGGTTTCAGGCTATATCCTGCTTTCTTCTCTCATACTAATTAATATCTCGCTCTGAGGAGGAAGGACGACTATTCATTTTATAAGATTAAACAACAGATCAATAAGGGGAAATGATTCATTCAATACCTGATGACAGATTAAATAAAAAGCATAATTCTGAGTCCTCCCTAGAGTAAAAAATTAAAAGATAAAAGTAGATGTCTAGAGAGATGTAAAATCACAGCAGTTTTCCTCCCTTACTTCCTTTTCTGTCTCATTAAAAGAGAAATTACAGATGGTTTTATTATCCTGTGTTCAGCAGACAAGCATCATGACGGTGAACAGTAAAATGATTTTTTAAATGAAATTCATACAACTGTAAGAATACAAATGTGAAAGTGAAGCAAAGAAAACTTTCGGGAGAAGATTGTTACATTCCATATAAGTTTCAAAACATTGCTGGCTGAGTCACTAAACTGAAATTCAGCAGAGAAGGAGGCAGCTCTCTAAAGTATTTTACAGCTCTGCATTTTGCAAACCATAAGCCAGATTTGCTGTTCTTCTCATCTGCTGTCCTTCAGCCAGCCCTGTTGCTAAATCCACTACACAACAATTTGTCAGGGACTTCAAGTTATTGCAGCTTTTTCATGCTTGTTGGGGAGATTATCAAACAGATATGTCAATCTACTGGCTGCTCAGAGTTTTGGGCTGACAGTGAGTAGGCAACCTTTTATGGAAATACTTATGGCCTGACGAATTAAATGTCGTATCAAATAGGGCTCTGTCTGCTGGATTGGAGGATCTGTTCAACTAGAGAAGGCCAGGGATTGTCCATCTCAAAAGTCAGGAGATTGCTACACCACTGCTCTTGATCTTCTCAGCTCCCCACAACTCATATCCACAAGACAGGGCATATTGAGAGAGGAATATGGCAGTGAATATTTCTGAATTGTAATAATTAGGCTCCAGCTGTTTTCATTATCCTCTGATGGGGATAGGAACCAAACACAGTCAAGTCTAAACATAATGAAATACATTCTTCTGGTTCATGGCAATGACTTTTAAAATGTGTCTTGCATTGGGGTATTGAAATATTAAAAATGTGCCTGCTTGCTTCTGTGAAGAGCCAAGTATTGTGCAACACAATATTGGATTTCAGTAATTAATTACATGCTGCCAAATTCAGCTGTGGTTTTCCTGAAATGCTAGCAGTTGTTTCAGCTAGTCTTTATGGCTCTGCCTCAAAGCCCGTCAAAATGGATCCAAATCTCTCCATTGACTCCAAGTGATCTTAAATCTGATCCTCAGTGTCAGGAAGACTGCTGGGGGAAAAGAAATGGGACCAAGAGTCTAGTATTATTCACAGAGGAATAGAAATGAGAGCTTTGGAGTACAGCATTCATTAAAGTACCAGTATCCAGTTAAAAATAAATGAAGTTACTACTACTGCTACTAAGAGAGACAACACAGGCAAAAATCATCTCTGGACCTCTGAACAGTCTGAGGATTTTCTGTTAGCTTTGCTGTCCAAAGCCAACTGGAACTCAAGAACTGGAAATGTGTTCTTTTTTCCCTGCAACTGAAGTTAAATAATGTCTCATCAAAATGTTCTGCAGGTGGTAATTTCTTTTGAACAACAGTTTCAGGGGAGAACTGAAATAGTTTAATTAAAAAAAATATATGTTACTTTGGTGCTCTATGGGAATGGAAACTTGGCTTCTTTGCACTTCCAGTCTCCTATTAGAAAAAGCAGCAGCCAGACCTGGAAAAACCTGCAGCTAAAGGAATGTGATCCTGGTGCTATAACCAGACCTGGAGAACCAGGAAAAGCTACGATAGTAAAGGAATCCCATAAAAAAAAAAATCAAACAAACAAAAAAAGTTAAAAGGAACCAAAGAAGTAGCTTTTGAGCTCAAACAGTGAAACCAACAGTCCTGGAAACTGCAGGGGAATTGTGTCTCTGGAGGCTGGAGTGCTGTGAGCCCCAGCAGAACACACCAGGAGCTGCCTCTTGGCTCTCCCCCTCGGGGCTCTCTCTCCTGTCTCTCTTTAGATGTGCTGTGAGACAGCCCGGTTTGGAAAGCAGCTCCTGAACACTTTAAAGAAAAACCAAACCCTTATTCTAACAAGCAACCTTGCATAAAAGACATGCTAATTCACTTTTAATTGAAGTGTTGACTTCAAATATGGGACTTGGATTACATTTACAGATATCCAGATATCTGAGCAAACTCATCCAAGCTGCAGGATCCCTATGTTACAATTAGCATGTGCTGCTGCGTGACTCAGGAGCCTGCACACATCTCTTGAATCTGTGAATCTGTGTCCAGCTGAGCATGAAGGAATACTGCAGCTCAGTGAATCCTGCCCAGGAGAGCAACTTCGGGCAATTCCTGGAAAATTTTGTTTTCACTAACATTTTTCTATGGAAGTAAACTCACCCTTCCTTGACAGAGTGAAAATAGCTGGGGGGAAAAAAAGTGCAGCAGCACTGGCACTTGGTAGGGATTCCAGAGAAAAACAGAATTCAGGGAGCAAAGGAGCTGTTTTTGCTCTACCAACAGCAGAGGCAAAAGAAGCCAACAGCAGAAAGGATCCCTGGAATCTGAGAAGTCACATGAATAAATAATGTGTGAATTTTGGCTCCTTGGAGCCCCTGTGGCCAAGAATCCTTCAGAACAAGCAAGAAAAAATTCGTGTCATTGCTTTGATTAAGATGCGAATGGCTGGATTTTGAATTCTGCAAAAAGCTCAGGGGTCTGTTGCCTCTACTGGCACAAATCTGTATAGAATGTCCGTGGTCCAGGCTCTGAGACCAGGTGCATAAATTGCAGGGGTCTCTCCACAGAGCAGGGTGAGGCTTTGTTTGGAGGGTGAGGGATCACTGGACCATTTCCTTGGTCCCATTTACAAGATCCCGTGTCCTTGAAGAGGTGAGAAAAGTGACACCTGCAAGGAGATTGAGGTGCCAAAGAGGTGCTGCCAAAATTCTTTAAAACTATAATAGACTGACCATGGCTGAGCGGGGAAAATTCAACAGTTGAAGTATTATAGGGAGATTCTTTATGAGAACTTTCTTCAATACTGATCTTACTCGTGGCTTTGTGACAAAATATACCAAAGTGATAGAACAGTGGTAGAAAACTCAGTGATAGAACAGAGCATGACTGTGATTGTGAGAGCAGGAAGTGCAATCGATTGTGCCCCTTGGATTGATTAAACATCACCACCTTGTTAGGACCTTAACAAGCAGAATATAAAAAATAATTTACAGTTTCACATTACGTACACTTGTTTTTAGCAGTTGTCTCAGCAGCACACCTGGGAACAGATATGCCACACTGGGACTGTTAATCTCTGTGTCTGCTGCCGGAGATGTGAAAACTGTCCTTGTGGATCAGGTGGCTCAGCCAATCTGAACAATTGAAGCTGCCAATGGAATGCCATCAATCTGTAAAATAATACTCCTTGGGGTTAGAGTTTATCAGCTTCAGGTTTGCCTGAACTGGGAGCAGCCTCTCACAGCATCTAACAGCTCACTACACACTCCATCGCCTCAGAACACCAAGACCATAAATAACTCTTTCCAAAATCATTTATAATCTGCATATTTCAGCCCAACATTTACTCCTGCAGTTCGGCAGGGAAGGGATTAGCCTTCCCCTGTGCCAGGAGTTTGCCTTGCATTGAAGAAGATAGCACAGGTCCAGTAAATCACGAGCTTGATGCTGCGCCAGCCATGTGGAGGTTGAGAGTCAAATCTATTGCTGTTCACCTGAGGCAGTAACTCATGTCACAGCCCAGAGGCCTGTGAAGCAAACAAAACAAGGAAGCTTGCCCTCCAGTTTATGCAGGCATTCCTAACTCAGGCAGAATTCTTCCCCTGCACAGGGAAACACATTTCTAAGTTGACACCTGCAGCAGCTTGTGGGATATTTCATAGCCAGGCTATTGCAGCCTTTGGAACAGAAACAGGGATGGTCATTAACAAAGCCAGCACAAGCACAGACATTGCAGAGGAGCATGAGAAAACAGCCAGGCTGAGAGAAAAATATATAGAAATATACTGATGTAGAAATAGATTGATATAGATGAACAACTATATATATAGATAGATTAGATAGATAGATACAGATGTAGATATAGATACAGATACATATATAGATATATAGATAAAGATGATATAGATATAGATGCTATAGATATAGATGATATAGATATAGATATAGATATAGATATAGATAGATGTAGATATAGATAGAAACTCCTGATATAGAAAGAAACTCTTTCCAACACATCATTGCAGATTCTGGGTGGAAGAAGTGGATTTACTCAGCAAAAATCTTTTCTAATACCAGCTTCAAGAGTTGGACCTTACAGTCATTGTACAATGGGTTCCCAAATGATTTGCTTAACATGCTTTCATGGGAAGTGCATCATACTGCATTGTCCAGCCTTAGGGATTCCATGCTGAGGTCAAACTGTGTGTTGTGTATTCCTTGGGCTCCCTGACCCAACCTTGGGGTGCTTAAAGTCCTATCCCCAGTGACACCAGCTTTTAGCAGCTTTTATTTGGTAATTAATTACTCTACTCACAGAGCTTAGCTGGTAGTGTAAATGACAGCTTTGGGGATGGAGCTATTTTAAAAACCAGACAATATTCAATAATAAACTTTTAAGTTTTATTTGAAGTAGCAGAGTAATTCACCTACTTCTATTTTTAAATTCCACTTGCAAGTCTTCACCTGTCTGATGCAGGAACTGGAGCTTTTTTGTTGTTCAAGTTAATCTCAGAAACTCAGGTAATCAAGTTCCCACAGCACTGGGTATAGCCAAGGAGATTTACACAGATGATTTAAAGGCACCATGCTGATCTGTAATTAAATCCAGGCTGTCAGGAGTTCAGAAATTAAATCAACAAGAGAAATCACTAGGACTTTAGCAGATTCTTTAAGTTAATCTGATACATAAAAAGATGTCTTAGACATGAAATTTTATACACAATTTGAATCCCTTACACTGCAGAAACACTAAAAATCATTGAAACATGTCTAACTTTGGTGTTTTATCCACTGTAATAATCACAAATAAACATCTGTAATGACAGTGGTTCTATAACAACAACATCCCAATGACATTGAACGTTATTTATAACAGAATGATGTAACCAGATTGTTTGGTTAATATCTGCAGTGTCGTTTCTGCACTTTACAGCCCCATGGAACACAAACAGGCTTTATGAGGCTGCATGTTTGTTTGGGACACTCTAGGGCCTGATTTGCAAGATGCTGAACACCCACATGCTTCACTGTGGTCCACAGGGACACCTAATTCCTTGCAACATTCACCTTTCAGTCTCCTTGTTTGTGTTTCCCTTCCTCAGATTCCATTTGGCTCTGGAGCCATCAACTTGTTTGAAGGGCAAGAAATTAAAAAAGAATAGGAAGCTGAAAAAGCAGAGTCTCTGGCATCTCCAATGCCCCCTTTCTCTAAATGGGTCTTTCTCTATCATACTAATCCCTCTGCCCAAAGGAAATCACAAAAAAACCCCAAATTACCAGTCAATACATACACATGACTTCTGCAACAGGAAAAACCCTGTTGCCAACAGGGGCAGCACCTCTCCAGGTACAACCCATTGTTTTCTAATGATTTCATGTCCAGAGAGCGCCTGTGCTTCTGCAGATGATGCTTTTTAAACCAAGAGCTGAAACATTGGCTCCTCACCATCACCCAGAGAAGCTGAGGAGGTCCCATCCCTGGAAGTGTTCAAGGCCAGGCTGGGTGGGGCTTGGAGCAACCTGGTCAGGGTGTCCCTGCCCATGGCAGGGGTTTGGAACTAGATGGTCCTAAAGGTGCCTTCCGACCCAAGCAGAGGACCAGGTGTTGAAGTTTGATTGCTACCTGATCTGCAGCAAATTATTTTGACACAAGCAGTTAATCCCTCAGGCCCCTTGTTACACCTCCCAAAATGTTTTCTCTCATCTAATGCTGTAAGCCTGTGATTCCTACCAACAACTTTTAGCACAGGGGCGTGGGTACAGCCAGCAGTGCAAACGGGAGCTGGTCCAAACAGATCAGGAGACAGCTCTTCACAAGTGATGTACCGTCCATAATTTTATACTGAATCGGTAAAGGCTTCATTTAACTCCTACAGGTAGGTACTAGAGAGGCTCACAGAACCAGCAAGGTTGATATTTATGTCCAGGGATTCAAGGTGGCAGAGTCACAGCAGAGAGTTCAATACCTGTGCAGCAGTGAAACCACTGAAATTCTGCGTGTCAGGAGGCAGAGCTGAATCACTGCAGGCAAAGCAATCACTAGAAAGGAAAACAATATCCTGAAGATAAAATACTCCAGAGAAGAAAACATAAATGCAGGCAGAAAAATCCAATCCAGCCTTGCATATCAGGGCTGTATTAACAAGGTTTAGTTTCCAGAGATCAAAGGACATTGATCCTTCTGCCAGATCAGTCCTTACAGAGAGAAGCAGGAAGATTTTCATAAGTTAGGCAAGTCAGAGAAAAGAGACAGCAATAGAAGTCCCATTTGCATTTCTCTGTCTAGATTGCTCACTGTTTTCAAGTATTTTGAGATTTACAGTTCAAGGTCTCCTGTTCTCCACGCAGCTTTTCCACAGGCTATTCTTGTGCAGCCGATTTGTTTTAGTACCCACTGAAACTTAAAAGAATCCTTTTGCCAAAAGCGTGTTTCTCGGGGATCATTCTTGCTCAAACATGTTTGTCTCTAAACCTCCCATTTAACTGCGCTGGTAAGAGTGCAGGTCAGAAATGCACTACATTTCTTCATGAAATAACCAAAAAGTATTTTCCTAAGGGAATACTTATGTGGAGTTTGTAGTTCATATCTTTACCCATTATATTCTGCACTTTGGATTTATTAAGAAATAATAAATGTTCTGAGAAGAGTAATTTCTGAGTCTTTTCAGTCACCTGTCCCATCCAACACACTTGGAGCTCACGGATGCAGCTAGAGCCTAAAGTACCCACGACAAGAGAGATCATTCTGGGCCCTTTCTATTTCAAGTGGTTGGACTGGTTTGCCAAGGTTTATCCTGTAGGGTGGGACTCCACATCCTCCAGTGGGGATCAGACTCCAGATTAATTTGGATATGGCAGCAATATCGTTAATCTGGTAACCATAACAACCATAATCCTCACTGCAGGACTCTAAAAAACTTGTCTTGCTGCTATTTCTCCCTAAAAACGTTTTAGCTCAAGGAAGATCAGGGTTTGCCGAGGTTTGGGGAGCACAGAAGAGCATAAATTGAAACGAGGAGGGTGAGGGAGGCTCGAATTAAGAGAGGATAATGAACAATTAATCGGGATACAAAGGGCTGTGCAAATACCAGAACAAAGCACATCCTTCGGTCCTGCAGCAAACGAGATGTTAAATACCCCAAGAGGCGTGTTGGAACACCTCAAGGAACAGCTTAGGAAGTTAGGCACTTTTCTGTTCAATCACCTTGTCATGTTTATAGCTCCCCAAAGCCCTCCTTAAATATGATAATAGGAGTCTGACTAGTCTGACTTTGTCATTTTAATTAAAAGCTCTATTCCTCATGTCAGGAGCAAGTAAAAAAAAATACAGTTGGGATCCTACTGCAACCCCATGGAAAATATGAATGCCTTCCTCTGTGAAAAGGTAACTGGGTGGCACAGCTCAGGGACTGGTCTAGCCTTTGTTCCATATGTGAACATCCATAATTCACCCTCAAAAATGGAATTTAATGGCAGATTCACTTGGTTAACATGAAAAAAAACCCCCAAGCATGAACCCTTTTTCACCTATCAGAGAACTTTTGTTTTTCTCCCTAGAAGATTTTTCATCCCGAAATTTTCAAGGTTTCCAGCATTAAAAATCAGCTGAGCCTGCCAATTTTATAAGAAACTTTTCACTAGTTTGAAATTTGTTTTCAGAATTTCGTTCTGCTTGAAACTGTCACATTTTATCCAAAGTGTGGATTACCCATTAAAGAGAAAATCCAGCTTCCAGCCTGTTCCATTAAGCCATATGATTGTGCAGAATGTGGTAGCTTGAGTCCATATTCCTACATTTCTCAAGCAAGTCCAAACCCACAGATTGCCAGGCACAGCAGATAGATCACACTGCCACCACACTGATTCTCACTATCTGGATCACAGCTTCTACAACATAATTCACTCTTTGTCAGACCTGGAGAACTCCCTCAATAGTCACAAAATCCAGTTTGCACCTATTTAAAAAAATAAAAGTCACTCTGGCATGCATACAAGGAGAGGACAAACCTTATCAGTTATTAAAGACGTCATTTTCCTAAGTGATTGCTGGCAGCTGATGCTGCCCTTTCTTCCTTCAAAGGGCAGAGATATTCATCTGAATAACTACCACTAGCCAGCTCTGCACACTCATCTCCTGCTGTATGTTAACCAGCACCCCTTGTCCTTTTTGGTGCGTGCAGACAGGACTGGAGTATTTTCAGATGCTTTCTTTTCAACCAGCTGAGCAGTTCCATTGTCTCCTGGGTGCTCATGCGAGCCTAAGAGGTCGCAGGCGGAGCACGCTGGCATTGTCAGGCACCGGTGGGTCAAGAACCCTCTCAAGGGAAGCAATCAACACTCAGAGAACTGCTCAGACGACAACAGCAGAGATCAACAACAGCTATGGCTAAGAGGGGTGATAGCCATACTAGATTTGCAGTAATCTTCTCTATCTGCAGAGGACACAGGGCAACTCACACCCTATAATATTTTAGCTACTCGGAAAATAAGGATGTGCACACACTGCGTCTTCAGCTCATGATGTGAACTGCTCCACCTTGCCCGTTTAGATGAGGGACAGAGGGCAGGTGGGGGACAAAGGGACAGACACAAACCACCTCTTTCAAGAAGAAGAGTTAAAGAATGAACACTGGAGCAGTAACCACACAAACATGTTTCTTTAGCCAGTGCAGCCCGAGACGTCACAGTGCAGACATAGATACACATTTCTCCTTCTTAGAGCAAGCTGTAAGAAAAGATCCATCAGCATCATTCCCTTGTCCCCTGAGCTCTCCATAAACACTCATGCTCTTTATTAATTCATTTCCTCTGTTGTTGTTTATTAAAACTTTTTCCTATGCTGCTTTCAGATGTTACTCCACAGCAAACCTCTTCCCACAAATCTGTTGGTTTCCTTAGCCCACAGTAAAACCTTGAATAAAATATTTAAGGAACCAAAATAATGGAAATTAATTAAGATAGCCTCAGAAATCATACAGTGCTATGTGTAGGTATGAAATTAGTTCAGATATAGGCTGGGATTTCTGAGGAAGGCCGTCACCTGTAGGCAAGCAAATCTGCCTGCCTTTGATCAAACTCCCTGGGGCGTTTAAAGTGGGCACATCAGTTTCTCCATCACATGTTTTTTCAGTAAACACTTAGTTTCTTGTAATAAAAATTAGGCCTAATTGAAAAGCACACCCAAGTATGCTTATGAGACGAAATACTTCTTTTTCTCTTGCAACCCTATCCACCAGCCCATGGCTATCAGAAACGCAAACTCCTTCCTCCATGGAGCAGGTCTCGAGGGGAGGCTGCCAGAGGGCTCTGTGACACATTCAGGAGGATGTGTGATGCTCTCATGGGCCTGCAGCAGTCCTGGTGGCCAAGAGCCAAGGAAGCCACAGCCCAGGTTTGCTCACAGTCGAGGAGCGTGAGTGTGGAAGTCACCTCACCCCAATAGAATGAGGTATTTCAATCGTTGCGTTTTTCTTCCGCTCAGATCTTCAAGGAAGAACACGACAAGTCCCACAAAGCTTTGCTGCCTCTTGTTTAGGAATGCACTGATCTCCCACAAGGGATGTCCACTCTTTATAAAGAGAATATTAACAAAATCTGACACTAGAAATTAATTTGTTTCAACACTTGAATAACAGTTTTCTCTCTCCTGAGAGAGCACAGGAGGTAGAAGCACACTTTGCTTTCTGATGTTACATCAGAAAGATGTTACATCTTGTTTGATCCAGCAGCTATGGAGACACCTAGAAATGAAGTCTGTGACTGCGAACACCATGCAAGAGAATATCTATTTTTACCTTGATAGCATTAAGAACTAAGACATTTTTGTGGGAGGAGATAGTAGAAATCCATGGAGAAATCCAGAGATTGGTTTTTGGGCTTGGAAAAAACAGACTTGGAGGAATAGCTAGGAAATGTTTCAGCAAGATTATGAAACCTTCCAGAGTTGTCCCAGCCAAATCTAGACACCCTTTTAAATCCCTCTGGGGATGCTGACTCCATTAATGCCCTGGGCAGCCTGTCCCAGTGCTTGACAACCCTTTTGGTGAAGAATTTTTTCCTGCTACCCAATCTAAACCTCCCTTGTCACAACTTGAGACCATTTCTTGTCCATTTCTGTCACTTGTGACTGACCTGCACCTCACTACAGACTCCTTCCAGGCAGCTGTGACAGCCAGTGGCATGACACTTTTTTGTGTTATGTATCCTTTTATACACACTTGGCACAGCCAGCACTCACTGGCAGAACAATAACACAGCCAGGCAGGAGAAGCAATATCTGAGAGTTGCAGGTGCAATAGAAAAGCCACTGAAGTTTGAAATTAGTACTGCATTCAATCACTGGAGCCCCAAGAAAGCAGTGAATTTATAAGTTTGTGTTTCCACGAGAGCTGTTCATTAAAATGAAGATGGCATCGTTCAGAAATTGCTCTATGATAAACAGATCAGGATTTATGACATGGTATCTAATTTGCAGCCACCTGTGAAAGCCAAAACAGTGGAGGTTGAAGAGTCACTGCAGGGAATGCTGAGGGCTGTAGGTTTGGGGTTTTAACAAATGCTTTCACCACCACATCCCCTTCAACACCCAATTTTTCACTATCTCCACTGTCTTTCTTGCAGAATTTGCTAAATCACTAATGGACAAAAAAACATCCCTAGGTCCAGGCTGGGCACTGCAATCTTCTCCTTCTCCCATTAGTCATTATTTTCTATAGTTAGGCTTTCCTCACATTTCAGGATATTTATTTTTAAATTAATCCAGCAGGTGTTGTGAAAATAATTATGAATAGCAAATGGCTTCACTGAACCAGTTTGGCTCCCTTAATGGCCAGAAGCAGATCATACCCACCCTAGAGAAAGCTTTCTTCCAGCACAGTTGTCACGAGCCACAGCAACAGAAATTAAGCATTCTGGTCGAAAATGCCCGTGGTGCCCAGCAAGGCAGGCACCCACATGTAAGACTCTGTATCACACAGTGTTCTTCTTTCCAGATGTTCTTTTATTTCCCTGCAATTGATTTTCAACGTGATGATGAGGGCAGGAAACTGTTTCAGGGTGCACTTGGAATAACAGAAGCACCAAGGACTGGATCTTGTAACCTCTATTTGTAATAACCTTCAGGCCCAACACAGAGAGAAGAGCTGAGCTGGGCACTGTTGGGAGTTCTTGCATTTGCATACTCCATTATAGATTTAAAATTCAAAAGCAGGAACTCAATGGACCTTCCTCAACCTATGGATGGACAATTAAATAATCCCAAGAATTCTGCCTGGAAGTGAGCTTGTCATATGCAGCACTCTGCTGCCTTTTTCTACTTTCATTTCTACTGAAGCTGCAGGTTCCTGTAATTATCTGAGTGAATAACTTAATGATAAATTCCATTCCATCTCTGACAGCTGAATAATTCAGGAAAATTTTAATAGGGAACAATAAAACAGACTTTTAAAAAATTCACTTTGGTTCCATCTCATCCTTAATTAAGTCAGTTCTGGAAAGATCCAAGTTCTAAAGGTCATTGAAAGATGTTGGCAAATTCATCAACTACATTAAAATCTAAAAAAAACCACGTAGGTTCAGTTTCAGCACTCTAAGGTAACCTTAAAGGAAACTGTATGTCATGACCAAAGTATCCCTATATATTAGTTTGAAATGTAAAAACTACCTAGGGTTAATTGTAAAATGAATACTTCTATTTTTAAACTGCTCTTGCAATAAATTTGCTTTAGCCAAAGCAAATGATGTTGTTTTTCAATTAGTGACCAAAACTTCATAAATAATGATTTTTTTCAGGGGTTTAGGGTGAACTTTGGAAAGCAGTTCATGTCCAAATAAATAAAGCTAGAAATTTTTGTTTTCAAGTCATCACTGAGACAAGCAAACAAGAACATTGCTTGGAGTCAGCCTACAAAATTGTTTGACTTGAAAGGTCATTAAAACCCATTTACTAACATTTGCTGTTGGATCAAAGTTTAAATAAGGGAAACTGTTCAATAAAAGTCAACATTTCAAATAAAAAAGAAGTCACTGCTGCCAAATAAGAAAGTGATTCTTTTTCCTCCCAACTGAAACAATTCAGTAACCTTTCTCCAAATTCACAGCACACGTTCATTTTTTGGGGTCAGTTCCCTCTGTTGAGCCCTTCACCAGATCAAGTTCAAACCTGTCAAGCCAGTGGAGTCTCCTGCAGCCATTAAATAGATGATTAAAATATTCATCTGCTGCTCAGTAGGGTTGTTACAGAGATAATCTAACAGGGGTGCACTCCTGGCTGACCATACTTTAGGTAATGACAAGCATTCATGAAAATAAATGAATATATTTAGAACAGTTTTACAAATATATATATGGGAAACATGCAGTGCACCTGCCCTCATGGAATGGGACTGCACTTAGCAAAAATATTCTGGAATCACATTTTCAGCCTAAATGGATTAGTACCTAAATTGATTACCTTTTTAGTTCAGACTGGACAGGAGCAGAGCTGCTGTCCCACGGGAAAATTCATCATCCCAAATCATCCCATCAGCCAAGAACAAGACAGAGTGCAGATCTCAAAGCAAATGCAGCTGTACAGCGTTCTAAGAACGGGTTTGTGCCTGACTTCGGGCCTGACAATCAGAAACATTCACTCTCCTGTTCCCAGATGAAGCAAGTTTCCAGCAGCTAAACAAGCCCTGGCTAATTTCCTGCTGTTGTGGAAATTGACTCCATATCCACATGCCTGGTGAAAATGTGTTTTCTCCTTGTGACAACCCAAAGTCAGGGAAGGTCATTTACAAATAGTGACAATTTGATGTAAAAATGAAAGCAAACGTTGCACTGAATTTGTGTAATTTGGGGGTTGGGGATTTTCAGCCTGTTCCAAGAAGCAAGATTCCATGTAAATTCCAGTTAAGACAAGACTCCCCATCATCAGTGCCATCCAAAAACCACGCAGGAATAGAAGCTAAACAATACCTGGAAAGCAACACTGCTCATCAGCATTGCCTGCTAACATCCACGTGCCCGGTGATTTCCAAATCTCCAGCCTTATCTGCCTCTCCAGCAGAAGCCAGTCACAGCCTGTATGCAAAAGCTGTGGGCCGTTCATCACCCTGGAGTTGTTCATCTGGCTTCTCCCTTGGATGGAGGGGTGCTGAATCCACCTGAGGCTTGAGCAAGGGCTGTGCACCAGCCGCACCCTGCGCAGGAGGAGCTGCTGTCACCACGAAGGTGAGCCGCTTTCTGCTTCCACGAGGACAAACCCATGGGCACAAGCCAACAGCACAAAACCCTCCCTCTTCTCTGTTGTTCTCCCCCTTTTTGGGAGCTAACTCCAGTCTGCAGCATGGTCCAGACAGGGCCTGCCCTCTGCAGTGGCTGCCAAGAGAAAAGGGCTTGCCCACTTCACCACAAAAGCCAAGGAACAAAATCCCAACTCAGCTCCAAAGCAGCAGGTGGGTGGTGTTAGCCAAGCCTGGAAATGCAATGCCATGCTGCCACCTCAGCATTCCAGAGGAGGAGAAGGAGGAGGAGGTGGAGGTGTCTCTTTTGAAGAGATAAAAAGAGCCAAGAGAGCAGAACCTCTCCCCAGGCTGCTGGGTTATTCCTGTGCAGGAGGAGAGGACGGGTGCTCACGGTGCAGGCACAGTTCCTTGGAGCCCTCCAGCAGGGAGGGATTGTGCCAGAGCCCCTGCAGGGGTGGAGAGCCCCATTCACCCTCCCCACCTCCCACCCATCCCCGTGGCCCCAAGCAGGAGCTGTTCCTCCTTGAACAACTTGGTGCCACCATTGGATGCTCCCAGCAGGGGCATGAAGGAAACACCCACAAAGGAGCCCTGTGCTGGGACAGTGTCAGATCAGCCACTGGCACATTTCAGGGCAAACCTGGGTGATTACTCATGCACAGCTGCACCACCTCATTTCCATAGACTGACCGTGGCTGTGGGGGCAAATTAGGGCAAAAGGCTCTTTGCAGGCAAATCCCCGTGGTGGTGTGTACAAGCAAGGCAAGAGAGCATCCAGGACAGCCAAGAAATGGAACAGCCCACGAAAAAAGCAGAAGGAATGAGAGACTAAAATGAGATGCAAAGCAAAAGAATAAATCTGTACAACTTTTCCTTGTGGGATTTACAGAAATACCAATTTGTCTTGGTTTCGGAATGAGATATTTCTTTCTGCCAAAGGCCGTGGTTTTTCTTGTTTGTTTTTAATAAGATCAGGGTTTTTTTCAATGCCTACAAATCCAGACGTACATTTTAATGTGAGATATGTTCCCCACGTTTTGTGAACTTGGACCACCACCTCAGAATCAGAGACCAGCTCACTATCTCATGTCTCCCTGCTTGAAAAATCTTCCCCTCACTTGTGAAGGGCAGCAGTCAAATCCACTGCTCGGATACCACATTCAGGGGGTCCTCCAGTTTTTCTTGGGAGAAGAACACAACATCAGTATTAGGCCAGTCTTTGATTTCTGACATGTTACATCCCTTGGGCTCAAGCTGGTGTTTTCCTGCTAAGGGTGAGCAGAGGATCTTCTCAAACACAAAGCACAAGCTCATGAAAGCTGGGGGCTAACTTGGGGCTTTGCTTTGAGCTTGGTTGCGTTCCCCAGCTCAGCAAACAGCACATCTTGTATGCACTTCTTGCAGTTGCTCAAGAGCTCCCTGGGACAGTCCAGACCTGGATGGGAGGGAGAGAAACAGGCAGATGCAGAGTCATTGCCCATTTGTTTTCCCCTTGCAGTTTACACCAGATGCCCGAAAGGCAAACACAAAGCAAACAAATATCAAACCTGATCTCTTTCCTTCTCCTCCACACCCAAAGCCCACTGTTTGCTCTTTGGCAGCCTTGAGAGTCTTCCCCCTCCCTTGAGGAATCCCCTCTAAAACGAAGGTGAATGAATCCACTGCTCCCAGCAGAGCCAAGGCATGCAATGGTTACAGACTTGCTGCTGACATCGCTTCCCTTGCTGAATCCACTGGATCTGCACGAGCACCCACCCTGGTTCCAGCATTTCCCCCAGATGCTGAGCATCTCACCACTGCTGCACCCAGGGAAGGGGCAGCAGCCCCGGATCTCCAGCTCAGGAAAGCTGTGCAGACTTCACAGAGTGCAGAAGGCTTCCTACTGAAAGAAGTGAGTGATGGTAAATGTGTCTCCAAGTCCCACAGCTCAGAGAAACTCCTCAGGGCAGGAGACAGACCCGTGCCCAGGGCACAGGACTCTTCACATCTACCCCATTCCCAGCACTGGCTCCTCTGCCTCTGCATAGGGGACATGCCATAACTGACTTCATTCCTCAAGTTGTTTATTTTGAAGCCAGTGGTACCAGAGCTTGCCTTCATCAGTGCCACCATCCTGGCTCTGTCCACATCCACACTGGGCACTGCCTATGTAAATGTTAGTGCTGCAACAGGCTGAGCTCACCTCCTCTACGTCAAAAACAGAATTATCAGCATCAGCAACAGGAAGTTCTCCTTAAAGGATCAACATCTGGTTCCATACCAGCCTTAGATGCCTCACCCATGTGACACAGCTCGTTAATTAGGGTTCACATGATGGCTGTAGGAGTTTCACTACACACGTGAACCTCTTCAGAAACCTGGAACTTGCCGACTCTAAAGCTCACTAAAGGGCTCTCACAGGAATTTTTAACAAAAGTATCTATAGCTCCTCTTGGGAATGTTCACTTTCAGTAGGGCTCGTGGGCAGGACCAAGCTCAGCTGCGGGTGATTTCTGCCCTACCTGGCTCTGGCCCACTGGGATGGGGGATGTTTTTCTAAGCAGATGTTTTAAAGCCCAAGGACTGGGCTTGCCACACACAAATCTGTTCCCCAGACCAGCCCATAAACAAGGGTCAAGCAGAACCCATGGTGGAGCAGGGGGATGAGCACACAGAGGTCCCTGAAACACCCTCACATGTAGCTGCAGCCTGCCTGTGCTGGAAACAGCAAAGTCTGCAGCTGAGTGAGGTAAAATTTGGCAAAAGATGGAATTCTTAGCAATGAGCCAGTCTAGACATGGAGACATCTGGATACAGAGAACCTGCCACCCTCCCAGCAGCTTCTTCCTGCAGTTGGTATCATAAAAAGAAATTGCTCCTAATTAATCCAGCTTCACTTCTGATCAGTTCCTCTCTCTGTTACTTCTGTTGCTATATAAAAGAGCCCTTTTAACACCAAGAGTCATCTCCAAGGCTTTAGCCTGCTTTAATCAAGTCAGTATTTCACTAGATAAACAGGCATGTCTGCTTCACTCTTGCTGCCAGGCTGTTTTCTTGCCTCTGGTTCTTTTCTGCCCACACTCGACTTTTCCTCCTTCATTTTAAGTCCACGGACGGTGACCCTGCCCAGGGGTGGTCCCACCAGCAGCATGCACAGGCACCACACCCCCCCTGCTCCCACACACTGCTTCCCTGCTCAGTCACCCACATTTGCCAGCCTGTTTTTGCCATCTATTTTGCATCATGATTAGCAAGAAAAAAAAAAAAGACGCCAGCAAAAAAACGAGCACTGAATGATTCCTGTTCACCTCAGCACACTTCTCTGCTTTCTAGCAATTCATCTCTGTATTAAAAACAAAGTACTAATGACCACCATCCCGTCAGTAATTACCTTAATCTGATCAAAATTGCCTGCAGTTATCAATCACTACAAGTTCTCATTACCCTTTTCTCTTTCTGCTCTGTTATCCCAGAGGCATCTCCACCACCACCATGAACATTTTCTTTTATTCAGAGAGTGTGTTAAGGATCTGCAAATCAGAGCTACCAATTTACCAAACATGCAGTAAAATCACATTTTTTCCTGGTCCCAGAATCAATCACCTCAGAGCACTTCTAGTGATAAATAAACTTCATATCTTACGTGCAAGATAGTGAAAATGATTGTTTTCCACTTGAATAGATGCACAAAGGGGTGTGAAAGCCAGAACATTCCATTCACAGAGCAACAGGTATCTCTAAGGACTCCTGCTTTCTATTAATGGCTTGAACCAGCGTCTCCTGGCCAGGAAGAAACAGTGTTACACAAATAACTGCTGTAGTCAAATTGCTGGAAAATTGAAGAAGTTTAGGAACGTTTATTTTGGTGAATCGTAACCCTGAACAAGCCAGTGTAAGATGCCAAGCCGTAAATAGCCTTCCTTCAAGCAGTAAATGGAGTCTTTTAAGAACTTGTAGCCATGGCAAAGGTGAGACCTGCAGAGTGTGCTGCTCACAGGGCAAGTGGGAAGGGATGCAGCACCCTCAGGAGTCTGTGGTTCAGCACCCTGTTTGGGATTCCGTGAGTCTGTCTTTGCAGAGAAGCACTTGACAACAATAGAAACAAAGCCCACAGATTTTCCTGAAGCCTGTCCTGAAGAGCAGCCACTTATGCACGACTTTAGATGGTTTTACCTTGGCTGCAGCACCAAGCCCGAGGGCAGGGGTGGAGGTGTGACAGCGCAGACCTGGGGGAGATGAATAAGAACAAAGGAGCTGTGTACAGCACAAAATCTAAACAGGGGAGAGACAATGGAAATGACCCATTCCCAGACAGCCCAGAAACTCGATTTCTGCCATCAAAAGGCATCCCCAAGCTCCTAATGCATTAAGGGATTCAGCAGTCCTTGCAACTGCCTAAGCATTTAAAGGTTAATTGCAACCAGGATCTTTCAATGAAGCTATGTCAGAGAATAAAGGTTTCAGGAAATTCAGCCGCTGTAATTAAGAGATTGATATCACAGATTCACATCTTCCGGAGCTTTGTGCAGTGCCTGACAATGACTCCTCAGTTTTTCTCTGGGATTCAGAGCAACACAAATAAATACAGGTCTCTGTGAGGCTGAAGGCCTCCAAATCCAGCCGATCATTTCTTCTGGGTCTAATTGCTGAACTCAGGGTGTATTTGAAAGACTCCAGCCACTTCTTTAAAACTCCTGGATGAACAACAGCACCCCAGATGTGAACATTTTAATCTTTCTTGTGGCTTTTTTGTCAAGAGTTTTACTTTTACTTCTGCAGACGTTCAAATTCCCACAGTGACCCACAAAGGGCTATGCCATGAAAAGCTCTAGGGAGGGGGTGTTGCTTCTCTCTGCAGCAGACAGAAGGAACTTGGTTTGTTCACTTGTGGCAGCAAAAGGCTTCATCACACCTAAATCTTTGTGTTTCTTGGGTGACTGCTACGAGGCCCTTGCCTGGGATTAAGGAAAGTGGGGAAGATGTAAGAAAGCTTCTAGATGTGACACCAGAAATTGCTGGATGTGATAGATAAGAGTGTGAGAAGCTGATGGGCCTTACAGACAGCACAGAAAGGAAGGTCTGTGTTCGGGGGTGGTGGCAGAGGAGTTATGTGAGGAATGGCCAAATTTTACATAATTGAAGTACTGAGCTCCCGGTGGGGCGCAGAGCCAGCATTCCCCAGGTAATCAATCACATCTGTAACATCAGCTGCAAGCCTGACAGCCATGACATCCTCAAGCAGAGGTGGACAACAGCTTCATGTCCTAGCCCTGCTAGAATCAGCTCGTTCATTTAGTGTTCAGCCCATTTCATACATAGGGTGTTCTGAGAAGAGCGTTTAGGAGCAAAGCGGACAAAAACCACATCACCTGCAGATCATCTGCCTGCTTGAAAAACCGGAAAATACTCTCTTACTCACCTGGTGTCTCATGGCTCAAAGGCTCCTACTTTGGGACAGTGATTTTCCTCATGGAACAAGGTAAGAGCAGGCTGACATGTGAGGCTGGCACCCCAGACTCAGAATTTATTCTCTCTGGATCAGTCTCTTTCTAAAGCCCAAGTCCTCTTTAAGAGCAAAAAGAGATGCCCCAAAACAGACACAAGGAAAGCTCTTAGCCAAGCATAAAGGATCATTTGGACTAAGCTTGAGTACTTAAAGCCCAGTTTTTCCCCTGCTGCCTTCACATGAGTGCCCAGCAGGAGTCCAGAGGGGTGGTGGATGCCCCATCCCTGAAACAAGGCCGGGTTGGATGAGGCACAACTTTTAGCAGTCCACGTCATTATTGGGATTTCATTAGCAAGGTTGCTAATGAGAAATGGGATTGAGATGTAAAGGGAGCATCTTCCTCCCAGGGACAACAAGTTGATCAATACTCACTAAAAGGAGCAGTAAAAAGCAGGATGCAGGTTCTGTGCCATCTGGGCAGTTTCCACACAGAACGTGTCTGGAGTCTTACCAGAGCTGGAGGGATCCACCTGTCCTCTAGAAAGAGAATGTGTTGCAAGATGCATTTGTACCTTCATGTTTCAGTTTTAAGGTACTGCCTAAGCTCAGGATTTGGGGTTGATGGGTGAGAAGAGAGCACAGTCCAGGCCTCTCCAAACCTGGGAGCAGCCACTGCTGTCAGACTGAGCTGAAAGGCTTCACATCCTGCAAAGCCACACTCGCCAGGAACAGCAGAACTCCACAGGCTGGCAGAGGTGAGCCTAAAACTTCATCTCCACGAGACAAAAATCAAGAAGAGCTCATAGAATCTTGCCCTGACAGAAACAACAGCAAAGCAACCAGCCCTTGGCAGCCAAGAGAGGTGCTCTGTAATGCACTTCTGTAAAGTGCCCTGCTGCTGTGCTGACACTACCTGCTCAGCTCAATAACGCCCACAGAACAGAGAGCAGGCGGCGGGAAGGTCAGGGGGAAATTAGATTCCAAAAGAGACGCTGCGCATTTAAAATTCTCCAGCCTCGGGAGGACAGAATTGAGTTGTTTATTCAGGAGGAAGCATGTCTGGCTAACATTGAGTTTGCATTTAATTGGCACTGATGAACAATAAAGTTGCAAACTCCTTTCACCAGTGCATGAATGTGCAGAAAACAACCTGCCAGGGAACATTATATAGGAAATATTGTCCTTCGGCATCCTGCAGCCTTCTGCCATGTGAATCACAGCCCATTTAGCAATGACATGGATGCTGGGCTGCTCAGGGGAGGGAAAGGCAGCTCTGACCATTACACACCAGCCAACATCATTAGAGTCAATTACCCTATTAGCACTGAAACAGACCTGATACGTGAACAGGGAGCCTCAATGCTCTTCAAGTGCTGCTTTCAACTGGAGATCAAAAATGGGCACAGGAAAATATCCAGCTGCTTCCAACCAGCACTCAGCACCCAGCAGCATTAGGTCCCTAATTAGGATTTAATAAGCTGGTAATTGTAATGGCAGTGGTCTCATTAGCCTGATGCCTCATTAGTGTGAGCACAGATCAAGTTGAGAAAGGCAGTCAACCTTGCAAGCCTTTCCAAACAACCAGACAAGAGCTGATTAAAGCAAGCGCTGCTTTTGAGGCAGTTCCTAATGAAAAGTGAATTCATGGCCAATGGGAAACCAACAGTAATTTGTGTCACTCTTTTAAAGAATATCTTTAGTGAGAGGCATGGGACCAGGAAGTTTGTTAATACTAAATAAATGCCCAAAATAAAAAGGAAGAATCTGTAGTCAGCACTACAAAATAAGGAACACCGAACTGGAACAATGCTTGCCCCAAAGAGAGTGTGTGGAAATTACTAATGACTGCTCAGGGTAAAATCTCTAAAGCAGACCAACACGTTTCTGAAATCTCAAAGAACTTCATGGCCCCTGGTTACTCGCTGTGCTTATTTAAGCTGTCACTTCAGGTACACACTTGGGCACTGCTCAATAGCGTGCTGGGTTTTCACTGCAGTGTTCAGCGTGTCTTTGATCAAACAAATCTGTCTGCTGACTCTCATCTGCCTCTGTTTGTGCAAGATCATAGCTACAGGCTTAAAATAAAGTTGTGCGTTTATCAATAACAGAAATGCAATGTGTTTTATAAATACATATAAGTACATATGATTTCAGGAATTTAGAGAAAAAAACCAGACTATTCCATGAGCAAAACTGGAGCATAGATGCCATCTCATGCTGGGTAATCCCCTAGAAGCCAATCAATCAAGAACTTCTGAATGCAAATCAAAAAGCCTTCAGGCTCTGTTGCTCACCTTTATTCAAAAACATTAAGTTTACCGAGGCCAGGGTTTTGCAGCAAGTCATTTTACACCACCTTTTCATCTCAAGGGAGCAACATGAGTAGAGACATGGTAAAATGAATTCAAAAGAATCAATTCATTAAAAATAAGTATGAAAGTGGCTTCATCAAAATCAAATCTCTAACGGAAAAAGAAAATTTCTGAGCTTGATTTCTAAGTATCCAACTAGACAATTTTAAAGTTCCTGTGAGTGGTTACCAAGGCAGAGACATGTAAAAAATCTTGTACAGGAGGGAACTGGGAAAAGCCCCAATGACTTTTGATAAGTAAATTTATGGCATTAGCATAAGGAGACCTTTTGTTCCAGTCACAAGATCTCCTTTCCTTCCCTTAAAATGAGATTTCTCTTGGTGTAACTCAATGACCTCCACAAAGCGTAGTTATTCACTAAAATCAAAATTAATGTTAATGCTGGAGTAATGCAATTTATGAACAATTTTAAAAAGCATTCAGCACTTACAATTAGGACATAATTACGCGTTTGAAAAGAACCCAAATAACTATACCTGCTTTTCCTCACACAGGTTGCTGGTCTGACAGTCCCTTGCACAACAATTCCACAAATCCTTCTGGAGTAAGCTACGTAGGGAAGTCCTGGTCTTTCTAATGGCATTTTATATAACGTTATGTTGCTACTGGAACCCACAGCTTTCCCTGTGTTTACCCAGAGGCCAGGCAGCTCTGTTATCTGATGGAGAAATCTGTCTATCCATGCACTTGGAGGCTTGACAAGACCGGATGAATTTTGCTTCTTCTGCCCAAAGCAATTGGGCATTTACCTCATGTACCCCTCAGCAGCACCACGGTGGCCGTGGTGGGGCAGGGAATGGCCCAAAGAGCACTGGGCAATCTGTGTTTGGCAGATATTGCAGGCTGACCACTTGTATGGCCACAGATGTGTTTTCTTTGGCTGTTTTGGTTCTGCCATCCCTCACGAGCTCTGAGCAGAGCCATTTCCTCGGGAAAGCCTTTCCACCCCTCCACCACCAAGGCTCAGAAAACACTGCAGGCAAACCGAGCCCACATCATCTCCTTTACCATTTCTTGGTGAAGGAAATGATCTGCAATGAACTCTCTGAGGTCAAAGACCTCAGCAGACTCTAATAAACTGTGTAATTTGTTGTCTAACCAGACTCTGTATGGATCCTTCACATGTCCCAGTTTAACACAACATCCCTATTTGGTTTGGGCAAAATTTAAGGAACAGCTGAGTGCTGTTTCCCTCCTTGTGCAAGAGTGCTGTTTCCTTCCTTGTGCCACATGTCTGAGCACTTTCCTGCACAAACACCTCAGCTCAAAACCACAGCATTTGGTATTTTGCAGGGAAGTCCCTGCCGAGCTCAGCAGGGGCAGAGCTTCATTCTGTGTCTGTACCCCTGGCACTCTTCATCGCTGGTTTTTGTCACCTTGTTTCATTGTTTTCCTCACAGCCATCACTTCATTTTTTGGTGCCAGTTTTGTTCTGTGATTTAGAGGAACTCAAAATATGTTTTCTTATTAAGATAGGGACGAGAAGGTACTCTGTGGTGAAGCAAACCCCTGACACACTGAGGCAATGGCCGGCACTGCCGGCTGGCCAGACTCATCCATCTTCAGCACACGGATGTCCCCAAAGAGTCCCTCTTAGTGTCTTCCAGTAATCAGGCAGATTACTGAAAGTTGGGTGTTTTTATCTCTTCAACTTCCAGGAATTTTCCACCAAGTGGGAATAAGCCTTTCTGACAGCTCTGAGTCAAAGTGAAAGGCAGAAAAAGTGACAGGTTTGTATGACTTGAGAATAAAACCAGAGAGAACACATCTGCAACTTCATACATACTGAGGTAGGCTACGAAAAGTGACAGCAAAAGAAAATCATACAATGTAGGAACCTACAAATCAGGAGAACCTGACTGACAGCACAGCAACACCTAGAGAATAACAGACTAGAATTGCTGGTAGAAAATTTAAATATATTTAAATTAATTCCCCCATTCCCGAGAAAGCAATTATGTTGACGCTAGAAGTACCTAAGATTTCAATCTGTTTTGAAATATCAAGCTGTCAATATTTTCATCCATTTTGCAAACAACCATTAAGGGGAATTAAAATGCAACATTGCTCAAGGATTGCCAGTATATCATCCACACAGGAGAGAGATTAAAGCTGCCTTGCCAGCTGCAGCCTCAGCCAGCTGCAGCAGATGAACAGCCCACTCCAGAGCAGCACTCAAGGACAGGAGCTCTGAGGGGAAAGGATGCAGACAGCTCTAACATGGTGTAAAGGCTCTCCAGAGCACGTTTGGACATCCAGAAGCACAGATCAGGATTACTACACCCAGAGGAATTCAGGTCATGACATTTCTCCTCAGAAAGAGACAAAGAGACCGTCTACGTGCGTTGCTGTTCTTCCTTAACTAAGCAGTCTTGTCCTGCCCCAGCCTTTCTCCTCAAAGCCTCTGCTTTTAGAGACACACAGAGTAGTCCAGACCGTGCCCTAGGCTAGGGGGGAAGATGGGGATTTGAAAGTGTCCAGCATCACCCAGACAGAAGACACTGGATTGCTGAAATAGAGACGATATTTGACAACCACATGAAAAATTACAAGTTTCAGACACAATTCAGGCGACACACTGCAGAAGCTAAAAAATACTGAAATTGTGCCTATTGGGGCACACACAAGTTTTGCACAGTCCCAGTATGTGGTGAAAGATAAGCACTTCCAAGTGGTGAAGTGCTCCCTCCGTTCTGCTCATGAGTTGTCATGTCCAACATGACCCAGGAGTTTTATTAGTAGCTCTTTTTGATTCTGAAAATTCTCAGAGATTAATATTGAGGGCCAAGCCTCAACTGTTTGAAGTTTATCTAGCCAAGAGAAGAATTATTTCTTCTGTATGAATATCCTTCTTTTGCTTTAAATTCAGTTTATTAGCCTTAATTTGACTGATCTAAAAATCAAAGAAGTCACATGGTTTTATTAAAAGCAGCCAGACATGTTGGGTTTTTTCCTGTTCATATGTAGCCCACAAACAAAGAGAATAATATAATAATGGCCAAAGCATTTGTTTGTATTCAACAGAAGAAGAATTCACCAGACTAAAGCAATCCTGAACTAAGTCACTCTGAGGATGCAGACCAGCAGAAAGTTAAATTAGCTCCCCTAGGAACTAGCTCCAAAAGTATTCTGTTTTCAGGACACTTTTAAAAATCAATAGAGCTCTTGCAGTACTTTATATACAACCAACAACTGGCTGCAAAGCAGCTGAATCAGTTTAAGGGGGGCTTGTCCTACCCTGGGAATGGCTAAAAGGAAGCACAAGCACCATTTGGTGGTACAAACAAGGACATCCTGCCCACCCAGGCTGAGCAATTCTGCTCTCCTCAGCACACTTTTATCAGTACGTAGCTCTAAACCTTGGAACATGTGGAAAAGCGCCCTCAACCAGCCAGGAGCAGTCACTGCTGCTCTGGCAGGGCACTGGTTTTGTAGCTTGCCCAGCTTGATTAAGCTTTCTGATCCTTTCTTTCCCAAACCCCTTGGGAGAGTGGTCTTTTCATAGAATCACAGACTGGTTTGGGTTGGAAGGGACCTGAAAGCTCATCCAGTTCCACCCCTGCCGTGGGCAGGGACACCTTCCACTATCCCAGGTTGCTCAGAGCCCCATCCAACCTGGCCTTGGACACTTCCAGGGGTGGGGCAGCCACAGCTTCTCTGGGCAAACCTGTGCCAGTGCTTTACCACCCTCTGAGCAAAGAATTTCTCTCTAATATCTAATCTAAACCTGCTCTCTTACAGCTTAAAGCCATTATCTACTCACTTATATAAATACAGAGCAAAGGACAATCTTTTGTTTCCCTGTTCATAAGGCAAACCAGCTCCCATCCCTGAAGCTTAGCCCTGGGCCATACACACACTGTCATTATACCTGTAATTAAAACTTTCCTGCAGCACACATGGCCCAGGCCTGAGGCCCCAGGGACCTCTGTGCACCCACCCCTGCCCAGCTGAACACAGACCCTCCATGCCCATCCCACCCAGGATCTGGAAACAGGAAACCACAATTTTGACTTCTTACAAGAGTCCAGAGATGATATAGCTCAGGAGGGGCACAGTGGCTTTGGTAAATGTGCCTCAAAGGTTATTCCTGACATTTGCAGATCACTGACTGTGGCTTATTTTAAAGTAACAATCAGAGAAGCAAATGTGATGACGAGGAATTAAAGTGCCTTGTAGATGAAACAGCCCCTTCTGCAGCAACTGCGGATGCGAAACCTCAGCCAGAACAACTGAGGCTGCTGGACTGCTCTGCTCAGTCTCCTTCACTCAGTTTGGACCTTCAGATGCCAGGAGATTGTGACACGATGAGATGGCAAGCTGACAAGAGGGCCTGGCAAGTTATAACATCGTCAGTCCAAGTTCAGAGAGTTTGTGGCAGATTTGCAGAAACTCTTTGCTAAACAGAGTAGATTAAATATAATGCTAAACATTTTTCTTGTTTCCTTTCACCCAAGGAAATCCCCAATTCATCAGCAGGGTCAGAGCGTGACACCACAAATTTCCACTTGAACTTTTGTCACCTGTGATGTGAGAGTTCAGACCCTTGGGTCTGCCCAGCAATTCCTACAATGGAGAAGCTTTTCCACATGAAGAAATTGCCACTGGGAAGCTACGGAGCAGGAATTGACAGTGCTCCCAACAGAGAGAGGCTGTGTTAATAATAAGCTGACAAGAAGGTGAACAGTGAAATGTGACGTTCCTGTGCCATCACCCAGGGAACTGCAGAACTTTGCCTACAAAGAGCTACAGGACTTCATTTCGCTCAGCAAGGGGGTGAGAGCTCCAGACCACATCTGATTACAGTGACTTACAAAGTGATGCACTGGGAGAACGTGATCCTAATTCTGTTTTCACAAGGAGGAGCTGCTATTACTCACAAATGATATCTCAGCACTCTAACAGACAGCGCTAAGAAGGGTTAGCTTGATATACAGCAGTTAGTAAGAACAGGCAAATTCAATGCTGGGAATTTTTAAAAAAGAAAGAATAAAACATTATTATGCCAGAACATGAATGAGCTGAAGGATTGTGCATGCAGTTTTTCATTCCATGTCACATTCCCAGAGGGAGACAGGAGACAGAAAAACGGAAGCAGGATTTCACTTTACTCTATGGGTATCTCTTCCCTGCATATCTGTAACTGTGGCATTCTCTGCAGAAGATCAGAGCCATAACTGGAAAGCACATTTCACTTGAATATGCATTCAGAAGGTGTAACTGAGGGAACAAATAGGATAATGAGATTCTTTCCAAAACAAGTAGATAATCACCAGCTATGACGCATCTCTGTATTTCAAGGGAAATGATTATCCTGTAGCTTGGATGGAATTCTGCCTCAGATCCATTCCAACAGACATCCAAACTGCGTACCTTAAACAAGTCAGGCTGTCTAAGCAACTGGGAACAGCAGGTACCTGCTCAATAAAGACTCAATACAAAAGTAATTAAGAAAAAACCAAACAGGTCTGTTTTCCTTCTGCTCTTGCACATGTAGGATTGGTCCTGTCTGCCAAGTCCTGCTTCCAGCTCCTTACACGAGGTGGGTTCAAGCACCAGCACCCCATGGCCAGTAACTGAGACCCCAAACCAGAAATCTGGGAGTGCATCCATTTACTGCGGTGTGGTACCTGCTGGAGAAATCTTTTGTTTCACATTGACCATACAGGGAATTTAATTCAGGAACAGATAATCCTTAGATTTCAAGCCCTGACCTATTTCAAATGTGTTGTATGTCACTGCTCAGCCACTCCTGCCACAGGAACAGGCAACTGTGGAGGTAAGAGGTGAGTTTACAGTCCATCAGCTCTCCCATGGTGACTGTGTAGAGGCATTTTGGGCGTTTGCTGGCAGTGCAATTCTCCCCACGGTCACTGGGTGTTTCCACAGGACAGCAGTGTGACCCTCACCCCAGGGACCACCTCAGCAACTCGGCAGAGCCTCCAGACCCCCACCCATCCCATACCTTGATCAGGTGCTCCCATCCTGGCAATGCACCTCATCCACAGGGCAGCATCTGCCAACCCTCCTGAGACATTAATTTATGAACTGTTCTCTGTACAAACCCATACAGGCTGCTGATAGATGGCAAATGGTGCAAACCACGAGTAGTAACAAATAAATTACCTGCTGCTCTCTAACAGAATCCAGTGCTGACCCAGGTCATCATAGGAACTGGAACAGGTTTGCCTAAGTAACAACTAATTGAAAAACAACACTAATGAGGCAATAAGTGCTATTACTAAATCCATTCTGTTGTCATCATTAGGCGAGTCAACATTCCTGTTCTGCGCTAATTAGGTCAGATAGCAGAAGCTCAGAAAGAAGAACATTAACCAAGTGTATCTGGAGCATTCCAGAGACAGAAAGCCAGAAGGGATTTCTGAGTACTTATTGCCTATGAAATTTTGGAATCCCCTTAAACAAGTCATTCCAGTTAGATCAAGATACATTGGTTTAATCCTTTCCCTCACTCTCTCTAGCAAAGTCCAAAGCACTTTGTCAAGTTTTCAACTGAGGCCAAATCAGCGAATTTGTCTTGTTTTGCTCATGCAATAATGCTGATTTTCTGTCCCTCCTGATAGAGATAGGGGACAACTTCCCCTCACAGGCGACTCTGGTCTCCATTCAAAACCAGTCTGTTTCAGTGCTACAAGGATGGAACTTAGATTCTTCAACCTTTTTCTGTTAACAGGCACCAGGGGCATAAAAATACCTTGTTGGGCCAGTATCACACTAATTTGTGCTAAATCCCCTGGGCCAAAGTAAATTCCCATAACCTGTAATTACTGGAACGACACCTGCGAGATTAAGTCCCTCCCTGTTTCACGCCTGCCATGGTTACCAATACCTGAAGTTTGTAAGCTACCAAAAAGATCATTGTTTATCTCAGTCGAAATCCAGGATGGTTGCAGTCAACTGATCCTAAAGGCCCACACTGTGAGCTGAACTAAGTGTCCTCTGGATACCTTGTGCATGTCAATGCAGCACACAAAAAATCAAAAACAAACCAAACCAAAACTCTTTGTTTTCTCTCTGCTGGAGCTGGGTTGATGACAGGAGTCAAATTCAAGTGGTTGTTTTTTATTCCATAGTTCTACAGAATACTCCTTTCACTGGGGTTGTCACAGTGTACATGAAAAACAGTTTTCAGTCACTCAAAACATGCCTTTGTAGTTCTTGGGGGTTTTGGTTGGTTTTCTTAGTTTTTAAAAAGTAAATAATCATGCCAGGGACAAATTAAAAGGGATGAGTCTGGCTGATCATATTTCTATCAAATTGCAGGAGTCAAAAACTTCTTCTTCAACGCATTAATCTGTAAACATTTCCCCAACAACTGCAGGAAGGAGATGCAGCTGAAGAAGAGCTGGGTACTTATCTGGTTAGGCCCCCCACCCCATCATTTGTACCAAAGACCATCTTAACCATGTATCAACAACTGCCAACCATTAGTCAGCATGCTGAATTTAAATAGTTCAACTTCTCAAATAAAGAAATGAAATTAATCTAAAAATATTTTAATGTAGCAAGCTTGGCTATAGAACCAGTGCAACATAAAGAGGACACCCATTGTATAACCAACTTTACTGCTTAACAGAGTAAGCTACAGATGCAACAGATTCACCACAAGTTATTTGGTTAAATTAAATACTGAAGTTAGGATCATGCTGTTGGTAATTGTGGCTTTACAGTACCAATGCTCAAGTTGGCTGAGTTAGTTTGAGTGTAAGTAAAATGCAAGTTTACAGAGAAACAAAATAATTTAGTATAGTATCCTGTATTCTGTTCCATGCTCAGTCACAATGATAATGTCTTCAACAGATACACAACATTTCAGCATTATGTAAATAATGCCAAAACATACAGGAATTGTAATGCCAAATTTACAACATAATACAGTGCTTAACAAACAGACTTCTCAGGCATGGGGGCCAGTGGTGACAGTGCTACACAGGACTAGAAGCATCCAAGCCCTACTCAGTGCATACACAGTGGACCACACTGACAGGAATGCTTTACCTTTGATGGAATTGTCACTCTAGAAGTTTGTGTCCCAAACATAATGCAATGGAAGATGAATGTTACACCCTTGCCTCAGACATGAAGCAAAAGCACTACATGTTATTTACAAACCTGAACCACTAAAACCACTTTAAGAACAGAGAAAAACTGTGATCCCTTGACAAAGATGACAGAGCTTGGTTACTGTACTGTGTGAACTAGGATGGTAATAAAGTTGTAAACAAACTTTAACCAAATTAGGTTAATGCATCTATTCTTACCTCAAAAATATTGCCATTTCAGCAGACAGTGATTTTTAAAGCTAAGGACACTATCAGAGGTTTTATCTTTGTTTAAAGCCAAAACTTTAAAAACCTGGAAGCTTGGCAAATTATTTTTGTTCCTTATTAGCCTTCATTAACTTCTCCACAGCACACTTCAACAAAATTTTCAAACCCCCTGATTTTATCTAATTCCGCTCCAACTTAAGTACCTGGTAGCAAAGTTGAAGCAGACACTACCAACACCCGAAAACCCCTACTCAGAGTGGCTTGGTTTACACTGCTGGGGATGAGTTCAGACTGCTGGCATTGTTCTACACTGAACACAAAACACTGCAGCATTAGGTTTTCATTTTAAAAGAAACACTTCCTCAAAATTAAACAGGCTTTGCAAATATGCAAAGAAACACATAGGGAAATCATATCTGAATCTGTCAATCCCAGCAGTGTCAAACTCATTCTTCCTCCCCCACCCTCCAACCAAACCACATTGCCAAAGTGGCTGATGAGACACTGATGGAATTAAATTCACTGACATAAAGCCTGGATACAAAAAAAAAGAAACTTTGTCCCTGCCGCATCTATTTTTTTCTTTTTTTCTTGCATTTTGTAATGAACTCATACAAGCACGAAAGGAGTTGTGTTGGTATTTTGTGTTGTTTTTTAAAACAAGCGTAAGAGTTGTGCCAGACAAAACTGAACAAACTTTTATTTCACTTCAGAAAGACTTTTTTTTTATATTACCAACCTATTTCTCTTCATAACTAAAGGTGATAAAAAATAAATCCATAGGAATGAAAAAAAACCCAAACCCTGTAATCAAACTGCTTTTTCAAGTATGTTTCTCCCCTCATGAAAGAGCTGCATTAGCCATACTGCTGATTAAAATCCACATCACAATGAGCAGACTTAGCCCCTAGGCTCAGATCCCCTGGAACTGGGCTCAGCTGGATCTCCAGTACACAAGACTGGAGGAAGGAGGCAGATGGGCACACGCACACGTTACACCACTCCTCAAATCCCTGATTCTGACTACACCCACTGTCACAGCCCCATCACATCCCCCCACCAGGAGAAATGGCACAGGAGCTACAAAGTGATGTTGGACAGGTACCATTGTTCAGCCCAGTGCAAATCTTGTGCTGATGGAGATGCACTTTGCAGACCTACCAGACTGGAGAGTTTTGCCCACAATGTTTCTACAGAGCACAACATAAATCACTTCTTGGTATTTTGTTCAGTCTGGAATTCTCATCTCCGTCTACTGCAATTATGGAATCATAGAATCACAGAATAGTCTGAGTTGGAAGGGACAAGGATCATCCAGTCCAACTCCTGAGGCCAATGAAAAGTCAGCGAGGGGGATTCTACAAGAGTTGGTCCCTGCATTAAACACTAATACATGTGAAAAATAAATGGGGACAAACTTCCAAGTCACTATTAGTGATGGTGATAGGTTCAACTTTTCTTCCTTCCTCCTTATATTCACTTCCCATTAATGCAAGAGAAAAGTGCAGCTTTGCAGCATGTTTGTTCACATCAAGTTTTTCCTCAAGAACACATTTTGCAGTAACAAAATATGGTCTATAAAGTCGCAAAGTGCACAAGCTGAAGGCACAGAGTACAAACACATAGGAAAACAGATTTCAAAATACCAAGTAACAAAAAAAAGAGATAAAAGAAAAATCTGGAATTCAAAACTCCCTGACAGAAGATACATTTATATGGGACCAACTCTTAAAAGGTGACAGGTTTTAAACTAACAAACAAATACTGCAAAATAATGAAACTTTATTCTTATTATTTAAGTAGAAGCTCCAGAAAATAACTTGAAGTTTAAAATCTAATAGACTGACGTGTTAACTAGTTTTAAGAACGTCCTTAATATTAAGAAAAGAGTGCAAAAAGGATTCTTCCATTCTAACGCTTTTGGAAGCTGCTGATTTCGGCTGCCCATTTCCACTTTGAAAGGATTGTTTTTCAAGGTGCATTCCTCACAAAGGCTGCAGAACAAGAGCTTGTTGATAGGCCAGACCAAGGAATTGTGTCTTTCAAAGTCATCCCAACTGTAGCAGCAACTGACATTTTAATATATAAAGAAGAAAGTCCAAAACTCTTATTTGAGGCATAGTTTGTGTCAGAGCTTGAGTATCAGCAGTTGCCAAAGTAGGCTCCAGATACCACCTGTGCTCCTCCAGTGTCTGTTCTGGCTAGGAATAGAAGCTGATCCAGTATATTCACTATCTGTATCCCCTGGAGCTTGCACAAGCTGATGAGCCATCTGAAATGATACAAAAAGTAAAGAAATTCTCTCATATTAAAATTCCACATTATGTCCCTCACCACCCTTCCCCCAAAACACAGCAGTGTCTGCAAAACATTAACAGTGTAAACAGAAGCTGATACACCACATAAATGTCCATTCAGTCATTTCAGCCTATAATAAGAGTTCATCATGAAACTGTATGACATTTTATGGTAGGGAATAAAGTGAACATACTCAGCTGAAAGCACATGAGGAAACTTGGTGGAAAGAGGGCCATAAAACGAGCAGAAGTTAACAACAGTACCAAAGGGACACCATTCCCCAATGGCTCTACATCAAGCAGTTTGTATCATTTCTTGGCATGGTAAAGGTTACACTGCAGACAGCTGTTACATGTGGAGATGCAGCCTCTGACACCCCACCACCTTGAGAACCCAAAAGTCCACCACAACCTGTATGCCCAAGCTGTGAGGGGCTGGAGCACACTGGAGGGCAGGGTTGGATCCGTACTTACTGTAAGTTAACTCTTCTCCAGCTCTCTTGCGTGACTGGTCACCTCTGGGGGAGAAGGCAAAGAAAGGTGTTTTCATGAAAACCTCCATTAAATATGTCCCTGCTCCTCACAGGGAGGTCAGACCTTTAAAGGTCCCTACCAACCCCAACCATTCTGTGATCCTCAAAACAATAGTGAAATACCTCAGCAAAATCAGCAGCTTCTAGAGATTTAGAAACAAAATGCAAACATAGTAACAATACTACTACTGCAGGAATCTCTATTTACTAGAAGTATAAGCTATATTCCTTTTGATACAGACAGTAGGCTTGATCTCATAGGATAATTTTTTACAAGATGAGGAAAAAAATGCTCATACACAGTTGGAGCTTAAAACATGCATAAATTTGTTTTCCTCACTTTGAACTCCAACCAAATTTTATAGAACTACATGAAAAAACTCTGCATCTGTCAGTCTGAAAAGACGCTCCGGAATCTTACAGACTCTAAGCAAGTCTGAGATGACAACACTTGCTCTTTAAGCAGAAGATTTTAGCACTTAATGGTGTTGATAAGCTGCTGTTGTTCAACTCGAAGCTGATGTGCCATTACTGCTGCTGAATACACCTCACTGCTGTGTTCCTCATGGTTATTGCTTTCAATCTTACTAATTCTGTAGGTGGCCGATAATAGTTCTGCTTACAAGTGCATTTCACCAGTTCCACACTGCTTAGAGAACTAAACGTGACATTTCAAGTAGTAACAGTCTATATCCACAAAACCAACTGGTTTGAAAAATGGTTTTGTTTAATTACCTGAAAATGAGAGAGACTTGGCTGTGAAGTTCTTGGGTGATTCTGTAAGGAGGAGAGACTCTACGAAAAGCTGGGAAGGGTAGTAAGGGACACTGACCACTGCAAAGGCTAAGCGCCTATGTGGTGCTTGTTGGAGACTTTGTGGAATCCTCAGAATATATTTTAGCAACTCCTTTTTTAGGTAGAAAAGTAATTCTCTGACACTGGAACTACTGCAAATCTCTAGGAAACAGCTTCTGTCCTGTGTGACAGGCAGGAGCAAGGCAGAGATTAGGGCTTGAGGAGACTCATACAAGCAAGAACTAAGTAAAGGTTTGTGTGTCACATACTGTTTGCAGAGTCTTAAGTTCTAACTCTTCCTTTGGCTTTCTGCAGTGTGGGATCTTCTGGGTATTGGACATATGGAGAGTCGTGTTATGCCCTGTAGGTTTAGAAAATTGGCCCACCCTACCTTGTGCAATTGCTTTCATGCAATTGCTGTTTCTATGTAGCTTGCTTTCCATTTACGAAATAAAAACGCAAGTTAAAACTTTGCAGAGGAGTATCTGCATCAATGGCAGGTGGTCTCTGATGAATGTGTTTGGCACAGTCTATTTTATATAGTTTATATTTGTGCAGTCTGCCAAACTGGAGCTTGTATAAAGTGTTAGAGTCGAGTCCCACCATTAAAGGGACACAGGTAAAAGCAAACTGAAGTACAGGGAATATATTTGCTACATGGCATTTTCCAGTGTATTTGAAATGCATTTTGCCTTGCAATGGTCAGTGTCCCTTACTACCCTTCCTAGCTTTTCATACAGTCTCTCCTCCTTACAGAACCACCCAAAGAAGTTCACAGCCAAGTCTCTCTCATTTTCAGGTAACTAAAGAAAAACATTTTTCAAACCAGTTTGGTTTGAAAAACCAGTTTGGTTCTGTGGATATAGACTGCTACTACTAAATGTCACGTTTAGTTCTCTAAGCAGCGTGCAACCGGTGAAATGCACTTGTAAGCACAACTATTATCAGCCACCTACAGAATTAGTAAGATTGAAAGTTTGACAAGACCAAATTGTTCCCTTTTTTGTTTTGTTCTGTACATTACATTCTTTTGTCAGCATTATATGTGTACTCAGTTACAAAGTCTCACACTTCTATTTCTTGGGCAAATGCACTGCTTTTCTCAGCCCAGGGTCTTATGGTTTTATTTTTATGCTTATCTCTCAAAAAATTCTCTTCCTCAACAGACAGCCTTACAAGGAAAGAGTCTGCACCACACCATTTGCATTTGGGTCAATAGCAGAGCTCTGAAGCTCAATAATTTACCAAGCTTTGAAAAGAGACATGACCTTTGAGGAAAAGCACAGGGTATGAAATCCAGACATACACCCACCACTAAACATACCCACAGCTAGTAGGTGTTCAAACTACAGGGCCAGACTCTCAGCATTGCACAGGTAACAGGAAAGATGAAGATGTTTTCTCTTTATGAAGAAATGAACCTCCTGGGAGTAGAGCACGAGGCCTCCCCAGCCTGATCTTAGATTGTCAGACTAGTGCAGAAAATGGTGAAAAGTGCTGTGCCTGTGTCTGGGCAGAAAAACAGAACAGCACAGAGCAACAGGCACTTCCTAGAGGGAACAATTTACAGTATGAACATTTTCTGCTGTGTCTTTTACTGTTTGTTCTTCTACCTTTTCCCCCTCCCCAATTCAATACTCAGATGGGAAATGCCTGTTTAAAATAAACACCTTGACTGTATAAATAACTCTGAAAGTGGAGTAAGGAGAAAACTGACATTTTCAGAAGCACTACGAATAAAAGAGAGCTTATAGAAAATAAACAGCCAAAGTAAAGGTTGAAGTTGAACAGGAGCATGATCATGCAGTAGGAAGCACAACCAAAACACAGGGATGCATGAAAGGCAAGCAATCCAATCAAAAAATTTCAAGCCTTCCAATCATCTACTTTTTTGGTACCATCTGCAGGGTTGTTAGTGCTCAAAAGACATCCAAAATAAGGCCGTATTTCAGATACTGAATTGTGAAGGTTCTTTATTAACTCTTAAACTATTACTTCAATATTTTTAGGTATATCCATTTTTAGCATTTCAGCACTGTCCTGCACAATCACTCCTGAAGATTAGTAATTATTACCTAGTAAATCCATTCTGAATAAGCTCTCTTTGAAGTTTCTGGTCTTGAGCAGCATATTCCTGAAGATCAGATTCCACAGCAGGGGGTAGAATATTTGGGATGAATTTAGAAAATAAAGCTGGTGCCATCTGTACCCATTCTGTAAGAGGAGAGAAAGAAATAACAAAATACATGGAAGAGATATTTTGTGAAAATTTTACTGTTTGACAAATGTAACTTTATTTTGAATACATATTAGGATCTTGAATTAAAAAAAAAGAAAAAAAGAAAAACCCCAAAATCCACAGAAACCACACCTTAAAGCAGAACAAATAATGAGACTGTTGAAATCAAATGTTTACATGTAGATAAAAGAACTACTATTTTTCTAAACCTCATCATCAAATTGAAATTCAGTTCTTGCTGAATCTCACAGGACCTGCTGAGTCTTTGGACACTCTAAAGGACAGGCAACTGATGACCAGCAAACCCACCTGGATAATTAGATAATGATTCTAAGACCTCACTCCAGGAAATTTATCCCGAAAATGTACCCTTCTCTTCCCTGAGCCTTTCTTCTAAGTAGCACGGTAGTATCACTATAAAACGCTACTCCTCCATCCCCATTTCGAAGGAATTCATGCATTTCTCTCACTGATTTTCCAAAGCTCAGACAAACACTTTTTTAATGTTTGTAATATAATTCTAACCTGTACTAGTTCAGCTTCAGGACAGATATGTGATTTAATTTCTCTACACTGAACAGTATTTTACAGGAGCAAGACAATTTAAGGCTGCAAGGCTTTAAGACTAAGCAAAGGATGAAAATTGGGTTTACAGCAACTGTATAGCAAGTTCTGAGAAAAATAAATAGGCCTCAACTATTTCTGCAGCCAGACCTTCCACAGGCTGTAGGAGTTACCTTACATTTGAGCTTTGCTTAGAAAAAAGAGATGCTTTAAAATTCACTGAGGAACATCACAAGTTTTTATACAATTCCCACCGTCCTGCAAACCAACTGAGGGAACACTCAAACCCCTCATGCAGATCATTGATAGAGGTTTTAAAAAGGACTGGCCCCAATACTCAGCTAGAACTAAATGAGAGTCTTCTCTGGCAACATTCGAAGTCTGACAGCTGTTAGATACTTTCAACCTGAAGAGAAAACAAAGGAACAGAAAGAGAAGCGGAAGCCCCTGGCTGCCAGCCATGTCTGCTTCGCTTCTCCTTTTGCTCTCTGCACTGCAGACACTTCACAGGCTGCTCTAATTCCACCTTCCACTGGCCCCACTTTCTGCTTTACCACCCAGTTATCTGCTCACCAGTCCCACGATACATCCAATGGAGCAATCCCATAGAGAGAGTGAGCAGCACTGCCTCAGAGGAACCCTTGCTCTGACTGTTTCAGAATTCATCCTCAAGAACTAGGATCACCAAAGAACAGCCTTTTACACCAAGAAGTCTATCCTGGGCTCTTCAACTACTCAGAATCTGGTTAGGCCCATGATACCAACCCATGCCAGTGTCTGCTGTGCTGTGAAGTGAACAGCAGGACAGGGATCATCTGAAATGGAAAACTGCGAAACCACGAGTCCATCACCTACAATATGAAGTGTGGTCAAAGAACAACCACCCTGAATTGCTTTCAAAAGAGTAATACTTTTATATTTATGTATACACCCTTCTATCTTTGGTCCTGAACATTTTCTAACACTGAAATTAGCATTGTCTTAAAATTGATGGAAGTATGTTAATTTTGCTGATGTAAAAATAATCTTTGCTTACAGAAAATGTATTTCATAAACAGAGAGTCCTGCTTTGTACACATGCTAAATATTGCACTAAAGCTTTCTGTAAAGGATTCCCATCCTCATTTCTATTTCCATAAATGGGGACTACAAAGCAAAAATAGACTGAAGCTCAGGCACAATCCTTCTCTCAGTCATGCCAAAGTAAGAAACTGTCAGTACTGCAGAACGAAGGGAAACAGGGACCACTTGTTTATGGATATTTTGAACACTTCCTGTGTCTAAAAACTTCTCAAACACAGGGTAAGGCTCTCCTTGGTTCTCTAAAACTTAGAAAATGAAAGATTCTCGTCCAAAATTGATGAAAATCTGCAATACCATTTTCCTTTCAATATAATTGTTGTTGCATAAGATGTCACAATGTGTTCACGAGCTAAATTAGGCTCTTCCATTAAATAATACCAACAAAAATGGCTTCATACAAGAAACTTTGCCATTCAACTCATGCCGAAGGCCTGGTTGTTTGAAGAGTGACTCTCAATACAACTTTCACCATTTCAATACTTCTAAATTTCATGACTGACCCATTAATATACTTCTTTCTTTATTTCTACAGAGAAGGAATGGATCTTCCCTTTGTCTCCAGAATAGAGGGCTGGCTTGTTTTTATAAAAATGTATTTGGTATTTACATGGTACCTTGCCCAGGTCACCACCAAGATGGGCAACAAGAACCAGGGCAGAACTGAGCATAATGATGCACAAAACACACTTTGACTATTAACAGTTCATCTGTTAGAGTAGACACATTTTGACAAACAAATGACAATCACAAGATGAGATCAGTACAAACATTTTCCCTTTTTACCTGGTCGTAGTGTATACAGGCCTTTCACAATATTTGCCATGGTTGAAGGAGTTATTTGAAACGGTGTTGACTGAGCTTCCAAAAGTAAAGCTGAAACAAAATTAACACAATCAGCAACTTTTCCAAACAAGAAATACAGGCTCTTACACATAGATTTTTTTTTTAATCAAAAAAATACAGTAATTGTGCTTTTTTTGGTACCTGATGTCTTTAAAGAAAACAGATACGTATCTGATTTCGACTTATTCTCAAGAGTAATAAAACATCACCTTTAGACAGAAGTATCCTGCTTAAATTACGTATAGTGAAAATGTGGAATAACTTATTTTTCATTTACTTGAGATAGCAGGGGTTGGGCAAAACCAAGCATTAGTTTTAGCTTTAAGTATTCAGACACAGAACTGAAGCAAACAATTTATTTTTGAAAGCACTCTCATACCAAGTGTGTTAAACACCTGAAGATCCACAAATCCGTACTTTACAGCGTTTAGAATTTTGCACACAAAACTAAGGATGGATTCAAAGTCTATGCACATGTAGTGCAAAAATTGTAAATGTCGAAGAAGAAAAGTTGCTCTTCTAAACACAATAACTGCACCTTCCTCTTGAGGAAAAACCTGGCAATAGCACATTTACTGTTTATGTTATGATATACAGGTTTTTATCCTTATTTGTATTTATATGAGCTTTGTACATACATCTGGATTACAGAAACACACACACACAAAAAGAAATTAAGAAGGTGTAAACCAACTGCTACCTCTTGATTTTCATTTCTCTACCAAGCAGTTGAGCACCTTTCTGTGCCCACCACCTGGAGGAGAAATGAGTCTTACAATTCTACCTAAAGGACGTACCTCTTGGGCTTACACTGGAGAAGCTCTGCTTTTTAAGCTTCAGAGCATCTCCAATTCTGGCTTCAGCATCTGCCACTAGAATACTTAAATAGAAAGAAAAATCTTCAGTAGCCTGTTTTTTTCTTTTCTTTCTGAAACTGTTTAAGTGCTCATGTCATAGGGAAATTAAAACAAAGTACTTTTTTGTAACCTTCAAGTAATCACAGTTGTTATATTTAACTGTTATAGATGCATTTACTTTACAAAGAGCCAACTTAAAAGTGCTTGCTCATTTCAGCTGAAGCCTTGAGGGTGTGAGAGCCTGTGATTTGTTCTGTAATGACATATTTACAGCCCCTTTCCTAAATATTTGTCAAACAGCCTCTTGGCAGCCAAGAAAGTTAGAAATCATAGAATTAAAATGGGCACAGTGCTTTATAATGTGACAGTAATGCACAATCCAAACAATGTGTGTGCATATACAAATATTCATATCTTTAATTAGACTATGGCCACTTCAGCCTAAGCATCACCAATGGAATTGCAAAGTACCCAAAGAACTGTGAATTTGTTCTTAATATGTAGACATTAAATTACTTTCCTAAAATATGCAAAACAAATTATTTAAAACAAAAAATCTTCATCACTTTATTGCAGCTTCAGAAATTAACATTTCTTATCTTGCTTTCTGCAAATGCACACATCACCTACTACACTGCAGATTTAAATCACTCACTCCTGATTTACAGTCAATAAATAAAAGCATGACAGTATCATATTCAACAATATAACAATGTAATGGCATGTATTTCCTGATTCTCAACAAAGAAAATTAAAGAACATCGTGTTCAATAAGCCATACAGTATAAATTAACCCAGCTTGTCCAAAAGCTGGACATCAAGCCTGGAAAAATGAATTGCACTGCTGTAGGATTTGTGTTTTCAGAACAATTTCCATAAGAACAAGCAAGACTCCTCTCTGAACAGAACCAAAAGATCTCAATGTAAATTTAAAGACAAAGCTATAAATTAAGATGCAAAGATGTAAAACTTCTTTGCACAGAAATTCATCTTCAGTTTTGCAACGAAACAAACTTAGACATTCGTTCAATCCTGTATGATTTCTTGAGAGGCTCACTCAAGGAATAGAAACAGCTCTGCCAGACATGCTCTAATTATCTCTGTTGTTATTTTACAATCTTACAAAAGACTAACAAATACTAAGGCTTTGACTCTTACTTTATTAGAATAATTAGTGAGAGTCTGCAACAGAGAAGTTGCACAGACTCCTTCTACCTGCTCCCAGAACTGCACCTGCAGCATTTACAAAGATAGAGGAGGGAGAGGCAGAATAAAACTGAACCTCAGCTGAATGAGAGCGGTAATGACACCATGATACCATCTGACCACCTCCAGAGTGTTCATGAATTAATACCACATTCTACGGACTAACAATCATGAAACAGGTTAACTAACCTGTAAACAGTCTTGAAAATAACTCCTGGCAGAATCAAAGAAGAGAAGTGTGGGTTCCCATGATGAAATGCATTAATTGCAGAAAGATACAAGATGATTTGAAATATTCTTGAACTGACCTAAGACACAATACCCAAAAAGGCCTCAAGGATTTTGAGGAACAGTGAATGAACAATATTGGAGTAAGTGAGGTATGAACCTGCAACACTTCAGATACTCTGAAGTAATCAAGGTACCTTGTTACTGCACAGCAGCATTGGAGAATCCTTGATGAACACTTAAGCTACTTCCTAATTACAGTGGGGCACTTGGGGCAAGATCCAGGAGCCCTGTAATTCCAGGAGTAGCAGATGATATTTTAACAAGTTCGAATTCACTTGTTCATAACTCAAGATTGACTTACAAAAACTAGGATTTAGCTGTTCTAAAAAGCTTTTTCTATCCTTCAACATTCCTTTGAAAATAGATTTATTTTACTTAGCAAAGATGTAACTTTTCTGGCAGAACAGTGAAACTTTTGCATGTTAGTACAAGGGTTTTTTCCCTCCCTTTGTAGCAATTTAACAGAACTACAGAGTAGGTTATTTTAACAAATCATACCTAAGTGTGACTTAGGCAGATGTGTTCAAAGTAGTAACAATGCACCTTAAAAAAATTAGAAACCATATTCCCACTAAAAGCAACCCCAACAGCTTCCCCACCAAGGCATTAGCCAGCTGTTGCTCTCCAATCTTCAAGAGAAGCAGAACCCATTGCTTAATGTAAACAAAGAGATGCTGGAGATCTTTGTCCTGCTGTACAAACTGTGCTTTTTAAGACTTAATTCCCCTATGTATGCAATGTTTACATTATTGTGCAGAATAACAACTCCAATACTTCCAGGGAACTGAGCCCTTACATAAGTGCACAGCATTTCCGCCCCTTGGGAGGAACTGCAGACTCCACAGAGTCCAATCTGTAGTAGGATAAATTACCTTTCTCTCAGATGAACTATCCAGGGTCCATCTGACCACACAAACCTTTCCACTTCACTGTGATAAAATCCCACTCACCTTGAAGATGGTTCCTTTATCCCAGTCCATGCAAAGCACTGGATTGAACCCAGATGCCAACAGCAATTAAACAGGGAGGGAATTGCCACCGCTGGCAGCCAAGATGCAGCTGAAAGTTTTCGTTGTTGCCATTGTGGGTTGTGGGTTTTTTCTGCGAGTTTGGTCAGGTTTTTGTGTTTGTTTGTTATTGTTATTTGGCATTTTGGGTTTGTTGGGGTTTTTTACCTGCTGCCTATTTTATTATTAAATTGTCTGATGAAGCTTGATCATATATTACCTTTTCACTCCTTTAATTTAGGTACAGTTCCTCCATGTTAATTACTGACCTAGCACTTCAAAAGCCTTTTGAATGACTTTCTCTTCGGCTTAACCCTCACACTTGCAATTACATCAAACTCCTCATGATCCTGGGATTTTATCTTCCTTTAAGTAGAACTAAAAATAAATTTTTACCAACTTAAATTCTTTATAAGTTTGTAATGAATTAAAATGTAGATCAGAAAAAAAAGACATAAAAATTTGGTTTTATTACTATGCATTTGCCACTAGGCATTTAATAAAGCCACAGTTTACTTTTAAAATATTCACTACACAGACCAGAAGCTTTATTAAGTACCTAATAAAAATGCTACGAAATAAAAATTCCGAGTCTTAATCACATGGAAAATATTCAGTGTTGTAAAAAGAATAAATATGAAAAACATAGCTATAAATGTAGAGATAATATGCTTTTGGACTTGTATAATTGGAAAATAAGGTGGTATTTTCACATTTATATTTTTATGAGGCCTTATTGAAATTGGAATATTAATCCTATTTCTTTGACAAGGAGCCAGATTAACCATGGTGGTCATTACTTGAGACTGTATTTTCCAACTTAATTTGAAGTGCTGCAACTTAATCAACATGAAACAAGGAAAATAAGAAACGCAGCTGCAACTTTTTAAAATGCCCTCGATTCTTTGATGAAAGGTTTAGTTCAGAGACAAAATTTGCATGTAGATTGTTATTTAAAGAATTTGAATTTGTTCTACAGCACTTGGTAACAACCCAGCCTGCTTCCAGTATTGTTACAACACAATCACTTAGTCCTTAGCTGTCAAATTACAGCTGTGGCTTCAATATCAGCGATGGCACCCTCAAACTGCTGAGCATGTAAATATCGATTATTCCATCAGATCTGCAGAGCACAGAGGGTATAAAAGATTAACAGCTACAAAAGCTGCTTTACTTAGCCCTGGAGAGTGCAGGGTTACCTGTTGAGGTCTAAGAAAAGGGTGACATCCATGTGACAAGAGATTTGAAGGAATAATCGACTTTCCTGCAGTAGCAGCACCCCAGTACCCTCCCCACAGGCCAGAAAAGAAGTGGAACAATACTGCAGTTGATTTCCAGATTCATAGACATCAGCTATCCGTGTCTACCAATATTTGGAAGGAAAGAAGGAAGCATAGGAAGGAGAACATTGTTTATAAGGTTAGAATTGGAAATTTGAAGTGATTAAACTATTTGCCAACACAAAATAAGCTAGAAATTAAATACTGAAATTTACAATCCTGTAGATGTATAAAATTTTTTTAAAATTATTTTTAATGAAGAACTTTAGAATAAATGCATCCCTTCCCTACATCTCAAAAAAAAGGACCTTTTCTGCAACAGAACCCTCTTGCCCCCCAAACAATTTATTGTCAGACGCTGGAACCTCAACAGCTTTATAGCTGGGGAAAAGGGTACATTAGCTTCTTGTTTCAGAGGAATTCTAACAGAAATCACCCTGTTTTAGTCTAGCACAAACACACTGGAATTAATTGTTATTTTCTCCTAGTGCTCTGCTACCTTTCTTCATTTTTAAGGCCCTGAGGAAGAAATATCATTTTATTTTACCTATCCTGACACATATGCTAATTCTAAGGTTCAGAGACACTCCACAGGCCTTTTTCTGTAATTCTGGCCTTTTTCAATATTTATTTTTTAAAGAAATCTCCCTTTTTTTCTGTCTCATTCCTAAACTTAAAAAGCAAGAAATAGTTTATGAACGTGGCAGAGTAGAGTTGTGCAGATTTTCTTCTCTATACTAACTTTTTCAGAGTTTTAGGAGAAAGCAAAGCAGTGTCTAGAGGCTGAATAACATCCAATATATTACAGAAGGAAAGGGCCTCAGTAATCAAAAAAGACATTTTTACAACACATTGCTTCTGTCATCACTCTGTGTCCCAAACCAAAAAGAATAATCATTTTGAATGCCTGAGGGCAGTTTCTGTATTAAAGCTTTAGTTCAGATCAGAAATGTGATTTTGAAGCAAATTCACTGATCATCCCCACTTTGCTGCTCCTTGGTTGGTATGACAGAGCTGCCTTGGAGCATATTACTTTAATTCCTTTTGGGCAAAATTAAACCAGATGTGCTCGAACTGCTACTCCCTGGCACTCTGTCCAAAGGAGCAGACATTAGCAAGTGGGAAATAAAACTCTCCAAAAAGCAGGGAAAGGTCAGCACTGAGTCCTCAACACCAACACAGAGGTGTTTCATACTCTGCTCCCTTTACACCACCCCACTTATTAATGCAGACATAGCCTAAACCATGCAATGAAACCCCCAGCTCTGCCTACAGTGCCCAAACCTTTCAGACAAAAGCCCGTGGTTCTGCTGCACCAAACCTATAATGATGCTCTAGGCATTTCTGTCAAAACCAACTCAGGACAGACATTCAAGAACAAGATCGTTTTCCTTATGAAACACAGTCATGAGATGTGACACAGAAATGAGAAGCACAATGAACAACTCCTTCAATGTCAGCAGCACACAGAAAGGCTGGGGGCAACGCTCTCTGCAAGAAGCTGAAAAGCCATGAGAGTGTTTTCTCCCCTTGGCAGGGCATTTCCTCTGCAGTTTGTGCATCAAGGTAGTAACAGGTTGCTTCTCATATGCAGATTGTTTGAGACAGATGTCAAAATGGAGGGAGGGGAAAGAAATGCCACCTCAAACAGGGCGAATGTCAATTCAATCCATCTTTTTCTTGTCTATCTCTGCCAAAGGATGAGGCATGGGGAGTGAATAAAAAACCCAGCACACTTCAAAATAAACCCTGTGGTCTCTGTTGTAGCTGTAGAGTCAGGCCATGAACTTGGCATCAATCAGTCCTTCTCTCAGCCTTTTGCACTGCTCCTCTCAAACAGAGAGTTCTGTATTCACAAACAAAAGCTGGACACGGCATTTATTCATGAAAGGCATTTTGTCAAAGCAGCACACAGCCAAAGAGGTGAGGAGGGTCCCTTTCTTCACTGACATCAACAGGCTTTGGGAGGTCAGCACAGCAAAACACAGCTGCTAAATACATAGGGCTGGGTGCCCAGAGAGCAACAAACACTCCTACTGAGCCACAGCACAACAACAGGAGAATCCCTGCACAGACAACATCCTCCCAGCTCCATTCATCAACCTCTAACAGCTATAAATAGATTCATTTTCTGTAATTTTGCATTACATTTCTACCTGCTGAATCAAAAATCTGGACAACTTCATTGTTAAGAGCTGTTAGCAACCTTTTCCAACGTTCGAGTTAACTTTTCTGGTACTTTTTAGAAAGCACCAATGCAGTGGAAATATCTTTCCTGTTTTTATAAAGGAAAACCTTTTCCAACATAAGCAGCCCTTCTATTGAACTTTAATACACTTCCAACAAAAAAATAAAGAAACTGGAACAACGAGGTCTTTCTCCCTCATCTGAATCCAAGTGACCTAACTAGGAAGAAACAAAGCTGTCATATGTAAAAATCTTCAGAGAAAAGACTTCCTCTGTAACTAACTAGAAACTGAAAACATAATGAAGTAGACTGCAAGTGGTCTCCCTCCTGACTTTTTTCAAAGAAGTTTTCCTTGGAAAATCATGAGAAGAACTTCTACTTTGGCAAATTATGTGATGTATTTTTACACTGGGTTTTAGCTCTGAACCCACACAGGCACTGACACGGAGAACTACAGTCTAAAACTGCCCACGTGCCTTTAGAATCCACACACAGTAACCACTCTGTGTGCTCAGGCTTCAGAGGCTAATTCTGTAATTACCCCAGGCAACAGGAACAAAATCAGAAGTGCAGCACAAAGCTATTTTCCCTCTGATAAAGTTCACCTGACTTCCCAGTTGAGTAACTACAGCACAAAAGTGCAGGCAGATGTTCTTTTGGGAAGAATCAACTCATACTGAATGATCTGTACCAGCACATTGCTCTTTGAAGAGTAAAAAACTTCTTGAACTCACAACAATAATGTGTAAGGCAAGAAACAGCCCCTACACACACGGATATAAATAGCTGAGGCACTACAGAGATATGATAAGGCTTATTTGGAAGTGCCATAATCAATCTGATACATTCTACTTCCCCCACAAACACTGCTGTAAGCAAATTAGAATACTCGACTCAGACTGCCCTCTAAACCAGCTTTCACCTCTATGACCAGCTTAGAGTTTCTGTTGCTTTTTTCTCAATATGGAGATGCTGGGAACCTCATCAACCTCCCAGAGCAGGATTCCACCCCAGCACTCACCCTCCTTTCTTTAGTTTTCAGGAAGAGAACAGGAATAATTGCAAACTCTTGTAATTTAAACCCAAGTGATCTCTCCACCGCGGAGACACAACACTGTGCTCTTAATGGCTTTTCCTCTTTTGTTAGATTCAAAAGTGAGCTTGGTTTGGGCACTAAGCTGCCAATGTCCAAAAGAAGAAGAGTGGCAGTTACTTGCAAATACTCTGCCATTGAATTTTACCCACTGCCAAGTACTAGAAGTAGAGAGTTTCAGGAGCTGTTATGCACTTTCATGCAGTGATTGCCATTTTTCTAGATGAGAATAAACAGGCAGGGATGTTTCCAGGGCATGGAGATTGCAGTGCAGGACTATCAGAAGTGATAGTGGCTGCATAAGGAGAAAATAAACCTATTTCTGAGCTTTTCTGCTTACAAGTCACCTCATGCAGGACTGTAGCAGGAACAAAGACGACATTCTCCACCACCCCTTCCCTAGTGACATGAGGATATTATCTGCATCTTCTCCCCCTCCCACCCTCATTTCTGAAGCTTCCTGTAAATAAGATGCTGTATCTTTGCTTGTTACATTCAGTTAAGCACTTCTGCACACAGCAACTTCTCCCATGCCACTGAATACAGCAGTCTTATCAGCAAGAGCCAGCTTTGGCTTTGTAAGGAAAATAATCAGGTTATATTCACTTAGTCCAAATGTACCCACTTTAATTTGAAGAGCACTGACTTGATAAATGTTTGGGTGTAAGAGTGTTTCACGAACACAACTGTGTTCACGGATCTGTGTATTTTGGGTTTTTATTATGCATTTACTTTAACTAATGAGAAGTGCTCCAGATAGTGAAGTGCTTTTTTTAAAAAAAAAAATTTCATCTATCAAACCCCAAATGGAACCAAATTGGCATTGGTACAGGAAAAATTTGTCAAAGTAATGTTCACTTAGGCAATATTTCCTCTGTAAATAACAAATTGACACCTTGATCACTCTAATTTTTGCAACCAAGTGCTCAGAGAAGTGCTCCCACCACAGAGACCATTGTAGCAGGTGTTGATCTTGCACCTTCCAGCCTCCCACCAGCCAGCACAGGCACGAGGAGACTCAGCCTGGGGGAGTCTGAGCGAGATCAAACACCAAGGAAGAGATCGGGGCTGCACTGCTCTTCTGGCTTCTTCAACCCCATCTTTTTGGAGTGGAGCAGGAACTTTTTCAAAAATAAAATGAACCTGAAATGTACTTACAGTCCTTCCTGAACACAGCTTCAAATAGAAATGCCAGTTTCCAGGCTCTGAGAGAATGACAAGGTACTATAAACAAAATCCACTTTGTACAAAAAACATAGCAACAAATTTCAGGAGCGAGAGCAGATGTCACTCTGACCCTCCAGGTCTAGATCACAAATGGATTAAACTAATTTTGTAATTTGGTTTTTTTTCAAACAGAAGGAAGGCATGCTTCTTCTCACTGAAGTGGCAGTTGCAGCATCTCTTAAACAAACAGCCCCAGGATTCCATTCCTCCATACAGATCACAACTTCCTTGACTTTCATTTCCAAAGTATCCCCATTCATATCTGTACTTTTTTCCCTCATGATACAGAAACATTTTTTTGCTGAACCAAATCTGTATCAGGCATCAGCAAAGAGCACCACACACTGACATTGGGAAGCAAAGTAAATAACAAACACCAACTTGCATTCTATTTTCATAGGGCCCTTACATTTCCAAAAAGGAAGGTTTGAATTTCAAGAAGCCAGAAAAAAGAGCTGAGAAAGGCAGAAAAAAAATACAATACTAGAAGTATTTTCAGCACATCTGCAGGACTACATCATGCGCTGTATATCCTCAATTATTTCCCAAGAACCTGTTAGCAAGTTTAAAATTTTATTTAGGCATACTTTAACTCAATTTATAGATCCTCTTATCCAAGACTTAATTAAATCAGATCACAATTAGGAGTTCATGCCTGTCAGTATTTATCATCTTACTTAGGAGGGAGATAAAACCCAAATAACGTAGCTTTAATAAACTGATGGTCAGACTGAAATGAACCCAAGGAAGCTGCTCATTAAACAAGAGACTTCCTGTACAGCAACACAGACAGCTTACTTTTATTTTTCATTTTTTTCTTTTCATTTTACTTCTGCAATTAACAGACCTGGGGAAAAGTATTTTTGATTACACACACACCCCACCACGGGTCTTCTCCTTTCAACAATTCATCTGCAATTTCTATTTGATTCTGCTATTATCACTGCAGAAAGTTAATTACTTAGCAACACACATCTGACATCACTTACGTCAGAGGTTTATTCAGTGCAACACCTTTGCTTTGCCACTGGACAAAAAAAATTATTTGCTTGAAAAATGCAAACATTTTAAGGCAGTATCAGCCAAATTTTCCATGATCTTGTTGCAGCAATCATCTTACCAGGTGTCATGATACCAGTAATTCTCTTTGGCACAAAATAAAACACCAGGCCCACGGCTGGGCACTCCTCATTGTTCTGCTATTTCCAGGGTGATGAGATCTGCTCTTAGTGACTTTTCCAGATAGCAAGAACAAGACTTCATCAGAACTGACGATCTCCCACCACTGTAGAGTGCCAGGCTCCCTGACCTTGTAGTCATCCTGTTCACCCACCCCTTGCCCAGGATGTCACCTCTCAGTGAGCCTGAAACAACAGCAAAGCTCCTTTCCTCCAGCTGGAGAGAGCAGGGCATTGCTACCCGAGCAAAGAAAAAAAGAGCAATAAAGTCCACTCCAATTGCTCTAATGCTTTGCTAGCTGCCCTTCTGAGGGGCAAAGCGGGCCAGCAGCAAGGTCCCTGTGCTCACACAGACACTCTCAGAGGTGGCAGGTTTCAGACAAACACTGTGGTTCACCACAGGAGTCACACTTCCCGTTAAGTGCTCCTGTGGGTATCACTTGAAGCACATCATTTGCATTAACCCATTAACCTAAGAGAGAAACTGCTGCCAGCATTCTGCAGTTCACCAACTACAGCAGTACTTGAGTACATCGTGGCAATAACCCCAGAGGTATCACACCTTTTGGACCACACCACGTTCTTAATGACACCTGTCAATATTTTGATAACGAAGTTAAACAGCAACAGCATAAACAACAGAACAATAAAACATTCATTATGCCATAATCACAAGTCATAAGGGAAAACAAATATTGGTTCCCCCAGATCTCAAGCAAACCATTACTTCATACAAAGCCAGATTTCTGAAAAAAATAAGTTGAACTGTGCCACATTTTCTCATGCCTCAAAGGAATTTGTATTGAAGTTCACTAATGTTTAGCATTTTATCCCTATTTGCTGTGGATTTTCACAGTATCTGAAAGCACTGTGGCTCTCCAGGCTTCCATTATAAGAAAAATTCAACAGCTTTACTTACGCATTAGGTTGTAAATGTGCTTTTCTGCAACATGTTCCGTAAACAGCTTTATAAGGTCATCTTTTAAGTCTCTGTTAAGCTTGGTTTCTATGTAAAATTTATTCTGGAAAATAAGACAGAAGTTTTCAAGTTTGTTTCTCATAATAGCAAATAAAGTAAACTTTTTTTTCTCCCTGAATAAAAACAGTTCAGAATATTAAAGCTGTAGAATATTCCACCTGTAAAGTATTTCCTTGGTGACTGCATTTAAACTCAACAGAACATTCCTGTACAACAAAAAACCATTGGTGACAAACCTACTTATATACAGCCATACATATTTATTTTGTTTTCAGTATCTACAGCTATATCTCCATATGGATCCAGACTGGAGAGCTTGTACACAAAATACTTCATTTTAGAACTTGGAGAAATTTTATAAATTCTCTTAACACCAAAATTCAGCTGGACATCATGTTTGTAATGAAAGAAAATACATTTTTCCAATGACTAAAAGCAATTAAACCAATTAAATAGATAGATTACAATAATAAATCATCAGCACAACTACCTACTTCTGTGGTTCATTGACAATCTCAGAGGACAGCTACTCAGAATGAATCAGCTGTGGAAATAAGTGATACATACAAATCTACACAAAAGTGAACTACATTAAAATTTTTAGGATTCCATTACTTTGACCCATTCAGCATTAATAATGAATTCATCTCTTTGAGGGAAATTCAGAGATAATTCTATTCATGAGTTGCTCGAGGGCCCAAATACCTAATGTACTATTGGATAACAATGCTCCATTTCCAACCTGCAATTAATAGCAAGATTTCTTGTCTGTGTTTTATTCATAGACGTGTTTTAAATGCCAGGGGGAAAAATTGCTTTGAGATAAATCTCCTATCATTAAAAAGCTAGCCTGGAAGTGGAATAGCTGAATTAAGTAATTTGGACAAATGGTGCAATAGAGTTAAACAGATAATCTACCAGAAAATCAACTCAAAAATAACCCACAGGAACACTTGCCTGAGACATTTACTAAGAAGAAGGGATATCTTAAGGGAGAAAGGTTTTCCCACACTTTAAATCAAGTTTTTCTCCTGTTCTAACTAAAGCATTTAACAAAACTGGAACAAACTCTCAGAACAGAGAGCAATCCTCATGTTTTTGTGTGAGACCCGTTCTCTTGGCCATTACCAAAACTACAAACACACAATAACAATCTGTCCAGGCAGAAACCCCTTAAACTTTTGAGGCAAACACTGACCAGCAGTTATTCACCTTTGATAAAGATTGAACCTGGTAGAACAAAGGCAATCTGAGGGCTGAATACATGCTCCTATTGTAGTTTAAGTTTGTTGCAGTGATGGACAACAACCTTAAAAGGTGGGGTTTTTTTTAATTTGGTAAACTTGCTGCTGGTGGTTCCCTCCCTGAAGGTATCCTGCCTGTAGAAGTTTTATCAAGGACTACAACTCGGTTGTTTCCCATCACCTGGGCCTGTGCACAGAGATTGAGGGAAAGGCTCTGCAGACAGAATAACCTCATTAGAAACAGACTAACTTACTTGTAATGGTTTTGATCAATGGTGAATTGCCATTGCAACAGAAACCCACAGCAACTAAAGATACACTTGGATGAAGTGTTAAGCTACACACCACACTACAGCCTTTCACCAGACCATTTTCCTGAACCATTTTGCACAAGATGGGCAAACTATGATGCTTCATTTTGCTCAGGGGCTGGAAAGCCTAAACTTTTAATTCTAGTAATTTCACTAGAAAAGCAACCAAAAAAAACCCCACAACTCAGCAGTTACAAGACAGTACAAACGCAGAACAAACATAAAATACTCTGCACATTTGCTCACTTGGAAACACCTTTCCAAAAAGATGTTCCACTTGTGTGAGCTTAAATAGACAATGAAAAAGCATCTAACTTAAGTGCTTCATTTCCAATCCACAGTGCTGAAAGGAGAGAGCAGAAGAGCTGTCACCTTCCCCATTCTTGTTACGGGTAAATCAGGAAGATTTTCTGTGCAACACGTCACTACCTAGGCTGTGCCAGTATTTCTTGAAAAATGTCTCAAGTCACATAAAGGTCTAACTGACAGCTAAAAGGTAAGCAGATGTGAGTAACTGGGCAAGTCAGGTATGATACAAACATTAATTCTACAAAACACCTTATGATAAAGCAATCTGGCAAATCTTGAAAGATAAAACTCAGTTAATATTAAGAGGAGATCAGTAAGTACTTGAAAGAAGAAAAAACAGTATATAGGAATGCTTATCACCTCATACTTGCATGCACCTGTGTATACAGACACACACAAAATGCCCTCTAGCTGATAAGCAACCAAGTGCAATACCAGTGCAGTACCAGGGATAACAATATGCTGCAGGCAATGAAAAAAATTTTAACTATCCCAAAACCACAGTGCTCACAAATGTTAGGCTCATATAATTTGATAAAATAACAGATTTTCAGCTGTATCTCGAAGTAAAATGAAAAAATGAGATTCTATAAGAAAAATACATCATCTAAAGTTTATTTTTTATTCAAGTGGAAATATTTTTTCATTCATGTGTGTAGCATACTGTGATACGTACAACATGTAAGCACCCAGAATAATCTCACTTAAATTTATAAACCAGTTTTCTGCTAGGAATAAAGCACTGTGTATTAAGCTGACTTCCAGTTTAATTTTACCTTCAGTTACATCCCTGAACTTCTGAAGGACCCTAAACCCACAGAATCTCAGAGGGTCTTTTGGCCTCCGTGCTTTTCTCACAAATCTGCTGCAGCAGCCTAAGACTGAAAAAACCCATCACCACATGAAAAATCAAAGTACTCCCAGCAAAAGAAGGAAAAACTCCCTCAGTTGCAAGGTCAGCCCTCTCAGCCATTCCTCCTGATAAGCTTGGAAACACCCCTTGGTCACCACACACACACACAGAGTAAGAAATCACCTTTCCTGCTTTGGTACGTATCAGGAAAGGAAAGTGCTGCTGCTGCTATAAAGACACACAGGACTAAGCCTAAGACAAAATACTATGCCATATTCCAGTTCTACATAAAAGCTTTAGTTTTTCCTCAGCTTCATAGATTTTAAAAATATTTAAATGCACATTAAAAGTTCTCCTAAGCAACAATATAATTATCCTTTCAGAATAAAGTCCTCAAGCAACTCAACAGCCTTGGAAACTCCTGATTAAAGCAATCACAGAGAAGGAAAGCCTCGTCACCTCTGACATAAAGGCAGAGTTTAACAACTTAGTCCACTTCAAAACTTTTTGAAATCTATTAAAGTAACTGCAAAGCTGTAATTTAGACTGTAGAGTAATTAGGCTTTCACCTCTTGCAGTTGTTTTTCAATTGTACTTTTGGACCGAACAGAGGAAACTGTTGTTCCTGTATGAGAAAACTTGATTGGACACTACAATGTAAGACTGCAAGAGTACATGCACATAAAAGTAGTTCTAAATGCATACAGAAAAAACTAAGAAACACAAACATTTTTCATCCTGACTTCTCTAGAGATATTTCCCACATCATGCACAACACCGATTAATAAATTATTTCAGTGAAAAAGTTTGACAGCTGATTTGCCATTAGCCTTATAAACCAGCTACACAGCTGAGCCAAGTCAGCATTGCTTTTGGCAGCAAGCAGAATCAACAGGCAACAGAACCAAATAAAAGGGCAGCTTAGAAAACACCACAAAGGCAAATTCCTCTTTTAATGCAACAAATCTGTATGGTAACACTATGCCAAAATACTGTAGCAAGTTACCTAAATTCACTGAAACACAGAAGATCCTTCTAAATCATACTGCTTCCTACCAATCAAAAAAACTTTGAAGAGTTTGAGGCTTATTCAATCCTTTTTTTTTTTTTTTCACTGCTAAGTGATGCCAACACAAGGACAGTTTCTGAGAAAAGGATAAATTTCAAGCTTAAGTTACTCATTACCACCAAAAAAAAGGCAATAAAACTTTTGGTACTTTGACAAAAAGGATGTAAATTATTGGTTTCTGAACCACTCCAAGTATGCCTGACAATGCTATGAACATTATTTTGTCTTCATCCATCCAACACTCTAAATTGCTTTATCAAGTAACAAAGACATTTCCAAGACATATTTCTTCTTGTTTTTTCTGAATCTGTTCTATCTGAAAGCAAAAAACAATCATCTCCACAACCTGCCCAAACTAAGAAGCCAAAACTTTACAAGTCAATAAATTATCTCTGTTCAAAAAGATATAAATAATGAACTATTTGAGATGGCTTTTTTCCCATCAAAATCAGAACCATTCTCCCCACTCCCAGGAAACAAGTATTAGGGCACAAACCAATTGCAAAACTCTGCATTTAAAAAGCACAGCTTCCCCTTCCTCTCCCTATACAACTTGATCAGTACTGTTAGGCAGGCACCAAAACTAGGCATGAAGCATAAGTTTTACATGTCAAAAAACATTATAGCTGCATTTTATTCTTTTCACTTTCAGTCAGCATCTTGTGTATGGACATATTCATTTGAAAAGAATTTTCTAAAACTTACCATATATATGAAAAGAGGCACAATGCTCTGCAATGCTCCCATATACTGTCCAAGAGCTACGTTAAATCTTTCAATATAGAGATCTGGAGGGCTGGCCTGCAAGAAACCGTAAAAGTCAGGTTGTAATTTGAACAAGAGAAAGATCTGGAACAGCATGGGCTATGCTTTCATAGCAAACTCAAACAACTACAAAGGATTTGATACACTAGGTCCACACAAAGCAAGCCACACATCATTCCAGAGTTTCTGCTCTAACTCCCTCCAGCAAAACCAATCTCCCTTCAGTAACTAGGTTTTGCCTAGGACTACACGTCAGTGCTGAGCACAAGGTCCATTCAGTAAGAAACACAGTGAGCCTGTAACAAACTGACATTTAGCATATGCAAATTAAAACACTTATTAAAGACCAGGGCTTTGTTTTGAAAGCACCAGTTGTCATGCCTAGAATCCATACCCAAATCTGCACAAGTGCTGCAGTGTGTTCCCATCCCCCTGAGCTTTTACTCCACAAGAGCAGGGTGGCATTAAGCTGCAGCTTTGCAGCTGAGCTGGCGAGTGGCACATCCTCCAGCTCCAGGGAACACTGTCCTCCAGAGAAAACCCTTCTAAGTTACTGCTGGGTCACCTCAGGCAAGGCAAGTGTGCAGGGGGTTCAGCTGGAGGGACCACAAAGAAGCAACATCTTCAGAGAGAGTTCTGCATGCGGGTCCTGTGCTCCACATCAGGCCTGGGGAAATCCCCTGACCTGCTCCAGCACACGGCATCCCTCTGGAGCCCCAGCCTAAACTTGGCTACACAAAATCTGAATGTGCCATTTTCTGGGTACAATACCCTATTTCTCAAAGAAGGGGATAAGGAAGCTTAAAAGATCTGTTCAGCAGCAAGTGAAGTTAAATTGAGAAGAGAACCAGAAAAATGGGAAGCACTAGCCACCGTTTCTGTTATGATATCCATTTGGAGGCGTGCAGGGGAGCATTCAGAAGTGCACTTAGACGCCCACAGATGGAAGCAGAGCTACAGTAGCACGTTCCTCCACTATCCACTTCCCCACCCCAATCCTTCCCCATACACTGCTCTGCCTCTGGCCCAACCCCTGCTTTTGTCTTCCCAGAGGGGCTGGGTGGCTGCCTGAGTTCCTACTGTTCACAGATAGAGATACACTTGTATAAACCCAAGGGCAAGGTGTTGCTTGTTAGTGAGAAGCAAAACTTCTCTTCCTCTGCACTGTTTTCCCCTCTGACAGCACCAAGCCAAAAGAAGATGGAGAATACAGCAGTAACTGGGACCTTGCAAGAAAACGAAGATTTTCCTAAAGCCAAAGAATCTGTGGCATGAGAAAGACTCAGGGCTTAGCTGCATCCCGACCACCTTATCAGAACTTAAAGCGATCTTCACAAACATTTTCAGTCTTTGTATGGACACTCACAGGGGCCCTAAGAGAACAGTTAAAATTTATATTGATATTTTGCTCTATTAAGTATTCTAAATTTATGAAAGGGGTTTTTTTCCTTTAAAATAGCTTCTTTTGCCTCCCTTCTTAATATGCTTAATGAACACGTGGGTAATTTTCACAGCAAACACCAATACAGAGCAGACAGTTCAGAAAGGAAAGCAAAACTGGCAAAGGAAGAAAGAGTGTTATTCCATATGCAGTTGCCAAAGGCTGTACGTGGTTATTCCTCATTTTGATCATAAGGTTTTAATCTTATTGCAAATGCAGTTCTCAGGGGTGGCCAAACAAATTTTAGTTCAAAATGCCAACAACGTATAAAAGTGGCTATGAGCTCTAAGGACTCCCTTTCATATATAGCTACATATATAATTTGTTGCAAACAACATGCAATGAAATCTGCGTTTCTAAGCAGTATGTATTCCTGCTTCACTCCTTTTCAACCTCAACTTTAAATATGGTTATACCCTCTGATTTGTATACAGCTTCTAAGATTAAAGAAAAAGGAAAATTCTACTTGAAAGAACACGTCCGACATAAGGAGAACATAGCCTGACACAGGGCACCACTCTTCTCTCGCTGATAGATTGCCATTTCATTAAAAAAACAAAACAACAGTAAAGCCAACAAAAAAAAACCCACAGAAGGTGTCTGGGCAGTGCAGACTTAATCTCAGGCAGTGCATGCAGCCAGTCTGCCACACTTTTGACAGAGGACATAAGCACTGATTCTTTTTTTCTCCACTGCAGATGAGAAGCCTGCTAGCTCAGCTCCCAAAGCCCGTGTCACAGTAAGGGAGGCTGTTTATGAGGGAACAACATCTGCACACCCAGCTGTCTCCTGAGAATGACCTCAGAAGCCCTTTAATAGAAGGATACCTGGGAGCTGTCAACCACCACCACACCTTGCAATCAACTGGAAAACAACTGCTCTGGATAAAGACAAAAAAAGCTAAGAGGTCCTGACAGCTTCAGAGGAAGCACTCACTAGTGTCAGGCAGATATCAGGCCTTGGTTTTAACCTCTGCAATGCAGAAATCATGGTGGTGTCTGCTTTATCAGCATGAAATGTCATTTTTCAGTTTTATTCTCCTGAGAGCGTTTCACGTCAAGCCACAACAGCCAAGACATTAACAGCGATGGACAACAAAAAAAAAGAAAAAAAAAAAGCAAGCTTGACAATCAAACTCTGCTCAACTAAAGCTTGACTTGTAAATACCAAAATACCCAAGCCAAAGAGAAATCAGTAATGGTATTTTCACAGTTCACCTATGAATTACTGTAATCTGTGTGGGGAAAACAGAACCATCTGTTTTCTGTTCATCACAGCGTACAGCTGCTCCAAACTGCCAGACTGAAATCAATTACTTGCTTGAGCACAGGATCTTTCTCCACATCTCTACATTCACATTTATAGGACAGCAACTGGAGGTGGATTAGTTCTATATAAACTGCTTGAATTTTGCAAACTAAAAAGCAGCACGTAGCACCAAATTAATGAGCAAACAGAAGATGCTAAGATTTTTATTTTAAGTGGTCATCATTAGAGCATAACTTGCATTTAAAATCTATACTTATTCACATATAGCTATTACAAGGAAAAAAACCCAAAAAACTGCTTTGGCTGACACTTTTTACTCCTGGTCCTAGTCCAGAAAAAGAGAACACATACATTCAGCTGTTTAAATTACAAGGGGAGGGGCAGAATTAAGCATGACATTTACTTCTTACAACTCCCCAGCAACTATTAAGTCTTTAAATCCACTCCTATCTTACCTGAGGGATGTGTTACAGAAGCTATTCAAAAATACAAAATACACACTTCTAGCCTAAGGTTTTCCAGGAAAGAAGAGGATCCCTCATTCCTTCACTCCTCATCCTGAATCCTGTGAAACTGTCAATTCAGGGGTTTTGGGGGTGTTTTTTTTGTAAGTTTGTTGATTTTTTGGATTGTTTGAGGTTTTTTTAAAACATTCTATAAAGGCAGGCAGTTAAAATCCTCTCCTACATTTGCTCTTATCTACCACTAATAAGGTTAAGAACAGTTTTCCAGCAACAACTGTATTGTGTGTCTGTCCACAGGAGCATTGAATGTTTGGTTGGATTTCTCAAACTCTGATGCAGTTGCATTTGCTCAACATCTTCAGCTTGGTTGTGAGTCAACTGCTTCTTAGAATAAAATACTATGGCTGCTGTTTAAAAGCCGATGCTAGAGACACAGTTCATCTCCTCACACACCACAGTGGACATTTCAGCACCAACAGAAATGAGAAGTTACAAGAAAACACATTTGAGAAAGGATGACATACAAGAGATAGTCAAAACAAGCAACTGGAGACCCTGCATACTGAATCACCCTTCCCTTATTTGGAATCTAATATGTAGGCACTTCAATGCACTTGTGGGCAAAAAAATACATATGTGAAAAAGATCTGGGTTTTTTCATCTTGAAAACCAGTCTCAATATCACTCTTAAACTGAACATATGAAATCAGAAGGCAGCTGCTGGCTCAAGACAACTCGGAAATGGCTCACAAGAAAGAAACAAAGTTCTCTGCTTGAGGAACACAAAACTAATCTATTTATGAAGAGTCATCCAGCACAATCAGCAGTATGTTTAGTAGAGTTTACACTCCTATGGTGAATGGGCAGTTCCATTTTCCTGGGAATATGCTCACTGCCAAAATGCCAGCACATATGCTGCAGCATCTCTCCCACGCCTGCCAAGTGAAAAGGGAGAATGGCTATGACTACACAAATTAACCTGTTATTCATGTAAGTGGTCTGAATCTTCTAAACCACTCTTTGTTCTTTCTCAAGAAAATATAATTTGTTTACCTTGCCTTGCAATGTATGTGATGCCCAGGTCTACCCCACTAGACATGGGTATTATTAAAACTTTTTACAAAAAACAGACATCAAACCAAAGCACAACTGATTCAAAGGCTGTCTTCCTAGTCAAGCCTGCACTCAAACCTGTTCAAAGCTGTACAGCCTCATGACACTTTCTCATGTAACTGTCTTACAGCAGGTTAGCAGGTGTGGGCCATGCTCCATTCCCATTCTACACCCTTGTAAAGCAAAAAGACATTGTATCTAAAGGCCATCAAAACCGTTTAGCAGTAAGAAATCTTCAGAAGTTTTTCTATCTATTAAATATATATTAATTTGTGCTGTATTTACTTACATCGTTCTGTAATTGCATCAGGGTCTGCAGCCCCAGTGTAGTGTGACAAGGCACTAAACAGAGCTGCAGGACTACAAGCCTTTCCAAAAAGCTGCAGGCAAAAATGCTTCTCAGCTTAAGTTGCTTATGGTAATGTCATTTTTAATGGCAATTCTGGCAATATGGTCACCCCTACTACTTAAATTAAAAGCTATCTTTTTGATGTCCACACATAAAGATACAAGCATTTATAATGCTTCTGATTTCCACCATCTGAGTTCAAATCATCCATTTGATCTGATTCAGTTCAGTGGGATTCGCAGCAGTAAAGGCTTGTTTCACAAACACACACAATTAAGCAATGTTCTCCCAGCAAAACTGATGGATAAATACCTACAGCTCTGAATATTTGGGTTTGGTTCTTTCCCCTTTTAAATATTACGGACTAGATAAATGCCCAGTCTGCATCTCCTCTCGAAGAAATGAACTGTTGATATTAACAGATGGCCCAAATGGACTCCAAGAAACACCACTGATTTAACATAATTAGTAAGAAAGAGTTAGAAAATCCAAGTTCTCAATTTCCATTCCCCACCTCTATTTCTGATCTTTTCTAAAGGCAGAGCATATAGGAGGCAGATTTGTTTTCTATGTAAGTCTTTGAGAAACTACTACATCTACAGATATTATTTCAGGGAATCAACTGATTTCAAATTACCAGAAGTAATTTAAGTGTTACTTCTATGCTACAAGAAATAAGCATGACTTTTGAAGTAGTCTCCCTGTATTTCCTTCAGCTACCAAGTCAGATAATGCCCATACGAACAGTGTAGTAAGAATCGGCTTCTTCACATGGGTGGAGCACATAACCTGGCCTCCCAGAAGTACATTACTAAAGCCTAATCATGCCTTCATTAGCAACCTGATTTACTAAGTGTACACAAAAAGCAGCCACAGATGATGTTGCCAAAAGTTGTATTTCACAGACTGGCATAACTGTTCCATTACAATACAACTCTTTATAAAGGTAATGTAATCACCAGTGTACCTTGGAAGGAAAGAAAAATACATCTGCGAAACAATCTGGAGTAAAATGACCTTAAAGTGTAAATATCAAGAACTGCTATGAGATGGTCCCCTGTATATAACTCTGCCCACCGTTAGAAATTCAATTTTACCAATCCCTCAAAGCAGTACCTGGATGCATTTTTATGGCACCCTGACTATATGCAAAACCCACAGGGTAAACACGACAAGCCACTTAAGCTTCATTACACAACTGTTTCTAAAAGACAAATAAAGTAAGGAAGTTCAGAACCTCATGTGAAGATTGGAATAAGGCATTTGTTTTAATCAGATTAGTGTTTCAGAAAGAGTAGGGGCAGGAGATGACCGGCTCCTCACCACTGGCTGGAAACTCCATATAATCACAGGGGACAAGGGGAAGGTAAACACAAGACAGCAAATAAGACAGGAAAAGGCAAGGAAGGAACAGATTGTCCACAACAGGTATTGCTAAGCTATATTTGAAAACAGATGACAACAGTGCCTCCTTTAACTCTGTGTGTGTTTAGGTGTGAATGTGCCATAGCAAATACACTGGGAATGCTGCTCGCTTAGATTCTTAAGTACATTAGATTCACAGGTAAGACAGGCCTGTAAGCGAGTTACTGTTTTGCTTATTGCAAATTCTATACAATCTTTTATTAAATTGTTTAAATTAGGCTATTTATTAAGTGCTGTTAAGTTCAAATGCTGTTAAAACCTTTAGGCCTAAACTGCTGGTCAAGTCGGAGGCTGAGTTTGGCAAAGGGATCCACTCTGAATCTTGTGACTTATTCTGAGGGTCTCCATCATTCCTTCCTATCCTTACCCTTTTCCTATTCCCAGCCACCACACAGATCATTTCTGGGTGATTTTGGGTTTAGGCTGCTTGATTTTAGTCTGATTTTTCTCTGTGTGCTTTAAACGTGTAGTAGTAATAGTGTGAACCTTGACAATGAACTCTGCCATGCTTTCACTTAATATTAAAAGCTGCTTTTCACGATACCTTTACCAGGGGTTCTTTGAGAACCCTAAAACCCTCATTCAGGACTGATTCCCATGCACATTCTCCCAAGGAAACAGCAAGTGGGACAACGCTTTCATACACTGCACCGACTGGTTTGATAGCCAACAAGCCAAAACGCTGAGAAGTTGTAAAGATTAATATCAGGCAGGAAACCTTTCTGGCGTTGCACAACAAAGACTATAAACCTGCAGGTCCTGGGGGCCAAACAGCAGACATGCAAATTATCTACCAACACCAGTGACTCCTCAGTGCAGTCATGTTCATTATAAAAAAATATAATTCATCATCATTAAAAAAACCCCCACAAACAGAAAACAACAGATCTCTTTTTCTCTCTCCTCTAGATAAAAAAACGGTGCAACATGACAAATAAATGGTTTTCAGCTCTCAATCATTTCACAAAGGAAGCACTGACTTCGTTCTAACTAAAAGGAAAATATTCCACTGCACCTGCACACAAAAGCTACGTTTGTAACAAGCCAGCTCAAAGCCACAGCACATTCTGATTGTCAATGCTTTGAGTACTTTCCAGCATCTTTTGCTGAAGAGATATGTAATGGGTAGAGTGCTTGATGTTATATTACTTTACCAGAGTGCATAAGAATAAATTAAGCCAGAAACACTAGTGCCTAATGCAAATACAGTTTTACTCATTTTACAGAGAGATGTATTTAATCTGAAAGCATATGTTTGTGTATCCACCCTACCTCATACATCTGAATGACTCAGCAATTACCCACAAAAACAGCTGACATTATTTCAAACCACAGCATAATGAACCATGTCCATTACCAGTGAAATGTTTCCAAATACAGCATCCTAGAAAAATCATCTGTATGCTACAGGCTTCACAGATCTCAAGACAAAAGGAAACAAGTTAATTTGTGTTTTCTGCAGCGACATGTTATTTTTTTTAAGCTGACAAAATCCAAAATTCCAATCAACTAAGGAATTAGGGAGATTGAATTCTCAATTACTGTAAGTTCCACATGGCAAAACCCAGTCTTAACTAATGCAGAGAAGCTGGTCAGACATCAGCTGTAGGAAAGGAAAGCAATCCTAGCTCAGTGTGTCTCCATAGCAGTCTGAAGACAGGATCATTAACTTACAGATACAGTAATGAGAGAGCTGGAAATGGCTTGGCATACAGGAGGCCCCATATCAGCCTGATGACAAGCAATTAATCTCATCTAAATGTACCATTACTCAGCAAGCACTGTTCACTGCTCTTCACCCAATGTCCAACACGCAGAAATACACCAGCCCAGCCACATTTTCCTACGGCCTCTGCCACCACTGAAAGTAACTCGAGCTGAAAAGCTGCGAAACAAACCTTCAGGAATGCACAGGGCAACAAACACCAACACCACACAAGCTGTCCTGCAGTCTGGAAAAGCAGAAGTCACACAGGATGACCAGGGACTGTTTGAGTGTGCCGGCACAGTGCCTGGGACACCCAGCTCAGGACACCCGAGTGTCCATGTGTCCATCACTCTGCTGACTCCAGCTGAGGCCAGCTGCTCAGACAACACATGCAGGGAGGGGGGAAATAAATATATATAGGGAGTTTCTGCAGTGAACGCCCCGAAGAGAGAATCCAAACTCCATTAAGACTAAATCCATGCAAGAGCAAGTCTGACCAGTCCCCTGAGGTGCTCCCACTTTTACTGCTTGGTATCTGGGTTTTACAGGTTTGGCTGTTGATGAGTGGTTCCTGTAGGAGACAGATTGCTCTGGCATGTTGGTTACATGCAGACATTCTGCAGCCCACTTGCCATTTAACTGTTATACTGCTATGCAAAGAAGGTGCTGGCCTGTCCAGAGAAAGACACTGCATTTGCCTGACATTTCAGTTTCCATAACCATGTGTTTTCTGACACACACCAACATTGCTGCTTATACTGGGCTACTTTTGCATCTCTGAACATTAAAAGCCAACAACTTGCATCAAGTCATAGCTTGCCAAATAAACAGAACTCTTAAATGTTGCTGGCAGGTGAATGAGGTTATGTCAGAAAGCAAAACACCACAAACTGTGCAATAAAAGGATTCACATATATAGGTTTTTTTATTGTTTGCCTCTGTGAACCAGAAACTTCCAAGCAACTAACATTTACAAAGTAATTTGTTGTTGTTGCTAGGATAAAGATCTAGAACTGCATTTTCAACATAAACCCCGAGTGACTGAATGTCACCAAAATGTATTAAGATCAAAGAAGTATCAGGATAATAAAATACATTGTAGTAGAGTATTTCTTAAGAGTACATTTCACAACCCACAGCTAAAACAGTTTCTTTATAGAACAATTTTTTGAGGCACGTGAGTTTTACCTCCAGGAGCTCAAAAAGATCCATTTGTCATCCAAAAGCCAAGTCACATTCACACGTCAGACAAAACTCACATAATGCACACAAAGATGGTATCGTGTTATATTACAGGTGTGTCTAACCTACATAAGGAAGCTTTTGCAAGGCTAAGATTGCATTAAACAGTTGTCTCAATTATTCTTTCAACAAGCTGATGTTCAGAAGGCAGCCTTGGTTTTAGGCAGAATTATTTAGGCTCATATGTGCTAAAGGAAACTTTAAAATCAGATGCCTCAGTTTTGGGACTTAAGAGAAAAGAGACAAGGACTAGCACGGATTAAAGAATTTGGGGTATTTCCAAACCGAAATCAAACTAAAGCAGTGTATTACCATGGGATATATCAGAAGAACTGGCCAAACCTGTATAGCTGAAATGAATCATAGTTCTCACAAACAGGAGAAAAAATGCACAGGCTGCACCAGCTCAGCAGAACCAAGGGAAGGCTTTATTTTAAATACTATGTTCACCAACTCCAAGCAATTTTTACAGAACACTGAGGCTGTCACTCCATGTAGAATAAAGAGAACATAGAAGAGAAAAGAAGAAAGAACCTAGCAAATACTATGCCTATTAAATGCTGGATGGTTATTTTTCTTTATAAGGAAAGCCACAAGAGGAAAACAGTGCAACAAAAAGGACATCAGAGAGATCATAGTGCTATATATTTTGGTGAGAATGCACGTTTAGCCAGAAATATCTGATGCAGTTAAAGCATTAAGAGTGTTTTGGGCTGACAGAAATTAGTTATCAATGTGTTAGAAGCACTGAAGAAGCTGCTGTAGTTTAGAGTTTCTTTGTATTTGGCATCTCTACTTCATGCACTGCAGGTGAGTACGGAACTCAGACACCAGTTATGGAAGTGAAAAAAGCTGCAGGGAAAAATCAAGCAGTGTTGCTGCTACAACAGTGACAATTTCAAGTACATATATGGAGATTCTAGTCTAAAAGGAATGTTCAACAAGGAATACACATGAAAACAAACATGGATGCACAAATAAGATGCAGAGAAGGATAGGGATATACAAACTGTATATATTAGGACTGCTGTAAACCACTGACATCTAGAGATAGGCAAGAAAAATGCAGAATAAGCTGTAACAGAACTCCATATGCAGTAATTCTTAAATTATACTTCACAATCTATATTTAATTCACTTAAATTTTTTCCTTTAGATTTTCCCTTTTGTGCTGCTTGTGGCGCACAAGAACCAAACACAGTTTATACACATTTACACAGGAATGGCAGATATTTATCTTGTGTGGTCAGATCATGTTTGACTGAGGTATTTACATCCCAGATTATACTTCCCATTCTCCATTCTTTCATTCTATACCATACATTCAGGTTTAGCCACTGCTCTCCACATGGTTGAGATCTCCAAGGTCTGGCAGTGCCAAACATTTGGATCTAGTAGTTGGTTTTCTGTCTGACAGCCCATTAGTGAATGAAGTAGTAGACAATTATGTAAGTTAATGTAAATCAGTCTCAATAGCAATCCCCTCCACGGGCCACCTACATGGTGCTCTGATACAATCACAGATCCCAGGAAAGAGAGAATTAGATTGTGCAGCTTCTTACCTGCAGCTCCTTTGAGACTCTCTCTAAGTGGTTAGTTATCTTTTTTATTAGGTCACTATACATCTGTTCCGAATGCTGCTGGCATACACACTTATACACACAACTGCAGAAACAAATATAGGAACAAACAATGAACTTACAACAGTTTGCAAGGAAGGGTAACAGACTTCAAAACAGTTTGTTCAAGTTTCAGTTTAGAGGATAATAGAGTTAACTGAATGATTGTTGAACTTTTAAATACAGTCCGAAGCTTGGAATGAGCTCCAGCAGGCTCTTACCGCTCCCCTGGAGGCTCCAGGGTGTCCATCCCATTCCCCCTCCCCAACCTCATTTTAACTCACAATGAGTTCTCTTAACAGTGCACTTCAAAACAGCCAGGACAATTCTGTCAATAGCACATTCCTACTTCTGGCTTTTGTCTCTCCTATGTGGATGAAGTCTCCATTAAAATAAACAGGTTCAACAATTTTATGAATATTCTAGGACAAAATTCTTACTAAAAGAAGGGGAATGCTGACAAGTATTATAGAAGTTGCATCAAAACCATGGTAGCTTTTAAAAGAAATAGGAAAAGTTCTAAAATGACAGATCCAAGCATGTTACTCCACTCTTTGCTACTTAAATTTGAAGAAAATTCTACACTTTCATAATATATAAAGATGCAGAAAAAGAGCAACAAAACTTTAATTCTGCATTCCATGGCTTTGCTGTGTTACCTTTGATTCTTAACACTTTATTGCTCTCATATTGCAATATAACATCTGCAAAATAAGGCTATTCATTGAAGACATATTTACAGCAGTTGTAAAACAAACACATGTATTACTTTCAGCAAGATATTATTAGAGTAGTCATTACTGTCAGGACTAACACCAATACTCATCTGTACCAAGCAGCTTTTACTCCTCAGTCAGCATTCTGAAATTTAGCTGCCAAACCTAAGAGGCCAGGGAGACTTCACCTGGTATCTTGGGCAAGGCACATCTCCTCTGTTCTGCTCCCCTCCCCACTCCTTTGTACCAAGAACTGTGACAGCAAGCAATTTAGGCCAGAGACTGCTCCTTAGCACATGTGTGAACAACTGATTTCCAGGGAGGTCCAGACCCTAGCCTTGAATTCTGCAGGCTTTTAAGGGTCCCAAAAGCCCAAAGCTATGGGACAGCAACATTGTATCTCTGTACCCGAACTATGACTTTCCAATTCTCTGCTGAGAAAGTGGTGCAAAGGCAAACTACAAAGATGGCAAAAGTCTTCTTATTTGGTGAACCATGTTATTTCTTAAAAACCAAAAGACACCCCACACCTCTTGTATTATTGTATTTTAAAAATAACTGAGTATCTGTAGTTTGATGTTATTTAAATATTATCAGTCAAGGTCATCCTTTTTCTTTCACATCAAGTCTACCAATAGCAGATCCTATATCGAGACAAACAACTGCAAAAGATATTTTGGTACAATGCCATTTTCTAAGAGCAAAAATATCACGTTTAGTTTGGATCAAAGAGAGAAACACTGATAAGAAAAGTGAGACTGATATTTGTGACCTCTTACAAAATCAGCCAGCTGGGTAACGACAGCAAATGGCCACAGATTTGTTTGTTCCATAGCTAACCAGCACAGCCACTTCCACAAGTTGACTGCTTTATTTGCATGCAACTAAACTGAATTTTAAAGTACACTTCTCCTTAGTGTTACACACACTATTGCTGCCTCTATTTCTGCAACATGTTCTGTAGTCACACACCAGTCTTCCCATGTACATACGGGGTGTGTTTACATTTTATTTCAACGCTTCTATTTAGAGGTTCCTTCCCCATTTTGAGATCCTGTTTTCAGTTCCTGATTATGGGCTAATTCTGTGAATCATCCTTGCCCTGATATTACCCAAAAGAAGTCACAAGCTTGTTAGTTCTTTAACATAACCAAACACCTTAGGAAAAGGAAGTCCCAAAAAGGACATTGGAGGGTAAGCAGTGGTTGACAGGGATGAATACCCAAGCTCTCTAAGTCGTCCTGAGGAACAGAAAACTGCACTGCACCTGGGAGGCAGTGGAGGCTGCCAGAAGTGTAAGTTAGCTGTGCACGTTTTCCTCATCTCAAACCTTCCTTCACACCTCTCTGACAATTTATCCAACCCTTTTGTAACAGAAAGTGACTATGCACAGGCAGGCTTTGGGCTCGCAGTTGAAAACAGACACTAACGACACTTTGATACCTTACAGATAAACTGGTCCATGGTAAATATCTGCATACTCACCTTGGAAGTTATCTCCCAGCTCTCACTGCTGGGGAGTAGGCACCTACAGCTATCACTGCCCATGCCAAATATAGCAGTCTGCATTTCTAATAATGTATTTTAAGTTTGTATTATGGAAACCATGATTCCTTTAGTCAGCACAAAGACGAACAAAAACACTACTGTATTTTCACCTCAGTTTTACTGTAAAGAAAAAAAAAATATGCAGCTGTTTGAACCACTTCAAGAAACATTCCATCTTTCAGACTAAAGAACTGACCTAGATCTTTAGTCTGTTCTTCCAATCCTAGAAGCAGAGAAGATCTAAATTTCAAGTCTGCTGCAGACCCACAACAATACTTCAAGCAAACATTAAATTAAATTCAGATTTTCAAAAACAATTAATTATCCTTCCCTTGTCAATCTATCTTGTCCAGACTTTCAATCAAAGGAACAGTCTAAAAATATTAACAAAAAAACCAAAATCTATCTCCTGGTTGGAAGAGGCTGTGGCAGAGTAATTACAACCACAGACACAAATTTTTAGAACAAAACTGACACATCAGCTTTACCAGTAAGACTAAACTATGGAAAATCTTTAGCTTTGGTAATAGTAAAATACACGTAACAGATACCCATGCATCATTAGAGTCCTGCACCAAGTGCCGCAGATGTACAGGGGTTATCCAGGAGAAACTCAAAACCCACTAGTCCTTCAGTAAATAAAACTTTTGAGGAGTAGAAAGGTGACAAGGACGAAATCCAGTTATCTGCAAACCATAACTAGGTATAATTAAACCATTAACTTTGCACACCTACTCTTTATCAGAGATGACTTTTGAGAGATACCTTACTGCAGATTGTTTGCACATTGGGGATTTTGAGCGGGGAAGGGTTTTGATTACTTACACTAAAACTGTCTCTCTTAATTCAAATGACCATCTCAATCATGATGATGTCTGAGTCCTGACAAAAGTAGTTCCAAAAGTTTGGAGAGGAAAGAGGAAGTTTATTGAAGTTTTCAACTGGAACAAAGGGGCAAAACTGAACACCTGCCTTTCTTTTATCTGCTTCCCTAATCCAAAGTTTCAAACGGCAGAGATAAAGTGGCTAAGAGCAAGTGGGCATGAGGCAGCAGAGCTGCAAGTCTCTAAAAACAGCCATCAGTGATTGAGCTGGCAGCATTATTCCACAGAGGGCAACACACTCTGGTGAAGAAATACAAGACAGTAGTGCTACAGTTGTGCTGCTGGCAAGGGCCAGGGGTTTTATCAGCATCTTGGCCAGTAAACCCAGCAGCAGTCGCCCACTTCCCACCCTATTCACCAACACTCCGAATACCTGCCACCTACAGAACAAAAATCTCCATTTTAGTTAACCTCTTAAGAAACTGCCAGGTCTCTAAAGCATTCAGCATTCTGGTTTGGAGCAGCAGTGTGATGGGGAAGTAAATCCCCCTCCATCACCAGTACTGAGCACTAGCTTAGCCTGAAGGGCAGTTCTGGTGTGTGATTAGATCCCTTTTAAAACAAACTGCAGCTCCAAGACAGGTACAGCCCAAGCCTTCTTCAGACAAGAATGGAGATACAAAGGAGTGTCCTTCAAACAGCCTGGAACTGCACACGGCTGGGCAAGGGGAGAACACACCAAAGCCACCTCAGGCATAACACACAAATGACAATTTACATCAAAGGACCTTGGCACCAGGTGCTTCTACTTCCTTCTGCACATCAACCACACCAAATTTGTTCCTATTAGATATGATAAAGAAGCCTTTTGACACACTAAGTCAACTGCCTACCATGCCAATCTCTTTGGAGAAAAGGATGCTGAGGCTTTAATAGCTTCCTAGCACATTACACTAAGCAACTGTGATGGGGTCTATTTTAATATTAGTGTTTTCAGCAGTTATGCATTTTAATTCTTTAGCGTTTATCCCTGTTAACACAGTATGTCAAGATATGTATATATTATTCACTCTAACCATTTAAACAGTATTGTATTTCACATAACCTTCCCATTTGTCTCCTCAAAAAGGTACAAAATACAACATATGCATAGGAGGCAAGATCAAATAAACAGTTCATTTTAAAGAAAAAATCAGTTGTGTAGCATTTAAAGTATTTCCTTACCTGTATATTTGTTCATAGGAGATAGGGATGTAGTCACCAGGACTCTGAGTTAAAAGCTGATCTATGGCACTGTCCAACTTTGGCCAATATGTGCTCTTATAGTCTTCAATTGTTATAACATTCATTACTGCAAGAAAAAGACAAGAATAAATTCAGTAACTTCACCTAAAAGACGAGAAGCAAGTGAATGCTCTGTGATTTCACATCACACCAATAAGCAGGCCAAAAAACCTGGGAACAGCTCACTTCCACCAAGACAACCTCATCTAAAACTAAAGTCCAGACTTGAATTTGTATCTTTGTATTTACGAAAAATAACATCAGGAAATCTGCCAAATCAATGCTTGAGAATTTCTCTGGGGCCCAAGTAACAAGGTAAAGCAAACCCCTGGGAGTTCTAATATGAAAATATAATGACAAAAATTTATAAAAAGATTAGTTCACATTAATAAATTATGTAACTTTGTGGCAGTTCGGAATCAATTACTAACATGGCATCTTCACGTTCAGGAGAACAAGCTCTGGCCAAAACTGGTAGTTTTTTGAATAATCCTTCCCAGCAGATGTATTAATTTCACAAGTCTCAGGTGGGACCAGCAGCTTCCTTGGTCTAAAAGCTGATGCAATTCCCTCTGCCTTCAACTGCAGTTAGGCTTCCAGGCAAATTTTTTGAATCTGTATTACAGTTCCCCTCTAGCAGGGACAATTACACTCGTTTTCCAGATAAGGATCACCACGGGGAAGAACAGGAGGTGTTTAAATTAGCGTTCCCCACTGCTCCCTGACCTTCCTTCTTCCTTCCCAACTGCACCCTCTTGCACAATGACTCAGGGTGCCTTCACAGCCACAGAAGGGTTTGGATCTCTCTTTTCAGGGAGCATTTCTGAACCAACCACTCGTGGCTCAGTTCCAACAGGTTCACACCCTCCCTTCAGGGCCCAGGTTCACATCCTCCCTTCAAGGCCGTACTCTCAGCACTACCTCCCTGCCTTGTCACACCACCACAGCTTCATATCACCCACTCAAAAAAGCCCTCAGCAACCAACAGCACCTCAACCAAATCTATGATTTGAATTCAAGCTATGAAATCAAATCAAATCTATCAAAACAGAAAAGGATAAAAACTATCCAGCCCAGGAAATCTACAATAATTTCTTCATTTGAACTCCACATGTGAGTCTGGGCTATACGGAACAGAGAATTAAGATACTTCTCACACCACACAGACCAGTTTAGACACAACACTGGAAAGAAATATTTTGATTAGGGATGACTTTTAAATATACATTTAAATGTAGATTCACTGCTGGGTTTGAGAAGCAGTATTTTTGAAAGGTATTTTCACAAGGGGTTGAAAGGAGCTGAGTGAGTCACTTTTGGCAGCATTGTGAGGAACAATTCTAAGGAAATTGGCAAAACAGTTATGAGTATCATGAGAGAAAAAAAAAGATTATAAAGAGAACATGGAATAGAGAGAGGTGTGAGACAAGGAAGTGTTGGAACTCTCTGTACGAGCAAGTATTACAGATTTCTTTGTTATCTTGTTAGGGTATTTCAGCCAGAAACTTTGGTTAGAGAAAGATGTTAGTGCAGCACTCCTGGCTCCTCTTCATCCAGCTACAGCCATTGGCCCACTCTTGCTCCATAGCTGTTACAGAATCAGATCTAGCCAGCCTCAAGGTGTGTGAGCACTGACCAGGTCCCCACTACCACAGTGCTGCAGGACAGTGCCCCAAGAGCCCAGCCTGCAATCCGAAAGGACATCACTGTTTGCCAACAGGTGAATGAAGGTCACAGGGCTGGGTACACAACCACCAGGATTTCAGTTAACAAGTCCAACAAGTCAGCTCCCCCACTAAAAGCATCCATGCAGTCAGCAACAGCAGAGCACCTCCCTGGCAGTAAACTCAGCCCGTATTCCTTGCCTTGCAATGCCTTGTTTGAGTTCTCATCCCTTACAGAGCCCATGCTCCAGGCACATGTTCTCAGGAGCAGCTCCACATAGTAACTTTACTATTCCTGCTTACACTCAGCAGCAAGACCTGAGCTTTTGTTTTTTACTTTGTTACCCCAAAAAAGATGGGCCCCCACAGAACCACTCTGTTCCACAGAAAATATTACACTAAAGTCAGCATAAACATTAGACCAAGTCTTGCTTTAAGGTTTCAATGTATGGTCACACCCACATCTGGTTTAACACATTAAATGAGCCCTACTAATTTGAAAAAAAATAGTCAAGTAAGAATCGAGAACACTGCAAAATAATTTTACCAGGCTGTTGAGATTTTTTTTTTTTTTCACAATATGGGAAAAAAAAACAGCAGCAGACAATAAGGTCTGCCCATTAGACACGCTGCACAGGTAAAGGACAAAATGCTTTAATGAGCAGCCCCATGAGACTTGCATAGAAAATGTACTGATAAATTCACAGTAACATTCTAGAAAAGCTTCACTCTCATTCAAAAGTCTCTTACAAGTACTATGTAATTTGATTTCCACACTTCAGTTCTGAAACTAAGCCAACCACAATATTTACACAGCTAGAAGTCCAAGACTATAAACTGAACAATCACTATTTTTATTCCTCTAATCTAGAAAACAAAGTACTTTAAAATTTTAATAACTCTCACAAGTTAGTAATGTCCTTTTTCTCCTGGCAGTGCTTACACACACTAAAGTGAAGGGTGGTGTAAAGCAAGATCTTCCAACTAAAAATTCTGCAAGAACAAGGTCGAGACCAGGAAGGAAGGAATCACACAGATCCTTAGCAAGGAAAGACAGACTGCCCTTTAAGTTTTTACTTTTCTATCTTTTTAGGATGTCATCCTTAAATGCTTATCCCTACATTAGATATTCAAGATTTAAAAGGATTTGCCCAACAGCTTCCACTCCCAAACTGAAATTTAGTTGGCTTCTGGGAAGTGACACTGATATTTTGTAAGCAAGCATGCTAGAATGCAGGATTTTATCCAACTCAAGCAAGTTTGGGGGGGTGGGGCTGGGAGAGAAATCAGTCTGATAGAATCGAAAGAAGTCAGTATTTTCCAGAGAATTCAGATTTTCCAGAGAATTATTAAAGAATTCACAAGTAAAGCTTGAGCAACAACTGCTGCTTTTCCATACACAAAAAAGTTCAAAAGGAAAACTTTAAGTGAAATGCAGCAGTGAAACCATTTAAGTAAAAAAGAATATGCATGAGCTATCATAGCCTAGATATATCACTATTACAGTCGAAATGGAAACACTGGCTGCTTCAAGCTACCAAATTCTTTGATATCAACTTCAATGAAAAGAATGGTAAAATCCACTAAGACTAAAAAAAAAAAAAAACAAAAAAAACCCAAACTACCAAGAGTAGGTATAGATCTCCCATGAAACTGGTAATAAAACCTTACACACATTCACTTTTTCAAATCTGTAGCTAAAAAGCAAGAGACAGAGCAGGATGGCTGATCCAACATACTGCCGAGTATGCAGACATCAGTGATAATTATCTGTCATTTGTTCTGGTAATAAAAATTAAAGAAAGCAACTAAGCATCTTTCAGAAGCTGTATTTCATCTCACCAAGTGACATAAACGAAACTTCACTGCTCAATTAGCAGTGCACCCTACAATCCTCAGTATTTTGCTAGAGTGTACAAACTCTTCAGGCAGCTGTCCAAGACTCATCTACAGACTGCGGCCCTGTGCTTTCCTTCTTCTCAGCCCCCATGTGCATGTTTTCACAATAGATTTTGCTCTGCCCCCCTGCCTGACACATCCCAGCATACATTAGCAAGTTTATGAGTTTGGCCTGTGGTTGCTTCCAATTCTATTCTATTTTTATAACCTGTTTCTCAGCCTGCATTAAGGCTGGTTAGTAAAAGTAACTTTTTCTTCATCAGACCATTTGCCTACACAGCAATGCACACACGCTGCACTGAACAATGTTATGCAACAGGGAAGGTAACAGATTTAATGGATATGCCAGTGCACACAGCCACATGTGCCTGTCCCAAATGGCACTGGCATCAACCACATTTATAACCATCCTTGCTTGAAAAGGATAAAAGAAACAAGAAGGAAACACTTCACTGTTCACCACAATCAAGTTGTGCTGCAATTACTGTTACGGAAGAGTTTTCCTTAAAGTACTAAAAATTCTTAGTCTTCTTTTCTCCCTCATGGACTTCAAAAAATACTTTTCACAACACTACTGCTTTACAAATCCATGACTATGACTGAAGCTGATCAACTGTAAGTATTTAAAGTTTACCATAATGCAGAAGTTTTTCTTAAGTTGCTTCAAGTAAAAGAAAAGCTATTAAATGAACTGTGCATTATTCCAATTTTAGCTCTCAGTCCTACCAAAATCTCAAGTAAGGAGAACTGGATTTAGCCCCTTTGAAAGATAGGAAGGATACGCTGTCCAGGACAGCCCCTGCATCATGAAGCAAGGCAGGAGTTGTTGCTCATTCAACTGCAGAACTGCCTCGTGCAGCAGAGGACAACTCTCCTATCAAGCTCAGGACTGGCAAACAGCTTCACACATGTTCTGCCATGACTGGGACAGAGCAGGCAGCAGGGATCCAGCACTCGCTGTTTCCCTCTTCAGGGAACATGTACATCCAAAGCGACCTCTCTCCCTTTTTCTGTGTGAAAATCAAACAAAGGTGATTAAGGGGATCCTCTGTTGGAGCCAGGATCAGAATAGGCAGGATCCCAACTCAGCTCCTTTAGCTTATCAGTCAATACTACTTCATTCGACTTGTTCTGTTCACTTCCATGTACCATCACAACTATCCACAACACAAAGGAGTGGAAAAGTTCCAATAAATTTCACTTAGAGAATTTTCTATTTTGCAAGAAAATAATTTAAAAAAAAAACAGTAGGATATTATGTTGGGATACCAGTGCTGGAGAAATGAAAACAAGAACTCCAAAACCACATCCTAAGCAAAATCATGCTCTGCTGCTGCTTCTCCCCCTCAGACACAAATTGTGGATTAGCTGGAAAGTCACCTTCCCACTTGCTGGAGGTCCAGCTTGAAAACCATTTTCATTCTGAAAGAGAAGGAGAAACTAAGATTCTGAAGGTCTGGACTAGGAATTCAAGAGCCTAGTTTAGCAAGGTCGAACGATATCTCATTTCAAGTGTCTCGAGTGTTTAGAAGCCACCCCAAGGTATCTGGAGCAAGGCAGGCAAAGTGCCAGGGAGCTCACAGAGCCTGGGAATCTCAGCTTCAAAGCAGCCAGCCTTGGCCATGTGCCACAAAACCTAAGCTACCCGAGAAGCAGAAATCCAGAAGCCTGAACTTTGAGCTTTTGATCATCTCTGAACATGGATGAGTGAGAGAGCACTGGGGAAAGCAGGGAGGACATGCAAAATAAAGTGCATTTCCCATCAAAATTTTATCATGGTAATTACACAGTTACACTTCCAGGAATGCTTTTAACTATCCACATCCAAGTTTTCCAACAGTCTATGAGAAAAAAAGGTCTATTTTGCCCAGAGGAGTAACTTTTGGAAACAGAAGCAGAACTGAAATGCATAGCAAAAGATCTTCCCTTCCCTCGATCCTAGCTCAGAAAAAAATAGGGAAAAAATGCCATTTTTGTTAAAAGCTACACGCAAAAGCCATTTTGGAACCCCCCCAAGGCCAGGGGAGATGGAGCGCTCAACAACCTGGTCTAGAGGAAGGCGTCCCTGCTCACAGGAAGGGGGCTGGAACAAGATGGTCTTTAAGGTCCCTTCCAACCCAAACCATTCTGTGATGTTATGATTCTGTTTTTGGGGCTAACTTGGGTAAGTTAATCCTCGGTCGTTCTCATTAGGCCTTTGCAGATACCTGTCCCTTCCGGGACAGCATGCCCCTTCCAGGGGCTCTGCCCACATCTGCCACCAGCAATCCCAAACTGGCTTCCAATTCATCTCTAGGTGTTTCAGGCAGAGAGACAAAGTCTATAGGAAAGTACGATCTAAGCTAAAAGGCTTCAGAAAAAGCAGCAGCCGAGAACCCTGCCGACGCTCACTCTCCCAGGTCTACAGGCAGATCTACCGTGACAGGAAAGCAGAAGTTGGGGCACTGTGCGAGGAAAGGTTATTTTAGCCTTCTAAAGCTCCTTAACCCCTTTGACTTCGCTTCGAGAAGCCTCTCGGGCCGAGACCCACGTCGGGGTAGGAAAGCGCTGAGCCCGGCGCCAGAAGGAGCGGGGGCGGCGGGTTCAGCGGAGCAGGCGAGGCCCCCCCGTGCCCAGGCCCGGGTCACTCACGGAACTTGGAGGTCGAGGCGCTGATGTTGATGGCAGCGATGGCCCCGGCCGCCCCCGCCCTGCCGGCGGCTGCCCCCGGCTCGCAGCCCCGCAGCCCCGCGCCGTTGTGCTCGGGCCCCGCGGGGCGCGGCGGCCCGGCCGGCGGCAACAGCCGCTCCCCGAGCAGGTGCCGCCCGTAGCCGCCCGCGCCCCAGTTGTTGTGGTTCTGGTCGTCCATCATGGCCTCGCCGCCCTCCTCCTCCATGCTCTCCTCCTCCATGGCGGGCGCCTGGCTGCGGGAGAGGGGCGGGATCAGCGCCCGCCGCCCATCGCCGCCGCCTCAGGCCCGGCGGGGCTCGGCGGGCTCGGCCCGGGCCCCAGCCCAGCTCCGGCCGCGCCGCGCGACACTTCGCGCCGGGCGGAACACGGCGACCGCGCCGGGCGGCACCGCCGCGGAGCATGCTGGGGGATGTAGTCCTACGGGGCGGAGCGACTGGCGCAGGGCGGAAGGAGGCGCGGTCGGCGCGGGGTCCGTCCCCGCCCGCGGCCGGGGTTCGCGCTTCCCGGTTCTCCGATCCCAGGGAGGTTTTCCCTGGAGCGGGGAGGCTCCGGCAGGGCCCGGACGGAGAGCGGGCCCCGTGCCGACAGCGCCCCCTGGCGGGCCCGCGGCGGCCAGGAAGGGCCAGTTGTCCCTCAGGAGAAGGGATCGCTCGTGGATCGGGATGTGACACCCCTCCTCGCTCCTCGGCACCTGCCCGGGCTAGTGCCAGGTGTCCCTGCCCATGGCCCGGCTTGGAGCCAAACGATCCTTACGGTCCCTTCCAGCCCAACCTGTTCTGGGAGCTGTGAAGTGCCTGCACAGCGCTGCTCCCTCACAGCGTTTCCGTTCTCCTGTTCACAGGGGAATAGCCTGCACAAAGAGTGTATAAACCCCTTTGTCTTGCAATAAACTATGTAACAGGTAAAAAGTACTTTTTAACATGCTCCTCGCCAAGAACCGAAGTTATAGGCCAAGGATTAATGGATACAAATTGAAAGAGGGGAAATTTAGGTCAGGTATTAGGAAGAAATTCTTTACTGTGAGTGTGGTGAGGCACTGGAACAGGTTTCCCACGGAACTCATGGATACCCCATCCCTGGCAGTGTTCAGGGACAGTTTGGACAAGCCTTGAGCAAGCTGGTCTAGTGGAAGGTGTCCGTGTCCATGGCAGTGCAGTTGGGACTAGATGGTCCTTGAGCTCCCTTCCAACCCCTTCACATGCCATGATTCTGAGATAATATTGCCTAGTTGCCTTCAAGTACACTTACTTTAAGTTTTATTTTCATTTTCACCTGGGTACTGTGATGGAAGAACGGAAATGAGTAGTGAGTTTTTACTGAAAATAGATTTCCACTGTGTCGGTTTTTGATCTTGCTTGGCAAACAACAAAAAAAGTGAAGAACGTAGATAAAATCAGAGGTGCCTTGCCTTCTTTCCAAAATGTCTCATAAAAAGTGAAAAGCATGTCATTTGTCTTTCAAATAGAAACATCATGTTCTATTTTAGCATGAAACAAAATTGTTCTGTTTTGTAAAAGCGGAAGTTGCCACTGATTTCACAGCACTGTGGAACCATCTCAAGTCGCTTTGATAACAGCAAGTGATGAAAACACTTTGTCCCTGTTGCTTGGGGGCCTTTGTACATTTTTGAACTAAAAGTGTTTTCCTTAGATATAAAGATCACACCTTGAACATCAATGCTCTGCTCAAACCCACCGACATTTCTCTCCAATTTCCATCTTGGTAAACACCAGCAAGTCACAATTTGGTCTCAGAGTCCAAAAGCTGATTTGGCACATCATGCATAGATCTCAGATCACAGGTTCAGCATATTCACAGGCCTGCTTTGGCTGTTGATTTGTTTCTATCTACACCTTAACCACACCTGGAAAGAGAACAGACAGGACATTTTCGTTCACTCTGCTACAATTTGTGTTTAATGTGTTGGATGTGCAATGCAATGCAAGTATCAGTAGAGTCATTTATAATGGATGTTAAACTTGGAAAGCTACAGCAGCAAACCATTTTCAGCTTAGGTAAGTGCTGTGATTCTCTGATAACCACAAAGAAAAGTAAATGGAGTTTGCATATCTTCACTGCTTCAAGGAAAATATGTTTGTGTTCTCAGCCCTCAGAGCAGCTCCACTGTAGCCTCCCACTCATCTGCTCTTGCTGATCTCAGGAGTGGGTCTCAGATTGTTTGCCAGTGTTTAAAAACATCGTGACCTGAGGAGGACTCAGAAATTTATCAGCAAAGTTTTATCTTTGTTTTACTAATTTCAAAAGTGCTTATGTTACCATCTAAGAGCAGTGGAAAAGTAAGACAAACCGAGCATTTTTCAGTTCTAGAATTTCCTCTTTTCATTTTCAATTCTAAAATGTCTTCTCTTTCCTACTCTCTTGTTGCCCACACCTATTTCTGTTACCATCTCTCTAATTTACTGACCAGCTGTGGGTTGGGTTTGGTTTGGTTTGGTTTGTTGGTTTTTTGGGGGCTTTTACCACAATCTTTAAAGGTACGTTGCCCTTGTAATTCCTTTTCACAACGTTCCATTCACTGTGACTACGCTCACTGCACTTCCTTGTGGCAGGAATCCAAGAAAGCTTAGGAAATACTTCACCAAGCCTTTCTCTGCCTACTCTCCTCCATTGTCTTGTGCAACAAGGCAGCTCGTCTTACCAATCAAACAAGAAGCCCTTTCTTGCCTCTCATAAGGCAAATGACAAGCAGCAACAGTCATCCATGGCTCATGCTATTCAAAATACACCTGCACGCTGACAAAGGCACTATCAAATGGTTCATCACTGCAGCAGCTCTTGTTTTTGCACGGAGACTTCTCTACGCCGTTTCCTTTTTTCCTCGTCAGCGTGTGAAAATTCGACTCAGGCTTTAAATACTTTCTTGGCAAAGTTACGTTTTGAAATACCACAACTATAATTATTTTCGCTATTAGCTGAGAATACCACATAAAAATGCAGTTCTGACAAGACCTGAGGATCCTCACGTCTCTGTAAAATCCCTGGAGACTTGAGACTTGTCTCTATTGTAACTAGCTCGTCAGTAGACTGCAGCAATTTTGATGACAAAGTAACATGCAGATGTCACACTTTCATTTCAGCCTCCTGGATCTGTATGTAATTACCCAGACAAGTATCACAAGTGTTTGTTACATCTTCATCATATTTTTTTCTCTTCTTTTTTTTTTTTCGGCTCACAACTTTTGATAACCAGGTCACAGCCACAAGCTTTGCTACAAATTAAAAGGGAAGATCAAGATTTCCTAACAGTACCCATCCATGGAAAGTGTGAGGCGTTAAAGAAATATTTTCTACAGAGAATTTCACAGAAATGAGACTACAAGGAAGCTTTACCTTCCAGGTTCTCAGAAGCAGACTGTGACGCTTGCTGGACGTTTCCTCTTGCATAATTTCAATTTTATATGAACATTTGTATCAATCAGATAAGGGGATTTTGTTTTTCTCATCTATTTGTGTTTATAAAGCAGAATTATTATGTACCCCAGGAGAGCTGTTTCTGCACTCTGTGTCCCAGCTGGGTGTATATAGGTAGCAATTAAATGATATATGAGGCACGTTGGGAAAAGACACGCATGTTTTGGTTTATTTCCTGCTATTGGTAATAAACATTATGACATGGATACAATTCTTATTTTAAAAGACACTTCTTGGTTATTTCCCAACCAATTCCACTGCAGTCAGTAGGAAAGCGTTCATTGATTTCAATGGGATTTCAATCAAGCCCTAACACAGCATGTAAAATGCTTTTCAGATTTATTGCTCTGGTTCTAAAAACCAAATAAAAAGAGAAAATAATTCCAACAAGAAAGAAAAATTAATGCTAAGCAGAGCCTTAAATAGCAGTGTGTCAGGAGGAGCATGCAACTCAGCTCTTTCAATGCTTAATAAGACAGCCCCTTGCTGAGTGCTGGCAGAGAGCAGATAAACCTAAAAGGAGGTTTAGGTGCTCATTATTTTTGAGACGTATTTTGACAATTGATGATTTGCTCAGGCACAGGGAACTGATAGGCCCTCTGCAGTCTGGCAATTTGTGGCGTACCCCTTTCAATAGGAACTCCCACTTTGGGCAAGCTGATCAGTGTAAAGTCTTCTTGAAAATGTGCCAGTTACAGGATAGAGAGACCACTCTTAGTGTTTCATGGCTATATATAATCTGTGCACACTGGCTATGTACAGTCTCTTGCATTGCATCACCATGTCTCAGTTGGTCTCTGCCTAGAGGGGGAAAAAAAACCAAAAAAACACAGTTTATGTGATAAGTCCTCGGGAAATAAAGGGTGTTCACACACTTTACCAGCAGTATCAATTTCTGAGTTCAGTGGAAGGTGTCACAGCACAAGCAGAAATCACCTGCCTGAAGAGGAGCAACCCTTGCCATCCTCCACAGGCAGAAGGTCTGTTGTGGACAAAGGAAATTCCAGCTAATCCCCACCAAGACAGCAGGAGCGTGCTCTTGCCAGGTGCCAGCAGAGCGCCTTCGGTGGAGAAGAGAAGCGCACAGCCAGGGAACAGGCAGGGAACAGCAGGGTAGATGTGAGCTGCTGATCAAAGCCGAACATGGCACTCCAGGGATGTCTGTTCTTTCCATGTACTGTCCCATACGGCTGCTTTGCAGGACACAACAAAAATACAGAGTCAAATCAGATCATATTCACCTGAAATGAGCAAAGGAGTCACACCGTGGTCTGCTCCTGGTACCCCTGGGTGCATACGCAAAAACTCAGCTTGATAATTTGCATTTAGGGCCCATGGGATAGTTTTACATAAGGCTCAAGTGTGTCCCTGCCTCTGTCCTTCAGCAAGGCTGTATTCCTACTTCTCAGCCTTAGAAAGAGGGCAGGACCCAGAATTGTGTGAAAATGTTTAAAATGCAAATGCATTTTCAAGCCAGCTTCCCTTTCTCTGTCTGAATGCTCTCACCACCAAGATATTAAGAGCACAATGAGTACAGGAGTATATGCATTGAAATTTTTCCAGTTTCCCCCACTAGTGGTCCCATTCCCTGCATCATCTGTGCCTGGTGTGAGGGTCCTGAGTACACTAATTTGCTGTAATTAACAAAACCAGCCTCACCTAGCTTCCCATAAAAGTAGTGCCCTTTTGTCCACAGGCTCTGTTGAAGCTCAGAGCTTAAGGTTCTCTCCATACCTGTCCTTTGTTGTGTATGTCCTGTCACCTTTCTCTGCCAAGTCCTGACATGTTCCTCCCTCATAAATTATTTAACAGGATTATCTCAAGGTCTCTGTCACTGAGTTCCTGCATATGAGAATAGCTCGGTATTTGGCCCATGGGAACAGGAGACAAGCCAGCCCTGCACAGCCGTGTTCCCTGGGCCAGAGCCGCAGCTGAGCACACTCTGGATGCTCTGTCACATCACTCAGGCACATAAAAGTGTCCTAAGCCCAGCCCTGAGGGCTGCAGGGTGGGTGGTGTGTGTGCTCTGTAAAACAGGGCATGCATTTTGCTCCTCTGCGTTTGGTTTTACAGCACCAAGACAAAGGACAATTCTTTTAGCATAAAGCAAAAATTGCTTGCGGTACAAGCATTTCTGTGCCATGTGATATGGGTTAATCCTTCTAACTACAGGCATGACCAGACTGTTCTGTCCCATAAGCCAGTATCAAGGGGAGTTCATGTTAAATAATAAAATGTATTGCCTGTTATTCATTAGTAACCTCGTTTTGGCTGGTGTTTTGGGCCTGTGGTCAGCCAGTCTCATTTATCTGGATGACACTGGGCCAGGGCAAGGGACAGAAAAGACTCTGAAAATGTGTTCAGCCCCTTACAGAACCAGGCACCTGGAGCTGCCCAGGCTGTTTCCCCAGTGCTGTTTCCCAGCTTGGCATCAGCTGTCCACAGCTGGGACCACGGGATTGGGAAGGTCATCCAGCACGTGGGCACATCCAGCGACAGGCATCATTTGGAAATAAACACAAAAGCCCCAGTTTTATTAATGCAAAAGGAAGAAGCAAAACAGCATGTAAATTTTCTGCTGTTTCATCATGTTTTCTCATTTGACTTGCTCCATTATCTCCCAGTAATCTTGTGCTGAGCCTCCGCCTCCACTGGGGTGTGCAATCTCTTGTAAGATCTCTAAAAGTGCCCCATTTATCAAATAAGTGCTTCTTGACTAAAAGCAAAAAGCAAACTCTACAGACTTCCCAGAGCAGATTTTGTTTATTTTGTCATTAAGTATTTAATTTCTTTCTCAGAATGTATCCAGAGAGTATGTGAGAGTCCATGAAAACTTTGGTTTCGGTAAAATAAGGTACATAAAAGTATGCATTAAGTGACATTTTCAGAGAATCTCCCAAAGCTTGTGAGCTTTAATCTTAAACCCATGTTTCCCTTTCCAGCTTTTTAGCTGAGAATACAATATGAAAATGTGTTGGGTAAAAAAGCACAAGAACTTTTGTCATTTGAAAAAAAAAAAGTGAAAAGTATTTTGACATTACCTGATGCCAATAGTTTTCTCTCAGTAGTGAGGAACATTTTTTAAAAGGATATTATCAACATATTTATATGTGAAGTTTAGGAAATATTTGGGAGTTTTTCATGATAAGAGTGACTAGAGTGAAAGCTTTCCTTCCTCCTAGACTTTAAGCAGGTAAGTGTAACGATAGAAATGTGCCTGTAACGGAGATCCATCGATGCAACAAAACATTCTGGTTTGATTTCTCCAAAATGAAAATAAAAACCTGAGCATAAACAGCTCTCACCCTGTAGAGCCAACTGTAATTGGCCTAGAGGTGGAGCCAGTCATCTGCAGGGCCGAGCACAGAGGAGCAAATGTTTTCTGAGCAATAACACAGGAAAACTGAGAAATAGTGATAATGTAAGTCAGGGATTTGCTTGAATAATGGCTCTGTGGGTGCGATACATCCTCACCAGTAGTGAGCAGCAGATTACTGGAAGGCTTAGAATATAGTTGTGATAGCCACAAGGGAATTTCTCAGGGGGAAATGTGGGAAGGGAGCCTGGGGTGGGGAGGAAGAATCACTGCACAAATGAAAACCATACATAAAGAAGAGAACAAGTAGTACCTTCCTTACAGAGCAATGTTTTGCTGCCCTGCCGTGCAGAGCCCTGCTGCTGATTACTGATTTCACAATGTTTTTAGGTGTTAAGCAGAAGTTCTCTTGCTATTTCAAAAATAGGCCTTTCTAGGGCTGTTTAATCAGACAGGAAAGCTTTCTTCATCACATCTTTCACTGGTTTTCACATCTAAGGCATTCTGGAAAATAATTTGCACAGCACTTATCTGGGCTGGCGTGAGCTACCATCGTGCAGCAACAAAAGAGTGGGCGCCCAGTCTTTGTTTTGTGTCAGATACTGGATATCGACTTCCTCATTATTTGTATTTTCTCAGAAAATGGAAAAATAGCATCCACAGTTCCTCCTGCTGGAAGATAATGCATGATTTCATCATGCCTTCTGTTTTGAACCAGACTGTTTTATTTCCAGGGCTATAAGAGGGGAAATACTGGCCCATTAAAACTTTTTTTCCCCATAATCTGTCACAGTGGGGAAGGTTGTAAAAAGAATTATTTTTCATTTTTATTTTTTTTAAAAGAGGTTTTTTCATCTGCTTTCAACTTAATACTCTCAAAGGAAGGTCCACCCATGTATTCTGTGGGACCTGCTGCTGCTTCCCACTTTCTGTTCTGCATCGTCCAGAATGGACACCTGCTCTGGTTCACTCTGCTGGCCAGACTAATGTCCCCTCTGTAAAATACTTTAGGGTGAAAGGAATTACACAAATGCAAGAGGTTTTAGGGACAAAGTTAAACACAGAAATAAAAAATGCAAGGGGTTTTTATGCGCTGTTATTCAAGGATCAAAGGGGCACAGTGCCAGCCTCTAGCCCTCATGATTACTACTCTTCCCAGCACAGCAAGTGGCCTTATCTTAATCAAACTTCTCTATCAGCGCTTCAGCCTCATCCTCTTCAGTCTGCCCAGAGCTCTGGCATCATTCACCGCCCACGATCTTGTCTTGTCTGGCTTCTTTGCTCAGTACTCTCTAATTTTGTTCCTACTTCTTCAGTTATTTCTTCCCCTCAGCCTCTCCTCCCCCGCCCATGTTGTGTTTGTGTCCCTGGCTTCACTTTCTCTCCTCCCTTCCTTTCTGGCAGCAATACAACCTCAGCACATCAAAAACCTCAGAGACGTCTTTAACTCTCCCTCCGGGCTCACAACCTTATCTCCTTCCCTTCTCTTCCTCGGGCACAGTCCCACCACCCCGACTGGGTGCTGCCCTGGCCTGGGCCTTTGTGTCCCACATCCTGCTTTTCTTGAAAACTGCTTCAGGTAACATTTTGGCATCCACCCTCTCTTACTTCCCCAAAGGTGCAGGTCTCCTGAGCAGATTCCTTCCTCTGTTACAGTGGCCTGTTTTTTTTCACTTCTCCTCAGCAGACGTGCTTATTTCACCCCCTTATCCATCAAACCAAGCATGTTACTAAACCATCTCAGACTCCTCTTGGGTTTCTGGACCCTCTTCTCCATTGTATCAAACAGAAGCTTCACTTTCAAGGTTCTTTATGATCCAGTTCTTGTCTTTCATTAAGTGTCAGGAAATCAACTCTGTCCTCTAATCCATTCAGGATAAAAGGCCTTATCTCCCACTTGTTAAAACACTCACTTAGGCACCTTTGTGCTTTTTCCCAGGCAGCTATAAGTATCTGTGAAACTATCCTCATTATCCTTATAATTCTCCTGTGACTTTACGTCGATAAAATCCTTAAGTGTCAGGCTGTGGGTTTGCTGCAACCCTCTGACTCAGAGTGGCTCATATGTCCTGGTGCCTCCCTCCCTGTCCACATCCATTCATTAGTTCTGTCTGATAGCGAGGTCTGTGAAGGACAGACGTCGCCTTTCTCTTCCACAGCCCCCACCACAGTGGGGTCTTGATCCCTGACCAGCTGCTGTATCACAACAGTAGGGAAGTGAATCAATCCATGAAATTATACTTCAAGTTTTTTTATTTCTAATAGCAGATTTCTCCCAAACTCGCCACAGAGTGCAGGAATTTAGATGCAAATGACACATATAACACTGCATAATAAAAGGAAGCAATGAACTAGCAAGAGCATCAACGAGCATTATTGAAGACTAATTCTGACTTCGTGCCAGAATGAAAGAAAAAATAAATATGGAGTTCCTGGCAGCATATCAGCAGAAAAGTGATGAGAAAAGGCAAAAGTATTCCTAGGAGGTTTTTTATAGGTACCGTATTTTAAATTCACACCTTTGCTTCAGTCAACTATTTGTAGAACTGGTAGAACTTATCAGGAAATAAGAATACTAGAATGAGGCTTTTAAAGGAGTTTGGGACTAAAGCACCTTTTAAATATCATCTTCTGATGTTACAAAAAATATTGAATCCCATCCTGTTTTTTGGTTTTCCCACGGCAATAAGTAGCATTAACAGATTATGCTTCAGGTCGATCAGTTTCTCTGCTCTTGCCACACCCTCTTTCAAGTTGCTCCTTCCCTGCTTCAAGACTGATTCACCAGGACAGATTTTATTCCTAAATCAGAGACCTATCCACTTGGCTTCATAGATGGCTCTCTTGAAGTGAGAGCAGAATTCAAAGAAAATGCTCTTTTATATTCATGTGCTCAAAACCATTCTGTTTTGCTGTTAGACAACAATTTCTAAGCCATAAATCTTTACCAGGACAAGTTTTGCTGGCAAAATTATGGTGGCAGCAGAGCCAGTATAGCATTCCTAATTCCAAACACCACCAGCCTGACATATTCCTAAATCTAGAACAGAGGGATTAAGCTTTTAAATAGCTTAATTCAGTGCTGCAATTTCTTTGATAAATATCAGCTGAAAATGTCACACAGGATCAAAATCATCATGGAGGTGCTAAAAAAAAACACAGTGAATGGAAAACAATGCAGGAGGAAATAGAAACAAAATAAGCTTTATTTACAGTAAATAAAAGGGAGGAGGAACAATGATAAACAAATTGCTTCTCTTTATGCGTATTCATTAGTGTGGCTTAAGGCATGTGGAAATTTCACTGCAAAACTCACTGCTGCAATGCATAATTAAGAAAAGCAGAAAAGGGGCTACTCCACTGTTACAGCAAAAAGTCTTGGCTGAATCTAACCACCTTTCATAGAGTTTTCCTTCATGCATTCTCTGATGAGGCACACTAAGAATTACTGTATTACAGGTGAGCTTTTATCTGCTGCTTTATGGAAGAAGTTAACTTCTGTGTGAAAAAACAAAGAAAAGAAAACCCACAAACCCCCAAATCAATAAGTCGCTGTGGAGGAACTAACAGAATTAGACAAAATAAATTAAATACTTAGTAATCTTAAATAACTAACTTAAATAACAGAGGTTGCAAGTAGCCTGTCATATGTGTTACTTTCACAGACAGGAATTACTTTAAGTTCTCTTTAAATGTTTCTTCTGTAAGTGAAACAGGTAAAGAAAAGCCCATATGACAATAATAAGGGGAATTAGGTCAGCTTCTGAACTCATCCATCAGTGAAATGCAGCACATCTCCAGCTCATACAATTCCAAAATCATTTAAAGTGATTGTTTTCAAGTCAATCTTCCATCACCCACCTTTCTTTTTGCCAGAGGCCAGAAATAGCACCTCATAATTTATCTTCTATGTCAAGGTTTGCAACAGCTGCCCCCTTCTGAGCCACTGAACTCATTTTGCTGCATCTGCTTTCAATATACACACTGGAAGCACATTTTCTGTCTTGCATTCACCTGTCAAATATGGTTTAGGAGAACACGCTTCAGATACTGCTAAGAAATGCTACATCCTCAAGACTTGGAGCTTAGAATTCAGTGTGTTTGTGGACTCTCTTGAAAAGCTTACGGAGCTTCAACTCATTGCAACGAACTAAAGCTGCTGATTTATGCATTGGATGCCAGAGACAAGTTGGCTGCTGATTTTTAAATTCATAAAATTAGAAGTTGCCTTGGAACCAAACACTCAAAATCTCCACCTAAATAAATGCTGAAAGCTTCCATATTCTTTTCCCAAACACCCTGCATTGCAAGCAGTCTGGGACACTCACCTCAGATAAGTAAGGAGTTCCTGGAACTTTTCTTAGTTCACAGGTCAGGGTGTGAAACCCCTACACGTGCTGGCTCTGTGAAGATAAGGCTCAGGCATGACGAGCCCTTTTCCCTCTCCATCTTGCCCTTGATGCTCTGCTTTTACCAGAAGTAAAACGTGGCTGCACAGGTCGAAAGCAAAGGCACTCTGGGCAGGTAGCAGTTCTGGGCAGTCAGGAGAAGGATGTACCACAGCTTGTGTTTGCCATTCAGCACAGATATACCATCCTTCCTTTTAGGAAAGCTGATTACAAGATCCCAGGGAACCCATGCTGCTATGCACAAGCTGTTCCTTCTCTGCACCTTGCCAGAAAGTCTCTCTAGCTTTCCACAATGCCCTAATGGAATTTAGCCCGATCCAGTAGGAACAACACTGGTGGAAGGGACCACAGCACTCAGGCCATTTATCATCTGTTGCAGGAGTCTATTGGAAACACATGCCCAGTCCCAGGGCTCTGCTGTACCAAGCACCAGAGGAGAGAGTAATCTGGCAGCAAATCTCTGCTCTGCACAATTTACTGAGCAGATGTTGGACAGGATAAAAAGAACAATCCGGACAGCGGGAGAAGTCTCCTGAAGCTGAACCTCGCCGTGCCAGGTTATTTATGCGTTTCTACACCCTCACTGCTCTGAAGCCAGAGATTCACAATTCCTGTATGAGCGTGCACAGTAAGACTCAGGTAAATGGCAAATGGCACACAGCAGTTCAAGTCCCTTTATGTTGGTATCTGCTTCTTCATCTTTAAAAAAGCAGAAGCAGCAGCCTGTCTGAGCTGGAATGCAACCAGCTTTGTGTCGAAAAGGGAAGAATTCCCTTTAAGAGGTCAGTATCCAACCTCAGCTTTGTTCAGCACCACCTTCTGAATAGCAAGAATTATGTTTGAAAGGTATGTCCCTTTGACCAGCTCCTGAATAGGAAAAACTATAGGAGACTGCACATTTTTACAAAGAGAGGATGTGCTCTTCCCCATTTACTGATCCAATGCTCAAAGAGCTCAGAAATCACCTCCTGCAGGTGCCAGGCTTTGAGAACAAAACAAAACAAAAAAAGAAAAATGGATATTCTGGTAACTAAGGAGAGGCTAAAAAAACCTGTTTTTCTAGGTCACTGAAAGCAGGCAAAACACAGAAAGTGTTTTCTATTGCCACTGCACTCTCCCCTGTGCTCCCCGCAAACATAAATAGTTCTGTGATTCATTGCAAAGCTGCTCTTCCCTTGTTGAATTTGAAAGAGAATATAATTGCTTTTTCCATACACCAGTAATGATGACAGGGACCAAGACGCCTTTTTGACATAAAATGGTATGTCATTCATTAAAATTACTACTGCCTGAGTGGGAAGTTTTCAGCAGAAGTGTCATCTTCTCAGAACATGCATTGAGAGGAAGTCAGATAAATAGAAGTTCTCTCCTCTTACTTTTGCACAACACATCACACTAGTTTGCAGCTTAACAAAACCTGTCTGCATGTTCTCATAGGAGCTGTGGGTTTGTTAAAATACCAGCCTAAAGCTGGTATTAAAAAAATTAATTCTCCGTTATTCGAAGTGTGACCAAGTCAGTTCCCAGCGAAATAGTTCATCTTTTATAGTTCTTTGCATTCTAAGTTTGTAGATTTAGACAACTTTTGAATAAACACACACCAGTTGTTACAGCACTGCAATCAGCAAGTGGCAAGCTGTATTAGGTTTAAGGGATATGTTTTGGATAGTGAAGGGAAATAACCAGGAGACGTGGCCGGTGAAGGAAGCAGTGGACTCTGTAACCAGCATCACTCCCCAGTGAAGCACCCTGGCTTCTGATGCAGTGGTCCCTTCCAGCTTTAAAACCTTGTAGAAGTTCTCTCCAGTGATCATGTCCCCACCACTGCCTGGTGCCCAGTGTCAGCAGCAGACCTGCCAGGCCTCGGTGGCCTTCCCTCCAGGAGAGCTTGTATCACACGGAATCCCAGAGCTCTCATGCAACAAAAACAGTGGTGTGCCCTGGCCAGCAGCAATTTGTTCTCTGTCTGTCAGCTTGTTCCCTGCTAGAACCCAGTGCCCATCACACCCAGGGCTGCAGGGCTGGGAGATAAAGGTGGAACATGCCATTTACTCTGAAAGCAGAGTTCGAGCGGAGTGACATCCCTTTGCCTGTGATGCACCTCGCTGTACAGCAAACGCAACACATCAATTGCTGATGCTATCAAAGGAAATAGCATTTCCAGCCACATGGGAAATATGTCAGCAAAACAAATGGATTCGAATAAACAGCAGCAGAAGGCGCACAGCAATATTGATTCATGGCTTTTTATCCTCTGTCCTTTTGAAATGGTCCCTTTCCAGCACTCAAGCTGCTGTGATAAATACCTCCTCCCCCTCCTGTACGCTTGACTACTGAGAATACACTTTGTGTGATTTTTTTTGAGCAGAGAGGGAAAAGAAAAAGATTAAAAAAAAAAAAAGACACCTACACTTTGTAGTCATTCTGGTTTTGAGCCATTAGCTTGCCCTGCAGTATCAAGCATTGCTTTGAACCTCTCCCTAGTACAACAATGGCTGATTTGTATCAAGGTGCTTCTCAGTAAAGGCAAGGCATTTGAGAAAAACACTGAATTATGTGTCATTTTAAAAAGGTTAGCAGTAGAAATACATCAAAGGAAGCAAGATCAAAATTACTATAAATGAGCAATTGAAGCAACTGGAAAAGTCCTTCCCGTTCAGACAGGTCACCTATTCAAGGCCAGCCTGAATCAAAAGTGAAAATGACTCTTCTGTAGCTTTGGAGAAATGAGACGACGGGTCTCTCTACTGGGTTTACATTTGATAGACAGCCCCATTGCAAAATTAGCTGCTGTCAATTTTAGTAAAGGACAGGACAAGGTTGTAGGTTTGAGTAATTCAAATTATTTGAAATAAAAATATTATGCTACTTTTTGAATAAACACCACGACCAGAAGGACATTTTTGCCACCTGACCATAAAAGCACAGAAAATAATGTGCAGATGGTGTTTGTCAGCTCCTGGTTTATGAATGGGTAAGAGTGAGGCCAAAGCTCAGGCAATGTCTGAGGGCTGTGAGCCTTCAAAAAACCCCGTGGTGAGGGTCTCAACTGCACAGGATTGTCAGCCACCAGTGGAAGTCCCATCTCCTGCTTTCCTATACCAGCTTCCTCCAGGGAAGGACAACTTGCTTTGGGGCTTGCAGACAGGATTGTAAGAGAGACATCAATGCAAAAATAAAATGAAACTTTGAGGAATACCAAGAAAGCTTTAACCCCTGCTCTTCAGCATACCTAGTGCTCTGGTATCTCAAGCAGAGCAATGCTGCCAGTTCAAGTCTTGCCTGTCCCCCATACCAAGACAATTTGTCTTCAAAGGGGAGGCAGCTGAGAGATGTTGCTGACCCAATCCCCATGCCCTGAGTGCACTGCTCGAAGACTGCATAGGTACCGGAAGAGAAAAACACCCTTGTAAACCTAAGGAACTGTTTGTGCTGACATCAGGTTACCCCGGGTGCCACTGATGACAGGACAGTCCTTCCTGCTCATTCTAAAGCCACAACTCACTAAAACCCCCTCCTTGAGCTCTAGGATTCACGGCCCATAGCACAGTTCTTGGGCAGGAACGTGGGGTTTTTAGTGAGTTGTTCTGCTAAATGATTTGCAAGTGCTTATTCCCCTCCTCCAACCCTAGCTGTCCTTTTTCACTGCTATAAAAATGTTAGCACGACTGCCTCTGATGAATTTCAGGAGTTTCAACACATAATTTAAAAGCAGAAGTCATTAGCAAGTATCTATTTGATCACTGACAGCTGAAGCAGTGAGAAGAGCTATCATTTAATAACAGTTAAGGTTAAATATATTCCTGTAGTTTGTCATCATTCACTTTCCCTAAATGCATGACTTCAGGTAGTAAAGTCTGAAGAGAAGGGCAGTGTGAATTACACTGTGTGGCAGGTATAGCCATCAGCAGCAGGCTTTAACCTCAGACCAATCCAGAACAGGAGGCTGACAAACAATTTCAGGGGATCATCACATGACATTAAAGCCCTCATAATATCATCCTTTCATGTGTGTGATATATTGGAGGCAGCTCTTGGGTAGTCCTTAATGGCCCAGCTGCCACCACAGTGATATATGCACTGTGTATTAAGGAAATGAAACAGGAATTATGCACAGTGCATCATTTCTCCTGCTGGTGTCATCGGGCAGGGAAGACTGCAGCACCCTGTTGCTTCAAGATAAAACAGGATCCTTAGTGCTTCACTGATGTGGAATAAAACAGAACATTCCGGTTGGAAGGGACCTACAGTGATCATCTGGTCCAAATTTGTGCAGGTGCAGCAGACCCAGCAAATGAGGAGAGACACACCCAGAAAAACCAGGTCCATTCAGAAAACCACACTTCATGTCATGAAATGATAAATGTTCACTTTACCAAACTCAGCCCCCAAAACAAGCACATTTCTTCCCTGCTCCAAGCTCTGCTCCGTTTCCTATTCCAAGGATGAAGCTGGGAGGGTAAAGAGGTGGCTACTACTCCCTGATCCAGAGCCTTCCACACCCTGGACTGGTTGGAGCAGCTTTTGGATGCTCCACCATCCAGCATTACCCTTTCAGGAAGATAACTGAAGTCCCTCATACCAGTATGAATGTGGAGTATTAAATACTAGTCTGTAACTCACCATAGTGTTTGCAGGAGAATGCCAGCACACAATAACAAAGCAAAAATAACAGCTATGTCTGTCACCTCTGCAGCAGCAGGCAGCTTTTCAGTCCAGCTTTCCAGTCCAGCTTTCCTGGGTAGTCATTTATAGCAGCACAGAGCAGGTGGAAATCATTGCTGCTCTGATCTGGTGGCATTTCACACCCACTCTGAGCAGAGAAGATCACTATAAAGAGATAAAGAGAGGCAAATACACAGCACAGTCTCCTGAAGACAAACATTTGGCAGCACCTAGTTTCCATCCTCACCATCATATACTGCAAATAAAATTAGGCTGTCTGGGCAAATGTAATTGTGAGATGCTCTGGTGGGCTGACAGGCATTGGTTTAGATACTAACAAGCACATCTGTTGCACATCTAAGAGTAAGTGATAATCCCAGCTCCAGCCTGCACAACCCTCCCCAGGTCAGCTTACCTTTTGCAGGTTTTCTCCCTCCCTGGGGAGCAGGTGAGGTGAATCCACTCTTCCCAACAAATTTGCATCTGTCATTCAGAATCTGTGTTTTCCTGTTACAGAGCTGACAAAGTGACAGCAATAATTAATCTTACTGTGCATGGAGTTCATTGATATCAAGAAGAATTAAACTATTGTAATCAAGTTAGCCTGTTGCAGATGTGTGAAGTGCTAGAGTTTATCAAATTCTGCAAGCACACAATTTGATTCTGCATAACAAGGGAGGACAATGCTGACAAGATAGCAGAGAGCCAGCAAGATGATGCAGGATTTCATGACTGCCTTTTTTAGCTCTTGAAAAGTGCCACACTTGTCAGCTGTGCAAAAGATGCCATGACATGTTAATGCACGTCATATCAAAATTGTCAAAGGATGCTGCACGCTGGCTCCGTGGGGATGGGCTCTGTGTCCAAATCAACATGTGCCTGCATAGGCTTCTTGAGAGACACCTGAACTTCTGCAGCTCCTGGAACCAAATCATGGGAGTAAATGTGCAGACCTATGAAGGTGTGAAAAGATGCTGCCAAGGGGGATGTTGAAATAGAAGCAAAGCTCAACAAGGGCAATTATCTCTGTCAAAGGCTTTTGGTGATCGATGTCAGCTGCTCTCACAGTCGGAGTTGGGAAAACCACAACATGAATATTTGATTAAATTAGGCCAACCTGAAGTCTCCAACAGGGCATGTGATGCCACGGGTTTTCTCTGAGATGGCAGGGTCTCTCCTTCACGATGGGTTACATCTTTGTCTTGCCTCACCACTTTCTTCTTCGGCTGAAATGCTTTTAGCACTCCTAACAAAAGGCACAGCTGGGCAGTGCCAGGGATATCTGGCACCCTGTGCCAGCTCAGCTCCCTCTCCAGCGTGATCCCCACAAACCTGAGGTGCAGTTACTGTAGATGGGCTGAGGGCACAGTCAGCTGAGCTGATACAACAATTGGCTGCCTGCAAATCCAGGCAGCCCTGGCCCTCGTTCCACCTCTCCTCCCCAGTTTAGATCTGTACATTCCTGCCCTTTTACTCAGGGCTGGCCCTTATATTAACCCCCAGCCTCCTTCCAGCTGATTCCACATACTAAGCAGGAGATATCAAATCTGGGGGACAAAACCAAGAGAAGCTTCCAGTGCCAAAGCCAGTATGAAGCCAAGGGACAAGAACACGAGCAAGGATGCCAGAAGGGGAGAAGGGGCACAACCCCTCTGGCAACACGATGGAATTGGCTCAGCTCTCCCAACAGCCAGAGGAGCTGCTGTGTTCAGAAGGAGCAAGTGCTATCAGACCTTTATTTGATGCGCCTCAGGCAGCTGCACAGCCCAGAGATCGTCTACCCAGAATTTACTAACCCCTTGGCATGTATTCCCCTTTCACTCATGATGCTCTGCATCTAGGCCAGATGATAAATGTCCTGTACTCAATCCTGCTCTTCCTTGCCTTCAGAGAAATAAGCTGCTCTGCACTCCCTTAGGCACTTTGTGCTGTTAACAAATCAAGCTGGATGTTTGCTTGCAAAGCCTAACCTGGAGGGAATGGCTAATTTTCGTTAGCAGCCTGGTCTATTGTTCAACACAGATCCTAAACCTGAGGATGTAACTCAACCTGCCCATTCAGACTCCTATTTCAAAGGCTTTTCTCCAAAATAGCCAGTCTTTTCTGGAAGGTGCCACCAGAACTGGAAACCCTTGCTACCTCAAGCAACTCCACAGACCATCCTGCCAAGCAGTCACCTCTCTCTGGCCCAAACATTCCTCCACAAAGAGAGACATGGCCACCTCTGCTGCTGACCAGCTTCTCCCACAGCATGGAAATAGAGCTTTCTAATCCTCTGAGGCAAGGGAAGCAAGCAGGAGTGGGCCAGACAGGGAACTGGATGTTTCCTCCCTAAGGAAAAACTGTTAGGCCTGGGAGAGACCTTCTAGCTTGCTAAGACTCCCTCCTGCCATCACAAATAGCTCTTCCATGTAAAACGGCACATGAAGTGACCAAGCTCTCTCCTTAAGCTAGTTAAGTCTGTTGCATCTGTTGCAAGGCCACCCTCCCCCTAATGCCTAAAAGCCCCATCAGTTCCCAGCCTCTGGTCCTTTTGCAGCTGGTTTGTACTCATTTTCTCTGTTTACTTTTTAACACTTCCATTGGCTGACTCCTTAACCTCATATTATTTAGTGTTTCATTGTATTCCTTCATGCTCTAACACCAACAAAAGGAAGTGCAAACGCAGGAGAACACATCAAGGAGCAATAGGAAGAATCATACAGCTTTAAACAGTAATGAAGGGGTGGGGCAAAAGGCAGAAAATGGCCCAGAGCTGAACATTGCAGTTTTCCACCTAACAAATAAATAAAGAGGGACTAGAAAATTTGACCTATGAGTTTGAAATGAAACAAGATATTCTTCCTGCAAATGGAACAGCATTAATAATATCATACAATGGCCACTTCTGTGTCAGAGCTAAACAAACACAGCTGGGGAACCAGCTTTGGGGAAGAAGGAAGACTTGAGAAAAAGAAATTCAATTGTTGGAAAGAGCCAAGTAGGCAAATTTAATGTTGTTGCAGTAACATGGTAGAACTCAGCAGGCAATCCCTGTAAATGAGAGGTGGGAAGTTACACTTCCTGTGCTCTGCAGAGGGAAAATGAACATGAAGAGGTCACGTCTTGCCTCTAAGCAAGCAAGAGCTTTTAGGGTCGTCTGATTCCGTGGGAGAAGGACCAAGGTTCAGGAGCTGGGTGGGGCCCAGGTTGGACCCAGCCAGAACATGCTGGCCTATGTAAGAGATCATGTCCCTGCAGCAAACAAGGCTTCCCCTTTTGAGTGATTTGCTCTTTCAAAGAAAGCCATTCTCTACTCATGCCTCTCCAGTCAATAGCACCCCCCTCCCCAAAATTACCAGAATGGACAGTGCACAAGAACAGTTAAACAGAGCTCTTAAAATAGAGCAGCTTCATTCCAGTGAAACTCTCGGGTTTATCTTGCTTGGCTTTCAAGACACTTGTTTGCAACACCTCCTCTTTTAATAACCAAGATTCAAAGTTTCCAAAGTCTTTTATGAAAAACGTCCTAAAATGTGTCACATAGTTGTATCACGTAATGGCCTTTCAGAGAACATCTTGAACCCAGGCAACGGAAAACATCTTCACAGGCAAGGAGCAAAGAGGTAACTTAACAAAGAATCATTATAGGAACAATTAGGCTTTCAGCTGGTAACATCAAAGGGTTTATTTATTTGGGTTTATTTATTTGTTACAGGGCTGGAAAATAGACCAGAAAGTGGTATAAAATGTTCCAGCTCATCTGAGAGCGAGTACAAAAGCTTCATGTGCAGTATCACCCTTTCTAAGCTGAAAGCAAATAAAAGCCTTGTGATGAATTCTGTGAGTACAAACCCACAAGAAGCTGGTGTCTGTGACCACAGTTCATTTAAAAATCTACAGAGATGTGACTTGGTTTAGAGAAGTACTTGAGAATGAGTCAAACCTTTTTCCTTTCTCTGTTTGAAAATATTTGAGCATTTTTGAAGTTGCACTGAAAAACGCAAAGATTGATTTTGGTTTTTTTAATTTAAAACACAAAAGCTTAGGGTTTAGTAGCTGCAAAACACTTTTCCCATATTTTTTCTCAAATAAAAACTGAAGCAATCTGGGGAAAAAATGGCATCATGGGAGCAATTTCCATTTTTTGTCAAAGCTTTTGCCACTGGAAATTCTGGCAAAGGGGTTTTGTTGTTGCTGGCACTATTGCTCCTTTGTAAAATTCAGGTGGAACACTAGAGACAAGCACAAGCAACTCTCTTTATTGCACTATACAGTAGTTTCTTGTTTTGTTTGAAGGTGCTGCTGGTTCGCTCCAACACAAGAGGTTCAGGAGGAGGTGAGCAGGGGATCTGACCTTACTCATTCCCAGCAGTGGGAGCTGACATGGTTTTTTTCTGGTGAAAGCATTCCAGGCCTTTCATTTTCACATTTTCTGAACAACATATTGTGTTCTATGTCAAAGAAATGCTTGAGCCAACACAATCCTTTTTAGCTTTTTTATTTTACACTTCTGTGGGAAGATGAAAAAAGTTGGGGGGATCAACCCACAAGCATTTTCCTCACACATTCCTAGTTCCCTCAGCAAGCCAAAAAATCAATTCTTCATCCGTTTCTAGTGCTCATGGTCACTAAAAGTGAAACATTCTTTTTCAGTAAGTCATTCCTAATAAAAGGCACAAAACTCAGTGGGCAAATGCCTTTTGTGTAGATCTGGAGATATACAAACTGAAATTAAACCAGTGTCCATAATTTCTTTCTCCCTATAAAAGGCAAATATTGAAGGGGGATTGTTTTCTAGAAGTTAGTGGATGTGTGGGTTAAATTGTTCAATAGGTCTTGTGATGATTTTGGTATTTGTTCAGCATATGCTGCATTTTACCATAGTAATTTCTTTACAGAGAAAGTTATTGGATGTATTTCAATGAAATATTTTCTTAATCATCACTGTTATGAGGTTGTTTAATAAACAAATGATAGCAGATGAATGGTTCTGCTCTCAATGTCCAATTTTCCCTAAATCCTCTCTTCACAGAAGGGGCCCTTTTATTCATATAGAGAGAGGGGGAGGCAGCAGAGTGAGCAGATTCCTTGCTGATCTAACATTTTCTTCTCTGTAGCTACCGAATTCCCAGTGTATCTCTGCAACATAAAATTCTAAGCCTTTACACAGCACCTATCACCATGGTGGGGAGGGGACAGTTTGATTTTCACCACAGGAACCCTCTTGCATTCATCACAGCACAATTTAACAGTGATACTAAAAACAAAGCAAAGCCTTTCACCACGTAGGAAAAGAGAACTCACTCCTCTCCTGCTTCAGCCCACACCCTTTGTTCGACCGAACAAGGTGACTGAGTTCCTGTCACCCCTCCAAAACCCAGGGTTGTTTCATTTGCAAGGGTTTGGAAACTATTTCCACTGTTTTCTCACAGCTGGCCACTGAGGAAGATCTTTTCCATCACTAACCCAGCAATCCTGAGCACGTCCTGCCCCCATCACATCATGTCCCTCACGGCTGCACAGCTCCCAGCACAAGCAGTGCAACCACTGGTTTGTATCTTTTTCTACTCACAGTTTCAGGAGACAAAGCACCTGCACAACAGCAGGTTTTAGCAGAGCTGCAGTGGTCCCACATCCTGTGCCACTGCCCTGAAGGCAGCCTGCCTGCTGCTGTGGCAAGTGAGGGGATGCTCAGGGAACAGAGATGTGGCACCCACCAGACACAGCCACTACACCTCTCACTGCCTGCTCTAAACCCAGCTCTGCCTCCCTTGCCTGCCTCTCCTTTTGCCGTGGAAGAAGCTCTGGTGCAGTCCAGCTCTTATTTTTGTATTTGGAAGGTTTAATATTGCCAGCACCACTGGGGAGTGGTGAGCCAGGTCTTGGAGCTGCAGAACCTGAGGTGGCCACGCAGATTGTCTATAGCCAGTCTGCAGACTCCTGCCTACACAGAGGCTCAGGGACAGCATCCAGGCACATTCCCTCCGTTTCAGGGTTACATGTATACTTCCAGGAATAATTTTCTCATGCCTCCTAATATTAGGAGGTACAGAGCTGGCATGAGAAAATTAATCCTGGAAGTGTGAGCAGAGATTCACAGGGTGGGAGGGGACCTGGCCAAATTTCTTGCTTCAGTGCAGTCCACAGTGTGTTCAGCCTGTAGCTCGCTCCCTCTAGGACACCTCTGCAGCTGTACAAAGACATGACTTTTCCTTACCCACAGGCACACGCACACACACACACTGAGGATGCAGCTGGAGTTGTAACTCCATAGTATGGCTTTGTCACAGCTGTCACCAGCTCAGGGAAAAGAGTCGTGAAACTCCTCTTCCATTTTGAGCTAACCACTGAGCAGCGTGTTAATTTTCTGGGTCAGCATCCCAGGATTTTCCTTTTCCTAGCATGCTGTTCAGTGCTCTCCACTCTTTGACACCATGTACAACTTCTACAGCAAGAGAGTGCTTAATCCTCTCTGAAGTAATTTCTTTCTTCTTTTATGACTGGAGCCCTGGACAGTCTGTTATGCTTCAACCCCGGCGCTGTATTTAACTCAACCATCTTGTTCATTCTTCCTCTCATCTACAGCTTGGCTAAAAGGAAGAAATTGCAGCCACGAATAAAATACCAGGAAGAAGGTCAAATTGTACAACACACTTTCAAGAAAATTCCAGCACCTGCAACATTCCCCATTCTGTTTAGGAAGGATTTGCATACAGCTTACTGCTTAGAAGTGGAATGTGAGAGTTAGGAATTTAAGAAATGGGACAGAATTTGAAACAGTGGTGAGAGAGCAGTAAAATTACTCTGGTCTCAGGGAGCTGCCTCAGCCTCTTGCCCTAAGCTGAGGGCTTGCTTCTGCAAGTCAGGTGACAGCAGATGTAATGGCCCATGTACAGATTTTACTTCCAGAGTACAGATTTCCCAGAATACTTCCCAGCAAACTTTGCCTACCACTGTACAGCCCTGTCCAAGCAAAACTAGTTCAACATGGCATTTGTCACCACTTCCAAAACAAGAAGGTTCCATTTGTCTATGCTTAGATGCCACAGCAGTGTACATAACTCATCCTTTTCCATGCTACTTCTGACACCCTTCCCAAGACAAGCACCCTCTCATTTTGTTATATCTGCAGGATGCAGACATGACAGAATGAAGAGGAAGAATGTGAATTAGAGCTGCCTGGCTCTGACATGGATCATAGGCTCATCCTGCCTCAGCTATTTGATGTGGATACACCCTTCACCATCTCATGCACACAACAAGGAATGACCACAGTTCACAGCAATCACAGTCCTGAAATATCTTATGCACAAAAATTAAATATTTTTGGGATTTGTTTCAGTACCATCTTCAACATCTCTGCAGTTCATTTAACGCTGCTTCATTCATGTTCAGCAGAGGCATCTTTTCCTGATGTACATGGAGAGTGCCTTGGGGGAAAAGAGGAGAGATTTTCCAGGTATCTGTGCCTAAAATGAACCACCTACCTACATGCAAATACCCATGAATACAAACAATCCCATCTTCAGAAGTATGGTAGCTTCAGATAATTTTTAATGACCCAGGGGGAAAAGGTGCCTGTTCTGTTTCTATTCAGTTGGTTTTCTACATATGACATTTTTATTTTCTGTTTCACTGGAGTGCAGACAACTGAGAGGCTCCAGGTTTAGGCTTTGAAATGCTGGTACAGCTGCAGAGTGACAGCTCAGAGAGCAGACACCGGCACACACACACACACACACGCACACACACACCACAAATGTTCAGAGAAGTCTAGATTCACAAAAGTCTAATGTGCTGGAGAAGTTCTTCAGCAGTCACATTTTTAAACAATTTCAATCTGCTCAATTTAGTACATTTCTTTTGGTGACAGCAAAACCTCATGCCAATCTGCTGCTTGGTCCTCGCAACAGAAGCAGCTCATTGGCAGCTTTGAGACTTAAAACAAACTGGAGTTAAAACTCACCTACAAAAGCATGACCCACACACTGAAAGACTCTCCATTCTAAATTTGCCAAGCAAGAACTGCCTCTACCCTGAATCTAGATCCTTTTTGCTTGTCCCCCAAACCTGGAACTGATGCCAAAACCACAGAGGAGACAAAAGCACCAGTATTTGTTTGGCAGCCAGTTAAAGGAAGAGCAAACTCCTCTCAAACTTCAGATTGGTCTGACAAATGCCAGGGAGAAGGAAAAAGATGAGACAGGAGAAAATGAAGCCTTTAGCCCGTGACATCCTGCTCTCAGCAGGGATTTCTATCACAGACAGATGCTCCATATCCCCTTCTTAGCGACTCAAGTTCTAATCACAGCAGAAATGATGCTCCCTGCACCCGTGGCCGCAGAGAGGACTGGTGGGAGACAATGCCTCCAGCCACCAGCCAGTAGCCAGGGAGCTCTTCCCTATTCCCGTTGCCCCTGTGACAGATAAGGGGGTGTGGAAAGGGCAGTTGCCTTGCATCAGGCTTTGCACCAGCCAGGAGGGAGGTTGGAGGAAGGCCAACGTCCTCATTGTTCTGTGAGGCTGCTCACAAAGACTCTTTTTTTTTTTTTTTATTGTTTTGTGTACGTTTTGTTCTACCAGACCCACTCTAAATAGGCATTTTGTTTGCCATTAACGAAATCTGCTTCAATTTCAAAAGTTCTGTTTGCAGGCTGTAATCTCAGTCCCAGTCCAATTTAAATGTCTGTTGTTTTGGTGGTGGACTTCTGGACTACATCCCTCCAGCTCAATGCCAAAAACATAACGGAGAAAATTTCACCCACCGTTAGGAGCCATCTGGTTCTGCTGCTCCGAAAAGTGAGACAGATAAGGAGCTGTATGATACCCATGTAAGGCAATTTGCTGGCCTGTTTATCATACCTGACTCTGGGGTGCACAGCTTTATTTTGATTTGATAAAAAGCAAAGGAGTGCAGCTGCAGCACGCTGCTGCTTCACTAAGTCGACAGATGGGCATCACTGTAAGGAAGCCACATGGCATTTTTTTGTTAAACTCAGCTCATTAGGTTTTATCTGCAATATGTTGCTGTATTGGCAGAAAACCTTTCAGCGAGCAGAAACATTAGCCAAAGTTTGTCAACAGATACAGGGAAGATCCTTTTGTGGAAGGATATGTGCTGGGGCAGGGGTGGGCTGTGATTGCTTCTCAATGCTCACAAGTCAACTCTTGAAATGTTTTTCAGCTCACTCTATAATTTGTGCCATAATGGCAGTTTTGACTTGCATATTAATAGAGCTGCTATTCACAGCTTGCAATTGTTGGGGCATTTCGAGACAGTTCACAAATCACTTTATCTGAATAGGTGCAGGAAGTTTGTCAGGAAAACCTGGGAAGTGGGAAATTTTCCTTGCCTCTGACACATAAAAAGATATATGCCCAAATTCTTATAATAGTGAAAAGTGCATTTCTAAGCTGAGAGCCACAGGCTGCATTATTTTGAGACAGTTTGGGTTGTAAACAGTCCTTTCCTATCTTGAGTCACTGGTTTAATTCCAATGGGCCAGTTTAACTTTGAGAGAAAAATGCAGCCACGTTCTGTGTGTCAGCTTCAGCTACAGATTGGCAAACGGGAAAAGCAAATCAAAGTATTTTCAATTCACAGAAGAAATATCAGAAATTGTGAAAAGTTTTCTCTAGAGAAAAGAAGTTTAATGGGCTGCTCTGTGAGCTCACAGGTATTTCAACACCTGCTCATGTGGAGTCCCAGCACCAGCCATTTCACAGACTGGGGTCCCAGAGAGGTGTTGGGAGCTCTCTTCTGGCACACAAATATGCACCAAGTCATCCAAAGCTACTTAGAGAGCCAGGAGACCACCACACCTACATCTCAGTACAGGTCAGAAATGTGCTTTCAAACCAGCCATCCTGACCAGTCCCATTTTTTCATGTCCAAAAAGGGGTCTGGGAGCACATGCTCTGGATTCCTCTTAGATGGAACCAAGCCACCTGCAGCAATGCCCCACTCCTTAACAGGCACTCAGTCCTCAGGACCAAATTAATCTGAATCTTCCCCCCAGAAACACACACAGTTTGGATATCAGGGCTCAGCACCATATCTCCCTCCACATTTCCAGCACTGGATAACTTGCTAAAGCAAAAGCATTGAAAAAATCTCTCTTGTTTTAATTTACAGGTGGTAAATTTAATTTTACATCAGGGGTTTTCATTTACTTTAAACTCAAACTAAATCAAATCAAACTCAACCAAAATCTAACAACTCCAGCTTAAACCAAAGTGGGAATATCCACTCAGTTTTCTGGTTACTCTAAATAACCAGTCTAATATGATATTTTGAATTAAACCACACTAACTCAGGATCTAAATGTAAGCTTAGTGTCTGTAAAAGAAAACATTTTTCAGTGATACAGCCAGCTGAGCTATGTTTTCCATTAGTGGAAAATGTGATCACATTCTGAGATACTTTATATTTTTATACTGGCTTTTATTTTTAGCCGTTTCTGTGTTAGAGCAGTGCCCATTATCTCACTCTAATTAAAGGTCACTGCTCCTGTTACTATCTATAGCTATAAAACTTCATGGTAGGCTGCCATATCTTGACCCAAAATTAATAGATGTATTTTAGATCACACATTTCCCCCTTTCTCCAGCTGCCTGGCCCGTGTGCACGTCACAGACAGTCTCCAGCTCTCAGCCATTTTAGGAGTGCATCTGAAAGATGCTGTGAGAGGGTGAGATCACGGTCTCTGGGGACACAGCTCTCACCATCAGTGGGATCAATCACTTGTGCAGGGCTCACCAGCCAGGAGCAGGCAGAGCTGCCACAGCAGGGAACGTGCCAGCCCTGCTGGTTTGCTGCCTGCTCACCAGGGGAGCCTGGAGCCCTTGGTCTCCTCTGCACGGAGCAGCTGCAGTGCCGGCGTGGCAGGAGAGCTGCTGCCTTTGGTAATCAGGGTCCTGCTCCAGCAGTGGCACCTGACAAACCACTCTGGGATCCACTGCCTTCAGCCCAAATCCCTCTGGGGGGGATTTGCTTTTTTGCTTGATTCCTGCAGTGCAGCCAGCAAAGTGGAATGCTAACCCATAAGTAAAGTTCACTGGCATTTTGTAATTCAAATAAAGAACACATTGGACTTGCAGCCAGCTCTCTCTGGCCTTGCTTTGCTGCCATGCAGCCAGAGCTTACTGTACCGTGGGTAAAATGGACTCTGTGAAGGAAAAAGGTGGTTACATGTGTAGCAAAGATCAGCTGTAAAGTTTGCTATATGTTTTATATGCTATGGTGTATATGACCTTTTTTTGTCATGATGATCTGAAACAGATAACCAAGAGTGCAACTGCAAAACAAGAGACAATTATTCCCTCAGAAATAGCCCTATTTCCTGGTAGTCCATAAACTCCCTTCATTTCACCACCAGACATTTTCCTCCATCTCGAGCACTAGAAATTCTTCTGTCCTTTTAAATTTCAGTCTTGCTGGAGAAAGAAAAAAATACAATATCTAGTCACACATGAAAGAGATAAGCTCCATGGTAATTGAACAGCAGAGATTCTGCACTCCAAATTCTGCCTGAGAGCCTGTGTGGATATTGCCTTTCAAGGGCAGAAAGGGGAATGGCTTTTCCTGATAACCATTGTGTGTGTAGATACTACAGGAAAAAGCAAAGGGCTATCAGCATGGTGGGAGGGAGTGGGAAAAAGAAATGGCAGGCTTGGCTTTGGAAGAAACACCCCACGTTTTACCTGAGACCGGGTTTGTACACAGAATTGGGTCTTGACTCTGCTGAAAATAAGAAAGATCTTCTAGCATCCAGCTTGTAATTGATATTCATGAAAATGTATGAGATTAATGTGCTCACTTGGCACTGCCCTTCAACCTTGTAATGAAAGCAGTCAGGTCTGCGAGGAGGTGGCAGAGAATAAAGAGGGACAGGAAAAGTAGAAGTGAAACTGCAAAGAGGAATAAGCAAACAGAACTGATTGATTGAAATATTTCCTTTCTGTGGTATTACTGGCCACATGCTGGTCTCTTTTGAGCCACAGAACACTGGGGTGAGATGAGATTTGCCCTGGTGACCTGAGCCACCCCAGACCTGTGCTCGTCTCTATCGTGCATTGGAGCCTGCAGCCCAGAGCTGGTGCAGTTTCCCAGGCAGGGCCTGCGCGTCCATGAGATCTCTCAGAAGATGAAGCTGTCCAGTGTCCTGACATGCTGCTACTTTTTGTTTGTGCTGCTCCCTCTGTCCTGCAGAGGGTCGGCAGTGTTGCCTTGTCCTGCATTTTGCAGGAAACACAGATCCATGTCCTACAATCCTCCGGCCACTCTTTGGAGGACCTGGCCCTGTCCTTGAACACTGTTACCCTCCAGCAGAACATTTTCAGCTCTTTTCTTTGTACTGATTATCTTGACAAGACTTTCAAATGATTTTTAGGAGGAGGAGGAAGGTATTGAGAGATAGCAGATCATTCTGTCCTCTGCCAATTGTCATCCTAAGGGACATTTATGGCAGTGTTGGCCATGGCTTGGTTCGGCCTTTTCATTAACAGCTTGATGGAAGGACCAGAGCACCGTATGGTACTTAGTGAAATGCAATTGTGGAGCCAAAGAAACCGTCCTGACAGCCTCCAGGATTAGTCTCAGCAACAGTGTTTGCAGTACAACCCATAAAATCCCACAAAAAGGATGTTTCTCTGGTGTTCCAAAAAAAAAGAGCAAAAATGCAGCTAAAAGAGCTGTAGGAAGAACCTTGTTCAGAGACAGGGGCTCAGTGAAACCATCCTAAGGAACAAAATGGGAATGATGCACACCTCCCTTGTTTATAACCCAGCTGGCTCCACCTACCCTGTAGTTTCTTCTCCCAAAACTGTGCAGTAGCTCAATGGCTGTACAGTAGATAATCGCCTTCCCTGTTCCGCTTTGCTGGCACACCAGAACAAATATATGTGCACCACATTTGACACCAGATCTAAGCCGCTTTACAGTGAAGAAAAAAAACCCAAAAACCAAACTTGAAGCTTATTGTGGGAAAGAAAAAGTAAAAAGTTAAATATCACTACTGAAGTAGTTCCATGGAACCTCCTTTGAGTAACGCTCCTGTGCTCCAAGTTTCTCCAGAAGCCACGTACCCTGTCATCTTCTATCCCCATCACACACCACAAAATATTCTCCAGGGTGAATAGACAGCTGTTTGTGGTGCAGGAGGGAGCAGCCAGTCCATCTGGGAAATAAAACTCCCATGACATCCTTTCAATATTTCTAAACAAAATGTTATTTCCCGTTTTCTGACTTAAGGGAGGCGAGTAAAGGACAAAGTAGGGACTTTTCTCAAAAAGTTTAACTTAACGGGAAGTCCAGTTTGTTGTTAAAAGCAGCGTCAGAGGATGTTTTCAGGCAAATCTAACAGGTTTCTTAATGCTCACAGCAGAGTGTGCTCGAGGGCACTTTTAGGGAGAGCAGTGGGGGGGGTCTGGGGAGGAGCTGCTGCCAAGAAAGTGAAGCAGCTCTGCAGACTGAGGTGTCTACTGAAATAACACGAACAGGAATTTCTTTTTTTGTTAAGAAAATCTTAGCTTGAAACACTTCCACTTAAGGATCATGAAAGGATATGCCAGGACAAAGCCTGCCTGTACTTGGGGATGGTGCGCATTTGATTAAAATACGAGAGAATATTGCTTTGGGCCCTCCTCACACTTTCTGTGCAGTAACCTCATCCCTGCACATGGGTGCTGCTGCAGGAACTGCATCTCTGCACACACACTCTGCTGTCCTCTGCCCTCCTGTGCAAGGAACACACAGGTGGGTTGACCATCCTCTCTCCATGAATGCTGCGGTGAGAGCTGCCAAGACACTGAAGGCTTGCAGTTCCTCTTGACCCTGGAGGGGGATTCAGAATCCCCTCCGAGGTCCTGCTTTCCCACTGTCTCTTGCTTAGAAGGGTTGTTTGTACCATTATGAAATAAGTAGGTCACAGACAACTCTTACCAGTGTTCCAGTCTACTCACTTTGCTGCTGATGTGGATCAGCACTAAAAGAGTAACATTACTCTTTTCTCACGTGAGGATGCAAACTACCTTCTCATGTTTAATTCCATCACAGGAAAAAAGGACAGCTGAGCTCCCCACATCTCCATTTGAGTTTTCTTCTGTATATTTTTTGCTAGGTTACTAAGACTTCCCTTCATCCCTTTTGTATCAGCACAGACACAGGACCTTGTTAGGTTGCCTCTTTGTATTTAAGAAACTAAATCTGTCCCCCCTGCCAGCACTGATAAACACAGAGGAAAGAAAAACACTTTTGACCTCCAAAGGATTTTCTGAATTAAGTAAATCCTTTCTTTTTCACCAGGAACCACAGAACAAAGCTGGTAGTGATCGGTCTGTATGAAGTCAAGAGATACCAGGAACCGATGCAACTCAGCATTCAATGTGCCATTACCCCAGAGACAAATTCCCTCCAATTTACCTTCCTGGTTTTGTTCCTCTCTTCTTTGGCCACATTGTCCTCCCTCTGGGCTTATCCCAGTGCTGAGGAGGGGCAGCATTGAGGTCCAAGCTGATAAACGGCAAATGAATTCTTTCTGCACTTTAATTGACTTCTGAGGTCAATGAGGACTCCATAGGCCAGGTTTTCCTTATCTCCAGAGTAACAGTGCATATGGAATGGAGGCATTTATACCCAGCTCCAGGAGTGGCATGATAACTATATTTATCTTTCCAGGTGATTGTGCCAGACTCATCACCATGGTACCTGCTGTTCACTGACTTTTAGCTACAACCTTTTTTTACAGAAGGGTTTTGGTGGCACTCACTCCCCTGCTGGGAGCCAGGAAGTGCAAGGGACCATTGATGCTGCTCTTGAGTTATTTGGGGAGGAGGGTAGATATTAGTCTTGTTAATCATTTCTCACTGTTTGCATCGTGGCTCGCTCTGGTATGCTGAGTGCCTGAGCTCTCCTGGCAGGCTGAGGGCTTGTGGATTATTAATCACCCCTACTTTCAAATATATAAATCATGATCCCAGTAAAGGCAAAGGAAGAGAAGCAGCAATCTCCTGTTAACCCTTCCAGCTCAGAGGATGCTCTCTGTCCTCATCTGATCTCACCACAAGTCCTGGTTTGTCCCTGTGCCAGTCACTTCTCCAGGAGAGAGGCCCCCATATTTTTAAAGCCTCCCTCAAACCTACTCAGGCAATATTCTCACGTCTGCCAGTTTTGGGGTTTTAGGCCAGGCTCAGAAGATGACTGAGAGTTCCCAAGTGCCAGACTCATATAATGAGGGAAAGCAGCTGGCTGAACATCAGACCCCACTTCATTCCTTGTGTGAGAGCCTGGAACAAAAGCGCACAGCACTGCTACAGACAAAAATAATACTGCATAGAGGGAGAAGACACATTGGGCATTGAAAAAACACAGGGAAAATAAGCTTGATGGGATTCTCAGATCCATAGAAATCAGCATAGTTTAATAAAAATTCACAGATGATCTGATGTTAATACAACTCTCATACAGAAAAGAAAAAAAAAAAGAAAATTTCCTCCTTCACTCCTTCTGAATTATTCTACCTTTTGCCTGGGCTAAAACAGTATTTCTGAACTGGAGCAGACCTTCCTCAGCTGATCTAAATATTATATCCAATAAATAGGTATTGGGGTAAGGCTGCATCCAAGCCAAGCCCACAGGCTAGACAGTCTTCTAGTTTACAGGAAATCTTTCAAACTGTACAGCCCCTCATCGGTGCCAGAAATCCACACTGACTCCAGTCCCAGCTAATGCTGCTCTCAAAAGCCAGAGGAAACCACTGCTCAGGCTGGACCCTCTTTCAAAGCTGCAACAAGATCTGCAATCCAGGAATCACATCTTCAATCAAGCTCTAGACAGTGCATAAACCACATCATGTGAGGTATCACTACACTCCTGCAGCTCATCATAGCCAGGAAACAATTGAAGCTCATTCTGAGTAAATTTGCAGTAAACAAATAGGCTTTAAAACGGGTTATTTTCAAAACATTCATGTTTTTAAATAACATTTTACAAAGCACTGATGTTCCAGGTTAGGAAAGAAAAAGGAGTGGGTAGGGTAGGTTTTTGAAAAGAAAAATGTTTCAATAAGATTAAGATGTAGTACTAAAACGAAAAGATATTTTATGACTGGAAAGACAAAATTTGCAAACACATATCATTTAAAGTGATTTATCTCAAGACAACATCATGGTCTGAAGACAGCAAGGTTCAGCTCAAGCGATGTATCTCAAGATAACAGTGCCAGCCCTGATTTCTTCCACCTCAGTTCTAGGGAGTAAGTGCCAGCCCAGAAAGAGGACAACGCTCACTTCAGTTCCAGACCCAGCTCCTGCATGAAATAGAGATGCTGCTGAGATCTTCAGAAGGCCCCCTGTGGGTGGGAGGGAGCTGGCTAAACCATCAGGCCAGATCTACAGCAACAGTGTTCCACCAGTACAAGATTTTATTTCAGGTAGACCTCTCCTTCCCCAGGTTTGTGTATAGACATGAGGTCTGTCCATGCCAAGGATCTCAGGCTGGTCTGAGAGAGGAGGAGCTGCTGCTGCTTAGAGCAGAAGACAGCTATTGCAGCAAAAAATACACAGTACATGCACTGGTAGCATTTTGCCCAATAGTTTGGCCACTTTAAAATTAAATATAGCACAGAATGGCAAATTATTGCTAATTGCCATGACTTGTGTGCATGTTTTATGCTACAGCACGGATTAATATTTTGGGGGTTTTTTTCTGTTGTGCTCCAATATTAATAGCTAATAACAGTAAATCTGGTTTTTATGTCAGCCATAATGCTCCAAAGGCCTTGCAGGAAAGCAAAGCAGCAGAAATCCTAATTACAGGGCCGATGAGCAAGAGCTGTGGTCCCAGTATTTCTCAGCATCGGTTTGATTTCAGGTTGAGCTGTACCCTAACTAGGCATGTTTATAAGAGATCACAGAGGGCTGGTTTGTGAGCTCACACAGCCAGATTCTCATGTAAATCAGCACAGCCCTGTTCCAACCCCCTGGAGCCCGGAGCTCCAGCCCCAGGGGAAGGGTTGGTGTCAGCGGAGCTGCATCATTTTACAGCAGCACAGCCCATTCCACTTAAGAGTTTGCAGTGCCAGAGTGGGTCTTAAATATTGAAGGTTTTATCCTGCAGTGGGCTAAAAGGATTCACATGTCCTTGGAGCAGCAGGCATTTAGTACATCTCTGGAGAAAGGCAGTCCTCTGCACAGTCATTTTCTGTTATCATCTGAGCAGGGCTCTGCACACACTGTCACGGTGGGTAAAACTCACCCCTGTGAGCACACCCTGCACGGAGCACACCTTGGCTGGAAGCTCCCTTCAGCCTTTGAAGTGAATACGAGTGAATTTATACAAGGGGAAAACTCTATCCTCTCTAAATTATCCAGCCCTGGAGCTAAAGCCCTCTGATGCACAGAGCTGCATCGTGAACATGCATTCAAGATCTCTGCAGATGTGATTGGGTCAGTGCAATACCTCTGCTCAAATTTAGATTGACAACTACAGAAAGCAGCTGGAGCATTCCTAAAATGAAAAATGCACCTGATTCCCCTCTCTGCTAAGACTCAATGGCTCCAGCATAAAGCATCTAGAGCACCAGCAGTGCCTCAAGAGCCATAATAACCAATCTCATCTGCATAAATTAATCAGGTATTTATAAATAGCTAATAAAATGGAGAAACTTGTGTGTGAAGCAGGAACAAAAAGATGTGATTATGGTTAAGCAAATGTGAGCTGTTACAAAGTTTTCTCACTTATCTGTGCTTAAGGCACAGCCAGATTCAGCCCCTTGTGTTCCCACACGAGGGTGAGAATAAGCAGAGGCATTGAGATCCCACCTAGGGCAGCCTGGGAGGGTGGAAAGCCAATGCAGGTTCTCAGGAAAGGGTACAAGTATTTTGCTTTTGGTTTGGGAATCCTGTGTCTCACGGAGCCACACAGGGGATTGTTGGCTGGCCTGGATGTAGCTGGTAGCGATTTTTCACATGGCCAAGTTCTCAACTCTCCAGACAAGGAGGATGCTATCCCCAAGAGCTGCTTCAGGGAACCTGCTCTAACATATAAACAAAACCATTCTCCAAGTAATGGTGCCAGGAAGAAGTTTGCATTATCTCAGAAGCTGGATTCATCTGGACATAAAAAATACAGCAGAATACCTGTACAGCAGTAGCTGTCCCAGAATAGCTCAGGCAATCAGTCTGCCTACACAAACAAGCCATCAGCAATTCATCCTGAATCATCCTGAATCACTGAATCACAGAATTGCTTAGGCTGAAAATGACTTCCAAGATTGTAGAGTCCACCACTAAACCATGTCCCCAAGTGCCACATCTCACATCTTATAAATCCCTCCAGGGATGGTGACTCCACCACTGCCCTGGGCAACCTGTTCCAGTGCTTGACAATGCAAGCTTTGGGCTGAGAGTGATTTTCCTGGATGGGAAAAATAAACAGGAAGGATTTGTAGCCTGGATGAAGCTCAAGTTGTACTTCCTATACTCTCTTTACACAATGAACTTCTCCAGGGCCCTTCTGCAATGCTCTGCTAGGCAGAGGGGGCAAATTTAGCTTTCTCCTGCATTGGTGGCAGCAGCTTTGCCCTCATGTAATCAGCAGATATTAACCTATTTTGGTTTTTGTTGTTTTCTCAGATGCCAGCTCTTATTTTTCTAATCTACCTAAGAGTAAATATTGCCAGGAGCAAGACTCTTCTTAGAAGAGCTCCTGAATAATCTCTCCTGTTTTCTAAGACCATTTGAATTAGACCAAGAAAGCCACCCTGTAGTCATATAAGCTGTATATTGAGCATACTCATTTGATTACAATTACTGTGGTTTCCTGGACTAACATTTAAATGGGAAAAGACATTCAAAATGAGCCAATATTAGATATAGGCCTTGCAGGCAAAACACTTATTGTGCTGAAAACTTGGAATGCTGCAATATGAGGTCTGGGGGGAAAAAAATCCTATCTGAGTGTTTTATGCAAATTGTAAGAATGTAAGAAAGAAAAAAAAACAATACCAGAAACACCACAGAATCCACCAAGTACACGTTGTTTTATGGGCAAGTTCTTCAGCAGAAAGCAGTAGCAACTTAAATTTTCCACAATGAAACTGAAAATGCACTTGTATATAAGTATAGTGGATTATGACACTGTGAAATATTGCAGGTTTTTTTATTTGCTTTTGCAGGTAGTTAAATCTTAGCGCTACTTTAAGGCCCCTCATCCCCAAATATAAAAAGCAATAAATTGCTTTAGTGTTCTCAATTTCTTTTCCTTCTAGAGATGTAAATTGATTGCCTGAATCCCTCTACAAACTTTCTTCTTGTGGATAGGGGGGAATAATCTACAAGGCCGATGGCCCCATCCAATCCCCCCTTAGCTCCAGTACACCAGCAGGATGGGGAGCGGGGCACATCATGCCAAGGCGGGTACCCTCCCCCAAATGGTCGGATTTTTCCAGGAATAAGGATCATTCCCTGAGCAAAGCCTTGCTGCCATTGATGACAGAGATGCCACACAGCCTCATCAGCCACCCCATCTGCGGTGCTCGCTGTCAAGGGACAGGGAGAAAAATTCCATCCCCAGGGCAGCGCCTGCTGCAGCGGATCCGCAGAACGGGAACCTTAAAGAGCGAGGGGCTGGCATCTGGCTGAGCCTGTAAATAACTCGCACGCCTCGGAAGGAGCGATGCCGAGATAAGGCTGAGATAAGCCGGGCGAGCCGGGAGCTGAGGCTGACACGCAGGAGCAGCAGGGGTGCCCGGCTGAGCAGCGCTGCCCGGCCGAAGGCACCAACTCCCCAGCCCTCCTCGAGTGTCACACAGAGAAATCCTGTGATCCCACCCTCATCTGATGGGTGCCAAAGGCACCAACTCCCCAGCCCTCCCCGAGTGTCACACACAGAGAAATCCTGTGATCCCACCCTCATCTGATGTCTCGTGATAGCCCATCAAACGCCCCCTCTTTATTAAATTCAAGTGTGAACAAAATCAGCAAAGAAACAGAGGGTTTAATTAACGTTTGCCTTCACCATAAATGAAAGAGAACTTTAATTTTTTTTTTGCTGTATTTTACTAATCAGAGTCATTCAATGTCTTGGATGCTAGTAAATTAATTCTGAACTAATGAAGTTAAAGGAGGTGATTTGTTAGAGAAAACTGATTACATATCGAGATGTCCCAGGGACCTAAATGAGAAAATCACTATAATGAAAAAATATTTTAAATGATGCAGGTCAACGAAGTAAATCATTAAGGTTGCAGGGGGGATGGAAATACTAATGACACCATGACAGGGAAATGCCAAAAGGGAAGTGAGCTGACATAAGTAAGCAAAAAGACATTTACTTTGCTAGCTTTGTTCTTTTTCTCATTCTAATGACTGAATCACATGAATTTCATTGCTTGCCTCAAATTTGTCACCTGTGTCCAGATATTTCAATGACAGCAATGAACTAATGTGCATCATGCACACAAATTTATTTGTATGGCACATAAAGCTTTTTAGCAGTATAAATCACAGTGGCACCGAGGCACCCAAGCTGAAATCTGGGCTGTATTCTACAAGGCATGGGGGAAAATATACAAGGGGAAAGGAGGGACCCCTGCTTCTCAGAGGTTTAATTTCAGCAAACAAGCAGCAGTTGAGCGATGTAAGATTTTTTGGCACAACAAGGCAGGCTAGTGCTTGAACAGTCGGAGCAGTGTAGCCTGGATGTGCAAGAAATACCCCCAGAGACTGCAGCTATGGTCTGTCTAGCCCAGAAATCCCACTGCCTTGGGCCAGGGCTCTCTGTTTCGAGACAACACCTGAGCCTGGCCACTCTCTGCAGCCTGTTGTCCCTCTGCTCCTCCAGGATCTGTAACGACTGCAACAGGAACACAGAAAACACTGCTCTACCCACGCTGTTTAGATCCACTTCAGACCTGCTGGATGAAATTAAATATGTTTAGTTCTATTTTGAATCTCCTGGGGCAACACACCCCAGAATTTCACTGCTTACTGTGAGAAACAGCAACTTCTTTCACCTGTCTGACACTCATTTCCTACCAGTTTCAAAGAGCTCCTCCACCCAGAAGCAGCGCAGAATTTGGTGAGAAACACTTCCAAGTCCACCTAATTCATGACTTTACTAACTTTGATTATATCTTTCTCAGCAGTAAAACAAGTCCCAGTGCTTTGCTTTCAGCATCCTTCCCGAGGACACCTTGGATCCTGCACATGGATCTCATGATTTCTAAGAGCCATCAGCCATGGCTCTTTCCTAACTCCTCAGTGCCGGTTCTGAGTCTGGCGTTGTGTGGGCAGGACTTAAACGATTCTTTTTCTTTATGCATTGAGCACTCTCATGGGAATCCCCAAAACATCCCTTTTACCGCATTCACATCAACGCTGCAGATGTGACTGAGCCTAATCCTGCCTGGCAAAGCACACAGAATTCCACACTGTGGGAGCATCTAGACAGCATCCGAAGTCAGGTGTGCTGAGTTTTACTGAGCCAGTTTACTGGGCTTCAGGATACTCTCAGAAAAAGAAAAAATAAAAAACCAAAAGGGGTGATGGAAAGTAGAAGCAAAACAAGGCGGAAGGTGTAAGTAGAGTCAGCCCATGGGGAGTGGCAGATGTAGCTGGTAAGGAAAGTTGCAAAGTTCCATGGTAAGGCTAGAGAGAAAAAGAAGTGGGAAAAAAAAAAAGAAAAAGAGAAAAAAACCCTCAGATCTCTGCTCTATGGTGCAAGGATGGGATCCTCTCATGAATTCAGGAAGGTAGGGGGAATTTAGGGAATATTAGAGAAGTGAATATACTGCTGCAGGAGAAACAGCAGCACCAAGAAAATTAGTTGAAACAATCCCTTATGAAACAGGAAGTACTGACACACTGTTTACAAAGGTTATCAGAAAGTGGTATATTCGAAGGAAAGAAGACTCTATAGCAATCCTAGATCCACTAAATCCACTTTTCAGGATTTCTTTACCAAATTAGGCATAGAGAAATACATTAGTTCTACAGAGCAGATGCAAACTATTTAAATTAGCACATCAGGCATTCTATCACAAAGAGATGTAATTAGATTTGAGGAGCCAATACCTCAAGCAGAGCCTGAAAGAGTGACCAACAGTTTACAGCTTGGAAAACTCCCAGAGCTGGAAACCAAATCCTTTGGAGCATTTAAACAGAAACTCATCCCCTCATTAAATGGAGCATTTGCTGAAATTCCAGGAAAGGCTAGGATGAAGCTACCATGCTAATGCCACACGGAAAAAAGGCAAAGCCATTAATTATTGAGAGTTCTTATGATTTATTTCTCTTTTAAATATGGGTACTAAAATCAGTGCTAAAAGGCAGATGACAAGATGGAGATAGCTTTCTACAACAGTAAGCATTTCTGACCTTTTAGTGACCAGTTGTTTAATTGCAATCTCCAGATCAGCAATAAGAGCAATTGATTTGTGCTCATTAAAACTCTGTTGTAGAACCAAGAGCTAACACTGATGTTTTACAATGTAAAGACAGCATTAGGCTGAGTTAAGTAACTACATCAATTAATATCATTATGATGATTTGGCTTCCATGTAAGTATGCCTTGTATTGAACCAAAAACTAGAATTCTTGTAAGAGCTTCATTAAATAAATGTTCCTCAAGGATGGAACAGGCCATGACTGTTTTTCTCTTTTTAATTGGTCTTTCAATGAAAGTTTTCTGCCAGCTGCAGATGAGAAGCCCCCAACACTAACAAAGCAAACACTTTAAGACCCAGCTCTACTTCATTGTACAGGTATATCTCAATTTATATCCATTATATTGAAGTATTATGAAAGCAGGTGTTAATTAAAAAATATACCTGGAGTTATCAACTACCTGACACAAAATCCCCAAATTTCCAATCCTTTGTGTGTAATATCAGGTAGAAAGAGCTGCCATAGTCAACTGAAGATGTTTAGTCCTGTACAAACAAAACACAGGAAGAGAAAAGGGTAGTTCCACCCAGCTGAAAAGGAGCAGATTACTGACACATGTAGCGGAAAGGGAGGAGATTTCATTCCTGCAGGAGAGCAGATGGCTGGTTTAAGTTAATTCTACACCCAGCAATATACCTGTCACCTCACTGGCACCTGGGAATTCAGTTCTGCCTTATCCTGCTGGCGTTGCTGTGTGAGTGCTGCCCATGAAATCACTGCCCCACAAGCAGTGTGGAGAAAAAACCACAAGCCTCAAAGGAATCTGCAGCATATTTGCTCTCACTCCAGCAGAATTAGTAGGGCCAGGAGTATCAGAGTGATGTATTTCTCACTCCACTACCTCTACGTGAAGGATGGCATTTATAAAACAGCTAATTACAGTTCAAATCATAAGTAAGCACTAAGAAACTCAAAGCTGAGTTTCTTTTTAGTCAGATGCATAAATCTTCCTCACCTGTAAAAGTTAGAGCAGATACACAGTGGCTGTGCCTGCCTGACATTACCATTCAACATGGTTGATCCAGATAGAAAATGAGCAATGGTTTGCCATGCTTGATGTGCACATTTTGAAGGCAGGATATTCTCCATGCAATAATTTCTCCATTCCTAACCTTGAAAGAACCATATCTTTTTTGTGTGTATATATATATATATATGTATGTATATGTGTGTGTATATGTATATTTAATTTAGAGGTTAGATAGACTTCAGTTCCAATGGTGCAAAATAAAGTGCTCCTCTGACAGGTATTCTTCGCAGTTTCGTATCACCTCCCAAATTTCTTAAGATGTCTTTTAGTACAGCAGTCCCCGGAATGTACAAATTCCAGCATTTTGGCCCACCCCAAGTTGTGCCTACAGAAATAAGTTCTGGTTGATGGTGTAAGTTCAGCTGCATGACCCAAAATGCACACAGGCTCAAGCTGGAAGAGGACACCTGTGAAACTTGCCCTGATGATAACTTGGAAAAAGGGTGAAATTTATCATCAGTGAAGCACAGGCATTAAAAAAAAATATTTTTCCTCATAGTTGGCCAAAAAACCCAGTGAATCCATTACTAATGTTCAGCAAAATTATTACCTTAATAATAAAAATAAGTGACAAATAACAAGGGTGTTTCTGAGGAAGACCACTGACACTCGTTATTGAGGAATTCCTCTTTGCCACTTAACACAAGATCTTCTTGCAAAGGTTATTTCTTATTTCTAAGAAAAGAGTGAAGGTCAAGAGATTTGTTATTAAGACACATCCAATAAATTCCTTCTTTTATTTTCCATGTTTGAAGGGCTTCAGCCCCACTGAGAGCTGGCAGCAGATCTTTGTTCTCAGTAGCTGAGATGGTGCAGTAGAATTCAAGTGAATTGAAGCAATGTTTCAACAGAAACACTTCTGCCTCAAGTCCAAACACTGCATGACATCCTACCACGAGAGACTGAAGGAAGTCTGGTAGAAAAACACTCTGGATTCTAATCTCTATTTCCTACAGCTGTTAACTGGAGCATGGCAATGAAAGCATGGGGTTTGCACCACCTGAAAATATTGCAACCTCTTGGCTGTGAAAGAGGAGTGTGGCTCAAGCAGCAGCAATCTACTTTATACCAGTCTAATCTTGGTGTAATTAGAGGATCACTGCCAAATAGGAGCATATGCTTTGTCCAAAAATCTCAATGCAAATCTCTGTGTGTGTCTATGTGCGTTGAATTATTAAATTCAGAACCCCATAGCAGCATCTATGATGATATATCCTGCTGCTATTATTATACACAAAAAGCTCTAAAGTCACTTTTAATCAAAATAGATCCTTTTAAATCTATACCTGGTTTTAGTGACATTACTCTTAATGCAGCTGATGAAATATTAAGCATGCAATTACTGTACATGCTCTATAAATGGCTTTCCTGACATTCAGGCTGTATAGAAGGCTGTGTCAAAATGAGGAGGAAGTTATTTTTCTCCTGAGCACCTTTTTCCCAGAGAGAGATTCAAGATCAGGTTGGAAACATTTCACTCCAAAGTGACGAGAACCCCAACCAAACAAAGAATTAATTAAAAAAAAAAAAGAGAGAAAAAACCAGGCTGGAGGAGAGAAACCATCAGAACGCTCAATTGCTGTCCCACAGAAGTCTGGGCAGCCACACTCAGGCTCCACACCTGGGATCCCATCTGGTATGTGTTGAGTCAGCCACAGAAGAAAGAGAGAGAGGCAGTCTCAAGAAAGCCTGTTACAGCCTTGCAGGCACAAGGCACACACAAAAAACCACAGGATAAAGGTTATTTTGTGCTCGTTTTTCTAGGGAAACAGCATTCAGAAATGAGAGACGCCACAGTGCTGTTGCTGACACAGTTCACGCTCTATACAGAGTGAAAAGGGAGGTTCATTTTGCAGGCATCCTGTTGCCATCCCACTTTTGGAAATGCAGCTGTAACCAGTATTGATTGCTGGTGTCTAATGGCCTGATAGGGCTGTGCTACTGTAGTTGTATCTGCACAGGCAGGTGTCAGAAAAGCACTGACACGAACATTTGGAGAGCTCCAGTATCTGTCGAGCTCGCAAGGCTCTGAGTAAAACAATATAACCAAAATACAGTTCCTCACCACAGCCAGCAGTCACTGCAGCACGTGCACTGACAGGACTAACCATCATTGGCACAAAGAGGTAGAAACCTCACAAATCCAGTCTCACTGCAGGACGTTTATAACCCTTTGTGATTAGAAAACCCATTAGAAACCCATCACGCGGCTGCTGATCGCTGTGGATGCGGGCAAGCTGCTCGTTATTGAAACAACATGCACAAGAACAAAAAAAGAAAAAGGAAAAAGTAGGCCCCTTTTACTGTCATAGGGACAAATGTTCCTGCTCCTTTACACACAGCATCCTTCCTCTTGGACACTGTCAGCAGCTGCTGCAAACTGAGGGAGAAGTCTCTTATTCTGGGGCACTGCTGTCTGATCTTCCCATGATTCTTCCACTCTGAAATGGAAGAAGCTGGCTGCCAGGCTGGGAAATCCTTACATTTCAACACCCATTCTTACTACTTTCAGAGTTGCGCCAGAAACCCTCAGTCCTCCCGGACTTGAAGCTCGTTCTTACATTCCTGGCTCCTGTAGCACAATTTTCCTTCAAAAAGAGCATCATCAGTCCCTTCTTATTATACAGAAGGCTTTTCAGGAAAAGGCATAGCTGGAAGCATCCCAACAGCTGGTATTTATCCAGGAGACTCATAATTGTATGCAACATGGGCCTCAAAACATTATTAGACAGCTCTGGCTTTACAAAGATGTGATATAGAGAAGGTCAGGCTAAATGCAACAATCCCTTCTGGACTTAAATACTGCGAATCTATGAAAAGATCATTTGTTTTATTCGGTGTCTCATAACTAAATGATTATGCTCACCCTTCCTCCCAGCACATCACTATCAGTGACAGATGCACAAAATAATACTGCTCCAGACAGAATGAAAGATAATATGCTCAAAAGAGGGAAAAAAAAAATTAATCTACAGTATTTAGATATTACTACCAGGAGGCATGAGGATATTACTCATTTTGGTCTTGCATTGGACAGCGACATCTGCATCAAAACAGATGCATTTTCACAAAAGCAATAAAAAATTACCCAGCTGATACAACATCTGATATATTTGTGTTATAGTGCATTATTTCCATGCAGCTGGCGTCCTGCAATCAATATCCTAGTCCTCTGGATCTGGAAAGAGGTTCTTTGTTCCCTTATGAGCCTCGATCTGGGACACTGGATGATAATCTAAATATTTAAACTGGTATTCAAGTTGTTAATCTATTCCACTAAACAGTCTTTCTGGACATATTGCAATAGAAAGTAAAATGCTTTGTGCTGTAATGGAAGAATTACTGCTATTAAAGGGTTTAATCCCAAATACACCACAGTGCATTTCTTTATACACCCAGCAGAGTCTGAGGGGCTGCTATTTTTGTCAGGGTTGTATTTTACAGATAAGCATTAAGTGCACATTACAGGATTGGTTCACACCAATGGTTCCCCACCGTACAAAGGCAAAGCTTTGCAGAACCAGCAAAGCTGGGCTGTTCTTAGCTGAAAGTACTGGAGGTTTAAATATCATTAACACATTTTCATCCTTGTCTCCCCGATTAGCCTTTTCACCGTCGCAACTTTCCCTGGTGCCAGGACAGATTCGGCAGTAAGGTTTGCAAAAGCAACCGCAGAGGATGGGCATGGACATGCTGGGCTTGGTGACACAGCCTGGGAGAGCCACCCAGAAGCTGCTGCCCCACAGGACACAGGGTGGCCCTGGGCAGGGAGAGCAGGAGGGCTCCAGCTGGTGGGATGTTGCTGGAGGCAGCCCAAGGACAGCAGTGACACCTGTGTTGGCAGAAACAGGAAAAGAACACCCCTGTCACAACAGCTTCCTAAAACAGAGTTAGAACTTCCTCTGGCAGCATCCTGGAGGGAAGTGTGGCAGCAGATGCACCGTGGGGAAATCAAAGCTGAGTGGAGACAGAGGATTTCACTTCAGAGAGGCGTCCAGGGCAGAAAGGAAGGTTATTCACAGCCCGTGTTTGTCTCGCCAGCTGCCCACGGTAACCAGAAGGGAAGGAATATGGGATGTTAGGAACGAGGAATGTAGCACTTTGAAAGTAGCTGCAACTATCTCCTTCAGTCTCACTAGGAAATAGTTGTTGTGGCAGTTTGGAGCTATTTGGGAATACAATACATTTAAATGAAAGTGAAAGAGAGAAAAAATAATATCCAAAGCTATCCGAGGATTCAGGTAAATGCTATTGGCCTGTGTAGAGAACGGATAGCTGAAAGCAGTAAAGAAATTATGAGAAAAGAAAGCACTGGATGGGCAGCAGGAAATAATCAAAAAGGATTGGGAGACAGGAGTCTGATTTTATGAAGGATTTTATGAGGGATACAAGAACCAGTCAGGAGAAAGTCAGTGTCAGATATTTAAGTGCAGAGAATGACAGGCTGAAGAAGAACCCTGAAGGATGCAATAATAATAAAGTCCTCAGATGTTACTTCAGAAAGGAGATGTACAGCTAAAAACAGCTGAATATTCATTACAGAGGAGAGGATGGGATTAATTCTGAATCCTTCTGCACTCTGCATTTTTAAGGTAGCAGTGAAATACTTGACTGCAAACAGTATGTTCACAAAAAAGACACTAACAGGCTTGTGCTTACAGTGATGTTTTTCAGGACACCTCCCTTTGATGCAGGCTTGTTACCTCCTCTTCCAAGCAGCAGGAATGATGCCTATACAGACAGCTAAAGACACTTTTATTGCTCTTTCTCCCTGGTCTGCTGCAGATAAAGTATAGCAGTAGCAATGACAGTGCTCCCCCAGGAGAAGGACTTGCTCTGGGGACAGTGAAGCTGGGTCAGGTTTGTTGAACTGGCCTCTGAAGATTTTGGTTAGAGACCTACAGAATGCACTGGTGACAAATTAAAAGGGAATTACTCTAAACTGCTTTTCAAAGAGAAAGAACAACACTGTCCATCCGCTGACACTAAAAAGCAGATGAGTCAGTGGAGGAGACAAGTGGTTGATTTAATTCAAGTCTTTCATATTCCAGAGGTTATAGAGGTAATTTCAGATGAGAGGAACAGACTTGTGTTGAAGCATCAGCTCATAACTCTGAAAAAGTGTATTTAAAATCCTGGCTTTGCTGCATGGTGTTCCCAGAGCAGTGAACACAATTCAGCCTAACCTGTGCTTCATTTTCCATACACAAAAATAAAACACATATCTCCATTTACGTTTCAGGGATCTGGGAGAAGACTGGACATCCACAGGAGGGTTGGGTTCAACAATCTGATGTCCAGATTGACAGAAAGCCAAGTAAAGGATGGATGTAGCAGTAGCCCTCTTTTCAGAGTCAGTGCTAGTATTTTTCATCTCAATATGTCCATGCCATAAAAACCTTTCTGATGAAGCCCAAGCTTTCGCTTTTGTAGTGCCTGACAAAGTTGGAAGAGCAGTTCCAACAGGGCAGTTGGAAAAGCCCAACCATTGAAACAGTTTCACCCCACCTCATCCATCCCTTCTCAAGCAGGTTTTGAGGAGAAACTCTTATTTCCACAACAGGAAGAGCTTGTTCCTCCTGCTAATAAATTCAGATTACAAATGGGCATCAGTTCATAAGTAATGGTCTGTCATCAACACAATGAAATTCAGTAAAGACACAGATAGAAATCAAACACAAAAACATGAGTCAGGGGTCACTGGTTCAGCAGAATCACTGCAGAAATGGAGGCTACTACAGACTTTCTGAATGGCCACCATCACACTGTACACACAAGGATGATCCTGCTCTGGGATGCACTGGCAGATGTGTTGTGTGCAAGATATGGGAGATGGATATTCTGCTCTACACACAGCTGAGACATTTGTGCTGGAATATTGCAACTGGATTTGAGCATTCCACTAAGAAAAATGTAGAAAATTTAGAGATGGTTCAGAGAAGATCAACACGAATCATAAGAAGTGTAGACAAACACAATCTACAAGGAAAGTTGGAAACGATTGGTTTAATTTCCACTACAGAAGCAGAGTCACCTGACTATAAGGCAAACTGGGTATCAGTCTCTAAACAGGTAAAAGAAGAACATAATTGAGAAAAAGAGTAGATAAACATCATCCTAGGCTAGATAGACCTGGTTCTGCAAAGGAGCTGGGGGAAGGAGCAGGGCTTGACCTCTTTAGTGCACTCCAAGTTAAATATAGAAACGTATTTAAGATATATATATTTTATAAATAATAAATGTTTATATTTATTATAAATAAATAAATGTTATATACTTATGTATATAAATATATATTTAGGATATATTTAGGATATGCTATTTATAGGATAGGGTGTACTAGTGAAATAAATTGTCTTATTTGTTAAATACTGTGAAACACCACAAAATAAATCTCAAAGCTGTTGATACACTGAAAAAACCTGCCAAGGCAATACCTGCACACGTGTGGCATAAGCATTAGGACATACAGGTAACATGGCTTGATAAAACATCAAAATCAATTGCACTCAGAAATACTGTTGGTCTCAGCAATTGCATTTCTTGTAAACACATTTGAGGATTGATTCCATAATCAATCCTGGATTCATCCAATGAAACCACAGCCAGGAATATGCACGTTGATCACAAGGAAAGTTACTAAACCTCATTCAGCTAATAATGCTTTCTAGCTTGAAGCTTGATTCCGTTATAGAATTTTAGCTAGCAGAGCAGCAGATGATATTCCTACTTTCCATGCAAATGCATAATCCTTTTCTGAAGGCTGCTAAGCTCTTTGCCACCAAAATCAGTGGAACTCTGGCTGTTTACATTGGATCTGTGAAAGGCTTTGAAGATGAAAAGAGCTGTGCAAGTGCTAAGTGTAGCTATTTTGGCAAGGAATCTAGACCAGAAACACCGGCTATTACACACAGGTTCTATTGTTTCCTGTCATCTTTGTCAGCATAAAGGCAGAAGCCAGCAAAACCCAGGCAGTCTGATAAAAATGACAGAGAGAAAAAAATCATTTTCCTAGGACACTTTCAGAGGCACTCTTTGCAGAGGGGCACAGTAAAACTTTACTTTGTGTCCATTACTAATCCTTTCTTGTATCAACTTTTTTATTTGTTCTGACAGGGTTTTTGATCAGTCACTAGGTCAGCATTTGAGCATCTATGAACATCAATTTATGCACATGAATGGGAGAAGGGTGGGGAGGTTGAGATGAAGAGGCTGGTTGCAAAAAATAAGAAATAGAAATGGAAAAATAAGAATAGAAAGATCGTTTTGAAGAACCCAGAGCACAGCAGATGAAAGACCACTAGAAAAGTTTCCTGGTTCAAATAGAAGAGAGAAGGTGCAGGGCTTTTTGTTGTCCTTCTTGTGCTTTCTTATGCTTGTTGGGGGTTTTGGTTGTTTTTTTTAGACTAAGGAGTCAAAAGTCTCAAGGTCTTGAAAAAAAAGTTCAAAAGAGAAAAAGGATTTAAAAAATGGCATTGGAAACACATGCTACAAGCAAGTAGGAAATACACAGCTAAACCAATTCCTCAAGAATGTAAATAAAAACAGAGTAAACAATTAAGAGAAAGAAGAGGAATCGAGGGGAAGGTGAAAAAAATAACTGCAGATAAACAGGCTGGGTTTAGGGCAAGACTCAGAAAAAACATGCCAACGTATTATTTTAACAGAGATCTTGGAAAAGTCTGCAAGACCCAACTGAACCTGATAAATTAATTTCATAAAACCTGAGCAAAAGTGGATGAAAGACCATAAAACTCAACCTAGGAATTATTAGAGGACAACAGAAAATATGGTATCCCAAAACCCTGTAGGCCCTGAGGGCTCCAAGTAGAAAACAAGAATCACAAAAATTCTGGAAAGAGAAGGATTAAGTTGCTACTGATTACAAATGAATAAAGAATATTACAAGATCAATGAGGTTAAAGCTGGTTTTTTTTACAAAATTCATAACTGAAGCAAGTCAGCAGCCTGGAGGGAAGCAAATGAAGAAAACTCATTGGCTGCAGAAATTGCTTCAGGTAAATGGTAATGAAATATATGGAATAACAAGGTATAATGACACAGAGTGGTAGGATCATAGAATCATTAATTACATGAAATAACAAGGTCCAATGACACAGAGTGATGTCTTATTTAACTTCTGTTGTTGCATTGAGTTAACAGATATGCTTCACTTCTGAGTTTGTGGAGGACAGAGGTAAGCAACCAGCCAAGCAACACCTTTGTTGAGCTCTCCCGTGTATAAAATGAAATGCAGTGTCATAGAAACAGGGATTTGAGCCAAAGCCCACCGGGGCCAGAAACGCTCAGCCACTCCTGCAGGTGTCTGCAGACCCCAGCCCCAGGAGGAGTGCAGGGAATCTGCTGTTCCAAGGTGACTGACCACCACGTTAGTCCTTCATGGATTCAGGCCACTGCCCACAAACACAGCCACTGTGCATTTACAGAGCCTTTCACCGTTTCCCATCTTCTATTTGATCACCGCATGCAGTGGGTCAGGATGACTTCAGTGGGTTCCTACAACAGCAGGAGACTGAGGTGTTGGGTATAGACCTCTGTGACTGCTGGAAGTGTGGATCCAGTTTTTCTAGGACCAACTTCCTCTTCTTCATGTGTCTTTGCTTCACAGAGAGCATTCAAAAGGCTCAGGGGGAAGCAATCAGCAGGCAAGGGCTGCATGGTTTCCTCATCCTCTCCACCCCATCACGCATTTGCGGGCTGTGTGATTTGGGACCCAGGACCTAATGTCACCCTGCTTTGTCTGTCTCCTAGATCTCCATCTCAAAAAGATGCAAAGGGCTGCCCTGGGCCCACACATCCTAACAGCTCTTGCTAAAGCCAAATAAAACATGGGGGAGAGTAAACTTAAAAGCAGATGCTGGCTGCCATGGTGAATTTCCAAACACTATGTGAGTCACTTAGAGGAAGTTTCTACATGCTTATGTCTTCCAGCTCAAATAAAGTAATTAAATTGTCTTAACTGCTGACTGGAAAAAGCTTTATTATTACAACAGCTAGATCTGCAGATGAATCATGTTGCCATTACACAGCACAGGTAGTTTATCACAGAAGTCATCCAATTGCATTTTAGGACAGGTGGCATTTACTAAGAGGAAAAAAAAAAACACATGCTTTTTAATGTCTAAGCAGAAAATGCAGTCCCACATATGGCCCATTCTCAAAAAAATACACTAAAAAGGCAACTTTTAAAGGGGAGAGACAGGCTGCAAAGCTATTCTGATACAAGTAATTAAATCGTAAGAATTTAAGTCTGTATTGCTTCGCAGAAAGAGATGAAAAACCCAGCAGCCCATAACCAATACCTTTTGCAGGCTGAATTAGTGCTGTTCACAGTAAGATTTCCCTTGAACACAAGCAAAGAATGAGCCAAGTATGATCCAAGATGTGGCCATAGCACTGGTACAGGATATGCCATAATACAGTAAAAAATAAAGGCAACATGCAAGACTGTGCATTTCATTTTATCAAACATTTCTGGGGGAGGTTCTGAAGGAGGCTCTGCTTCCATGTCATCAGCAAAAGCAAGAGAATTTTCTAAATGACTTAGCAGCCAGCATGTTAAGGTCTTTTGTTATTCTGGCCAAAGTAACCCAAAAAAAGTTGCTGAGTATTGAACACTTTTAAAAACGTGGTTAGGACATCAGAATGCTTCTCTCACATGCCCTTGACAGAGAAAGGCCACTACATCCAGTTTTACAAAGGGCCAGGTGGGACAGACCCCACAGAGAGAAAGATTTTTGTGGGCAGCTGTACTGAACCTGGGACTAGTCAACTGCCCCTCAATCAGTGTCAATGAGGGCTAATTAAAGCTGTGGGAGGTCAAATGGGGGTTGGGGTTTGTTTTTGTCTTCTTGCTTCACCAAAAAAGCCAGAAGAGAAAGGACAGTGTGGTGTTCTGATCTCTCACCCCTGTTTTTTCTCGTGTAATGGTCGTTATGACTGTCCTTTCTTTTTCAATACAGAACTCAGATTATGAAACCAGAGCAAGAACAAGTCACGTACAAAAAAGTTCCTTAAAAAGGCAAAAATTAACCACCCTTGGAAAAACAATAAGAGAGGAATGTGAATAACACAGCATTTCCCGTGGCTTGTATACTTATCTCATACCACAACGATCAAGTGGCTTACTTGTCTCTATCCGTTACAAAAGGGATTCTTTGCATTTTCACGTGGTTCTGCTCTACAACCAACCAACCAACCACACGGTTTTACTACTTTGTCTTAGCTATTTTGGTGCTTAGATACTCAAATCCTTTCCCCTTCCCCCCCACTAAGTAAATTTTCCAGGCTAAAGTTCAAAGTAAATTCCAATGTGATTATATAAACACATGCATACTGTAGATTGACATCATACAATGCTATTCTTTGTTGCTGGATTTTTTTTTTTCTTTTTAGTTTGCAACAACTTCAGTATGCCTGGCTTGCTACCCTAAAATAGTAGCTTATTACACCCTACTGAATAAGATAACACTGTATTTATTCCTCTGGCAGTTTGGTTTTCACAGGGAAAAAAAAAAGCTCGTGATTTAATTCATAAAAATAGACTTGCAAAGGAAAAATAAAAGTAACAGACCTTATGAATCTCTCTGTTTATTAAGGCATGTGAGCAGTGGAGTGGAGAGAAAGCAGGTTTATATGTTTCAGTCCATCATGACTGTGAAATTGAACTGTAAATGGTACCTAGTGCAGCCAAGTGAGACAGACACCATGCCGGGAGTTAATGGAAATTTGGAGAGCTTTTCTTTTTAACAAAGTACTTGAGCAATTATTCCAGCACACCCACAGTGAAATGAGATAAAGTTAGGCTGTGCATTACAAAGGCTGTTAACTTCAAAATAAATTTACTGACAGCCATTGGGAACCTTCCGTTCCTCGTTCCTTTTCCTGCACCTATTAACTAAAAACGCCGACAGCATTGGTGGGGATAAACAGCCTGCGCGTTGTGGGGTGGGAGGTTTGTTATGTGCAGATGTGCTGGGCTGTCACACTCACCTGGCATAGAGGTGGGGCTTGGGGAGCCATCCAGTTCTGCCACTACAGCAACACAGGCACCAAGTGCTTCTGACAGCCCTGAAGCTGTCAGGGCTTTGTATTGGCATTAACATTTTACTGCAATAGTAAAAATGTAGCTGAATTCCCAGGCTCGCCTTTCCCATCGCTCCCCCGGCTGCCCTGTGGCACCAAGGAGTTGAAGGTCATGTTTGAGGCTCAGCCTGTTCCAGCCTAGCGTTGAACTCCAGGGACAAACAGGATGAAGAACAAGTCTTCCTTGCCCTCTAAAACCTATCCTTGTCCAATTGCTCATTAAAGCTCCCCTGCCTCCAGCCCCACCTGCTCCCCAGCAGCAGCGTGGCTACACCAGCGTGTCCAGCGGTGAATATTGATCTCCTGGGGCACAACTCACGCCGTGTGCACGGTCAGGCAGAAAGCCCTGCCCAGCTGTGTGCAGCCTCTCACCCCCCCATCCAAAGGGGAGCTTTGTTGGATGAACTGTGCAGGTGAAAACACAACCACTCTTTCAGTCAGGAAGCTGAAAGGAGCTTTGATTCCTAAGAAAGTGAAAGAAAACCTCAAACAGACACCAAGAGAGAAAGGCTGCCCATATAGAAGGTATTCATCATTGATCACAATGGTTTTCTGTAGATTTTCCATTTAAGGGAAAAGCCCTTCCCTTTCACAAGGGCATTAGACAGCACCACTGGTATGTTATGGATTACATACCAGAGGAGACAGGCCTCAGCATCTCATGAGAAACACACTAGAGAATCCAATATAGGAATGATGTTAAAATGTTTTGAAAAAGCAAACAATTTCTATATCAGCTGCAACTTCTGTTTTACAAAGTCCTTTATTTCCTAGCAGGTGCGGTGCTTCAACCTCTTTGATATATCTTGTTGTGATAACAGCACACTATTTTTTTTTATCATGCTATTTTGAGAGCATCTCAAATGCAACCCTGCATCAAACATAGCACGTTGACCCAGAGTCAAGCCACGTTTTATGTCATCCCCATGATATCTCTTACACCTGTGGTAATACAAGCGAGCTCCTATTTGCATTTCCAGTGCAGATAAAGTGAGAGCCGTTCACACACAACTCTTCCCTTGCTATTCCTGGCCTCTGTGCTGAACCATCACTCTTTTCAGCAGGTGCACTGGCTTTGCTAACTCTCCCTTCTGGAGCTCATTGTCATGGCTTGTTGCTGTTAGCCTCAGTTACACAACCCCTGAAAGCATCCCTCCCTTCTTTTCAGGGGGGTATGATTTGAAGATCTGTATCTTTTGGCCTTACAGCTATTATTTGTGGCTGTCAGTCAGAAAATGAAATGAAAACAACCAATGCTCTCCTCTGTAGCAGACCTGTCACTGTCACTTTTTCCTGACTTTATTCGACATAACCAAAATATATTTTGTTTTCCCTACTCGTGTGTCCTATACAAGCATCCTCCACAGCCCAAGCACAGCTGCATGACTAACCAACACACTCTCCATCCACTCCGTAACCCTAATCCAATCCCCAGCAAATAAGAGCCTCTTACCTCCAGGAACTGCTCTGATTTCAGCCCTCCTGAGCCATACACAGGCAAAGCTGCCCTCACACAGACCTCCCTGCTGAGGAGGGACACTATTTTGCAACAGCAATTAGACATGAAACCAACTTGGACCCTGGGGAAGTCACTGCTTCGTCCTGCCCAGAGCTGCTAATGCTCACGGACCGGCTCCTCTTCTGCCTTGCGGCATTTCCATTTCCTTTCACGTCTGTCAGATTCTTTCCATGTTGCTTTTCCTTTGCTGTGCAGTGTAGCAAGATGCCAGCTTTCTATTTTTTTTTTTTTTGCACTGTGTGTGCTCTAGATCTAACATTATGCTTAAGATGCTATCAAGTAGCCAAATGTGACACGATTTCAAGGTTGGCCTCAAGGTGGTTGACTCTGAGAGTCAGCCTTTCAATCACCATCAGATACCGATCAAACAAAAATAGATGAGGGCTGACAGCAGGCTGGCTTATTATACTCTCTATTTCCAGCTGGTTTAGTTCAGGATGTTTTTATCAAGTGAGTCTCCAGATCACCTCACTAGTATGCAAGGAAGGCAGGAGGGGAAATGGTTGTACAAAAATGGAATAGTTTGTGATTTATAGCTGAAGAAAAACTAAGACAATGGATTCACTAGATGTAATTGTGCCTCGAGCATCACCATAAGACAAAGCAAATCCCAGAGATAAAGCCAGTCTGGGGGAGGAGAGAGGACCCACAGCTGCAAAGTTATAATTTCAAGATGCAGCTTTTCTCCCTCCCCCTGCATAAACATTATGTCAAAGTTATGGTAAACCTGCAGCTGCCCAAATGGCACTTGTGTCCTCACACACTGCACAGAGTTCACTATTGACTTCAAAGGAACAAAGATATCGAGAATTTTTACCTTTAGTTTGCCATGCTGATAGAGATCAGGGAGATTTGTAGGCTTTGATCATCCCTTGTTTAATTAAAGTCAGATGGAGCCCAATTGAGTTGTGAGGGTTCAGCTTCAGCAGGGAACTCGACGGCCCAGCAGAGTTTCCTCCAAAGTATCTTATCCTGACCCAGCTGATTTCAAACAATCCTGATCAGATCCTGATGAAGAACTGCCTTTTTATTTGTCATGGGGACTTCCCGTGATTATCACACACGTGTCTCAGGTGAAGGAACTGTTGTTCACCATTCTAGCCCCAAAATATGTTTTTTTAAAAAGACTTTGACTGCTCTACAGTTCCACAGCCAGAGCCCCTTACATACAGGGACATATCTTGAATCAAGGTCTAATATAATTTCCAATCTTTTACTGACACTGCTAATTTTTGCACCTGTAACAAATTAAAATGGTGATTATGAGTGTAGCTGACCTAAGAATAAATGAGAGGATAAATGAGAAGTTATATCTTCTCATTAAGTACCTGGGCTCAGCTTTCATAAATTCACCATTTCACCTGAACAGGTTCTAGACAATTCTAACACTGCCTGTTCTCCAACATGATGTCTCTACATTTTATGTTGTCTTTCCTGCTTGTTTGTCTCATTTTCAGCAGAGATAAATGTCTGTGTCACAAGGCAGAACTGTGGTAGCCCCCAAAGCACAGCACCTGATTACAGAGCAATATTTACTTGAGAAGAAACAGCAGCAACCCACAGGTCCCATGCAAAGCCCTGAGCCCACAAAAAGCTCTGCAGAAATTGGCCTCTTTGCTCTGGCTGCTTGTGCAAAGCCCCTTTAATTCAGGGAGATCTTCTCATCCAAAGTTCCTTCCGGGCACAAAAAAAACCATCTACATCTCATATGCAGTCCCTCATTCTTTAGTGGAGGAGCACAACCCTACTGCTGTGGCTACCAAACCCCACCAAATGTCATGGCTGTGGCTGCAAGTCTATTCCTATGATCCAGAGAGATTCCCCTTCCCATTTGAGAACTGCACTTGCACTGCAGGAGTGACAAGCCAGACAACATCCAGGTGCCTCTGGATCTCACATCCTCCAGTTAATTATGAGGAAAAATAGGAGCACCTTGCCACTGACTCCATACAGAGTCACAGCTCCTGTTGAAGGTACCAAAATTACCTGTCTGGAGTTAGAGGGCCTGAAGATCACACCACTAGTTAAGGGTATGTGTAAATGCTGTTCTAACTAGTGGGATTTTGACCTAAATTAGGTAATGATCTTACAACCAGCCCTTTCTTCCAGGGGCAGGATCCTAAAGCTTCCCAAAGTAGATGCATCGGCGGGAGTTAAATGTCACCATCTACCTTTGGCTGATTAAACTCTGTTTTTCTCCATCTGATACAATTGTGAGAGTGCACCGTACTGATCAGGCACCCATTTTGCACAAAATGTCATGCATGTTTATTATTAGATTAAGCTGCAGTAGGTTTAATTTTAGATCTTTTGATTCAAGTGGTGCAATGAAGATTAAATGTTAGGCATTATTAAAGATGCAGATGTGGACATATTGAATTATAAACCTCATTAAGTGCGACGTCCTAGACAGGCTTCTGAGATAAGCTACAAAGGACTTCCTTACTTCATACCAAAGTTATTAAAATATTAGAAGGTAAATCTAATCATAAAAATATTATGATAGAATGAAACTGATACTTTAAAAGTGTTATTACAAAAGACTGTATTTCTTTCATGTATAATTACTTCCTTCTCAGTTTAGATTGCTGGATTGATATTAAAATGCAAGTATTTTTCCTCTTTTGAACACACATAAAAAGTAAGTACAATGGAGCCAAATTTTGTCACTGCTTTCAGTGCCTGAGCCTTGAAAAATCCTCCTCCTCAATGTTGAGCTTTTAGTTCTCATCAAGATTAAAGTTATCCGCTCATGATTACATCTGGTAGCAAAGCCATCCCCACGTGCATGGATGAGTGGCCAAGACAGTTATCACAGTAAATATATGACAAGATTTTGGAATGTCTGAGGTGGCTAAATTTAGAGAAGGGACCAGAACGGTGGAACAGAACAGAGATACATGAAAAAATAAAGAGACACAGGGTGGATTCTCATATTCCCTCATCAACCCCTTTAACATCAGGCAATTGCTATAACTTTCTCTTCTGTTGGAGAAAAGTAAGGGGTACCCAATGAAATTAGAAAGGGCAAAAGAGGAAAGTTTCAAATTCATGCAACAACTTTTTTTTTTATTTACCAATTACATTATGAGCTTGTGGGACTCATTGCTACACCATATGGAGGTTCCCTGTCATTCCACTTCCACAATTCCACAAGATTCCCTGTTGGCCTGCATAATAAGAGTTTCACCACGTCACTGGTGAGGACAAAGGATCTATAAGATATAAAAGCAGTGCTAGCCCAGACCATCATCCAGCCAGTGACTGACAGGTGGGAATTCCTGTAGGAGTTTCATAATTGCACAGTCTAGCCCTTCCCTCAAGAGGGTTTTGCCCTGGCTCGTAATATCAAGACCAACACATTGCTTTAACACAGCAGAGCAATTGCAGCTCTTTGAACCCCTGGGCAGGTACAAACCATCTCAGACTGCACCAGGATTTTCACAGATTTTGTCAAAACTCGCTGGAAATCCATATCCAAGTTCTGGAGAAGTTCTCACCAGTTCTGCTGACGTTCCCCCATTGCGAGGCAAGGCTGAGCTATGATAAAACCATTGCCCAATTCTCAGATGGATTGCTTCTCCCTCCAAATTTAGACATCAAATGTTTGTCCTATCCTGAGCTACCTTTAGAAAAAGTCCATAAAATCCTTTAGTTCAAGATCCACGTTTTCTTAACAGAGCTTTCTTCTATTTCCCCATTAAACTGTGGCAACTCTTTGACTGCAGTAGATAAAGGCCATTCTCATGCACTGAAAATACAGAGATAGCAATTCTACTTCTCATTTGCTAAACAATTGCATTTGTAAAGTAATAAAAGGGTTTAAGAGCATTTTCTATAGGTGTGTTATGTCAACTGAATGAAGTGACCACAATGGATTTGATCCATGATAAGACATTTGAATTTGCTTGTTTGCAAGATTTGTTAGATCTGATAAGCTGATTTGTCTCTCGGCATACAAAGCAGGTCTCTTTTCAGATAAAGCTGGGAAAGAAAGCACCAATTCATTTGATTGCATTATATTTTACATTAGATGTTCCTTTTGGGATTCTTGTAAAAGCTGGCATTTATTTATATCTCTGTGTCACTGTCTGGAGACACTTGATGTCAAAAATGGCAAGATAAAAAAGCTTGTTTTACAAATAAACCTGTAGGAGCAGAGCCACGGCAATGATTTTTGTAAAGTAAGCAATCACATTCTAGTGGGTTAGAGTTTGAATATTGCAACCATTATGAGAAATTGAAAATAAAATGTGAAATACCTCACTGCCCGTAGGAAGGGAACTGAGGAACAGGGAAAGCGAGACTTGTTGCAGATTATCAAAATTTTTATTGCATTTTTCCAGTAGAGAGTTACCAATTCTCCTGCTTCCTTTCAGTTGCTTTTGTGTGTGAGAGGCTAAATGTTTTTAGGAAGAAGTTTCTCCTTTACTAAAACCAAATTGTATTTAGCACTATTTTTTTGTATTGAGCAGAATAAAACAACAGAATTTAAAGGGAAGTATTAGATTACTTGTGAGGGTTTCTGAGAAACAGCTTGGTTGGATATTTTTATCTTCATTTCCCTGTCTTTTGCAATTTTAATTTGGGAAGATGCACATACTGTGAAAAGTTCAGTTAAATATTTCATTGTTAGTGCATGCTGCAGAAAGCAAAAAAAGCCCATAATACTCTAAAGATCAGCTCTTCTCTATTTGTTTTGGTGGGTAATTTGTTAGTGTAAATGAAAAAAAAATCAAGACTCCTACTGAGAGCAGACACTCTGAAAGAAGGCGGAAAATAATAAAGCACCATAATGAATTCAGATGCTGCAGACAGAACTACTAAATAAATACACAAACGGGAGAGTCAGGACTGTTGCCTTTTCTTCTGCTCTATAAACAGAGGTCTGCAGAACTCAGATTGTTTCTGAAGCTGGAAGTAATAGCAGCTCCTATATCCTCGTTTTGAGTAAAACCAGCCATGACAACATGATCTCTTGCACAGCCTGTGCGTTGTAGCACATGGACGACTGTAAGATGACTCACCACGCTTTTAATTGCAGCTTTGGTCATTAAATCTCTTTTGAATTACTGAAGACTCTATTTCCGCTTTCCAGTTACAAAAAACATCAGAAAAGGATTTGAGGTTTCAGGTCGGAAAGTTCAGCTTTGCTTTTTAAATCCCAGCCTCATTCGGTGAGGATCCATAAAGGGCTGCAAACACCAAGACAAAAGCACAAAACAGATCACATCAGACCAATCTTCTTAGCCTTGAGCATCCTATGTTGGCACCCACCTCTTTATCTTGTCTGCCATTTCCAGGCCAGAACTTCTGTTGCTTTGGTAACCTACTAAAAGCACTGATGCTTTCGTTGTGGTTGGCCTGCTTCTGGCACTAATGACTGTTTTCACATTAATGAGATGCTGGTTTTGTTTTTTCAGTGAGATGTTCTGCTCAATAGGCAAGGAAGGCACCACTAGATGGCTCAAGGGACTAGAAGGCTGCTCCTGCTTCCCAGAAACCCCCAGGCAGGGCGCTGGGTGCTGGTCCCCAGAAGGATGGGCCTCCAAACCCAGCTTCTTTTGGCCATGGCGAAGCCATTAGGGAAACACAAGGCAGGACTCAGCTTTGCCCTGTTTGGAGCAGCCATCCAGCAGCAAGATCCCCATGGCACAACACACCAACACCCCTCCTCAAACAAAGCAGCCTCCACGCTGTCGTGCCCTAAAAGAAGCAAAAGGGCAGATTTTGCCTCGTAAAAGGGCCCGTCCTGTTCTGACAGAGCCCCATTTCCATGCGGTGTGTCAGAGGGAAAGGATGATCCCTCACTGGCACGCTGAGTTTGCTCAGAAATGCTCGTTCTGGCTTTTTTCCCTCGCACAGCCACACGGCTCCCAAAGCAACTCGTCAGTGACTCTTAATTCAAGCCGGTGATTAACGCAGTTGGTAGTCGTAATCACCAAATGTTTCCTCGCTGATGTAAATCCCTCCCCTGATGGAAACTCAGGACCTTGCCACAGCCCTGCTTGCAAGGACGTTTCCTCTGTGCAAAGAAGGAATTGGGCATTAGCGTAATGGACTTTTAAATCTCTCTGGTCATTGGCCCCAGAGAGGTGCATCCAGCTGGATGCCTCTAGTAGTTAATTTGTTCCACAAATGGAGAGGGAATTTTTCTCTTTAGAAAGCTTTTTTCTGGGACCATTTCTCCCCTAGCCAACATCAGTTTGACTTCTGCGGAGTCACTTTAGATTTGCAGTGATAAAAAGGAGGTAAAGCTCATCTCCTTATTATACAGCTGAGCGGGTCTGCTCAGGGAACTGCAAAGAAAGAGCAGGGGAAATATAAGAGGAAATTATGAATAATGTTGATAAAAGCAGCAAAGGATCACAGTTCTTATCCAAGTGTGTGACGAAAAGTTCTCCCAAAACAATTCCACTATTGTATGGTGTTTTCCTACAACAGCACTTACTTCATCTACTCCCACTCTTTGGCAACCCTCAGGTGGCCAGTCTTGCTCAAGTAATTTTCTTGTGGGGGTGGGTAGGAATGGCAACATTTTTAATGCTTCCATTTTAGTATTTTAATATTAAAGTTTCACAAACGTAGTGGACACAGATTGAAAAGCTACAGAAACCTGGTCAGCTTTAACTGAAATGCAGCAGTACTGTAGCAAATTTATCTGGGATGTTTAGAAATGAAAAATGGGCCAGTCCACTTATTAAAAGAAACCTTCTAGCTGCCAAGAGAGATTTTGGGCAGCCAAGGATTCATTGGTAGGAGTCTCCACAAACCTTGTTTTTGTCAGACTTCTTACAGCAGGGCAACACAAGCAGGTGAAATCAAAATGGCCCCGTGTTAGTCAGCAAAACGAGGGCCCAGCCTTCAATTAGTGCCACCACTACTCAGCCACGTGAAAGAGAATGTAATGGATCTTGGCTGATTTCCTGCCAAGTCTTCCAGACCTCTTTCTGCTTTTTTGACTTTACACGTGGTATCATGTTTAGCAGGACTAATGAGCCTACATTCCTCTAATGGGCCCACCCCAGCATGTGAAGGTTTGTTTTGTTCCCTTGTTGATGATCTCCCTTCCTCAAGAAATCAATGCTTGAAAAAGACACAGAATAAGGTCTTTGCAACACTTTCATTCCAAGGCCTGTGCTTTAGCCTCACTTTTAGAGCACACAAATTATTTTTTGACCAGCAATTTCAGAGAAAACTCACAGAAAACATCTTTCTGCAGGACTGCAATCATTTCTGCTCTTGCTGCAAGGGCCTTGAGCACCTCAAATAGTTACTCTTAACTGGGGAAACTGATGGAAGGAAACAGAAGAGAAATAAAAGCAAAAGATCGGCAGAATTCACACAAGAAATTCATGCTCTGGTTTCTAAAGAATAGTGTATGACCAAAAACCATCCTTCTCCAGTGAGGCATTTCAGCATCACCTCTGAGAGGTCTGATGGAGAAAACAGGCTGGTTGGTCCCACGTTGACCCCTGGGAAGGTGATGACTTCTGGCATTTTTTGCTCCATTTCCAAACTTCTGAGGGAAAAGAATGTGCCTGGGAGGAGTTGGTATGTGTTTGTAGGGGAGCAGTGCTGACACTCCTTCTCCTCAGAGACCCTGGGGGCACATTTTAAGCGTCTGAGAGCCCTTGGCAGCAGGAAGAATTTGGTAGAGTCAAGTAATCAAAAGCAAGGGGAGATGAGCTTCACTTTTGAGCATCACAAGAATCAACAGAGATAATGACTGCACTGTTTTCTTCAGACATTAGTATTAATAAAATTCACTCTGAAAAGGCCAAGACATTAAGTGCTAAGCAGATGATGAGCTCCAATTGCAGCAATTACTTATTGACTATGTAATGTGCCCTGCTTTTTGCTAATGTCATCCTTGTCCTCTTCTCCTTCTCCTTTTTCCCTTCTCCAAACATTACCCAAGTCTTTTTAGGCAATGGACTAAAATGCATCCGGTGTTTTGTTTGCTGATTACAGTCTCTCAAAGTCCATTTTTACAGTGATTTTAATTTTTTTTCTCCCTGCTGCTTATTTTATGGGGCTATGTGTAGGGTCTCTGGCCTCAATCCAGCTGTCCATTTTCACAAAGCCTGTAGAGACACAATTATTACGGGCACTTTTTATGCCTTTTGAAGGCATAAAAATGGTCCAGCAGGTTCTGACATGTAAACCACCATAAGGTCATACCAGTTTGTTTAATGTAAAAAAAAAAAGTCAGAAAGGAAAAATTTAAGTAAGAAAGGCAAAAGCCCAGGTACACTCTCGATCTAATAGATCATGTGGTCTGAACAGATTTCTAATGCTGATTTCAGTGTTGAACCTTGCTGCCCTGGTGGGGTGTTCCCATTAATAGTAGTGTGGAAGTTTGCTGAGCCATGAGAAGTTTCCAGCGCAGAGTTTCCTGCTGATTTCACTGCTAATTTCTGCTAATTTCACCAGTTTGAGAAATTACCAGAATATAGGTTTCATTAAGACTTGCTTTTTTATGCAGATGACAAAGAGAAATCGCAGCCAGTGGTGTCTTTGCTAAGAAGACTCCATTAGACTGCCATTAGTTGCTAATAATATATCATAATTATTTTTATAGGGTTAAGCTTGTCTCTTTCCTCATCCACCTGCCTTGCAGAGATAGCCTCTAAGAATACCCTGACGGACTGTCAGGCTCCTACTCAAAAGCTTTTCCTTAGCTAAATTTTCTAAACAATTAATTACCTATAAAAGATTGGTGAGAATACTGAGATATGGCCCTTTGTCTTCCCAATTTACATTCTCATATAACTCCACTCAATGCCTAGTCAGACTCTGGAATAATTTGATTTTTCTTCCATTCTTACTATGCAAAGATATTCTGTATATTAATGGGACATCCATTCATTCTTCAGAACACATTTGCCGTTAACTACACAAACACTTGACTGTAGTTAAAGAATTGTTAATCAGATGTGTCACATCTCTTATTTGAAATATCCATTTTATTTATTGTGAGTGGAATGCTTTTCAAAAGTTTGAGCCTTAGTAGTGCATATTTCTACTTGAAAATGAAGAATAAGCTCTCTGCTAAGACACATATTTGTGAATGTGCACGTGTGGTTGGAAATACTAAATGTTGATACTTCATTTTCTTCTTAAATGCTTTGTCTTGCAGTGAAGCTTATCAGTGAATCTGTCAGGTCTAGTGGCAGCATCTGCAGCCTGACCTTTATGCAAGCGTGTTAGATTATTCTAATTGCAGAGCTGAGCACCACTGCTGGATAAATATGAACAGCAGAGCAGCTGACTTGACTAAGCCTCACCAAGAGGCTTGTTCTATTTTTCTGCTTAAAATCCTGCTTCTGTAGGCTGAGTCCTGCTATGAGCTGGACTTCTTTAAGCCTGGAATTAGCTCCAACATCCTGAAGAGAGAGGCAGGCAAATGGTCTGTCCCTAGGAATAGGGACTGGGGACTTGACCAGGAAACACTGATGAGGTTCTCCATCTTAGACCTGAGTGTGACACAAACTAAAATCCATGAACCTTCCAGCAGGGAGAGTCTGGCACAACAGACCCACGGCCACTTGGAGAGCAGGGCTGACTCAGGTCACAGTAACCAGCAAAGCCGCTTGCATGGGAAGGTCAATGACTTTTTCTGCCATTATGGAATGATATCTTCACACAGCATGAAATGCTAAATACTCATTTTCTCAAACTGCATTAACATAATTCAACTGAGGGCCATGTATCTGCATTCTGGACTTCGTTTCATTGCAGGGACTTTAACTGGTGACGTGACCTCACCAGCACATTTGAGTCCCCACTGCAGAGACCCTCAGAACAAAAGCCAAGTTTAATTATAATATGAAAATTTCCACAAGGAGAGTGAACCAGACTTCCTTGTATGAAACCAGAAGATGCTGCAGTGCTCTCCAGAGAATACCACACATGTAACCAACAGTAACAAAACCCAGACTGGAGCAAATGGCAGTATTTTCTGGGAAATGTCTCCCAGAAAAAAAAAATGGTGAGATGGGAGGGGGTTTTCATATTCTATTTGAATAATGCTAAATTTGCAGAGGTGAAATTTAGGAAGAGACAAAAACTATTAATGCGTTAACATTCAAGTTTCAGGAGAAAACAAGAAGACATCTCCATTTGTGGAAATATCAAAACCCAGCTGGACATGGGCAACCTGCTCCAGCTGACCCTGCTTGAGCAGGGAGGATGGAATAGATCATCTCCAGGGGTCCCTTCCCTAAATGATTTTGTGATTCTGTGACACTAAAAGTATCAGAATAGGTTTTTGCTTCATGTTTTCAAAGGGTTTGGGTATTTCTGCCTTAAGCAGGAGGGGAGATTTCTCTTCCAGACTCAACGGTTCTAGTTTAGAAGTGCTAAAATACTTTCAGAAGTTTTAAGCTGTTTTGAGTTGGCATTTCAGAATGATGCAGATGAAGTATAATTTTTTTTAAGTTGGGTGACAGAAAGAGGAATAAAGCCTAAGAGGCTTCCAAAAGAAAAGAGATCATAGGATCATTAAGGTTGGAAATGACCTCTAAAATCATTGAGTCCAGCTGTTTACCCAGAACCACCATGTCCACCACTAAACCATATCCTCAAGTGCCACATCCACATATTTTTTGAACACTTGCTGGGATGGTGATTCCACCACTTCTCTGGATAGATTGCTTCAATGATCTTTCAGTTTGAGTCAAAAAGGAAAAGTTTTGTTTGTTTTGCCAAGATAAGTTGATTTTTAGTATTATTTTTAGGTTCAGCCCTAGAAACAAGATAAGAAAAATTTCCATCTCAGCTTTTAAATACAGTTACAAGAAGGTTCTTGATCTCTAGTATAAGTTGTGTGCCAAAAAAAACTAAGCAAGTGAAACCAAACTGCAGGAACATTGTTCTGGGTTTTGGGTGCTTTCAAAGCTCAGAGATGCCCCAAAAGTAATTTATTCCGAGCAACATGAGACATAAGCAGCCTTAATTTCACATTTCAAGTTGTGAAAGATGAAGTGTCAAATTTCCATCTCTTATTTTCTGCTTAGATTTGCTCAAACAAATCAGCATATTTCAGGAACATTTCCACTTTCTTTCATCTACCTGGTTATTCCAGAAGGCTTAACATGTACTATTTCCTTTTCTTATCCAGCACTTGAATAACATCTGCCCTCTTCGTCAGCTTCCCAAAATAACCACCTTTGGCATGTTAGAAAAGATTTTTCATCCTCTGGTGCAAAACACCAGTCAAGTAATGAACTGAGGGCTCAGCCCAGCAAATATTTAATTTGGCAGGTTCTGAGTTTTAGCTTGTGATATCTCATCTTTGCATTCAAATGTCCAAAACAGGTGATATATGAGTAATGCAAAAAGCTAGAAGCAAACACCACAGCATTTAGAAAATAGCTGCAGGGTTTTTTTGCTATGGAAATTATTTCTGCTTAAAACATCAACCCAGAGTAATTGTATATTTTGTTTAGAGTGACAGCTGAATTTTTCATGTATTTGCTGCCTTTTGATGGCAGATAAGTGGGAAGGAAAATGCACTCTCTGAAGGCTTTTATCAGAGAAAATCACAGTCAGAAAATTGCACCATGTAGCACAGCAATATTTCCATACTTTACTGCACTTACAGAGAGAAAACTGTTATTAAGGCTAACAGGGTGTCATATAAAAAGAGATGTTTCTTTTCACAGATCCTTTATTTGGCCAGAATTTTCCCCCCTACAGTTGCAGGGGTTGGGAGGCCATTGCAGCAGAATTTAAAGCATTAGACTTTTCAGTGAAGTGCAGCTAATGTTTTAACAAGGGGATCCAACAAAATTCCTTCTGGCTCTGTAGACTGCGATAAAACCCAGCATGGGACAGACCCACCCTAGGGAATCTCTTCACCTGTATTCCCAAGGGCCAGTACCCTGAACCAAGGAGGGAGCAGAAATCCATCTCCAAAGCCTTGCCTTGCTGTGCAGAGCTCCGTTGTTCCCAGAAGATAAGGATCGCTCCTCTGGTGCCCTTCACGCCTGGTTTGTTGGGCAGACACTTCAGAGAGCGTCAGTAAAGGCAGCTGGGCGACTACCCACTGAAAGGAGCTTCAGGAGAGCTGTTTGTTTTGGAGCTCTCTGGAGGACTTCAGTCTGCTTGAAAGGGAAAGAGCTTGTAAGGGACCAGACTAGAGAAAAACGGGGTGGGCTCCAGCAAAGGAGCTACTAGCCCTACTCCTGCTGCTGCACTGACTCACATTTACTGAATCTACCAATGCCCTAATTGCCTTCTGCTAAGCATGAGCCCTGACTCATAATAAGAGCTGCTATTTCTACTGTTATGGATGAAATTCCCAGTGGACAAACCCCTGCAGATTCACAAGAATCATCACAGCAGCTGTAAAACCGTTTCATCTCCCTATGACTCAATCGCGCTGCTAATATTTCAATTATTTGCAAGTTTTGTAAACAAAGCTATTCTGGGATGCTTTGGAAGCTCCAATCTTCTTCTCCAAAGGCCAGCAGTTAGTCATGGCTTCATTCATCAGAAGCCCCTTCATCTCAGGAAGCAACTCACCTCGTCATTGTTCTCAGCTGTGCTGCAGCTACTCCTCTGCATTCCCTTCCCGTGCAGGAGCACAGCATCTCCCAGATCCAGTCCCCAGTGCCATTCTGTTTGCTCTCTCCATGGATTATTGCAATAATAAAAGCAGCAGCTGCCTGAAACAGATTTCTTCTCAGCAGAGGGGTGAAAAAGATCCAAGCCTTCTCTGCCATCTTAGCTTGGCAAGTGACAAGAAGCTCTGCACCCATTTTGTTCATTTAAAGCAATTTGAAATTAAAAAAAAATAAAACAAAACAAAACAAAACAAAAAATCTCTGAAACACTGTTTCTAATCCCAGAGCAGTATTAGCACAAAAAAAGGTGCACCTCCATCCCACTGTCAGGGAAAAATTAAGCGAAAAAACGAAGGGAAAATTCTCCCTTTTCCCTGACTATCCCAAACAGCTTGAAGATGAAGGCTGTATCTGGTATCACAGCAGGCCCCCAAGGTAACGCTGCAAACAATTCCCACCCCAAACCTTTCACTTTGCAAGCACAGAGCAAGCTCCCAGGCTCCCCACAAGACCAGGGAGGTTGCCTGGCTTGTGCTAGGGACAGTTTGTTTTCATTAGGAAGAACTTCCTTGTGGGATGTTGTACAGATTGACCCCCAGCCCTGAAGAAGGCAATCTGAACCTGCCATTAATCAAGTCACATAACTCATTATATGCAAGTAAAACATCCTGAGCTGTTGTTTGGGTGTCCCTGTCACAAGATCCTGTGAATGTCCATGCTTCTGATGAAACCTGCTTGTAGTGGAGTAATTGTTTTTGTTCTCCACACAGGTAACCATTTGCTTTTGTGTTTCATATCATGGATATCCTCTTTTAATTACCTGAACTCCACTCAGTGTTCAGAAATATCAAGCACAGCACTACAAAACATTTTTTTCTGGTCCTGCCAGCACTCAGCTCTACATCGACTGCTTCAGCAAGAAGTTGTTTTTACTTTATTTGGGGTACTTCAGCATTCCACTAGGAATGGATAGAAATGCTGCAGATTTTATTTTCTTCTTAGTAATTGATCAGAGGGAATGGAGATAGCTCTCTAAAAAACTAAAACCAGAAAACAATATTCTCATAAAAGCTGTTTGTTCTTCCTCAAGTTGAGCTTAATTTTAGCTTAATTTTAATTTAATAGAGAAAGGGAGAATGGGTCTAAATGGACAAAACTCTCAGAGATTTCACTGTGCAAAATAGTAGCCAAATTCACACATTCTTGACACACAAACCTCTTATGAAGTCATGACCGTTCTCCTTTATGCTCCTCTTCTTCCTCTTAGAAAATTCGTTGTTTCTAGCTCTTTCACAAATGAGGTAAATACAAGTATAGAGTAGGACCTTAACAAGAAGAAGGAAAATGATACAGGAACAGATACTGGACGTGGCCAAAGCCATCTCTGTGGACTCCATCCACACTACTACTGAGATATTGGGAAAGCCCACAGGCTGACATGGATGCATGTAGTTTTCTTACATTTTACAGGTTTTTTAGTTGCTGTTGCTTTACAAGAATAGATCCAGTAGGCTTCTATGTCCAGTGTATTTCATTCTGGACTTTAGCAGATAACAGACCTGTTTATCTTTAAAAAAAAAAAAAAAAAGAACCTATTTCCTGCACTTTTGCTTGGAAGATATCACTTTTCCAAGTGATAACTACAGAAAAACAGAGTGTAGGAATGTGAATAAGTGATATTACACAGGTTTTCAAAAGTGAAATATTGAAAAGATCTTGCAGATCACATAGTTCATTCCCCTGAGAATTAAAGACCAAGAGGTCTTTATGATGTTTCAATATAATTTTGAGCCAGCATTATGTGAAATAAAAATTATCTAAGCATTCTCCTGTCTTGTAAATGGGATTAAAAAAATTAAACAAAACACACTTTCTATCGTATCATTTGATACCTGATCACAGACCTTCAACTACTGCTACCAGAAGAACCATTTCTCCATATTTATGGTTTTTTACATTGTTCCACAGGAAAATTTAAAAGTCTAGCTGCAGAGCAGGATATCAGCATGGCTATGTCCAAACCCAGCTCTGTGTACCTGTGTGTGAAGGGAGGGAAACAAATTAGAGGCACTTACCACCTTGGTTTTCTGACTCCGAGAAGGTGAAATGAAGGATCTTGTAGATGAGCAAAACATTCTTGCCCAAAACTCACTCTCGCTGTGTAAATAACTTCAATATTAACAATTCATTTCATTCAAACTGAGAAGTGGTTTGAAATAAAGGCACTATCATTTCCCATGACTATCGTACTTCACAAACACCAGGAGACACTGAGATCACTGAGATGGAACTTCTTTCATTTCACAGGAGAAAATGCTACTCTGGAAGCAATCAGTGGTCAGCAGAACATAATAGCAGCTGACATTTCAGGTCAATATGAAAGCAGTTTGGAGTCAGCCAATTTGGAAGTGCTCCAGTTTGTCACTTCATTGCTAACGAAGACAATGTTGCAACATGTTTTGTTTAATATAAAACCAGGATAGAATCATGAGAGAATTATTTCCCTCTCAGCTTCACCCCCCTCCAATCCTCTTTCCAAATGCAATTGTTCTATTTTTAAAAAGCTCATTTGTTCTTATTGTTCTTGCGTCAAGCTGGCAGCTCACCCATCTGTCTCCCACTGTGCTTAGAAAGATGTCATGATCCTGCAGTCCCAAACACAGTCCTGATGTTTCCACTGAACTAAAACACATCTGCAACGACAACTTTCACTTAGGAGTGAAGCCATTGTTGAAACAATGACAACCTCGCCAGTCAGATTTCAGATGGATTTATCAAAAAGAAAAACCAATAAAAAAACCCCAAACCAGTGCCACCTCATCCAAGGTACCAGGATGCTCATCAGTTAAGACATTAAACGAAGTTTGTTTAAAGAATTCCCAGCTTCATCACGCATGTTGTTTGAGAGCAATACTGCAGAAGGGTTGTTGGGAAAATGAGTCTGCCTTTAGGGCTGCCCTTCACCCAAAATCCCACAGCAGTGTCTTGAACAAACCCCCAGCCCAAGGAGATTCCATGGGATCCCTCAGATCCGTGATGGTAATAGCAGGTGAAACACTCCTGGAAAATTACTGCTTGTTCCATGTCAGCCGGGAAAGAGACAGAAAGTGAGCAGGTAACCAAACCAGCCTGTTAAAGTAACCATTTTCAGGGTTCTAAACAGAATTCTTTCAAGTGACTGAAGTGACTGATCCACTATTTTGCAGCTTCCGTTGCAGGGAAAAACAGTCTCATGGCCAAAATCAAACCACATGTGCCTTTAATTGCCTAATAGCAGTGAAATCTAATGGAGAGAGTCCGAAATGTAGCACATCATCAGTCCAGGTCCCCTCATATTCTCTGCTGCCTCAGGTTTTGGCTGTCTCGTTGAAGGCAGCAAGGCCTTCAAAGCTGGGATTGGCTCTGCTGAAATGCAGTCTCCTCCAGACGAGCAGCCTCCGTTTTTAGATGAGACTTCAAGTGCAAAGCAGCACAAACACCAAGAAGCTTTCAGACCTGGCACGAGCTCTGTCACAGTTTCTGACCCTAAACATGTGCACTCTGGTTCTATCAGAGGATTCCATCACCATAGTTTGGGTTTCAGCTAAGAGGCACCAAGACTCTTTGGCCTTGTGGAAAATAGAGATTGAGGCACTTTTCTCTCTCTTAAACTTCTTCCCTGTGAATCAAGTCAGAGGCAGAGTAGACACACACTTGCCCTCAGCGTGTTTCATGGAATAAACAGGTTTGACAGCTGAGAATTTTTGGCAAGAATTGCAAACAAACTTGCATTTTTTTTAAAGAGGCTTAAAGCAGACAAACAGCCAGGCTGCTCTCCTCAGAGGAGCAAATCCTGAGGAGATCTTTTTTTTTTCTTATTGCATTAATGAATATTCTGTCACTTTAGTAGACCAAACATAATTGTTCAAACTGCTATGCTGAGACTAATTGCCCTGTCATTTACAATTAGAGGTGTGAATATGGTCATTAAGATGTTACAAATGGCTCCTGAGCACCCTCCCAGGTCACCACGTGTATAGAGCACCCTGGCAGAGTAGCAGAAGGAGTTAGAGGTTGGGTCAGGACTCGGTGCCATGAGAAACCTGACAAGGTAAGAACACACCACAGCCTTCCTTCCTGCAAAACCCTTGCTGGCTGGTCAGCAGTGACAAACAGCCCAGTTCAGAGAGCACTGGCACCTCTGCCACACCTCCCAGCCCACTGACTCCCTCGCTTCCACATGGTGCAACTCCACCAGCCCTTCCCTCCAGGAAGCCAAGCAAGGCATGTGGTGCCACAGCCTCCTGGCAGCAATTAGTCATCAGAATTAGACTGAGAGTTCACTCATGGTCTTTCAAATTGAAAGACCATCTTCTAATTAATTTCTTCTGTCCGCAGAGCAGCTGACACACAAGAGAGGGGACAGTGAAGCCTTTAACCCGTATTCCATGGCTTAAGAGTGCAACTGCAACCACTCACACAGGAAACTTGTCTCAGTTAACTGAGCTGTTAAAACTTGGTGGGTGTCAGCTTGGTGGGTGCCTCTTGTGGACTTGTGTGCTGTATTAGCTGGAAGAGGCTGCATTTGCATGGAAGACTGCAGTCTCCAGCTACATTCTACTTTGAGATGATCTGGAGCCATTCTGCTTCAAGAGGTCAATTTTTAAAGAGGCAAGAACAAAAACATCCCTCTCTAAAAATAAACCGCCTCCTGTGAAAAGGCTTGGCATCCTCATGTCAGGTTTCTGTGACTGGGAGAGAGAGAATAGTCTGTCTGGCGTTGGCTTCCAGCCACAAGGAAGTTCATATCTAATATAATCAAGACACACTAGAAAAAACTGAGCAGATAAGAAGCCAAATGCAACTCAAACCACAAAGCCTCCATTGAAAATGTGTTTTGACTTCAGAAGGGGAACAGGAAAAAAGAAGAGAGGATTAGAGATTCAGGGCCTAGCGCTCCTCTGAATTGCCCCAGATTTACACCCATTATACTCCAGAAGAGTTGATCCAAATTCCACTTTGCTGTGAGAAAAGCAAGTGCTTAACTTACATCAGCTGCAAAAACATTTCCGATTTCTTATCTCCTTCCTAATTGCCATTCAGGGGACAGTGTGATGTGTGTCACGTCCAGCCTTTACCCATTTATTCCGAAGGTTAAAAATGTCACAACGGGTGTGGAGTAACCAGCATTCCAAAAAAAAGTTTGTAGATACAGAAGTCTGTTATTGCAAGTCCAATGAGAAAATAATGCTGTCTTTGTACTTGTTTTCTCCTGACAGACAGCTTAAATTAGGCTGCTGAATAACTTGGTACATGGTACAACAGTAAACCTGTCACAAAAGCATGTTAATCAAAGCACAACTGATACTTGACATCCCCTGGTGAAAGGCATTTTTACAGTGTTTCATTAAAATTGAAAGGAGGATTAAGAGGCCTATTTCTTGATTAATGTGTCTCTCTGACTGGGAGATGTAATCCTATCCATAACCCCAAATTACTGGAAACCAAATTAAATTTCTGCCAGCAGATCATTCCGAGCACATACGACACAGGGCACAAAAGAGTTCATTTCTTTACACTTTTTATCCAACCCTGAGACCCTCTGAGTTGCAAACACCACAGTGGGAGCTCCAGTGACACTCCAGGCTGCAGGAAGAGAAGAGGCAGCCAGTCTGGAAGAAACACAATGTCGGGATTTCTGTCAGGACACATCTTGGCTCTCCTTGCTGCCAGGTGACAGGGATCCTCCTGGGAACACCACTCTCCCTGGTGACCAACAGTGTGATGAGAAGTGGACTCTTCCTCCCCACCACCACACCCTGATTCTGTGACTGAACCGAGGCCAGGAATTCAGTGTCAGGAGTGCACGTTCCCAGCTGGTGCAGGGACAGAGCTGTGCCGGGTAGTCCCAACTCCCCAGCCCACAGGGCAGCCGGCTCCCTGCCAGCCACCACAGCCTCTGGGACATTTGCTTTCAAAACCCTTGTATCAGCAGTGCTTGGAGCCTGTGTGTGCCCAGGAGAAGGAACAAAAGATGATACAACCCACACTAATTTCAGCCTGCCCCACACCAGACAGGGCAAAGGCAGTACCAGGTCAGAGTCTCAGCTGCAAACACAGCCCCAGCCACCTGCCAAAATCCCCATTTCACAGCATGCTCTGCTCACGCTCCGTGGCAAAACCCTGCGTGGCTAAATCCCAAGAAGCCTGAAACAGCTGCATATCCCATTCAAACAAAACAGTTTGCCCTCAGTAGTCCACCACAGCAGCACATGGCTGTGTCTCCCTCAGACAGACTCACTGTTTCTTCCAAGAGCAATCTCCATCCGGCTTTTTGTAGCAGACCTGGCAGCCATAATCTGGCTTCTCAAAGGCAAATTAGACAAAATCACTTGCAGCTCTTCTGTTTCAGCCACTTCTCCCTTGAAATATTCCCTGCCTGACTCAGTCTGATGGTTTATCTTCAGAGGACAATAGTTGAACTAGAAGCCTAAATTCCAAAATGCACAAGAGTCGGACTCTCAACAGATGCTCCTCATATCTCTGGGCTTCAGTAGCCCTCTCACTCCCAAGGCCATTAACATTTAGTGCCAGGAACAATTTCTTCCATTAGATAAGGGCTAGAACTTTTCCAAGCACAACCTACATGCAGTGAGATGATAACAAGTCACCTAAGGCTACATCATGTTTCAACTTTTATCTCCTCTTTGGTTGGTCTGGATCTCACTCTCACATCTTCCCTCTCTGAAAGGCAGTGCTGTGTCGCAGGGTGAAGCCCTGGGATCTCAGTCTGCTTGGAGGCACTGCCACAGTCCCCACCACTCACCATCTCTGCCCACCCAGTGGTACTGAGGTCAGGTTGGAGTCCTGCTTAGCCATGAATGGCTGGAATTATTTGCTTAAACAAAACAAACAAAAAAAACCCCGAAAGACACATGTAACACTGAGCTCTGGAAGACAGCATAGCATTAAACCCTTCTTTTTAAAACAACATTCAAATATGTTCATATATCTGACTCGCATCCTGAACGAGCAGTCTTACTCCGGATTTCTGTGAAGAGGATGAGTTTGTAACCCATCCACCCCCTCCTTAGATTTTTCATTCCCCACTGACTCCTCTGCATCTCTGTTCTAAACACCTCCGTTCTCCCCTCTGTTTACAGGATCAGGTTAAAGCAGTCTGTGAAAAAAGGCAGAGTTCAAGAAATGGATGGGGCTGTGTTATCCTCAAAGTGTTCTAAGGGCAGTAAATATCAGGGCTCTCCTCTCCCTCCCATTCGCAGCTCGATGTACACAACAGGAGAGCACATCTGAGAGATGAGCTTTGCGATACAGCCTTTCACAGTATCTGCAATAATTTAATAAGCTGCGAGCTGCTCCCAGAGCAGCAGGGAGAGAGGGGTTGTTGTTGTTTTAGCCTTTGCAGCTTTGCTAAGCTTCGAACTCAGGGTATTGCATTGAACAGTAAATGCACTGAGAGTTGCCTAATATTTTCCATTACACCATTTATATCTTATAATCTTACACCCGACATTTCTTGTACTATATGTACTGCTTGAAAAGACAAAAAAAAAAAAAGAGATGGGTCTTTTGTTGCTGTTTATAACATGCCAATAGATCTTAGTGAGTTTTACCAAAAGGCAGGTTAAAGAGTAATTAAAAATCTAGTCAGATTATTTAAAAAAAAAAAAAAAAATAAAGGAAGGATGTATCAGGCATTCAAAACCTTCACAGTGAAGTCCTCTGGAGCAGTATTGAAACAGGCTTTTTTGGTTTTGTTGTTAATCTCACTTTGAAAACTCAATTTATTCTCATGAAATAACTTCCTTATTTGCAATCTAACTTGCAAGAAAATATTTACACCACATACACTGGCTTATTTATCTATTAAGTGAGCCATATGGCATCAAGACTGGCAATTTAAGTGGGAACAGACAACAAATAAATGGTGCAGAAAGCTAAACCTTAGAGAGCCACAAAGGCTGGTTCAGAGATGAGCTTGAATAGAGAAAAAAAGAACCATTTCCCAAGGCATGAGAGGAGTCTTATACAGAGGTATTTGGGGAAGTCACAGGACCATCAGAGGTGTCAGTTGCTCTATTACAGGTGTGTCAGTGTGCAGAGCAGACCCCAAACCTCTGGTCCCTGCTGTATCCATCAGCTCAGTGACCTCTGCACACCACGTGCTGGACCATCAGCCCTCTCCAGCCCAGCCCTGTGGTGATTCCATCAGCTCTGGAAACGGGAGGAGTCCCAAGGGAGGCTCAGCAGGCTGAACTTTATCAAACACAAGGACGCAGCACTCCTGGATTCTGGCCGTGCCCATGGCAGATGGACAAAGCAGGCTGAGGGTGCATTTGCAGGAATCTGGCAAAGCTGAGCACAAACCAGTGTCCTGAGGATGCAAAACCTGCCTGGCTTCTCACTCCCTTGGGCTTCTCAGATTTCTGATGCTGGTGAGGGGGGAGGGAAGAATGTAAAACAAGATTTCTCTAGCTGCCCTAATCTATGTTATGCCCCTTTTAAGCTTTCTCCTCACATTTCTAAGTACAGACGTGGCTCTCACTGCACAATGTGGGGATAGATACCAAGGACATGGATATCCCGCTTATTTGCGCTCAGTAGGAAACAACAGCAGGGTCAGGGGGGAAATGGGAGCTGCCAGGGGAAAGAAGGGGCAGATTTAAATTTTCTGCATTTCCGCAGGGCTACAAGAGGTTAAATGGGTCACCCCACTTTGATGGGCTATCCCATTATTGAAGTCGTAAGCAGTGTTGGAGCATAAAGGTTTTGGGCACAAAAATGTCTGTGGTTATCGTCAGAAAACAAATGTGTTTTAAAAGGCTTGAGTCTTAACATAGAGTCTGAGTGGAGGGAAATGCTGAAGTGATGGGAATTTTAAAAGGCCCAAGGTATAAGCATTTACACAGCAACCTGATTTAGAAACCAAGAAATAGGAAAATAAGTTTAGTTTATTACGAGGTTCATTTCTTTTCTGATCTCTACAGCAGAGTGTTTTTATCACGTGAAACGATAGTCAGTGCCACAGCCTGTTAAATATAACAAGTGGGAGAGAGAAGGGAAATAATTCTGAAACCTTTCTAAAATGAAAGCTTTCTTCTAACTCAGGAGTCATAAATAAAATCAAGTATTTGCCCTCAGGGAAGAACTTAACACAACTCCAATTCAGCTAAAGGAATCTTTCACCAAGGCACGTCTTTGCCCTCACAGACTGTTACCGTGCCTTCTCCTCACTCTCTTCTCCTTGGGAGTCAGAGCCACTCTGCATTTAATAGCTGTGCACTACCAAAAGTCACCCTGAAGGAGCCAACAGAGCCAATAAAACCTGGACAAGGCTGATTTCTAAGAACTGCAGTCCCCTGAAGCAGGACTTCAGCCTGCAAGGCTTATCAGGCAGCTGCACACCCCATCGACCCTCACACCTCCATCCATCACTGCCCAGGCTTCTCACTGCACCACGACGAGCCTGTTCCTCACAGGACACTGCAAAATTTGCAGAGCTTTTTGCTGTGCAGGATGGTTTCCCCAACTTCCACAAGAAGCTATTCCAGGCTGGAGGGCTCATTTCAGAAGGGGCTCCCAGCAAGCCAGTTTATCACACTGAGAACCATTTGCAATCCAAGTTCATTTTCCCCATCCATCTGAAACCCACACAGAAGCCAAACAAAATCACATGTGAAGGTCACAGGTTCCCCTTTTTCTTTCACCTCAGTCTTCCTTCCCTCAAAAGCAAAACAAACCCTGGAACCAAAAGCAAATCAGAGCCTTTTATGTAGTGGGGAAGGACAGTGCAATGAGTTGAATGATGTCAAGATGGCCAAAGACTGTCTATAATAAGTCTTAGATTAGCCACAACTCCAAGTGCAACAGGCCAAAACTCTTTTTAATTCCACCTGTATAAAACCAAAGTCACTTTCCAGTGACCTCAATAGAGCTGCTCCAAATTTACTATGGTATGATTCAAAGTAGTGTGGAAAAGTAATGTATAAACAAGGTCCTATTCAGGCTGGCTTGTGACAAATGGTGACATTTTCTTCTTGGAATAAAACCTGTCAAAATCATGTAATTAAGCAGAGAATGCCTTTGCTGCACAGAATTCCTTTTCAAACACCAAAAACATCCTATATAAAGCAAATCTGTGTTTTTCTTGTTTTTCAAAAGTCTCATTTCCAGCATGGCTTCCTCTCCCCCTTGGAAGACTTCCTGAGCTAGGCTGCCTTAACCTTGAAACACGTGAAATAATCCAAAAGTGTGTGCAGCAGTAAGGGGGTGCTGAGGCAATACTGCAATCTTTTTTTCCAACCTGGCTCTTTCTGCATTCCTGTTTTGCCTGTGTGTTTACAAAAGGTAAGTACTCTTCCAAAGGTATTACGCCTCAGAGCAAGACAAACAAACCCTCGAATAGATGCACCTGTAACTGTTCACAGGCTGCTCCAAAGGAGGTTACAACTCCTTTGCAAAGAACACAAATCACACAGAATCATGCTCACACTGTGAAACGGTCCAGGGAAGACTTGGGAGCTGTTTCTAAATAAAAGCTGCTAGCACAGCAGCTGCTGTTGAGGGGTGGGATTGTTCATTTTGGGTCCAGCTGCCTCCTGCTGCCTCCACAGCTCTCGAGCTGTTGTTAGCAGCTCTCACTGTACAGAAGACCCTGAAACTCCATAGCTCAGGCCCCCAGGCCAGCAGGATGCCCCAGAGCCTGCAGAGAACAGCAGCTTCCATTCCTTCCAAACACTCAATCAGCAAAATGACCCAAATCCCTCACAAGCAGCAGAAATGAGACAAATCCACAAATAAACATGCAAAAAAACCATGCGAAACCTCCCCTTCAGCGGGAAGAGGAGGTTGCATCCCACGTTCAGGTGTAGGGACTGAGCTTTCCCAGAAAAAGTTCATCCCCACAAGGCCCAGCTAGGAATGTGCCTCCAATAGCATGGAAATAATAATACACCAATAATCCAATTCCAATGACAACATTGGGAAACGCTGAGTTTGCCAAAGCTGATTCATGTGTCTGAGGGAGGGGGGGGAACAAAAGGTGATTTTGACACATCTTGTTCCTGCCCCCTGTTTTTCTCTGCTTCTTTGGATTTCAAAATTCAAATGCTATAATTGGAATTGAGTGAAAAACAGAACTTGTGTCATATGAGAAACTGACATTCTGGCATGTTTTTCCATTGAATCAGAACCAAAAAAAAATTAAAATTTCTCATGAAGTGACAATCCAAAAAAATCCCATTTTGAACGCATCTATATTGATACATTTTAAAATTTTGTTTTGAGAACATCAAAGCAATGTAACAAATTAAATCCTGCTAAAGTATATCAACATTTTGTGTGAAGAATCCAAACAAACACAGAAACAAGGATTTTACCTTTCCAAAGCAAAACAAAAACATTCCTCGGCTGCAAATATCTGCGCGATTGACGCCTCTCAGTAAGACATTCTGATTCTGATGAAATTTCATTTTCTGACAGAAAATTGTTCCATCAGAAATTTTAATGAGCTTTCCTTCAATACAAACATGTCTGTGTTACTCATGCCTAGGAGAAAATGTCACTTTGCAGTATTTTGCTTGGTTAGGTGCCTCCCCATTAGGATGAGGATATTACACCAAGTCTGCCTTGGTTTCTCCACGTTCCCCCCTCCCCATGCACAACATGCACATCTATCATCTGATTAAAAACATTATTTATCTTTATATATAAACATATATTTCCTAACAAGCCAAGACATTTATAAATAACTTATAATACTACAGCTGAGTGCTAAACATCATGATTTAGGATGAAAGAAGAAACCTTTCTGATCATTGTCCTTTAGTATTTCAAAGCCCATTTTTCATGTTTATTTGCTGTCACTGGTGATAAGTGATTGCCTTGCTATATTGCATTTCCCCTGCAATGGTGAGCTGTTTGCAAAAGGAATGGAGGACAAGCTGTCACATCAAAGAGAAAAGACTGAAACCCACCAGGAGGTGAAGCAGGGGTTTATTGTCTTTTGCCCTGGGTTTTGACAGTTAATTAGCTCTCATCCAATTTATGCTTGTGTGGCAGCAACACCAGGGTCACCAGCAGCAACTCCAAGGTGAGGCCGATGCAAAGGATACAAGACAGGAAAAGTTGTGACAGAGCCCCAGCAAAGCAAAGGGCTTCATCTCTCACCCCCAGCCACGGCTGATGGACTCGTTCCTTAATGAAGCCTTTGACTTGTTTATTTTTTCCCCCTCACCACACCGAGGATCCTTTCAACAGCTTTGGGCACTGAGGAATTGCCAAAGTGGCTGCTAAATTAAGCAGTCAGAGTAGCAACATCTGTGGAAAAACGCTGCCCCTTCAACTTTCTTTGTGTCAGCTGCCTTGGGCAGAGGAAGAGGAGGAAGATGACAGTGAGGAGGTGGTAATGAAGGGCTTCACTGAGATGCACCACAGGGCTGGACTTCACTGCCTGCTCTGCAGGACTTCTCAAGACCTCAGCCACATCTTCTGGCACTCAAGATTTTTCAAGACTTGGCAAAGCAAATGTTCTTTCCCCCTCTTGTTACTTGTTGCTCTCACGGCTGCGTTGGTGGGTTTTGCCACCTGCACAGGTTTTACCTCCACTGCTAGTTTGAAACCCCAAGAGCAGGGAAAAAGCAGAGCCCAAACTGTGCTCCTGGGACAGGAGCACAAAAGCAGGATTTTCACATCGTGGAATAAAACCTTTGATCAAATCACATCTTAGCTGCAATAAATTCTGGAAGAGTGCTGCCCTGCTTGATGCCTAGTGAAATACAGCAAGGTCTCACCTCTGAAAAAAGGCTCTGGATCAATTTAGAGGTCAGGTGAATGTCTCAGGGGAATATGACAGACAGTAGCACCAGGAAAAGAATTGGAAATGAGATGCAAATTCACTTTATATTAAACACCCACTGAATGGGAATTTCTAGACATAACTGAACAGTCAAGGCTCAGACTGCAGAGACAGCCTTGAATACTACAGAGCTCCTTGGCAATGTCCAAGATGTGCCCCATTTCCAAGTGAAATCTTCATACCTTTTAGAAAGCACCTGCTGCCTCAAAAAAATAGGTGGTTTTTTAGAATTACCTGTTCAGACCTTACCCAAGCAGAGCAAGGCAATTTCTAGGCACACAGGAAGCATCTTTCCTGCAGAGACACTCCTAAAGAGTCAGCCTCATTTAGCCACATTAAATATGGAAAACACTGCACTAAAACAGCGCTGGCACAATATCCAGATTCCTTTCTCAGTATCCCAGCTTCCCTGTGGCTGGGTCCTGATGAGATCTAGGGGCTGACTCAGGACTTCCCATTCCCTGCTGCCATGATGGGATGCTCTATGTGCACCTCACTAATGCTGCCACAGTCCTTTATATTCTCTTTGTAAAATACATCAAAAAGTCACCAGCAAATTGAAAGCCTGAAACACAGAATTATCCAGCTTTCTACATTAAAATCACTTCTGGAGAAATATTTCCTGAGTGGGCCAGTCAATTACAGGAGTGACCCCAAACAACCCCCTGCTCCCAGATACTGGAGGAGACTGGGATTTAAGCACTAGTGAGATGCAGCAACGCGCTCATATGACTCACCTGCAGGAACTGAGCTTGGGTCTCAAGAATGCAAAAGGCTGAGAGATTCCAGCTGAGCCTGAAGAGCCAACCCCCAAATATTGGGCCAGCAACAGCAGGGGAGCCAACACCTTGCCCAAGCCCACTTGGAAGTACCAATAGAGTCACCCTCTCAAATCACTGTATCACAGAAGTCAGAAAGATTTGGGTTGGCAGGGACCTCAAAGATCATCTCTTCCCAACCCCCTGCCATGGACAGGGACTGCTTCCACCACGCTGTGTTGCTCAGAGACTCATCCAACCTGGCCTTGAACAGTTCCAGGAATTCAAAGCACAAATGCCTCCTTCCTCTGAGGACGAGAAGCTGAGACCCAACTCTTTGGAGCACCTACAGCTAGGTATGATGACTCTAGCTCCTGCAGCCCACTCCTAATACCATCTGAAATAACCCTCCACTATGCAAACCCCCACTGCTATCTTAATGAAGGACGGACGTGAATGCAACTTGCATGAAAGTGGTCTCATGAGAGGCACACAGCAAGCTAAACAACAGACTAAACTTAGTGCGTGGGCTCGTGGCTTTGTGTTTCTCTCAGCTGTGAGTCATTGTGTGGGGTAGAAAGCTGCCTTCCTCCCCAAAATATCATGGAAAGTAAGCAATGCCTCATGTTACAGTAAGGGAGGCTCTCCACAGCAGGGGCCAGGATTGTGTTACTCACAGGGAGCCTGAAGACTTGGCAACATCGCAGCCAAATCTGTCAATGACATTTCACACAGGCCATTGAGCAACCAGCAGAAGTAAATCATTTTCAGCTAGTCTTGATCCAGCAAGGTTCAGATAAGAAATAGGTTAAAGACCCTTTCAATTCAAGGTCACCTACCTCCTTTCTCTTGGGTTCCTTGAACGCTTCTTTCCAATCTCCTCCCTCGCCCTTGTGAGCGCAGCACAGGTCCTTCCCCCGGGGTGATGTGATGTGAGACTGCTGCCTGGGGACTTGGATGCAGCACCCGGGAAGGCTGCCAGCTGGACAAGGCAAGCAAGCACCTCTTGCAGATTAGCAATGAGTCCAAGCAAGCCTTTCTTCTGCACAAATTTGGATGTTTGAGTGTTGGAGCATGCACGCTAAACGCTTCCCAGAAGATTTAACAAATTTGCATTGGCAAACATTCAGTGATTCAGCCCAGGACTCCTCACCCTCACAAACAGGCAGATCAGGTACCCTGGTGTGTGTTACCTGAGCGTGTCCCTGTGAAGCACCAGGAATTGCTGCACTGCTCTAACTCAGGCACTGAGACCATTTTGCAGCAGGAACATTAAAAAAAATAAGGTACTGAATAGTCAGCTCAAAGGGAAGGCAAGTCAGAAACCCTGAATATGATTCTTTGGCTTTGATCAGGAGATGGCTTTCCCTGTAGGTGTTTGTCTCCACCAAGGAAAACAAGTTTTTTAATACCTGCTCCAGGATGTAATGCATAAACAGGAAGAGACAGCCACCAGGGAGAGGTAAGAAATAAACACTTATGCAGATTGACAGCGATTTTCTGTGTGTTAGTGCATAAAAACCCTTGTCCACTTCGGGACAGTGACCAAGGCTGCAAAACATGGGCCCTTGTGTGTCCTCCCTGAACTAGCAGTTAATAATGCAGTGCAAGGAGTCAGGAAAGTCCCAGATGCCATGACCAAGGCAGGTGCCAGGCTCTGCTGGAGAGAGTCCCAATCACACAATGCAGGAGAAGGACTATGTCTTGTCCAAAGTCTTGCAAGACCAGCCAGAATGGGCTTTGTACCAGGCTTTTCTTAGACGTTTTTGGTACTAATTTCCCCCAGCCCATACCTGTGAGAAGCACCAAACACTCCTCCACTATCTCTCACTGAGGATTATCAGCATTTGTTTTAGGTTTACAGAGGCTGCATGGCAGGAGCAGAAGCTTGAGACCGATCACAGCACTTACCCACCTTCTTCACTAAAAGGCTTTTTCAAATTGCTGCTGCTGCTTGAAGAACCTGAATACACAGGATAACCAAGACCCCAGCACACAATGACCTGCTTTAAATGTCTCTTTGCCTTTGGGAAAAACACAGTGAGGCTTTTGAGAGTGAATTGCAGAAGGTAAAACTTCTAAAGGAAGATCAGTAGTTGGACATCCTTTCCATTACAAAACCATACTGAGGACATTTTTGACATGTGCATGCATATCTTTTGTCAGTGAGGCTGTGAGTGAGACTCATGAGAGAGGATTGAGGGGGTCTTTGTGCTACCCTCAACCCAATCCTTTTATAAACATCGCTTTTGCTTTCTGGCTGCACTGCATATCCATTACGGATAAGGAAAGCAGTCCTAAAACACAATTAGGAGATGGAGTCATGAGGTTGTAGCCTTGCAGCTAGGAAGCAATGACCTCAGCACAAGGAAGAGATAGAAGATACACTAATCCCTGTTAAAGGGGGAAGCTGGCAAATAATGTTTTTTAAATCATTTAAATCTGCTGCACTCTGAGCCGAGGGTGCGTGAGGCTGGAGGAGAGCTGGTGTAGCCGTGCCAATGGATTTCTCTGCTCCCTGGGGCTCGAGAGGCACCCTGCTAGCAGAGGCACTGGAGAGCTGGATGAGCACTGCGTGTCTAAACAAGCACACACACACACAATTTTTGGTCTCAGCGCCCAGGGACTAGAGGGGCTTTCTGCTGGGGGCCTCCCTGCTGAGGAACAGCCTGGTTCTCACAGACCAGGCACAGCTTTATGTTCAGGATGGCACAGCTCCAAAGAGATGCTTTATTGAAAAGTTTTTCCCAAGCCTGTACTCCTACCCACATCTTTACTGCCTTCTTAGTGCTACAGGGGGGCTCAGAGCCCCCACAAGTTCTCAAAAATGCTCTGCACACAAGTTACAACACAAGGTCATCGAGGGCATCACTTTTCTGGCCGGTTCTTCTCCCTCCCCTCACCCCATTCCAAAGCTTTCGGCTTTGAGCGGTCAGTGGAAAAAAAATGATGCAACCTGAGGGAGGAAGAGATGTCAGAGGAGAAGCAGTAGAGCAGGGAAAAGTCTGTGTTCACCACAGGTCTGCTGGCAGCCGGAGATTGCGAGGCACAGCTGGGAGGAGAAGTGCCACTGCACAATCACTCAAAGCAGCGGTGTTTCTTTTAGAGGCATTCAGATGCCTGGGCATCCTACCGAGTCTCCAAACAAATAATACTTGATTGTGACAAGTGCCTAGCATGCTTCTGAATGCAGCAAGAAAATAATGCACTGACATTATGAAAATATTAGGGAGGCATAAGTCAATCCTACTCATCCCACAAAGAACAAAAAAAAAAAAAAAAAGACCCAAAATCCCACTCAATTGATTAAATAAAATGTCCTCACCAGCATCAGCAATCATAAAAAACACTTTTCTGGCAAGGCTCAAGCTACCTGCAGAGAATTCACTTTCCTTGTCTTCTGACAAGGAGCTCAAGGAATAAAAATGGCATCCATCCCTCTTTCCTCTATATGCTCCATTCTGCTCCATATGGTGCTGCCTGATAGTAAATGAGAAATTAAAAACATTAGCACCAGCCTCTGCCCTCTCCTCCCCCACTGCTTTCTCCCTGCAGTGGCTGCACAAAATCTGCTGGCCCAAGCTGGAGACAAAACCATTTAACTGCTGAGCTCTGGAGTCACATATGAGCTCTCTTGTCTGCCTAGTTCATGGATGCCAGTTTTGCCAAGCACTGACTGTCCTTCTGAATTATTTCATCTTGGAAAATAACCCTATTGACAGATTGAAATGCTCCCCATGGATTATTTCTTCATTTATTTAAAGCTGAAAATAAAGATACAGAGACAATCATGAATTAAAGCTAAAACCTTTGAGTGTGAGGCAGGCAGCAGTAAGCTGTAACGTTACATCCCAGCCCTTCCAAAACAGAATTTGTAGAGACATCTTCTTTAAAAAAAAATCTGAACTAAATTTTCCCAGTAAATTCTAGTCATAATCTGCAACTGCCATTTAACTTTGTGTTTCAGATCACTTCAAAATCATCTTCAGCATGTGCCATGTGCCGTGGGTTCCTTCACAAAAATATTGTAAAACAGGATGCAAACATAGATATATATATTTTTTTAATACTTGGGAGCAATTGAACTAAAAGCCCAGGAATTGGGGGAATTAGTCAGTAGGCACTGAAAAGGTTTTTTTAATTATTCCTGTAGCACCCAGGGTGGAGGCAGGAGCAGGTACCAGGTGGCTTGGAGGAAGCTGTCCCTCCCCAGCACACGCTGTAGGGGTCAAGGCCAAACAAAGGGAGAGGAGGTCACGGTGAAATGGGCCCGGTGAATGTGACAAATCACTCATCACCACGTGCAAACACATGATCTCTATAGATTAACCTCGCAGAAGATCCATTATAATCATCCCGTCTTTGTAGGCATCACAGCCTTTTGGAAAGGTTTGAGTGCTGAGGGTAATGAAGCTTTGTTATCAGGCCACCACAGCCACAGCCTTGACTCTCAGCCCAGGAGCCTGCGGAGATGGAGACTCTGTCCATCACAAAAGTTGCGCTACGTTTTCAACAAGAGCTTTCAAGAAACGTTGGTTCCATTTCCCCACCAATCTTTCCCTGTTTGTCCATGATCTGAAGCAGCAGCAGCAGGGCAAATCCTGACACCTGGCACTGCTCACACAGAGCTGAGGTTCAGGCTGCCCTTTGGGGTCCCTGTGCAAGGTTTGGGACATCACCCTCGACACCACAATGTTCCCACCAAGTGGGTACGGCCACAGAGCGCCTCGAGCAGAGCTCATTCAAAAGGCCTCAAGAAATGTCCAAAGGAAGGAATTAGAATACAATCTTTCATCTATTCTGAGAGAAGAAGCTTTCTTCAAAGTTAAAAAAAAAAGCACTGATAACTGCCAAAACTGCCTCAGACTTCTTAACTGCCACTCCAACAAAATCTATGTCTACGATTCACTTTGCACACTTCAGCCCAGCACAAGGCGAGCGCGGGGAAAACTGCCTCCTAAAAGGAGACACTGGCTTCATCACATAACAAAACCAGTATAACCTGAGCCATCACTGCTCTTTCCACTCTCTTCCCTCCCACAGAACCATGGCAGCTATTTCCCATGAAAGGATCACGGAGAGCAGGATGCGTGGAGCTTGCAGACTGGGGAATGAAAGAGGTGGCAGTAGCCTATAAATACAAGGGATTAGAGAGGAGAAATTCACGGGTAAAAGTGAGAAGTAGCCTGAAACTGGAAATGGAAAAATCCATGCTGAGTGTGAAGGAACTTTAATCAATGCAGAGAATTACCAGGCAAATCATTTACCTGGAGAACCTGACTAGATATGCACAAAAAAAACCAAATGAAAAGACACTTGCAGGGAAATAATTCCCTCTCTAAATAGAAGATTGATTGTGGTACACTCCAATATTCACTCCATCTCTTACAAAAGGCAGAGATTCCTTCCTAAAAAACCTAGCACAGCATAGATCAAAAAGTGAGTCCTACCTAGTAAGGCCTTGGACAGAACCACTTTCAACTACCTGCCAAAACAAGCATTTTTAAATTAAACATATTTTTGCCATACAGATTAAAAGAGAAATCTAGTAACATGAGAATGCTCCTTCTCGCTTGTCGGCTGTCTCTCCAGCCAGAAGGATAATGTCACATCATGCAACAGATTCAGGCAGAAACACCCAGGTACTTCCACTGGAGGAAGTGGGACCTTTCAGGCCTCTGGTGGAAAGCCCCAGAAATTAATTTGGGGGTACTTCGAAGGTCTTTGATGGTTTGTGAGCTCTTCCAAGACACGACAGTACAGTTGAGCCAGTTCTGCCCCATCAGAAAGGATGAACACCCCCAGGCCTAGGTGTGAATGTGACCTTCCCCGGGGAACAGTAGGGGAGGACAACTGGCATGATAAAAAGCTTCTTATCTGGCTCAAAGCCCGGCTTGTGGCCGCTGGGGATGGGTGCTCACCCCCTCTGTCCTATGGGCATCTCCACCACACACCCAAAACTTCACCTCCTGCCCCTCGGGGGTGCAAACCCAGCCTCAGCAGAGCACCCATGAACAGGCGATGGGGTCATGAATTATTAACATTCAAGTCCCTCACAGGGTACATCCCAGCACAATTTCCCTCCCCAGCTTCCAGCGTGGTTACACTCAGGGGCACAGGGAAATGGGGCCAATTAAACCAGGACCAAAACCAGAGAGGAGATGCTCTTCCTGGAGGGAAGAGGGGAGAAAACCAGCTGTGGGATGAAGCCAGGCTGAAACAAAGGGTAATTCCTTCGGATCTGCAAGGCAATTCCTTTCAGACAAAGGTTTGCCAGCTCAGATACGTGATGTACTCGCCAACCCAAGGTTTTGATGTGCCGAAATTAAAGCGCTACAAGCAGAGCCTGTGCAAACCTGACAGACACAGACGGGCAGGCAGACCCCATCCCTCCCAAATCCAGGCACACTGATCCCTGCCATGGCCTGAGCTCCAGGCCTGCAGACACACTGGCAGATGGCCCCAGGGCTTTCCCAGGCCTTTGAGGCTGTTCAGTCAAGTGTAGATGCTGTCTGTGAGCCCCAGCGTTGCTTTAGCTTCTCTGTTTGAAGGTGTCTGTAGACTTGAGGCCCAGTGCTAATGCAGCACTGGGGCAGGAACAGCTCTGAGGGAAGCTTAAGACCAGGATAAACAACTTATTATGGGTAATGATTTTCTCAGTGTTTCAAGCAGTGCAGTGCCAGTCACTCAAAGGCAGGGCAGCGAGCCTCAGCATTACCACAGGCATAACAGAAAGTGCTTTTCAAGGTCTGTCTTCCTGCTAATACTGTATTGCTTTATATTGTATCCTAAAAATTGCCTGAATGGCAGTTCAACAAGCCAGGACTTGATTCACAGACCTACCGTGTTACTGATGCACGTGAGGTCAAGGAACATAAATAGAGCAGATAATTAGAAGGGAAGTGTGAGGTGCTGAGCAAACACATCGGGCACGGGAAGATTTCTGCTCTGGAAAGGTGGAGAAACCGCATTTACAGGACTACCTCGTATTGGTTTGAGCACTCATGAAAAACCAAGGACCTGCAGGCTTACAAATACAAGATTATCAGCCTGTAGTATTGCAGCTCCTCTTTTAGGGTTTGAACATGGGGCTCTGTATAGACCTGAAAGACCAAACTCACCAGTGGCATAACACAATGGAGGCAGCCCTTAGCAGGGCTGTCCCCTGCTTTCCTAGGAAAATGAGATATCAGGGACAACCCTTAGGGACTAACAGATCACATTAATTGCTAGAAGAAATGAAGAGAAATGCATTACAGCAAACAGAGCTGTGCACAGCTTCCACCAGCAGAAAACACCGGGCTTTGCTGTCTTGTTTCACACCCTGGAAAGCAGAGCATGGATACCTCCCACTTGGAAAAACTCAGTTGCCCTGTCTGCTGGGAGAAAAATCCTTACTTTGACACAGAAGCAAAATATCGAAAACTTTTTGTTCAGCTTGCCTTAGCTATGAGTTCTGCTTGTTTCTGTTTCATTTCAAGCTCTGGTTAAATTTTGTGTTTCACTTTCTCCTCAAAAGCTGGCAGCAGCCTACCTGTTTTCGGGTGCACCTTTGTGTGTGAGGCTGTGGTGGACAAGCAGTGCATTCATACAAGTAAGAGACCCTGTCCTGTGACATCAGGCAGCATTCAGATGCTGCAGAAGACACACAATCCACGTAATACACCTCATCAGCAGAGTAATGCAATGCCATTGACAAAACCCCTACATAAACACCCAGCTGGTAATATGATTATGCCCCGAGGAAAAAAAGATTGATAGTCCTGGTGATTTTACTGTGCAATAACCACAGAAGCTGTCTTTGTCAACGTAGTTCTCTAATCCTTTCCTGAAACATTACTAAATACCCTTGCCTGACAAAGGTGAGCTCTCCAAGTTAATAACACGTCACAGAAAGAGCGAGCTAAAACCCTCTGTGTTCAGCTGGAAGCTGTAACCCTTTTGCTCACTAATGAAGCTGCAGACACCAGAGATATTTTTAGGATGCCTGCAAACCTCGTTATAATCCACAACAGAGAGTTCAGCTACAATAGGAAAACACAGAATGTTACAGAAAAATAAAAACTCAAATATTTCCCAGTGCTATTAAAAATGTCCAAATAGTCAACACAAAAAGCCTTACCTGACATAAGGCAAAAATTTAAACAAATATTCTTTAGTGTTGTAATTCCTGGAACAAAATTTATTAGCAAATTTAAATTAATTCTGCTCCAGGCATTGGGATACACTATCAGTTACTCCCTTACCCTCTACCCCCCGGGAAATATTTCCCTATTGCTGTCAGTCAACTGCTTCAGTGCTTGGAGTTTACCAGCTGCATAACATATATTGATTTTTGATGAATGACATCTCTCTCTGGGCCATTACGGTTTTGTTTTCAAACCTTATTTAATTGTTCGCCTATTTTTCAGTGAAATAAATGCAAAGTGTTTATTCTCCAAAGACTGTAAACAGAGATCTCAGGTCTAGTTTCTATGACAACCTCACTTGATACAGCAAACCTAGATTATCTCTAATGACAGACATGAAGTTTAAATTGCACATTCTGCACAAACAGTGCACTGTTGACCTTTATTGAAAAATGGGATACAGTGTGATTAGCATAATGTGCTATGTGAAAGGAAAAATTGTGGAATAATGCAGATCATACTTTAATCATAACTACAGTGCTAATCTCTAGCAAACTGTTTGCCAGAACATAAAGCTTTAAGAATTAGGATTTTTCCCAGGCACCATTTTCAAATTCTATTGAATAGCAATGCTATCACATTAAATAGTTATCAGATAACACTTGCTGCTTCTGCTATTTCTCTCCCATCACAGTTTTTAACAGGGGAGTAAAAGTGGATAAGCTTATGTAGAAATACGATACAAAAATTCCAGCTATGAGAACTATTTTTAAACCTCCTGAAGGCATTTTTTTTCTCATGCTTACAAATTCGTTTGGAAGTGAGAGCCAAAAGACACAGTCCTTTCTGTCGAGTGCTGTCTTCCAAAACCTGCATGTTTTCCTACGAGGGAAATTTGCATGTAAGTTAGTGAACAAATCCCAGCTCATCCACAGAGACAGAAGCTGCAGGAGACATGCTGCTTTGCAAGAGCAGAGATGGAAAACATCTTGCCTTCATATTCAGCAAGTTTTGGCAGGCTTTGATTTTGCCAGCTTCGATTTGTTGTTGCTCACAGAAATGTCTGCAGCAGTTTACAAAATGTGAGTTCTTTGGGGAGTTTGGTGCATGAATTGAGGCTCCCCCTGGAGCTGAAAGAGTCACATGCTGCTGTAAGGGGACAGCAGGCTGTTAAATCTCTCCTTCCCTCTGCAGAATACTCTTATTTCCTTTAAACTTTCATGAAACGATAGGACACATTTCTATTTACCGAATGATATTTCAACTCACTTGTATTCAGCATAATCAGTGAACAGTCTGGAGACAACCAAGCAAACAAAGCCCTAATTAATATCAAAATACAGTTATAGATGGTAGAACTGAGAGGTTAATGAATTGAGAATGAGGCAGAGAAACTTTCACCTCTGCAGTACCCAAAAGTAATGCCAAGTTATTACTGCTTTCTTTCCTGCATTTAAAGAAAAGAATTAAAAGTAGCATTTGCTATTTTTCCAGAGAGTGACAAATACAGAGGAAAATTATGAAAGTAGCTCTCCATTGTGTGGCAGAAAGTGTTGGATTATTCAAGCCTGGTCATGAACACTGAAGAGTCACAGGCACTCAGCTACCACCCCTTTTTGTTCCAGAGGATGATACTCAGCAACTAGATCTTATTAGCATCACATCAAGGTGGTCTCTTCATCCTCCCTATTCAGCAAACAAGCTAAAAATGATTTTCAGGTGCTCGTCTACAGAGCAATGCCATTAGAGGAAACCTATTCCCTCATTTCTCTCTCACTCTAATGGATTTATGCCATTAATCCTGTCAGCTGAGTTGTTTTTAAGCAGCAGTTAAGGCAGCAGCAATAATAAAGGACTTTTTTTTAGTCCAGGCAGCCATTCACCACCACTGCTATTCTCTGCATATCAAGATATCTCTGGTTTTCAGTGTTTTCCGTTTGGCAGCTTTACATTTTTCTTAACAAGCATTGTCCTCCACTACAGCAGCTGACAGGAAGGAATCAATTAATTTGAAAGGCATCCACTTGCTTCCACACGGAATTATTGCACTTGTAAATGTAATCCTGTCATTTGATAGATCAGATAATAAACTGTGTGTTTGGGAAGGTGATGTGTCCCACGCTTAGGTATTTTTAAACCCTTCAACACTGCCCAAACTTGTCCAGTGAAATTTAAATTTCGCTGCCTCATGTGATGGCAAAGAGCATTTGTGGTGCTGCTCACCTCGTGGGTTATGGGACAGAGGCCGTATTGACCATCTCTGCACAGCCATTCAAAGGTTACCACACATTTTACAAACCTTAAAAAAAAACCCAAGGTAAATATTGACAAAAAATTGGCAGCAGGAGCCAACATGTCTGAACAGTAACGTTACAGGCAGCCTCCCTACCTACTGCTATGTCTAAACACAAATAAATTACTACTTTTAAAGACATTGTAAAGCTCTCACCACTAGCCTATCAGACAAGCACATTCCCTGGACATTTGCTTCCACGGGTCAAAAGAAAGGAAATCCTTCCTTGTTCTTCTGGCATATTTCTTCGATGTCCCTAGTGATACTTTTGGTTAGGATACTGACCAATTTTGGTACCTCCAGTTAATTCTTCTCCTCTGTTTCACAGTTCCTTCAGGCACAGTTTGCATAGCTCTAGTCACTTGTACAAATATTTAAAACCAGCAAGACAAACCAAGCATAACAAATCCAGAAATAAAGCAACTCCCACAGAAGCTAATGTTTACCCAAAAGGGAGCATGAAATATCCCACACCTCCCTCCAGACTGCCTCTTCTGTCTCCCTAAGGTGGGATCTGATGGTGCTGTGGGCAATAAGGACCAAAGAGCCCAAGTCATGTCTGTTTCTCCATTCCCACCTTGGACCATCTGTTGCTGAGCATTTCCAGCCTATTCTGCGACCCTGGAAGGGCTGCAGCTGCTGCAGGCTGGATGCAGGGGCAGAACTGGAGATGATGAAGGTGAATTTGTCAGTCCCATACTCATCACACGGAAGAGTCTGGACAGCAGACACAGACACTGTCAACCCCGCCACGGGGCCGATGTGTGATCAGGGATCACCATCCCTCTCTACTGTCTCATGTCTTCAACAAAGCTGGGATATGGCTGCTCTAGCAAAGTGAACAAAGAGTTCAATTGGACAAGAAAAAAAATAACCAACAAACCTAATTAAATTTTGCCATCAACGTAAAACAGGCTGTTAAGAACACAGAAAATTCATGCTGGCTGCTACAATCACCTTCCTGCAGTAAGTAAACATCTCCTACAAAAAGTCAGACAGCTGAAATACCGTTTGTTTTGCAATGAACTTTTAGCCCCATAGTTCAGCCAAGCATCCACATATTTTTTTTTCCCTCTGAAACATAACCAGCTCTCTGAGATGCCAGACAGCTAGGAGAGCACTCCAGGCTGGAAACAGAAAGATAGTATTGTCTTGGGACTGCCACAGCCATTGTTCCTACCTGTACTCATCCCACCACTTCTGTAAGGCTGACAAAACAGTTACAGAGAGCTCTTCCACTCACAGCTGCTTCACAAAGCTGCAAATCGAAGCTGGAGTTGGAATAAGGCAAGTGGCAGAAATGAAGCATAATGTGCTCAGTTGCTGCTGTAAAGAGCAGAATCAGGAGTCCCAAACAGATGCAAGACTCCAGACTACATTTACCCACATTTTTATATAGACACAGGTAGCTCATTCTGCAGCTGAAACTGGTTTGCCATTCACTTAGAAAGGTTTCCAGTCCTCTCCCCAGCACAGGAAGCTGAGAGATACCTGAAGGGCCACCACCAAACCTTTAGCTCCCAGCCATGGGTATCTAAGACCCCCGTTTGTGAGCACAGGGAATAGTGAAGGCTCTCAGATGGCACCCAAATATTTCTGGGGTTCCAAAATAAAACATCCTGCAATTCAAGTTCTGTAGTTAATGTATGCTATTGCTCTACAGACCAATCAGGATGCTGTACTGCCTACCTCTGTGTTCTTTGATCCAAGTGCAAACAAGATTTTTTTAAGTAAAAATCAGGTTGATGTATATAGTTATATTTTTTAAAAGCTACTTCTAATTTTTAAGAAAAAGATAGTCATAAAAAAGGCTCCTATGCTTCAACACAGCTTCTGCTTCCACCACTGGTGGCACTTTTTTCAAATACTCTTGTAATGGGTACGGACTGTTCAAGACCTCCAGCATCTATCCTTGCATCCTCTGAGATGAGTGTGTAGGATCAAGGGATGTTGGGGAATTGCTGTCTCGTCTGTGGAGGAGATTCTTAGCCAGGTCAAGAGAAGCGTGAGGGTAAGGTTTCTCAAAAAAAATATAAAATTCTTCAGTTCTTTATCTGCTCTACCCCCTTTCTTGTTTTCCAGCAGGGTAATGAGTTGACACAACACCATAAATGAGCGAGTGTGAGCAGGCAGACCAATCCCCAACCGGGTGATGTCGTGCAGTTAGGGTGGCTCCCAGTTGTGCTGGATTCCTGCTATATTGATGGATTGTAGAAGGATTTGAGAATTATATCATTATTCAGAGCCTGCAGAAAAACAAGATGAGAGTCAAACTGCCAGGCATGATAGGAATGTAAGGCAAAGGTGTCTGTAAACTTCTGCTGACCCCTTACACCAACTAGGTCGAGAGCTCTCTTATTAATGCTAATGCTTTTCATATTAGTGCTCACATAAAGAAATCCTGCTGACTGCTGGGGTCAGGGAGTTCACAAGATGCGTTGGCCACATCAGCAATACCCTGATGATTGTTTCTGACATGACCCCACAGCTAACGAAGGGCCATTTGTGGGGGAATTGCTTTTCACACAGAAAGAGGTCTGTGATGAAGGTATAAAACACATCTGGATCAGGACAGGCTGGTGTTTGTGTGGTGCAGTAATGAAAGAGATCTCCACCCCGCTGAGACACAGTGTGTCTGTGCCAGTGACACGTGTCCCTGGGTTTCTTCTTCCCGTTCCTGTCACTTAATTTTCCCATGCACAAAACACTGCTCCCCCTCCTTGTTGCTAAATGACCAACACCCCTCTATTTCTGACCCCTCCCATCAAGTACTTCACCTGTAATACTGGAGTTTTTGAAGCCAATACTACAGCTCAGCATTTCTCAGCCTACCACACATGCTGCATGTCTCTCCTTTGGGACCCTGTCAACAGTTTTTTAAAGGATAAAAGGCTCAGGTGCACCCCAGGACAGGGATGGCAGCAGCAGGAAGTACAAAGGGCTCACCAAGTAGTCCCAACCTGTTGTATTGCTGCGTAATCCTGTGTTAGGCAACATTTCCACTTCCTTTGGTAGAAATCCGTTCCTGTGCTTGCCTGGGTATGAATCTATCACAGAAGAGCAGTCTGCAGAGGGCTTTAGGAAGTCATCCAGAAAGGGACATGAACTCTGGCACTTGTGACAGATGTGTCTCTAACCTATTCCAAAAACACTCTCCGAAGACCCCCAAGAAGCTGGGCCTGAGAAGCCACACTTCATGTGACTGTGAAGCAAGTTATCCTCCATTACTGCGTCTTTGCAGGATCTCAGGAACATCCTTCATGTCATGTAAATTATCCTGCTTTGTGATAGCCTGGAGGCTCTCTTCCCTAACAGATAACACCTTATCTGTTTACAAAAGACCTTCACAGACTTGCATGTTTAATTTGTTAGTGAATAATGGCTTCATTACCTCATAGGAGGGGCTACATGTATTATTGGGGGACTGCAGAACTATGGAGAGTTTAATAATTTTCACCCTGAGGAGAACAAGTTACCACAATAATGTATGAGCATATAGGTATTACATGATTCTGAGGAGGAAGGGATTGCATGCAAACCTACAGAATCAACGAAGCAGAAAATCTAGGGATCATAAGCAAGGAACAGTCATGCTGAGAAATTTCCCTTCATCACCTTGAAAAAGGACCTGTTGGGAGAAAAGAATTCCATATCAGGAAAAATGTCGAGATGTCAGATACTCCTTTTCACCCCTCAGAGCAGGGTGAGACTGTGTCTTTCTCAGCAAACCTTTTCTGTTGGATCTGTTGTTCTTTGCACAAATCTGGTATCATATCAAGCAAAGAACAGCAGTAGCACAGGCTCAGGTTTTCCACCCCACCAGAGACCTGCAAAACCTTGGGTTCTTCTGTTGGAGCTGTTTTCCTTTGTGGTCCAGGAGGAATATGCAATAAAAAACTCTTTTTAAAATTAAAACAACTTTTTCCATGGAAGGTTTTAATTTTCATGAGCCATTGCTCTCCAGCACAAATGCATTTAGTCAACATTCCCAGCTGCATCATTAGCTTCCCACTCAGGTGGGAAGGAGGGGGAATGAGGCAAGGGTTCACAGCTGCATTATTGCTGCTGGTAGGGTTGCCATGGAAAACAGAACTCCAAAAGGCAGCAGAGGACAAAGAACTTGAAGTCAACCTTCAACCTCAGCACATTTCCCTAGTGTGGAATGGTTCTCATGAGGTCACTTTTTCTTCAAGTGGCAAAACTTCCTCCTGTAAACATCCACAGCTCAGCCCACAGCCACCAGCAGGGATGGAATCAGGAGGACATGGAACATTCCTCTTCAGGCAAACCAGTTGCAGCTGGCAAAGGGCAAAAGTTTTTAACAAGAGCTGAGCTGCTGCCTCAGTCTAGGGCTGGCACATTAAGAACAGGAGGCCATGTGTCCAAAAGCTTATCTGTTTCATTCAGCTGTATCAACTAGCCTAAAAAGACATATCTCTCCTTACAGCTCCCACCATGGAAATGGGAGTCATTTATCAAGAAGGACTTTTCTCTGAGCTACCTTAACCTTTCCTGTTTGATGCTGCTTTTTCACTGTGATTCCCCATTCAGAGGAGAGTCACACAGTCTAATTCTAAATCCATTATGAACTTACATGCCCTATATTATAATGGCACCACAAATGCAGAGAGATCTCGGAGCCCTCCAGTTAGATGCTACTGCTATATCTTACCTACAGCATGTATTTCTCTTATATGTAGAATTAACTGTGGAGTTAAGTGGATTTATAACTATTTCAATGTTGTTACAACACACACCAGCATGTATGCTTGAAGCAAGCTCATAAAACTTAAAATCATCTATATTTTTAAGGAGTGCTGATAGCACCATTTGATGTGGTAATTATTGATATTGGCTTCTGTAGGAAGAGCACTCAAACGACCAGCTATTTTCACACGTAAGACAGCTGTCACATGGTAATAGCATTAAAAGTCACTAAGCTGATCTACATTCAAAGCCATGCCATAGAGGTGAAAGGCCCTGTAGCCAATTATTACTCCTCCGAGCCAGACAGTCCCCAAACACAAACAACATATGCAGATCCATCCCTCTTTGTCTTTAATTAGACCCTGCCTACCCTCTGTAGCAACAGCAGTAGAAGTGAGAAGGGCACATGTTAGGCAGTGGGGAGATAGATAATCACAAAGAGATCCCAACGTGCTCTGTCTGGCATGTCCTGCTGGCACCTGCATGTTGTACACAGGAACTAAACCCAGCACCAAGAGACAATGGTTGTAGTGTCCACACTGCAAAACATATGATTTTCATGGAGCTAATCCATAAATGGCATCCTGTGCAGACCCTCCCCAGTCTCTTCTTTCACTGCAGTGGTCATGTCACTGACAGATTAATGATTACTGTTTTTTCTGGTAGTTGTGGGTGCACAAGGAATGCAGGTTTGCACCCACTGCTTATGAGGAAATAACTTTAAAAACATCACTGGCACAATCTGCTACAGCTTGAGTGAATCTGGTGAATCTACCCAATTTGCAGTGATTATTAAATTGGGCAAAAGCTAATAAAAAAGGTCCAAAGAAAGGTGCCAGAGCAACAAAACTGTCTTAGAGACTTTTCAGGCAAAGAATCTCACCTGGCTGTGGTTGCAGGTTCTGACGTGGAGGAGTCCCATGCCCGTATTGATCCTTACTCCCTGCAAGGTTTCACTGGCTCTGATTCCAGCCTTTCACGTAGAGTTGGTACAAGTCTGCTTCTGGTTCCAGGAAGAAACAAGACTTTCTTAGGTTTCCCTAAGAACCCACTCTGCCACTGAAGGGAGGGAGTCTTATCCTTCTGTCAGGTGAATCCCCACCATTCCAGCTGCCCCGTGCTCACCAGCCTCCTCCCTGTTTGGCAGAACCAGGTTTCTGACACGGAATTGACACAACCTGCAGAAGAATGTGGCCGAGAGATGGTCAGCCTGGACAGCCCACTAACCCAGTGCTGGTGTGGCAGCACCATGCACAGGAATTGATCCACTGAGTATCAACTTCCCAATCCCAGAAAGCAGCTCTACAAAGAAAACAACCCCCTGCAATCAGCAGACAAGAAGCTCAAGATCAAACCAACATGCTTAAGTCGTACATGGTCATTCTCATAGAAATCTCTATCCTTCTTTACAGTACACTGACTTCAACATTTACTCAGAAACAGATTAAAAATTTCATTTCTGAATTTCAAGGGCAGCAAATTAAAACAACATCAAAGGAAAAGGGATTGGAGCATAAATAAACATAGCTGTACCCAAAACCTGCAAATAATCACTTATTTTTATACACTGCAAGTCGGAATCTACACGTGGTTTTTTCTGCTTTCACTGATCTGCATGAACCTTAGTATGGATTTTAAAAATAAATGGCAGCTTAAGAGTTTCCAAAACAATCCTGTGAATTTCACTGTCAATGAGTCAAGAATGACCAATACTTAAGGAATGAGTAGCAGGAGAAGGCTTCTGCCTTTTGCCTCAGAAACAAATGGAGGAGATCTCAGAGCAGAGAGAAACTATTGGAGTGCAGGGAGCGGGAAGGGAGGGTCTGACACCGTGCCCTCAGAGCTGTGGCTCAGACTAATGAATTATCTCTGCTTGGTTAAATCTCTGGCATTGCTAATCAGACAAGAAGCATAAAATGGAAAGTTCATTAGCAAGATCATAAAAGAGTCAGACTGACAAAGATCATTCGACTTGGCGATAGGAAGGTCAGTTACAGGCATCGGAAAATCACTTTGTTTAAGGAAAATAGGTTTGACCAGAAGCAACTCAGAGTCCAGAAAAGACTTGCACTGGGATTCTGTGCAATGGTCTGCTTTATTTCTGGAACATAAACAGGGAAACATTTCCTTTGACAGTGGATAAACTAGACTTTCTTTAATCAACATCATGCTGGCCCAGGGTAGGCTGGACAGTATCAGCTTTCCCCCAGGACTGATTCATTTACCTCCACCCAGGCCCGGACAGCCCACAGCTCCTCTGTAGGAAACACTTCCAGCACAAGTCACAAGATGGTCTCAGAAGCAGAATTTGCTAATTGTGTCAAATTACATGTGAAGGGTTTACAATATGGATCACTGCCCATTTGGGATTTAAAGGAGATGGCTAAAGTAATTTCGAGATTCCAGGATAATTCAGAAACTCTGTTCCCAGAGGTTACTAAATGCTCTTCTTGTTGCTACTTCAGCCACGCTGCACTGGGGGTTGGATTTCTTTTCTTCAGGGATAGAAGGAAGGGGAGGTGAAATGGTGGTGGCTTTTCTTTAGAATAATTAGAAGGAAAAAACCCCAGAATTCTCCATGTTTAGCCTTGTTTTCTAAGGAAATATGGAATAATAAGGTTTTATATGGATCCTTTTCACTTTTGAGGTCACTACCTTATTTCAATCACATTTGGGAGACAAAACAATGGCAAAAGGATTCATACACATCTCATGGACATGAATCAGGTAAAAAGCAGGAGAGAAATTTTTACTGCCCCTCGGGATAATAATACAACCTGAGCTTGGTTAGGAAGACTGCAAAACCTGGAAAAATTCCGTCAGTGCCTTTGTAAGCCTTGACTAACCCCCACAAGAGACACAGAACAGCAGAAAATTCAGTCACAGCCTTGACACATGCAAAAAACTTCTTCTAGTCCAACACTTCTACCTGGAGATGCTCCATCAGCTGGAGCAGCCAACTCCCAGCAAGCATTTTCCTTTCCAAAGAAATAAGCCAGCCAGAGTGGACGGAGGCAATTAAGACAGAGAAAATTAAGATGTTTGTTGTTGTTTCTATACAAGTCAGCAGTCAAGAAAGAGTCACTAGTCAAGGTTTTCCTGCCTCAGACCTGAACCTTGCCAGGTGTCACTCTCCCTGTAGGACTGAACTGTGTTAAGTTCCTTTTTTTCCCCCTTGAAAAACCAGCACCTTCCCTTCCCTACAAACAATTGATACAGTGCCCATCAGGAAGGAAGCATTAAATAAATGTGAATGGTTTCTAAGCACCGTGCTCCATGCAGGATTAACTTGTTCAGGATGCATTTGGAGAATGCTCCTTTATGTTTATCGATATCAAATCTAAAATGCAGTGGGGAGAAGTATCCTGACCACAAAAGAGCTCGACAGTTTTACAGCTAGGACACATAACACAATAACCATTTAGCCAGATTAAAGCATACTGAGAGCAGCATCAAATATTGTTTAGAGCACATAAAAACTGCTTTAATATTTAAATGTATCCCGTGGCTGGGCTCTTTAGATTTGCTAGATTCACTGGGGCTGCACAGCTATTAGCTTCTACATTTCATCTTCAATTCCTCTTCACAGTAGGAGAAACATAAAAATGAGGGTCACTGCTTGGTCATTTCATTACCCCTGGCAGAGAAATGTGCTTTGCACAAATGAGGAAATATTTCAGATGTAGATTGTTGTAATGTTGGTGTGACAAAATAAAACCAGAGTTAAAAAATAATAACGATATTATAATGGTTATTTTGTAGAATAACATTAAAATAATATGCAGTGTAGCAGTGGTTCCCCTATCAAAGAGCCTGGTGTATGTCATTGTCATCATTTAAAAGGTCCATTAGCAAGAGCCCTGGAAATGTATGGCTCAAGGTCACAACCAAACTAAATGAGACTGAGCAGTAATTCAAAAACATTAAACTGTTTATGGTTGGAAATCTAATAAATAAATCCTCAGTACATACACACACACACACACACAAATCTCAGCAGCAAACTCATCTACAACTCTTCCTTTATTTCTGTGAAAACAGAAGCTCAGTGAAAGAAATTTATAATCTGCTTAAAGCCAGAAATGGATTAGATAAAATATCACCTGGGGAGATGTGTGACTTCATGCCACAAACACGGATTAGGCTGCACAAGCTGTTTAGCCATGGGTGCCCTTGTGACCCAAACACAAACTGTGCCTTTTCCCAAGCCCCGTGGCCACTACAGACCAAAAGATGGAGGAGACCCAGGCAGGGAACACGGGCTGAGCAGGCACAGGGCCCTCCACTGCCTCTCTGCCTGGGGACAGCTCCTGTGACCACAGGGAGAGGATCACTTCAGTGTTGAGGAGGAGATTTAGTGCAGAAGAAACAGGAACACAATGCTATTTATTAATCACAACCTGAGAGGAGAAAAGCAGTCATCTTACTAACTCTTAGCTCTATTTGCATTATTTAAAGCGTGGCATTTAAGCTATATTCTAAATATCTGAATAAAAGAAACTTGTTTTTCTGTCATATTCTTCTCCCCAGAAGAATTAGTGTGAGGTCTGTTCCTCTGCTTTACCAACTATAAATTTAGATGACAATGTAACATCCAAGAGAATCTCTTCTGCCACTGAATGAGAAATTTTGTTTGAATGGAAAGCCCAGCATTAGTTACTGCAAGGCTATTCCTCTACAGCTGTCTGGACTGGCCCTGAGCTCACCCTTAGATCCTCACACCGGTCATGCCACCAGTCTTGGAGGATCAGGGTATATATCTCATGATGATCCTACCAAGAATTCCTGTGTATGAGAATCACTGAAGCTGGGCGTATTCAGCACAATCAAAGTCACAAAAATGTGGGAAAAGTCGTTGAGGTGGTTCTGATGAGAAATACTAAGGCATATTTAGACACATATGCCAAAAGATTCCCATATGAGCAATAAATTTTAGAATAGCCTCCAATGCAGAGTATTAGGACCTAAAGACCCAAGCCCAGATGAGTATTAACAAACACAGGAAATCTTTTCCAGTCTTATTGTTTCTGCTTGAAAACCATTCTCCTAAAGCTCCCAGTTTAGTACCATTCACTTTCATAAGCCTTATAAAAATACCACAAATGGAAACAAGATTCACTCACACAGAATCACAGAATTGTGATGGAAACACACGATGAAACACAAATGCAATCAATCAGAGAAACTGATTCTTGGGGGAAAAAAATGCAGACAGTGTACTCTGCTGCCATTCCTGTAAATGGAATTTAGCTTCCAGGTAACTTAAACGTCTCGCTGACAGAATGTTTTATTGATGTCACAGTGATCTTGTATTTCATTTCCTAGCTGAGTGTGGGTGCAAGAGAAAAGGCCTTTGCAAGCAACTGTGCTAACACTTTGCATCTAGCTGTGCTCAACAGCCATTTGAAGGCTGTTAGTGCCTGGAGAACGGTGGCACACCTCTCTGGAACTTTAATCCATGGCAGGAGCTGGGTACACATCCGAAAAATTATAAGTTACATACGAGGAAAAACATTACTCTGTTAGCAGTTAAGTCACAGCCCTGCAATGAGTAAATTGGGAAGCAATGCAGCTCTGCCTAATGACTATCAGTTGACCAAAAAGAGCTCAGGGATATGTAACACATGCAAAAATAAAAGCCCATACATCTTGATTTAGATATGTTGAAGGCATTTCCTCTGATATGGCTTTGTAGTTTTCCACCAGAACCTTTCATCCAGGCAGCCCCCAGCTCCCATGCACACAGTAGCACAGTTCCTACACACAAACCCCCTCTGCCTGGTGGGTCACTCAATCAGGGCTCACATCTTCCCTGCAAACAGGATATGATTCAAAAGTGACATAATGCACATTCATCCCAATCTCCCAATAATCCCCTTTCACCCCTTGTGGAAATGCTTGGTCAATAAAATGTAATGACATTATTGCAGTAAAGTCATTTTCAAGTTAAGTGCCTGGCTCTCTGTCTCTGGGACCCCACCAAAAGTCAGGCTCCAATCCAGCAAGTAAACAAAGGCTTCAATTTTGCAAATGATCTCATTTACTAGGGGTCAATCCAGATTCCATTTAAATCAATGTGAGCTTCCTGTCTCTAAAGGTAGTTGGACCAGACACCACAAATGCAGGACCTCTCCTTTCACTCACACTTCCTAAATCCTCCCTTTGCAGGATTTGTCAGGTACCTCACAGTGCCAACATCTCCGTGTGTCACAGAGTCACCAGGCAGTCAGGACGTGCTGTGGCAGCCTCCAAGGCTGGTCTCTGCGCAGACTGCACCCTGGGCAATGTGCTGTCCACCAGCTGGTTGTGCTGGTGGTGCTCATCTGGGCCAGCCCCAAATCCAGACACCACGGAGACACAACCTGACATCTACAGCGACACGTGCAAGGCTAGAGGTGGTGTGCTCCAGAGAGATTCAGCTCCATGATCTGTCTGGTGTCACTCACATCTAAGATCCTTCTTCTCCCCATGCACCAAGGCAGAGCTCCATGTCATAGGGCAGGGAAGGGTCGAGTGACAGACCCCAGCCCTGGCTGAGCCAGGGGCCACGAGGCAGCCCAGCCCATCACCCCAACAGCAGGCACTGCAGAGCAGGCAGAGCCAGGAGCTGCAGCTGCCACAGCACTGTGGACACACAAACCTGGGTGCCGGCTCCAGGGCGGAGCAGTGAGAGCACATCTCACCGGGATGTGCACGTCTCAGCAGGGTACCTTCTCCATGTCACCATCTTTTTTGGAGCCTGCTGCGCCTCCAGTCAGGAAAAGTATGCCAGCAACTAAATAACAAGCTTTTAAAGGAAAAGACTTCCAGGCTGGGATCTGACAGGGTTTCCTGGAGCAGAAGAGAAAAGTGCTACTATTTATGAGATGGTCATCAATGCTACTTTCAAAAGCACCTTTTCATTCCTTACAAAAACCTCAGTGGCTCAGGATTGGAATTGCTGTTGAATTCTCTCCCTTGTAAAGGAAGAAATAATACTGAAAATGAATAACCAGCAGCAGAGCTGGGGAGGGGAAGAAGGACTTCCCCAAGAAATTAGAGGAGCAGCAGAAGGTGGTTGCAGGGGAGTGAAATCAGGTTGTCTCAAAGTAGGTGGCACTGGGAATGGGAAAGGAGTCCACAGCCTCTCCCACATACCCACCAAAGCTCTTACAACCACCCAGAATCTCTAAATAACAGCAGCCTGACATGGCCCCAGCCTTTATATTCATCCACCCAAACCCACAACCCCATCCCAAGAAAGCCACCTGACAGGAAATAAAGGTAACTGGAGGCTCCCATCCATGCTCTCTGTACCTCTGCAGGTTCCAGCTAAGCAGTTCAGCAGACATCAACATGCACTGCTTGACTTGCACTGTCCTGTCACAGGCTGCTCGTGGTTATAGGGACAGAGCACAAGGCCCACAGCACCTCAAGAGCAAGCCAGAGACTCTATTGCCAGGCACGAGCATTCTGTGGATATTTCAGGTGTTTCTAATATCTCCTGGTCTGTAGGAGGTGTTAGATCATTTCTGTCAACACACACCCCCGCTTCCAGGCAGGGGCATGGGGGGAAATAAATTTATTCTTCATTTATTCTTCTCTCATCAATCCTAACTGCCATCGTGTCACTCCAGCTTGGAAATCTGAGGGGCTCCCATGGAGACCAGACAGTCCTTTTCCCATTTTACCAGTCCCCCACACCAAGCTGTCCCCTCAGCCCCCAGCCCACGGACCCACCAGACAGGGAGCACCACAAAGCCCCCAAAGGAGCTCTCAGAGCAGAGCTTCAGGCTGGAACTGAGACAAATCCTAAAACCCCAGAGCAGAGAGGCAGTGACTTAATGACAGTTCAGCCCATGAATCCAGAATAGCAACTCGTTTGTTGTCTGAAGCTGGAATCCACTTTGTGTGATGACAGATAGCTTAGGAGAAGCAGATCCTGCCTGCCAAGAGAACTTCAAAAGGGACAAGGAGAAAGCAAAAATCTGGCTGGAAACCAAATGCTTTGCTAAACCTAGATAACACACTGTTTACCAACAGCAAACTAGATTGGGGGGGGAAAAAGGGATTTATGCAAATGTTTTTAATTTTATAATTATGATCAGATACGGCTTTGTTTCTTCCATGTAATTTGTGTAATACAAATAAAATACAAGGGCCCTCTTGCCCTATAGGAAGTGAGAATTATTAAACATTGCACCAAAAAGCTAAGGAATGTGTTTATTGACATGAAAAATGATCCTGTGGATACAAAAGCTTTTGTATGTTAATTGCTAAATGTCAGTGCAATTTAGAAAGTGGTTGCAGAAGGAAAGAATTCCTTTCCAAAACAGAAGTGGCTTTTCCTCATCCACCATCCTGATTCAAGGCTGCATCTTGAAAGTATTTATGGCCGTGTTTTGATCGGTGACATTGGGTTAGTACCCAAAAACATCCTCACTTCATATTGATGTGGTTACTTGCTAGGAGGCATAAAGGAAGTGAAGGATTTCCTCCCAGTTTTATTACTGAATGCTCAAAATGTTTCCTGGGGTAAACAGCACTAAAGCCATCTGGTTTTTTTCTTTTTTTTCTTTTTGGAAACAAAAGGGGAACAACGGTAGCAACCAGTGAATGGAAAAATACGGGTCTAGAGCAGTGCTGTGAAAAAGATCTTCCTCTGAAAGATGGAAGGTGAACAGCCACAGGTGTCTTTGGCTGATAGATACACTCAGCAGCACTGAGAGTCTCTGAACAAGGTGTTTCTGGTCTTCTGTCCCACTCCATAAAGGAGAAGAGAAACACAAACTGTGTGATTCAGCTGCCAGATAGTTAGAGATGCTTCAGTAAATTAAACTTTTGACTGGAAAATGAAGGCACTTCTTAACATCTTTAATTACAGCCTGTTGATTTACTGCTCCGGGGGGAGAAACAAACCAACAAACCCAAACCTTTGCAGTCCTGATGGAGAAAGACAGACAAAGAAAACTTACCATGCATTCATGAGCATATTTGCAGAAGGAAATGAATACACTCTATCCAAAACCTGTTTGTGAGGCATGCAAACCCTGAGAGGTGAAGAGCAGCCACCAGCAGAACCAGCAGTTGCACTGAGTCAAAAAACAGGACGTGTTTCACCATGATAAAACAACAGAACTTGCTGAACACCTCATCCAGCATCTCCCAGAGAACCTCTGGCTGTAAAACCTCAGGACAGTTTAACCAACACAGAGGAAAGGCTGATGTGTCATAGGATATCTGCCAAGCTTTCCCTTCCGTGTGCAAAACTTTCTCTGCCAAACCAGAGCCAGCCACAGTCATGGAGATCTCTCCTTTCCTAGGTCTCTCATCAAAAGATGCTATTTCTACAGCTCTGCAAAAGTGGTCCTTGCAGTTATGGACAATCCATGGCTTTCCCAGGAGGAAATCATACAGTTTAATGACTTCTCTGGTAAGCTGGGCTCATTAATAAAAATTTATTTAGTCCAGTTATAGAGCAAGGCACAAGGAATGCAGGGATGCCAACAGCCCTGCAAGTCTACGTGGGAACAAAGTGCCTCTGGAAGCTCCTCTGCAGCTGCAGTCACACAGCCCAGCATTTGTGCTCCCCTGGCACTGCTGGGGGCTGCAGCTGTGTTTCTCCATTAACCACGGTGGGATTCAGGCACAAACACCACAGACAACCCTTGGATCTTTACTGTCTTATAAGAAACTGCAAAACTCATAGGAAAAGTGCCACCAAAACAATTTAAAGGCTGGGGAGGAGGAACTGCTTCCAGTGAGAAATTTGATGGGCAGGATTTATTGAGCTTATCAAAGAGAAGACCAAGGGTGACTTGATTACAGGGTATTAAGTACCTCCATGGAGAGAAAATACCAGTCATAAAGGGCTCTTTAATCTAGCAGGGAAAGGCTTAACAAGAGCCCATGGCTGGAAGCTAAAGCCAGACAACTTCAAATAGAAAATACAGCACAGATTTTAAACAGTAAGAGCAAGCTGGCAAAGGATGCAGTGGATTCCTCAGTCCATCCTGAAAAATGCTGCACAGCTGCCTCCATTCCCAGGAAGGGCCAGGCCTGCAAAGGAGAACTGCTGAGATCCTTCCCCTGCTCACAGCAGAGCTGGAGCCATGGGAGATGCTGTTGGAAAGGGACTGGACCTCCCGCACCCACCCTGTGACAGAGCACCTGGCTGTGCACCATGGCCAGGTGAGATATGTGCAGCAAGGAACAGTTACTTCTACAGAGGAAGAAAAGATTCATTGCAGCTGCTTAGCAGATAAATTTGAAGTCAGCCTTCACCAAAAAGAATTCAAATTTATTGTATCTGATTTTGGCTTTCCACCTGCAGAGCAAGATTGAAAGAATATTTAAAGAAGATTAAAACACAGGGCTTTGGCTACTGCTTTGTAAAGCACTTGGTATCGTAGTCATGTTTGGGATTCTTCCTCCTGCCTGACTAATTACTTCTATTTCCTGTGTTCTTTGAAACTGCTAGTATGTTCTGCATTGCTGGAATCTGAAATATTGTTTCATGGAACATGATTGTATTTGTGCATACCACAAACTCCAGAGATGCCAAATTCCTTTTTGTGCTGCTGCCCCAGCTCTTGAAAAAATATTTCCCATCTCCAACAAATATCAACACCTCTCCCCCAAGAAAAGTGTGAAAGCTTCAAACCCATATAAAAATGTTTCACCACAAAAGAACAGTCATGAAAAATTGTATTTCTCTATCTGCACTCACTGTCTGCCTTATGCTGCACTCAGACAATTTGGTGAAAAAAAACTTTGATGGCCACTCATTTCATTAATTCATTCCATTTCAAAACATGTTCATTTCCTTCAGCTGAAAGAAAAGTCGTGGAATTAAAACAAAAAACAGGGAAATTGTGGATTTTTCCTAACACTGCCACTGATTAAGAGATGGGCTCACTATCACAGAGATGATTTTTCTTTTACTGAAAAAAAAGCAAAAAGTTTGTAATACTCAGTTCCAGGAAATTCAGCTTTTTGTGCTTTCACATCTGCAAAGGGATGCAGGGTCAGCTCATGGGAAGCCAAATGTATTCCAGCTCTTTGTTATGTTCTCTTGTACAGTAAATTCAGGGGCTTTTTGTATAAAAATCTGGGATTCTGCAAGTAAACTCTCACTGAAATGCCACATTTTAGGTACTTCCCTGTCCCTAGCCAGTGTCAGGCTGCAGCCTGCACATGTGTTTTATAGTCTTTGTCTCCTCCTCATATTCAGGAAGGTTCTCTGCTGTCTTGCTTTTGTGTCCTTCTCCCTGCACACCACTCTTATTCTCATCATTAATGGTTGATAAATAGCTAATGAGTGGCTTGGACATTAGGGCCTCCCTTTCCATCTGGGCTACATGCTATTTTACAGGCCCTGCTAAATCTTTATTAGATTTGGGTGCACATTATTGATTTAGGTAGATGAGGTCGTTGTAACCTCATCTCAAAGAGAAAGGAAGCAGGAGAAGCCAAATGTAATTCAGCTGTTATTTTCTGTAGCACTGCAAATCAATAGGAGGGGGAAAGTCCAAACAAAACCAAAAAGTGTCCATTAAAAAAAAAATAAATTCATAACTGGACCTTCAACCAAATGCAAAGGTCTTACAGGCACTTGGAAGCAAGGAACTGAGATAGGCTATAAAAGTTAAGAGCTTTTCCCATTTTAGCACTACAGAATAGGTAGTAGGTTCTGGTGAAGAGACAATGTTAATAAAATAGCAGGCTGTTCCTGGGGCAAAATGACACCTATTTATAGAATAAGAACACTTTACCTAAGATACAGTGATGGCTTAATAAAAGGGCATCTTTTGCTTAAGTTATTTTTACTCCTGTTAAATGGCCATATCAGCATGTGCAGCTCTAATAAAAGAAGAGCTCAGGCTTTATGCTAAGCACTTTTGAGCATCCTGTCAGAGGTAACTTAAGCACAAAAATCCCACAGAAAGTCTGGTATTCAGGGCTGGTCTCTCTGAAAGATTTCAACACACTGTCATCACTTATAATCGTAGGGATGTGAACACCAAGAATGTACACAGATTCAAAAAGACCCTGCATAAATGCACGGAAAAGAAGCCTGGACGTACTTTAGGAAAGAAATTCTGGCATAGATGTGTACAAGAGTTGTGTATTCATCCTGCCCTGGAGCCTGTTCCATACATGGGGCAATGTGAGGTGAGGGCAGCACTGCCACAGCTGCTGTGTGCTCACTGGTGGCTGTGTGCCTCTTCCTCCTCTTCCCAGCAGCGGTGTCAGGCCAGCCCTGCCCTCCCCAGCTCCAGCAGACAGCTCACAGCTGTCAGTTCAAAGCAGAGGTGATCCCAAGCTGAGCACCTGCCCCTGAGACAGAGGTGCCAACTCCAGCTCAGCACCCCCTCACCCATCCCCATCTGGCCCCACGAGGGCCTCTCTCATCATTCTCTGTTTTGGAGAAAGCAAGCCAGGGTGGCAAATTCCACCAGGCAGCAGAGCACTTAACCAAACTCACAAAGGACTTGTGTATTGTGTGCCTAATCCTCGGGCATTTTGGGATTCCCATCCTAAAGCCACATACCGAATCACACAAAAGCGATTTTCACCTGGACACGGGGTTGCTGCTCCCTCCTAATGCACCGTGACAGGCTGCTGGCTGTTCCCAAATCACAGCTCTTTGATCTCCCCATTCTAAAGGAATATGAAATTCAAGACTGCTGGTTGTATCCAGGAGCTGTCAAGTTCCACTAATCTCCCTCCCTCTCACATGACACCCAGCTGGTGTTTGCCTCTGCAGCCACATTCTGGTGTGGAATTCCAAAGTCAGGGAGCATGGAGCTGCTGTGAGGGGCCTTGGGTCACTTGCACAGAGTCGACTCCTGCAGGACTTTGTCCAGCTTATGCCTGAGCCTGTGCAAACCTCTCTGTCTCATTTAGCAGATGGATTTGGTTACCTGGAAGAATTCCAGGCTGGCAGCACAGCCCCCTCCCTGCAGTGCCACAGTGGTAGCCAACAGGGAGACCAGGAACTCAGCAGTGCACGATCCAAACTCTTTCTCCACTCCTGTGTTTCACCTGGTATGATCAATGGTGGTGTGAGTGCTCCTTTTCTTCTTGTCCACTAACGACCAGCATTAAATGCTCATCAGTGTGTGATAACAGTCACACAGGAGTCTCTCTCTGTTTTCTGGTAAGAGAAACCATGACAGAGCCCAATATATTCCATTTTACTGCACCTGTGACCAGCTCCCAGCCAGGCACTGCAACCTCACCACCCACCAAGGACAGGAGCATCTCCAACCCATTGCTTTAAACCAGCCAGAGAGTCAACACCCTGGGAATCCATGTGATTTCTAAGACACTGGAGAAGAACTTGGAGAATTTTCGAGTTGTACACATCTCCAGGCACTTCTGCAAATGGTGCTGAGTGCACTCAGCTCACACCACAGGATCCCTGCTGTTCTGCAGTCTGCAGCAGAGCACTAAATGCAGTCCTCTCCAACAGAAAAGTCTGGGACACTTGTAAGAAAATGTGACCATATCTGTCCAAAATGCAATTAAGAAACTACGGCCCCAGGGGCAGAGCACCTTAGCTTTCATTTACCATTTTGTGGTTTCACAATTGCACTAAAAAGGTCAAAACATCCCTTCACCAAACTCGTTTGAGTGAAAAGTTGTGTATTTCTAGCTGGTGTCAGGGACCACTAGCCTGTCTCCAGCTCTTTCCAGATGTGCAGTAAGACACCAATTCCTTGTCTTCCTCATCTTCCAGAGATTAGAAAGGTCCTCAGATGAAAACCACAACAAATTATAGCAGCCACCATCACCACAGCTGAATGTGCAAGCCACCCATGCAGTGACTGGGTGTGAGTTGTATGCCCATGTAAATGTTCATTTTCTAGACAAGAAGACAAGGAGAAGCTGTAAAGTGAAAGTTTTTTTGTTTAACCCAGTAAGGGCCTTTATTCAAGCTCCACTCGCTCACTCCAGCTTAGGTCCAATTCTCTCTTGCTGGATTTAGCTGCTACAGCCAGAATTTCCTTTTTGCCTCATTAGACAGAGCAGTGGCTAGTTTTAAAGCTAGTTTTAAAGCTTTGCTAACACTTCCTTCCTTCTCGCCATCCATAATGCTCCATCAGACATCATCGTGGTTCAGTGAGAAAATAATGAAGAAAAATGGACATTTGACAGTTTGCTGAGACTGCTTGCTCTGCTGGTCTCGATTTTGCTTTTTGTTAATTCCTGAAACACTTCTGCCAGGAAATACCTACTCTGCAGCAGGAAGCAGCAGTCCTGGAATCACAGAACCCAAGGTCTGTTTCCACACAGCAGCAGAGGGAGATGGCAGTTCCAATCCTTGGAGTTCACACTGGCCATGTCTCTGCTCCATATGGATACACCTGAACATGTGCGTGAATATGGAGCTGAGGGCTCCTCAGACACTTACCAGCATCTGTGGCAGGGAGCCACAAGCTGTGAAAAGAGCCAAAACACCCCATATGCTTGTGAAGAAATACACCATGTAGTTAACCATCAATGTACACTGCTTATTCCCTCCCCACCACCATTCATCCAAAGAAATCCTTGAGTCACCGCTGCCAGAAGAGCAGTGACATTTCAAAGTAGCCACATGCAGATTAACCAGCACTTTTGTTGGCTCCAAAAGAGTCAACACAAGCTGGTCTTCCGGCCCCAGACACAGCAGGCCTCCTGCTGCCGTTTATGTGGCTGCAAGCAGAGATCAGAGTCTTACGTTCTCATCCCTCACCACTCAGTGCCTGGGCTGGCTCCTTGCTTGGCCCAGACTCAAAACCAGCGTTGTCTGCAGCAAACACAGAACTTGTGGCCACCTGGGCCGTGGTGCATCACTGGCTCTCACTCAGAACAGTGTTCCCTAGAGTTACAAGCTGGGGTAAATCAGAGGCATCACGACAAAACAAACACCAGTAGGTCATCTTTAATTCAGAAATTGTGCTCTGTATTCCCAACCACCATCATCGGACACCTTATCCTTCAATGTATAGACACTTTTCAACCTGCAGACCAAGAGCCCCGGGGAATCCTGAGATGATTCTACAAAGGGTAATTAAGAAAAGTGAGTCTGTTGTTAATGGACTTAAATTAGCTCTGTGGGGATCCATGTACTCACTGAAAAATTTTTCTAATAAGAAAAAAAAGAAGGTTTACACGGACACTCACTGCACAAAGAGCTCATTCTCTAAAGTGGCAGAAGTCAGAGACACCTCCTTGGCCCCTCTCCTGCACAGATCACATCCCCGCGCTGTCTGTCCCCGTGCATCGCTGACCAGCTCTGTATGGGGTGACTCCTTCCTATACTGTTGTTTTACACAAGCTCAACCCATAAGAACCCAAATCAAACAGCAAAAGATCACTGGACTGAGACCTAAGCAGAAGAAAACTTCTTTCCTAAAAGTGATGTTCACAAAATTGAAAACAAACTAACCTGGAGACAGCTACAGAGATAACACAGTATCGCTGATCGAATACTACCACTGCTCACTCCGAAGAGAAGCCCTGCGTCTCGCCACATGTGCCCAGTCCTCTCTAAACTTCATTAAAGTCTAGTAAAAAATAAATAAGATAAATATCATTTGCATTTATTATACGAATTAGAAGAGCTTGCCAGATGGGGAGCTCTCCTCCAGCAGGGCCCTTGTTTTCCAGGAGAGAAAAGCACTGGCACTACCCAGCTGTTTGGGGCCTGTGATGTTCCCTCTCCTAGAAAACCATCGCCCCTGGCTTCTCCCTGTAATTAGTTCGTGCTAATACCCTTGGCTGGGCTGTGGAAAAGTCACATTCTGAAAGATCACCCTTGCGAACAGCTGTACTCAGGAGACAAAACGTCACCACTCCAAGCTGTCAGCCAATTCATCTCCAGCGAAAGTCAGCCGGGCCATAAACTGGGAGTTCTTTATCTCAGGACAGCAGACTGAGCGGGGCTTTAATTGCTGAGCTATGCTAATGAGCCTTGTTTGTGACACAAGGTGCTTCGTGGTGGCTGTGTTTGAGAGCAAGGCACCGTCACCCCCCCGAGGGCACGCACAGTCAGCTCAGAGCCGCGGCCGTCTGGATGCAGAGAAGAAATCATGTAAGGGCCCCCTCAGCATGGCACCTTATCAAAGGCATCATTAACAGCTGCTTCGTGGAGTGCCAGGAGCCTCTCCTGGCTCAGCTCAGTTCAGTTCGCTTCTATTCTTTCCTCCCTTCTCGGTTTTTTTTTTGTTTGTTTGTTTGTTTTGGTTTTTTTTCCTAAATCGTGAGTTCTGTAAATGTCGCTGTCAAATCATCTGCAGGGGAACAAAAAGATACCAAGAATTTAGTGTTTCCTCATAGATAAGAGCTGTGTCTGGTTTTAAAAGGAATTGCAACAAAACAAATCATGCCCCGGGAAAAGCAAAGAGACAAAAGAGTATCAGCTGAAGTCTTTCTTGCTGACTTCTTGAGTCAAGCTCCACGTCAGCCTGGATTTCACTTTTTTCCTTCTGGTTGGGGGCTGCAGTAATGAAAACAGTTATTTTAGCATTCACATTTTGGAAAATCATCAGAGAATCACAGAATGGTATGGGCTGGAAGGGATTTTAAAGACCATGTAGTTTCAGTCCCACTTCCAGGGGTAGGGAACCTTCTGCTAGATCAGGTTACTGAGAGCCTGATCTCCAACACCTCCAGGGATGGGGATCCCACAGCCTCCCTGGGCAAAATAATAGCCCAGATGGACACAAGGCTACAGATTTCCTTGTCCAGTTATCAAATGCTGTTTCATTTGCCCCATTAATGACAAGGCTTGCTTGCCACAGAAAGCTCAAGCCACATTTCCATGGGTAAGGCCAGTGCTCAGCATCTTTAAAAATCATTAGTACTTAAATGTGGCATTACTAGTCTTGTGGTACTACCCAGGGACACGTGCAGGCATCGCAGACCCCATGTGCCAGACGCTCTACAAACATCAATTTCCCCAGTCCCTGAGATCTTTTAACCTGGGGGCCCAACCTTGCATTCACTCACACACTTGAGTAACCATGAGCATCTCATGGCCCTACTGAAATCAACACAACTGATGAATGGAATGAAATCAGTAATTACCCGTGTGCTTAATTATTTGCAGAACTGGGGGCTAAGTGCTTCATTTTTAGCTTTACACTTGAAAATATTGGTTCTAGTCTAATGTGCCTCACTTCGCACTCAATCCCACAAGGAACAGCGTGGTCTGGCCTAATTAAGCAAAAGCGCTTAACGAAGTGTTTAACTTTAAGCATGTGAACAAACCCATTGACTGAACACTGCATTGCTTGGGTTGGCTCAGCCCCTTGCAGGATGGGGCCCTTCAGCCCAGGTGTTAGGGGGACATAACTGAGGGTGGGAAGCATAACTCAAACCCCAAACCTGTCCAAGGCCACGTGTTCAGGGTGTTGGACACCCCAGGGCTCCCCTGGCTGCTGCCCAGCAGCGGGGTGGGTGAGCCAGGAGCCCTGGCAGGGCTGAGGATCCACCAGTGTGTTCCCCTCTCCCATCCTGGATGGCATCCAAGTCTGTCCATGGAAGAGGGTGCACAGAGGCAGTGCTGGGATTTAAAGGGAAGCTGCAAATAGTCTCTGTAATTAACTGACTGGAAGTCTTCATGTTTAAAAGCACATCCCTCATTTAACACTGGCCACAGCTCCCGCTCTGCAGCAGAGAAACAGCCGAGCCCTGCCGCAGCACGGATGTCCCCAGGGGCTGGAGCGGAGTGGACTGGCCAGACTGGGAGAGGCACAGGTCAGGGGTGGCGGCTGCAGAAGGGCACTTGTAGCCACAGCCCTCTGCACCTCTGTTTCCAACTCTCTTTTTTGCCAGGCTGAGGAGTACCTGCAACAGGGCACGTGAATGAGGAGACCCAGCTCTCCCCTGGCCTGGGCTGCCTGGGATGAAGCCTCCAACCGTGGCTTGCTTCTTACAAGCCCTAATTTTAGGCCCTTTAGGACACAAAATAATGATAACACACTCCCCGGAAAAGAAATCCCATTGGGCCTGTGTAAAATTAGCAGTGTGCTGACTGTCCCACTTTCGCTCCCGCTATGTGGGGCAGCCTGGCTTATTAATACACTGGACTCATTTCAAGATCCTCTGCTTTCTCCCTTGCAAAGGGAGCCTGGAGGCAGCCAGACTGCTTCTCCCAGCAGTGCCAAAGGTGCCCCTCTTACCCTGACAGACAAAGCCTCCTGCACACCTTCTGGGAAGGCAGCAGGAGAGGACAGGGCAAGGTGGAGAAGATGCAGGCTGCCCTGGTGTTGCAGTGGAGGAAGAGGAGGGATGCACCCTTTGCTGGCACAAGAGACTCCCCAACAATGAGGGTGAAGCACAGCTTGGACTCCCCAAGGGGGGAGAAGATAAACCACAGGTGCTCTCCACGCTTCAGAGCAGCCTGGCAAGGCAGCAGGGACTTCTGTACCACTCCTGGAAGGAGCTGTGCCTCTGTCCTACACACACAGAAACACACACACACACCTGGAAACAAAGCACAGCTTAACAGAAAAACTTCTTAGAAGTGGCATCATTGCCATAATTCAACATTAGTGTAAAATACAACCTCTACCCAGGAGCTCAGAGGAGATTGGTCCCTTGAGACCTGTTGTCTGCCCAGGTGAAAACCTCCTGACAGGACTCCCCAGGGTGAGGGAATTTCAGAGATGCTGTGAGATTTATTCCAGTGTGGAAGAAGAATCCCAGCTAAACTACAATGTGCAAGGAGAAACCTGGGGAGAAGAGAAAAGGGGACCTGACTCCCAGACACATCTACAAGTGATTTGACTGCACACATTCGAGCCATTCAATGAGAGAGAACCTCAGCTAAAAGCACAAAGTTTTCAGAAATGAGGTTTTTCATAAAGTCACACAGCCTGTTCTTTCACTCCAGACTACGATCTGCTCCTACATTGTTTTATCTCACACTGTTCACAGTGACTGTTGTGAGACTCCAATCCTGAGCCAGCTTCCCTGTTAAATACAGATTTAACCTCAACTCAAACAAAACCTCACAAAATTACTACTAGCTTTGGCTCAGATATGGAACCCAACAACGTATGAAGAGAGACAAAAGGAAAGGTCTGGGGGAAAGTGATGTTGTGTACTTTAAACAAGAGGAGTGTATAAACTGCCCTTGCCCCACACAGCCTCAAGAGCTAAGCATAAGAATCAAATACATTTCAGTAAACAAAAATCCACTGGAATGGCACTGTTTTTCCCTGTGTAGGTTTTTTTTTTCTCCCATGGGGACAGCAAGTTGTGTTGCTTGCTTTTTTTTCCCTTTCTACGAGGTACATTATTCCATTTAAGTGCTTGTGTGTGTTTATTAATAGAGCAAAAATGAGTGAACGAGGAGCTGCTCTGGGGAGGCTGAAAGCCTGTACTGAAGCAATGAATCAGAGGAGAAAATCCATTTAGGAAAATGCTCATTTTAAGACAAGTTCCTTTCACATTTGAGTTATTTCCCTCCACCCCCCAAATGTAACCAGACCCAGTGACATGCCAGGCCTACAACACCCTGTACATGATCCAGGCAGGACCCTCCAGCTGCATCTGCTGATGTTGTGCTACAAAACAATCAGAGAGTGACCAACAGCAGCTCCAATGTGCTGGGAAGCAAGGAATGATCACTAGAAAGAGTTAGAAAACATCCCTCACGCAGTGAGGCCGGGCTGTAGAGGAACCCCTGTTAACACCGGCACCATCACAGCTATTGCTGCCATGTCATGGATGGAAGAGACGAGCCCTGAGCTGATTCTGGCCCTCCACAATGGATCCTGTATCCCAGGGCTGCAAAGACCTGCTGGGCTAATGGGGACAGTTCACAGCTCCTTGCAGCTGCTCTCCAGAGGCACCAGTGCCATCCCCGCTTGCTCCAGAGCAGGGAGAGGGTCCTGCTGTGCTCAGCGCTGCTGACAAACCCAGAGGAAGGACCTGAAGAAGTGCACACACAAAAACAGACACAAATGTGGGCACAATTCCCAAAGCAGTGCAAAAGCAGGTCCCCACAGCTGGCCTTGAAAAGGGAGTCGGAAGAAAGCGAGGCACACCGGGAAGACGTGCCAGCAAAGGTCAGCAGAGAGGGAAAGCACACATTGCTCGCTTGCTAACGAAAGGTGTTTAGTAACGTGAGAAGAAATATTTCAGGACCAGCTCGTCACTTATCACAGCCCCCCCCAGCTCTGGCAGTGACACTTGAACTCCTGCTACCTGGGGACCCCAAAGCTCCCCGAGGACACCGATGGTCACGTTTATTTTATTCATTCAGTGTTTCCAAAGGGCACTGTTATTTACTTGCTGTCAGTATTTGTGCTCAGCAGTTTCAGCTCTCTCTTGGCTTTGCTAAAATAGTTTCCCAGACAGTGGGGGGCTGCTGCTGGATCCAGCAGAGCCAGGATGTGGCCGTATCCCTCGGCAAACCCCAGCACCAAGCCCCTGTGTTTACAGGATCGCCGTTCCTATGTGCGCTCAAGCGAGATTAGCTGATTTCAGACAGTGCCTAATGAAAGCTGAGGTTTTCCATGCCAGCATTCGCCTTTCCAGCCTGAAAACACACGGCTGGAAGATTGGCCTGGCATTCAGGCTGCAGCATGTGACTCTTTAATGAGGGAGGTCTATGAACTGCAGGACTAATGCACACGGGTGCAAAAGCAGCTCCCCGACGTGACCCACTTCACTGGAGTGGAAGGATTTTTTTCTGTGTGATTAAGGCCCGCTATGGGGAAACAAACCTATTCTTGGCCCTTTCACAGCCCTAGCAGGTGATTACGAACAAATTCTACAACCATGCTCTACCTTAGGAGTACCCCACCATAATAACGAGATAAAAATGCCCTTTCTCACAGGAGGATGCAGCAGGTTCAGGTATTAGTGGGATGAATGTCACAGCAATGCTTATAAAACGTAAAGACTAAAATTGGAGCAAGCCCTGCAGTGTTGGCTTTGAAATCCTGCGTGGAATGGCTGGCTCACAGTGGTCTTTTGGATCTCTGAGCAACACCTGCAGCAAATGCGGCTTCACTGCTTCCCTCCTCCCTGCCATCCTACCCAACAGCAGCAAGCTTGGAAAACATCAGGAAGGAGAAGCCAGCAAGCAGAGCAGCTGTTACATGGCTGGGTGTCAATAAGCATTTCGTGCCCATGCAGGGCACCAAGGGACAGGTTTTCCCTCACTCCCACCTCCAGGTACTGCACTGCTGGCTGGGCTGTGGCTTCTCCTGCAGAAGGGCAGAGGGCACCTTGCTCCTGAGCCACCTCTGTCCCCACCTCTAACATTAAAAAGGAAATAAATCAAAGAGAGTGAGGTGCTCGGGCACCGACACGGCAGGAAAAGTGTCTTTTTCCCATTTTTAATTCAGTATTTGCATACTTATGCCAACAGCTATTGCAGCTAGACCTAAAGGTGCTGCATTGCCCAAGGCCTGCAGGTCATCCCTGCAGCAACAGGGATTTTCATGGAGCCTGGCAGGTGGAGGCAGTGCCAAACCCCTTCAGTTCCAGTAATGAGGAGTGTCAGGCACCACTCAATCTCCTGGACACTCCCAACAGTCTGCATCACCTTTCCCTAATTTGCTTCTGGAAGAAACAGTAAAATAACATTTGCTATCTGCTGTTGCAGGAGAAAGTCACAAACAGGAAGAGAAAGTGAGTGACTAACTAGAAAATAACAGCACTGGAGCTGGCCTGAGGAGCTGCAGCCCCAGCCCGTGTGCAGACTGTGCTGTTTCAGTGAAACCAATGAAAAGTCAACTCTGTCCAGTGCACACAGTTCCACATTTGGTGTCAGAGAGTACCAAGAGTAACTTTTGTGCAAAAGTTTTTCTGTTCTCCCATCATTCTGATTCGAAAATATTGTCCTATCTGCTTTAAATTGCTTCACACTGGTGGGTTTTTTCTGGCTTATTGCTACAACTCTCTCCTCCCTGTTTATACACATTATCTCCTGGTTTTCCACAGAGCAAGTAAAAGCCAGCCCAGATTTTCATATTTCACAGACTCTTTTTTTCCTTCTTTTTTCTAAATCACTTCAGGACTCCCACTGCCCTGGGATTAGCCCAGGTTTTGGGGTTTTTTTTTTTGCATCCACAGAACAAAAATATTGTGGTTGCATAAAAACCCAGGGCTTTCCATCACTAAGAGCCATGGGAAGGGAGGAGGGCAGAGCTTGGCCACTGCCACAATCACAGCCAGCGCTGCTGACATGCTTCAAACCACGCTCAACTCACTGCCAGTGTGGGCAGCCTCTGTGTTTGCTCTCTGTCTACAGGAACTTAACAACCAAGTCATGGTAGCAGAAAAATGGCTTGAATAACAACAGGTTGCTGTGGGATGGTCATCACTGTCCAGGGGAGAGGGGCACCTGCCCTGGGCTGATGGGAACAGCGGGGCTGGAGGGGCAGCCAGACCTCCCACCCCTGCTCCCAGGCTCACTACTCCTTTTCCCAAAAGGCAGGTTGATTTCTGACCTTAAACTATTTGATGGGCTTCCCTGGAGTATCCAGTGTGGTTTCCATGGAATTCTCCTCTTTACAATGGGATAAAAATGTGTCTGAGCTCTTCCTGACATGCTAGCAAACACTGGAGGAAAACAAGAGAAGCCTCCATGAGAAAACATGTCAGCCGCTTTGCAAAGACATAAAAATCGGTGACACAAAAAACCGCTGCATTGAAGCATCTTAAATATCCAACCCACGATCTTTTTTCTCATTACGAAGAATATTTTACAAAACAAACTCCTTCAAGTAGATGCAGCTGCCTGCATCCAGCAAGAAAGAGGTATAAAGCCTGCCCTCAGACAGCATTTCAGGCAGCATTTAATAAAATCCCAAAGATTTGAGTGCTGTTTGCCACGCCATACAATGTTTCCAGGAGTAGATCCAAACATTTAGATTTAAACATCTCTGTCCTGTTTAAAAAACCTTGAAATGCAGAAAGCGTGGTTGTGTTTTGCCTGATGCAAATCTGAGAGGAAATGGGGAGAGAAGGGGGATGGAGTGAGCCAGTAAGAAACACAATGACAACCAGCACCACCAGCTAGACAGTCCAGCACGGATTATGCAGTTATGGATTTACATTTTAAAATATTAGCACGGCGTCACTGGCAAAATCGATTCATGGTAAGTCAAAGACACCATGATCGCATTTGTGTAAGTCCCAGAATTTAAGGACAATTAACTTTATTTCTGTTTGTTTCATTTTACAGTAACTTTGACCCTCATACACCACTCTGTTTCAAATGACATCGAACATCTTGGGATTCCAGTGTTGTGACGTTTTGTGACATTGCTGAAAACCAATACAGCAGCTCTGCCTGCTGCCTTAAAAAGAAGGAATTCTGGCAATTTTAAAAACTCCATTAATAAGAAGTAACCCTCTTTTGGGAAGGATTTCACCTCTCCCTCCATTTGCAGACGACTGAAGCCCTCTCTCGTTCCTGTTCCCCCTTTTGCAGGCACTGTCATTGTAGCAGCATTTCCCCACACCACAGCCATGGCCACGACCAAAATAACGGTTTAAACGAAACCATCTGGGTTCTGCAGGGGGGAATTTATGTTGTGAGGTTTTCACGAGCAGCAGCAAAACATATCTAGAGATGGGTGAAACCTGGCACGTGTCAAAATAAAATAGTGACATTTTTAGAATTTCTCACGATTTCTGGGAAAAAGAAAGCAGAAATGGTAAAATGAGAGGGTTTAGATGTTTTATTACAACAAGGCCAAGACACTCAAGCTTTATAGCTCTGATGGCTACAGTTGCTGAAACAGCACTAAGAAGCATTTTGAACTAACCATAAGGTTTTAAAACCTTGTTCAAATACTGATGAATTCCATGTATTTGAAACACTTCCATTTCAGTAAAAGCTTACAAGTACACTTTTCAAAGGGTACATTTTGCCTCCAATACAAAAGTTAATACATATCTAGGCTCTCAGAAGCATCATAAATTTAGAGAAAAATCCAACCAAATCACAGCACTCTTCATTTTTTATTATCATTGCTGTTTTTTAACCTGATATAAAATCAGTTCCAAAATCAGTTGCTCTTCAGTAGCATGCACTTCCAATTTTCATAACATCCGGGCGTTAAACTTAAAAAAAAATTTGTCCATTAGTTTAGGACACGATGGTGTTTATTTGTATTCTGTTTATTTCAAAAGGGAAGAGCACTCATATTCATCCAGAAATCTAGAATAATTCAGTACCAGGACAAAACTGCTGAGAAAACCAAAGATGAACCCTCCAGAAATCTGAATGGTAGAGGAATCTTCTCACAATGGAACATACTTATGAACAGGTATTTTTGCTTTTGTCAGCTGCTCTTTTTGCCCGAGTAACAAAAGTGGAATGTTTTGTCACTATCAGTCTTTGTGTCTCAATTTTCTCAATAAAATCATTATAAAAAAAGAATAAATAAGGATAAAACTAGCAGGAGTCTTCTCATTAATTTCAGTGGGATCAGGATATAATGAACTTGTCTTTTTAAAGGATCAGAATCCAGGGATGTACTGGAAATCTGCATTTACATTTGTGCATGTACCTTTACGTCTTCTAAGTAGCCTATAACATCAACTGTTCTGCCTATTTAGAAAAGATTTAAATATTCCAAAATTAGTTTTTCTTTGTGTCTCATCTCTACATTCTCAATGTCCTCACCTCTGCTTTTACTTTCAGGTCCTTAAAGCAATGCCTTTTCTGATCTCCTTCCCCAGCAGTAAAATTTCCTCATCACCAGTCTTGTCCACTAGCAAGTATGTCCTTGGCTGTCTGCATGCCAGCAATGGTTTGAAATGCAAATATATCCATTTCTCCCTCTAGAGCTGGCTCTGTCTTTGGAAACTTTGCTTTTTCTGTGAAAGTTTGATAAACAAAATTCCATGACACTGAATTATACCTTACTTTAGGTAGTCTGCAACTGGAATGGATGAAAATACCCACTTTTTAACTTCTCCAGCAGCCCAAGGGCTGTAGTAAGACAACAGTGCCTAAACTTGAAGTGTCCAAGGCCAGGTTGGATGGGGCTTGGAGCAACCTGGGATAGTGGAAGGTGTCCCTGCCCATGGCTGGGGGGTGGAATGGGGATGAGCCTTGAGGTGCCTTCCAAGTCAAACCATTCCGTGACTCTGTGTCCACAGCAAGCACATTGTGTGAGCTGGCTTGGTATCTGCTCACTGACAGATGGTGAAGTGTGTTCACATATCCTGACACTGCTGCCACAAAATGCTGCACGACACCCACCCTTACGGACTGCACCGGCTGAGGAACCACAGCAGCAGCACAGAACCAACCTGGTGCACAGGGCACAACCTGGAAACTGGCTGACAAAGCTCCAAGTGCGGCTGTAAACAAGGAATCATCACCCAGGAGTTTCCAAGAAGCTCCATGGTGATCTATTCGCAGCTATGCAACATTCTTTCTGGAAGAAAACATGAAATCATCTTCTGATAAAGCTGCAGATGACACGGCGCGGCAGAGCGATAACTGAGGGAGAGGATTTTTCACTGCCAAGGAGCTGGCTGAGGGGAGGCAAGGGAGTCCCAGGCACTTCAGTAGGGTAGGATCAAATTCCCCAGCTCCATGGGGAACATGCAGGAGGCAGGGCTTTGTTCTGGGAGTCAGAGACGCTCAGACAGGTTTGGGGATCGTGGTGGTTCCTCGGCTGAGCTTACAGACGGGGAGGCAGGGCTCCCCAGTGCGAGGGCATTGCTTTAGCTCCTTCCCTCGATCTGCTGGCAGAGCTTTGGCAGTGCCTGGCAGAGCCCAGTGTTTGCTCCTGCTCCTTTTTGGGGTGCCAGCCCTGGCACAGGCCCCGGGTGAGCCAGTCTGCTGCCGAGCACCGTCCCCACGGAGCAGGGACACACTGTCCTTCCGTCTGCCCTGCCTTCCCAGGGACCTGCTGGGATTTAAAAATATCCTTTCCCAGACTCTTAGCAAAGACACAAATCTTCTGGTTCGCAGTTTAACTCCTAGGGCAGCTCATGACACAAATGCTGGGGAGCTGCAGGCCTAACAGGCCATTTGGACACCAAAGACATAAGAATTCCAAAGGCTTTGCATGGAATTTCAGATTGTATCTTTATTTTTAAAAGATAAGGGGAGGCTGTTCAGGGAAATACCACCCTTCAGAACCCACCCACTACAGCCTAGTGTCAGAAACAAAACACTGAGCTAGATGAACCTTGGTCTGAACCTATTTTTATTCTCCTCTTCAGTTGTATACCACGTCTGAGGGTAGTAGTGTAGCAAAGGATGCAAATCTTCCTGTGCTCCTGGTATTACTGGTGCAATTCCCACTGGAGGGCCTTGTTAAATTTAGAGCCCACAATTCATAAAGGAAGCAGACAAGTTGCAGAGAGTTCAGAAAGGAATATGAAGGATGGAAAAACAACACTTACAGCTGCAGGAGCTTGATCTGTTTAGCTTATGAAGAGAGGAGTTTAAGGGATGACTTGGTTAAAGAATATCAGTGTTCACAGGGAGAATTAAATGTTGAGATCAGGGTCTTCAATTAGCACAGGAAAACCTTGACACTGAAAACAGGCAAGTTCTGACAGGAAATATGAGGCACATGTTTACCAGTGTAAATAATGAATTTATTACCAAAGCCAGAGCTGAAGCAGACAGGATGACTCTTCATTACAGGGATTTTTTTAAATAACATTTGAATGCTTTTTTCCTGAAAAGACATGTTGGAATTCAAACAAGCACAAACAGAACCAGCCTCGTGACCTGTATTATCCAAGGGAGCAAACAGTAATGCTTCCCCTTTTTTCACATTCATAGCCTTCTCTCCCTTCCACCAGCAGTCCTGACAGTGTTTAACAGCTGAGAGCACAGTTCTGATCACAGATCCTCCTGGCAGATCTGCTCTGTGTTTGTAGATCACCAAGTAGATGTCTCATCTCTCTGCCAGGAGCCTCTCACCTGCACGTGCCCTGAACCATAAAATACCGCCGTAGTCACGCTGGTGCTCCCTCCTCCCTGCGTGAAGCCAGGAGCCAGCACACAATCCACCTCCTCACTCCCTTCCTCCTGGAGCCCACGAAGAGCAGAGAATCCTTTGACACACCCTGGTCCAAGCAACTCCAGCCAGCCCTTAGTTATCCATCCTGCATTTCCCTAATTCCCAGTGTCTGCCGCCCTTGCCGTGCTGTAAACCCACTCCTCTGTGTCCTACCCAACGGGATCACAGACAACAGATTGTTCCCTCTTTGGAAGGCCTTTAAGACCATTTTCATGCCTCACTAAAGTCTCCTCCTGACTCGACAGCACCAATTCTTTCTCCCTTTCCTGAGAGGCTGCAGCTCCCGTTAGTTTTTGCTGCTGGACTCCTTCCAAGAGCACCTCCTCCTGCTCGAAACGCCGTCCCCCAAATTCCACATGGGACTGCAGGCCTTCCACAAACACACACCAAAACCCCAAGCTCTGTCCCATGTGCCTGAGAGCAGAACTTGGCCCTCTTTTAATCCCATTGCATTTATCAGCCATATAATGTTTTGCACATTATCGCCCCAATTACAGAGGCTTGTAGGTGATAATGAGATTGCACTGGATATATTCCAGCAAAGCACATTCTAGGTTTTACTAACTTCATTAACCAAGAAAAGCTGGTTAATGGCTGAAAAGTGCAATGATGCACATAATCACACCAGTTGCTTTGCTACTACAATTATATTATTAAGATAGATCTTTGAGGTACAATTTTCACGTATAATTAGTGGTTTATCCCTTCAGGAAAAAAAAGAAAAAGTCATTCAAAAGCACCCAAAGGTTTGAGGAAAAATAGTTCTTACTGAAAACACAAATGAAGTTGCGCTCTCAGGGTCAGACTCTGAATAGGATCTGTGAGAAAACAGGAGTGCAAGAATTTAGAAGCTTAACACAGAATCCTTGAGGATGTGAAATGCCAAAGCTGCAATCCACTGACACACACCAGGAGCACCCAATCACAGTGATGTCCATGGGTATCCAGGCTGTGACTTCTGAGAAGACAACAGATCCCAGAATGTATCAGAAATGTAAAACACTTAGACTGATTCAAAATTAGTTCCTGGTGTTTGACTTCATTATTCTTCAGTTTTTTATTTTCTTGGCCATCACTGTTCTCCCCAATAGATAAAACTTCAATTTCAGATTAAGAAAGTCAGCACCACCAAGCAGGCAGAACAGTGAAGAACCCTCTGGCTACTCTTTTTACCAAATAAAAAACCAGAAAATTAGTGTAAATTTTCACAAGCAATTTCCAAGTGCAAGCCTGATTTTTTGAATGCTTTTCTCTTTCAGCTAAATTGTACTTATCAGCTTGACAAAAAATGCAATTACTGTTTCTCACTAGAAAATTTTTACAAATTTATTCAAGTTGTCAGGAGAAATACTATTATCCTCACCATGTGAAATTATTATATATGGAACTTATCTACTGTCTTGCATATGTGTATGACACTTATATGGATCATTGCAACTAATATATATATATATCTTCTGCTTGGTAAAATTTCACACAATAAAAAAATCTTCAGAACTGAATTTGTGATTGTCTGAAAGTCCTTGAAATGGCTGGCTCTGCCAAGGAGCTTAGCAGGAGACTCTGCTGGATTTAACCAGCCAGACAGACCTCAGAAATTCTGCTGGAATTCTTGTTGCTATTAGAAATATGCACCAGCATTCGCTAATTCAGTTCAGAACTGATTCAGAAACTAAAAGCAATAAATCTTCATGCAAGCACTGAGCTCTCAAGGATATCCTGGAGCAGTGATTTTTGGAGAGGAGGAATACATAAAGGAATGTAGACTGTCTAGCCAAAATTTTATTTGAAATACTCTTTTCAACAAATCCAGAGACTTGTCCAAAACAGAAAACCTCTGATTTTTCCCAAACGCATGGATTTGCCCTTCCACTTCCATGACCCAGCAGAGGAGACAAGAAAGCAGGGGCAGCAGGAGATGTAATCAGTGCAAACTCTTGGCCACCCTCTTTAAGTAAGGAGGAGTTTCATCACTGATATTGAACAGGAGTTAAATCTGCACTGCAAGTGACCAGGACAACTTTTTGTGCTTTAAGAGCTCTGTGATCTCCTGAAATCTAACAAAAACTGCCAGCTTTGAGAAAAACTGCAGGTACTGTGGCAAGGCCTGCAATGGTAAGCACATACCTCGTGTTTGCTGACCTAGGTTTCATTTATTATTACCCTGGAGTTAAAGGAAAGTGTGAAACAGCATTACCTGCAGGCAAAGCCGACTGACACTCCAAAATTCGATGTGTGAAACCTCCCAAATACCCCCAAGAGGCACAAACCTGACACAGCTGTTGGGGCAGACTCTGACAGAGGCACATGATAACAACCTGCCAGCCACGATAAGCTCCAAACACAAACCCCTGGCTGCAGAGGAGTCCAGCAGGCTGGGATTTAAACCTCAGCATTTCCAAATGCACAGGCCAGGTGACACAGTGGTGTCAGCAGGTGCAGGGCATTGGCTGCAGCTGAGCAGCTCAGCCCGGACCAGAGAGCTCCTGCTCCCCAAATACTTGAGTTTGAGATCACAGAACGGTTTAGGTTGGGTCTTTAAATCTCATTCCAACTCTCCTGCCACAGGCAGGGACACCTTGCACTAGACCATGTTGCTGAGAGCCTCATGCAGCCTGACCTTGGACACTTCCAGGGATATCCAGAGATATTCAATAATGATAAAGTTCAGTAATATAGATTTGATTTAATTCAATTCACTGCAAAATTGTAAAATTAACACACTTCCTGTGCCATTTGAGGCTCACAGGATCTTTTCAGAAGAAGCCGGTTCTCCGTTTCAACTCGAGTCTGATTTGCTGTAAGAGGGAAATCTCATTTGACATTTAGGAACTGAAGTGCTTACAGCATTTATTACATTTCCCTGATACATTAATAAAATTCATAAACACAAAAAGAACAAAAAAAAGAACCAAACCTACCTTTCAGTTTTCATAAAAACTATTTGATTTTCTCATAAACAGTATATATGAATTTCTGTACCTCTTTGACATCCCTCTCCATGAGCTAGTATATCCTCAGGAAAAATATGGTTCTGCTGATAAACATTTGGCTCTCGGCTTTTTTTGTGTTCTGCAGTAGTTTGGATGGGCAAGTCAAAACCCTGGCTGGTTGTCTACGACCTTTGCATTCTCCTTTAAATTCCACGCATTTGCAAGAGATGATGGAAGAGCTGATAGTGTCTACTGCTTATCAGCCACGATAATTAGATTAGATGCATTTTTGATTGCAAAAATAGTCTTGTAATGGATTTTTTCTTTTTTTACAGCTACTATTTCCATCACGTTCAGCAGTGCTCTGAAGATTTGAAAAAGTCAGTGTCCAGGAAGCACTTTGTCTCCTTCAGCTGACAAACTTTTTTGGGAGGAGAGGAAATTCAGTTTCTCTTCTCTCTGCACTGTCAGCCCCCAGAGCATGAAGTCTCTTCTCCTCCTCTTTGCTGTCATTCCCGGAGAGGGCTCAGCTGTCCCCTCCAGCCCCCACACACCCCCTGTGCCCTCCTACTGCTCCAGCCACAGCCAGGCTGATGCTGTCACATTGCAGTCTGGGCTCTGCCGAACGCTCAGCTTCAATTGCTCTTGGTTCAAGGTGCCATTGCTAGAAATAAAACCAAGCAGGGGAAATGAAGGCATTTTGCTGGAAATTCGAGCACTCAACAGTCAAGCAGAGCCATGTTTAGGTTGCCCCTATAACTTTCTGCTGGGATGTGCACATTACTTACTTGATGACGATGATGTACTCTTGGAAGCACCTTTTATTTTCTGCTCTCAGCTCTTTCTGGTTGTCTGCATGCAACTAGGTGGAGCAGCAGTTCTTACAGAACTGGCTACTGCTGTGTGCTGTACTGCATTTTCCATGGCTGAATCGAATTGAGAGACAGCTAAAAATGCACCATATCCCCCAGCAGCTCTGTTTGCCTGGGTAAACATTTGCTGCAGTTGCCTGAGGACTATCACATAACTCTAAAATGACTGATCTGGACAGTCACTCCTGCCCCCAGCTCAATAAAAGTTGTGCTCTACACCCTGGGGAAGCTTGATACCCTGTTAAAGAAACACCTGATGTGTTTGGTTATGCTGAAATAGCCCACTGGGCTCAGCACAGACCAGGAGAAGGTGAAACCACCACTGCCTCCTTTGCAGATTTCCACCTCCTTGAAGGATCAGCTGCTTCCACACAACAAAAGCAAAAGCAAACATCCAAAGAAAGATTCCCAAAACCAAAGACACATTTCACAGCTGGCTTTTACATCCCTAATCCTCCATCCCAGGGAGTCTTTTGCTGTAAAAAGAGGCTAGGATAATTTCTTTATCCTCCTTACCAACACTGTCATGCCAGCTCAGGCCCTCCTTTTCCTGGAGTCTGGGACACACCGTGCTTGGGATCCCCCACCTTCCTCACACCACTGACATGGAGCAGAGGCTTCCTCCCCAGAGCCTCCCACCAGCACAAGCCCTCATGCACCCCTCCCTTTTGTGAAGGAAACACCAGAGAAAGGGTTTCTCCCACAGGCACATTGAACATCGGTGCTGAGGCCTCTGAGAAGACCCCAGGCTGAAGCTCTGCTTCCCTGGCTTGTGTTTGTATCCTCCACTGAAACCTAACTCACCCGTGTCAGTCCCACCAGCTGCTTCCAATCTTCTAAGCAGGATTGCTCTGTGCTATAAACTTCAGCTTTCCAAACACGAGCATCATCTGTTAAGCCAAAAGCTTGAGATAGGATTCCTGAACGCTAGGCCGGCAGTCCCAGCAGCACAGGGCATATCTTCCCTGTGTCAGCAGACACCTAATGTATTTTTAGTGCTGTCAGAAACAAACCACTCCTTGATATTCCAGAGGGGGGAAAAAATCTTCTAGAAGCGGTGGTGAAGCTAATATTTTAAAAGACCCTTCCGAGAACTTGCCAGCCTCCTGGGGGAGCTTGTCAACATCTCCCACATTAAATGAAAGCCACTTTAAAATCCACAGGGGTTTTAAAGAAAAGCTGGAACATATCAAAGCTGCTGGGATGGCAAGCTTCATAACGTGCACAATACATCAACACTTACAGACAGTAAATCCTCCCCAGCCTCAGGGGAGCTCACAGCCCCCCAGAGTAAGCCCTTTCCTAATGTATCTCTCAAATGAACTGCTAATCTCCTCTCTAAACTTGACAGCTGTCCTGCATGCACTCAAACCCCTCTGTGCTTAATCCTTCTATCATTCTTGTTAAGTCACTTGCTAGATCGTTTTTGCTTTAATACGAAGAAAGACAATCTTTCCTCCAACCCCAAACAAAGGCCTCACTCACCTGTAGTTGGCGTGTCCATAGATTTCATACATATATGTGTGTGTGTGTATTCCCAGAAGCAATCTCGGGCTTTACAAATCCCTGTGGCCAGTGGGAACTCCCACACCAGTCCCCCCAAGCAGATTTCTCAGACCCTAGCAGATCTGATGGCTTCCTGTGCTCAGATCAGCTTGAATTTCTGACACAGTTTCTCGCTGCTCTGAGGGAGCAGAAAACTCTCCCCTTGGCTGGGCAGAGTTTGGCCCGTGGTGTTGAATTCACAGTGCCAACAGCTATTTGTCACTTCTGCTCCAGATGATCATTTGCCAGGGTTGCTGTGCAGCCTTGCCACAAGAACTCACATGGGACACCACCAAGACAGCTGTGGTCTTACACTGCCCAAGCCCTGACAAGGATTGCCTAAAGGGGAGTTTGGCATAGTCAGAAATAATCCCAACTTCCAGCTGAGGACAAAGCAGTAGTTTTTCATGCAGTTCTCAGTGTTTCAAATGAAGAACATTTCAAAGCACACCAAAACACCAATCCTTCCTAGAAAAAGCTACTTTTCCATTAGCTCTTCTTGACCACCTATTTTGTTTACTGCTTGAAACTGATGAAGAGTTTCACCAAGACACTGATTTGTTCCAATACCAACAGTGGGATGCCCTGCTCTTGCACCAGCACTGTGACTGGGTGACCCCAATCAGCTGGCACGAGGTTGGTGCAAGTCTGACGATGCCTGACAGCTCTGCACGGACCTAATGCCTGAGTGGAGCTGTTGAGTGTTTGCTCAACACCTGGAACATGAGGATCCATGGCAAAAGTCTAGACAAAGAAAGCAATGAAATAACTTCTGCAACATACCTCAAACACTTGGATTGCCAAGGCACATGAGCTCTGCTGAGCTGTTGGTCAAATAGAGGGTGCTGTTACTGCAGTGCTGGTGACAGGTGTCTATCCTTCACAGTATTTTCCTAGTGAGGATATTTTTTATGCTGCTCCATGTTCTTCATCACTCCCTGCATTGGTAGTGAGGGGAACAGGACCATTTTCCTCTCTGGCTGTAGCTACTTACACTGCTACAGCAGTGATATGAAATTATTCACTCTGCCTCTTAAAACGTCTACGGAAGATGAGATACAACAATTGCTGCAGGAAGTGATGCTCAGCCACTCTGACTGATCACCCTGTGCCCTCTCACCCATCTGTTACCTCTGCCATTCGCTGCTGGCTGCAGCGCAAATCAGGCCCTGAAACCCTCCACCGAAGAGAGCAAAGGTCTGTCACATAACTGCGACTTGGAGATGAGCTCTGGGCTGAGCCTGACACCCCATAACTATGAAATGTCCCTGTGGTCGCCCGGTGCAGAACCGTGTCCCGCACGAGCACGCTCTGGAACAGGGCTTCCTTTGCGAATGCTTTCAGTACTGAAACGAGTCCCACTTTCCAACCACAGAACTCATGCTCTGAAACACTGCTTCCAGCCAGCTCTACTCCCTGCAGCCGTCCTTATTGTTGCTTGGTCCTTGATACACCCACTTCCCAGGCACTTTGTGCGGCTGGGGAGGCGTATCCAGCCTCGCGGTGCCGGAAGGCAGCCCCTTGGGAGGTATTCCTGATAGCTGAGCTTATGAAACCTGCCGATTTCAGATGCAAACAAAACACATTGGAAAGCTGCTTTACCCGCCCGAGGAACATCTGTTAGACTGACAAATCAGGGCCGTGCACAGGGGAGACAGATTTACTTCTGACAAAACTCCACCCACCCTGCTCAGCACAGCAGCTCTCACCAGGGGCTGGAAATTAATAGGATCTTTGCATTGTCAACTCCTCTTGCTCAAATGGAAAAGCACACGTGATGTTTCCCAAAGGAGGATATGGTTTCTGGGTGGCCTGACGGGACGGGAACCATCAGTGGCAGCAAAGTGGACTTGCACCTCCCCACCACGGTCCCTTGTCCTGCAGCACAGCAGCTGCTCTGCGAGGACTGGCCAGAGGGGTGAGGGCTGGGCCACCAAAACCTGGGCTCACCAGGCTCAACAGGTGGGTGCTGCGGGACACTGCTGCCTATCCTGCTGCCCAGGGTGCCTCTGCACCCACCCACTGCACACAGAGCATTCACAGGCACAGCACACTCAGGCCCATCCCTTCCTAGGGTTGAGTACTCCAGGCTGGTTCCCCATACCTGAGCAGCACTCCCGTGACTGCATATACCTCCACTCCAATGAGGGCACGTACCTCACCTGAGACCCCAGCCAAAACATCTCTAATTTAATTAATTAAACCCCACTCACTAAGAGGGGTCCAAAGAAGAAATCACCTCTGCCGCACACAACTTACTAGCACCAAAGGGAAGGCACCTGCTGCTCTCCACGAGCTTACAAGGCTCCAACCTCTTCCCACTCGTACAGCACTAAACTTGTCCTGTCCCCGCATCGCTCTGCTGCAGGCGGAGACCCCTCCCTGCCAGTGCCGGGACGCTCGGAGCGGCACCGCTCCTCCCCGGCGGCCCCTTGTGGGGTCCGGCTCACACGGGCCGCTCCGGGTCGTCCTGCGGCTCCCATCCCGATCCCATTCCCGCTCCCGATCCGGCTCCCATTCCCGATCCCGATCCCGATCCCGATCCCATTCCCGATCCCGATCCCGATCCCGGGCCGTCGCACCTGCCGGACAGGAGCGCGCCCCGACCGCGGCCGAGCCACGCCCCCCGCCGCTTCTCAGCCAATGAGAGCGGGGGACTCTGGCCGACAGCCAATGGGAGTGCGGCAGCCGCGCCCCCGCCCCCTATTTGAGGCGCTCCGCGCGGCCGCGCGCTCGCAGAAGCGGCGGCGGGAGCGGGGAGCGGGAGCGGCTCCGGGAGCGGACGGTGCGCCCGGCGCTGCCCCGCACCGCGCTCGAGGGAGGGGCCGCTCCCATGGAGGCATTCCCGGGCACCAAGCTGGAGCAGCACCGGCACCTCCCGCCCGTGGAGTGCCTGCCGGGCGCCCGCTACGGCGGCCGGAGCCACAGCGCCTGCGGGAACGTCTTCAACTCCTGGAACGACTACCTGGGGCTGGCCACGCTCATCACCAAGGCCGTGCGGCCCGGCAAGGGCTTCGGCGCCGAGCCTCCCTCGGTGGTGGTGGCGGCCGCCGTGCCGCCGGCCGAGGAGGAGGAGGAAGAGGAGGAGGAGGAGGAAGAGGCGGCGGGGCCGTACTTCGAGGGCGCACTGGACTTGCACGACCTGGACCTGTGCGGGCATCACCACCACCACGGCGAGGGGCTGCTGGAGGAGCGCTTCGCCGACTTCAGCCCCTTCCCCGGGCGCGGCGGCCCCGCCGCCGTAGTGTTCGACTGCTCGGGGGAGCACCCGGGCCGGGAGGGCTCTGCCCACGCCTGGGGCGGCGTGGTGGTGGCGGGGCGGCTGCCGGCGCACCCGCGGGCCGCCTCCCGCCTGCTCAAGCCCGAGCTGCAGGTCTGCGTCTTCTGCCGGAACAACAAGGAGGCGGTGGCCCTCTACACCACGCACATCCTCAAGGGACCCGACGGCCGCGTCCTGTGCCCGGTGCTGCGGCGCTACACCTGCCCTCTCTGCGGCGCCAGCGGCGACAATGCCCACACCATCAAGTACTGCCCCCTCTCCAAAGTGCCGGCGGCCCGGCAGCTCCGGCACGCCCGGACCGCCCTGGGCAGGAAGGGCCGCTAGCGGCCGGGACCCCCGGGCCTCGCCCCGAGCCCCGGGGCGGCCCCGCTCCCCCCCACGCTGACACTGCCCCGGCCCCGGGGCGGCCGCTGCGCGCTGGACCGCGCGGAGCCCGGCGCCGGGCCCGGGGACTGCGCGGCGGAGATGCGCTGTGTTTGTTTATTGTAAGAAAAAATATATCTATATGTGATTTTTACGGAGACGGCGAGATCTGACTGGGTGGGTGTGCGCGGAAGGGGGTCCGAGGGTTAAACGCACGGCCGGGGAGGTGGCGGGGGTCCCGGGTGCCCGCGGCGGGGCAGCGCCGCCTTCTGCCGCCCGCCGGGCCCGGCTCTGCCCGTCCCGAGGCGCGTCCCGAGCGCTCCGTGCCGGCGGGGCATCGGGCGAGAGAGCTGTTCTTAATTGCCAGTTAATAGCAGGGTATTTAATTAGGGTACAACCCTCCGCCTTTCAGCTCTTAAAGCAAACATCCGAACGATTTCCTTTGCCGGTTTTAAAACCGGTAAGCAAATCGCGATCAAACCTGCCTTCGGTAATTAACACCTGCTTCCCGAAATCGCAGCATCCGAGCTGGTGCGGTGCCCCGCCGTCACCGTTCCTCTCGTGGGCACCGATGGCGCTGGTTTCGCAAGTCTCCGTGTCGAATACTCAGCTTTAGGGAAGGTCTGAGAGGAGAAAACACCCAAGTGCGTGTATGAAAATGTGATGAGTCTGGGCCAGGGTGCAAACGGAGCCCTTTCTGCTGACAGAAAGGCAGTAAGAATGGCAAGAGAGCAAGCTTTAATGCAGCTGTGTTTGTGGTAGAGAGTGAGACCTGGACGTGAAAAGAAAGAGACCTGAACAAAGCAGAAAGCTGTGAGCGTAGGAGAATGGAAGAAAGGGAGGTTGTGTATTTTCAAGAGTTCAGAGAATGTGGCTTTAACTCTCTGCAAGTAAAAGAGATCTATCGATGTGGTTTACAAATATCCTTAACACTACACTGACTGTACAAAGCATAAGAATTAGGCTGAAGTCCTGGACCACTCTGGGCGATGGCAGTTCCTGGGTACTGAATATCAGCCAGGGCTATATCACTTCTAATCCCCAAGAGAAAAGACATTGCCTTTTTTTTTTTTTTTTTTTTTGTGACCCAGAGGTAGGACAAGGAGCAGCAGGAGTTTGTGGTTTAAGAGCCCTCTGGAGCAGAAAGATGGGTGCTGGGGTTTTCAGTGCAGAGAGTCACTCTGCTGTGTGGCTTTACCAACACCTGGGATGCGGAGGAGTGCTCCGTCCACAGGGGTTGCCCTGACAAAAGCAGGGAGGTGAAGAGAGCCTTGTGGAGGAACTGCTGGAACATCACCAGGATGATGAGAAAGGAGATGGATCCTGACAGAAAAAGGAAACCAGGAGAGTGAGGGGTAATCCACACTTGTGTGGTTTCCTTTTGAAAAGCTGCTCAGCAGGGTGGGAGATGGGGTCAGGAGAGCAGGACAGTCAAGAATGGAGTCAAAACATGTCTGGGATGGGCTGGGGATGAGGATCCAGAGTTCATTATTCATCACTGCTATTGACTCACAGACACAGCAATTAGGAGGGAGAAACTGATTTTATGTGGAAGTGTTCCCTTAAATCTCCATCAGATGGCTCCAAAGATGGTGTCAGGTCTAATTACCAAATGCGGTGGGGCTTGCATTAAATAACACAGTGGTTGCAGCTACCCTTGTGCCAGCCTCCCTCTCCTTGTGCTAAATACATTACATTTTGTCTCTTGCTCTATGGGGAGTGCACCACGGGCTCTTCTAAGCTCTTAGAAGTTAGATGTGTTTGGTTTTGTGATTCCTGGTCCACATAGGTTTAATCTGTGTCCACCACACATTAGAATCAAGCTCAAGTGTGATGCTGTGGGAAGAGTTTTCTTCTGTACTTTTGTTACCTCCTTGTGGGAAGTTTGAAGATCCTTATATACATTTTAATGCAGTTGACTGTTACTGGACACAAAAGCAAGAAAGATCAAAGAAAATCTGTCTCGGGTGTTTTCTGAGGGTTAACTGGCCGGGCTGGATTGGAGGTGTTTGCCATGTCCCTGCCCCACCTCTCTGGTCTTTACATTAAGCTGCTGTGCAGTACCAGCCCTATTGCAACACCCGGAAATCCCTCAGGATAACAGCAGATCCTGTGTCTTGGATGGCACTGGCCTTCTGCAGAGCCTGTGTCAGAGGAAAACGTACCCACGGCCTGTGCTGCTGCCTGTTGCTGCTGGTTCTGCTCTCCAAGTACTTGCAGCCTTGCTCTGGAAAGGCCAAGAGCTGCCTGTCGTCGCTGCTCCCCAGCATTAGGCATCTCATCAAAGGCTTTACAGGTAAAGTGAGAGTAACAGCTTCGAGACCAGTTGGGGGTGGGGGAGGTAAAAAAAAAAAACAGCAGACCTCAGACTATTGCAGAAGGATGACAAGATTCAGCAAAAGCCTGTGACAGCAAGGCTCTTCAGTTACTTTATGTAATCATTCAACAGGACAATTTGCCCTTTAAAGATTTACAAGTGTGAGTCTAACAAAGACTAAACCTTTAAGGATATTTTTACTGGGGTTTTTAAGTAAGCTTCTGTGATTTCTGGCATACCAGCACGCTCCTCGTGGCACCGAGTGAGCAGAAACATGCTTGTTCTTGGTCACTCTGAAAAGGTTATTACAATAGATAGTGTTTTGACTCCTTAAATACTGGGAATTATTTGCATTGGTAATTTAAATTCTAGGAACAGCAAAAAGCTTAATCTGAAAGCAGCCCAGGTTAGAGCTGTATTGTGCTCCACAGAAGAGGTCTATGAAAAGTGAGGTAGTTTTCACTCTTCCACGGGCATTGGCAAACCAAAATATTATGGTCACCTGTTTAAACCAAATACTGTATCTTCAGAGAATTGCTTTATTACAGGGAAATATTCCTGTGCATGTAAATGATGGAATCTTTTCTATAGTGATATTCTGGCAAGAGGAGTGAACACAATACTGGATAATCATCCTCAGCCGGTACTAGTCTTGGCAAAAAGCAAGCTACTTCTAATTAGAAACTACTTTCAGATGTATAGATAACTTGATTCGGCTGAAGTCAGGTAAGTCTGTGCCCATCTTTAGTGGAAATTTTATTTGGGCAGGTTGCTCTCAGTCTGCTGACCAGGTAGCTGCCATAGGACCAAACCACAATGGCTATAAAATGTCTTTTTTTCTTTCTTTTACAGTGCCAGTTTGACCCACCAGATATATAGATTAGTTTTTGCTGGAGATGAGTTGCTAAGAGCTGCATGGGAAGGAAGGTAATTCTAAAATGCTTGTTGTCTGGACAAAACAAGTGATACACTAAAAAAGGTTTAGCAAAGCTGGTAGATTGTCCTCCTGCCCAAGAGGGAAAGGGCTAACAGAGCTTAAAGTGCAGTGAGGGAGGTTTTGATTAGCAAAATGCAGTGGAATAGTTTTTAGAATCTCCATCCTATCGTAATTAAATGCATTAATTTTATTTAAGAGGAGGACCAGGCAAAGTGCAGAGCATTTCAGCTCAAGCTGGTCCTGCCATGGCAAGAAAGGAAGAATTGGGTGTTTTTGATACGCTGCTTGTGTGCCTGCTTCTTGCAAGGCTGCAGTAAACCCCAGGATGGGCTCTAGTGCCGGAAGAACAGGTAAATTTTGGATCTTGCATTTCACTGACCTAATGCCTGCCCTTTGTAGGCTGACACCATCCAGCAGTGCCCTTTAGGTACAGGAGGAAAACTTGCTTACATGCAGCAGTTCCTGCCAATGATGGCAGCCCAAGGACAGTGAAACAATAGAGATATGTTTCATTTACAGCAAGACAAGCCTTCCAGTACTCTTGCTGAGATACCTCCTGGCTGCCTACCAGCCCACCCCAGCATCCTCCTGGCCCTCCTCATGGCCTCACCGAGGCCACCAAGATTATGACATGTCCTGGGCTGCAGTTGTGGCTGTGCCCAGTCAGGAGTAACACCACTGCACCTTGCCAGTTCTTATAAATAATGATTTTGTAAAAAAATTATGTTAGTTTTTATAAGTAAAGCACTTACAAAGCTTAAATAAAATGCCATTTATGCCCTTCTTCTGCTGAGGACCCTGATGGTCCTCAGTCCTGCCCATGGGCTGGGTCAGTCCCTGGGCTGCTCCTGGAGCAGGAAGGAAACAGCACTTTTTACCTGACACTGCCTTGCTGGAGATTTGTTTTAATCCAGCAACATTTGCATCCATTCAAACAGCAGCAGCCTTAAGTTCTGCCTTCTAAATGCAGCCTGTGACAGTTTGTATTCTAAGGTTCACTGAAAATTTTAGCTGTTTAACTGAACATGACTCAAACAAGGCAAAGCTTGACACAGAACTCATTTGGCTTCATCAACATTTTCAGATAACCAAATTTTGTGCTCATGTTTAATGATGGCAGGAGGTGGAGGTTTGAGCTGTTGGATTTGGTCAGTAGAGGTTTTTGATCACTGTCAGTATTGTGTCTAAACTGATCAAGCAATAAAATAAACACACTGGCATGTCTGCAAAGCTCACATCTCCCCAGCCTCTTCTCAAGCTGCCCAGTCCTGAGAATGCATGTGTTGACAACATTATCACGATCTCAAATAAAGGAAATTAATAACACAGATTGGGAAACAGAGCTTTAGCTGGTGCAGGGATCACTAACATTCATCCCTGTGTGAAAGTGTCTTTGTATGGATACAATTAAAACTATGTCACTGAAGGTATAATCACTATTTACATATTACAAAGGCTGGAGAAAGGCAAATGTTGTGCCCATCTTTGAGAAAGGCTGAAAGGACCACCTGAGAAAGCACAGGCCAAGGAAAATCAGTCCCTGGGAAAATCAGAGGAAGTCCTTTCAGAACGTGTTTTCGGGGACATGCAGAAGACGACTGGGAACAGCCAGAATGGAATTACTGAGAGTAAACCATGCCTGGCTCACCTGCCTTCTATAATAAAGTATCTTTGTGGACAAGGGAAGGAGCACTGGATGTTCTTCACCTCAACTTTAACGAGGCTTTCAGCACTGTCTCGCACAATATTCTTGCACCCAGCTCAGGATGCTACAGCCCACATAACAGAGGGGGCAGAAAAACTGGCTGGATGTTCAGGCTCAGCACCGTGGTCAGTGGGCTGGGCTGGAACCATCCTCTAGGCCCTGGAGGCAGCCACAGGCTGACATTGAAGTGGGAGTTCCAGCCCACACCTGGGACAGGACTGCTGGCCAGAGGGATGGACAGGAGCCTGGTGAATTCAACAGGGAGCAGGGCAGGGGCTGCCCAGCCAAGGAAGGAGCCCTTGCAGTGACATGCTGGGGGCTCAAATGCCTCTGGGTCCTGGCAGGGGAAAAGGTGAGCATGAGCCAGCAGATCCCAGGCTGTTTGAGCTGGACACTGAACTGTTAGGGCCTGGATCCCAGCCTGTAGAAGGGAAGAGTGTCCCCCTCAGCTCACCTCATCTTTGCTGTATGCTGTTTGGGGTTCCATTCCCCCATACAAGGACATTACCAAAGATGATTGAGTTCAGCAGAGGGCCAACACAGTATTCAGGGGCTGGAGCACATGCCTGGGAGGAAAGGCTGAGGGAGACAGGGCTTGTTCAGCTTGAAAGAAGGAAGGGTTTTGGGGGAGACCTCACAGCAGCCAGCCATTTTCTACTAGGAAGCTACCTGGAGAATTCCAGCTTTCCACAGCAGTGCATAGAGAGCAGGGAGACGTAGGGCAGAAGCCAAAAGAGTAGTTTAAACTTTCTGAGAACCACAAAAATGACCAGACAGCTGGAGCACCTCCCAGTGAGGAAAGGCTGAGAACCTGGGGTTTTTCAGCCTGGAGAACAGAAGGTTCCATGGAGCCCTAATTGTGGCCTTTCAGTACTTGAAGGGGGCCTGTAAGAAGGATGGGAACAGATTTTTTGGCAGATTTTGCTTTTTTAAAACCAGTGAGATGCTGTTTTTAATCTGAAGGATGGTTGGTTTAGGTTAGATACAAGAGGTTTTTTAACAGTGAGGGTGGAAAACACTGGCACAGATTGCCCATGGAAAGGGTGGATGCCCCATCCCTGGAAATATTCAAGCTCTGAGCAACATGATCTAGTTGAAGATGTCCCTGCTCATTGCACTTGAGGGTTGGACTGGATGACCTTTGAGGTCTCCTTCAACCCAAACCATTCTGTGACTCTGATTTTCCAGTCTGGAGCCAGTCAAGCATTGGAAGAGGCTTCCCAGAACAGTTGTGCAGTCCACAGCCTTGGAGGTCTTCAAAATCACACCAGAGAAACGTGGTTCCAAATGACACAGGCATTTCACAGCCAGCAGTGAAGCGAGCTCCTGGGTCCCTTTTGACAGCACTGATCCTGAGACACAGAAGGCAAGGACAGCAGGAGGTGGCTGAAGAACAGCCGCACCCACTACTCCAGATCCAGCCAGCACCATTACTGCACGGCTGCTGTTCTCTAGTTCCAGCCTTTATGGGACTGTATCATCAACAAAAAACACAGTATTTTTTTTTATGCTTGGAAAACACTTCTGCTCTGAAGGAGTCCTGTAACTCAACCAGCAATGAAATCAAAGGATCCAAAGACACAAAAATCAAGCCCTCAGAAGATGGCTCTGAGAACAAGTTTTTCCCAAGGAAACTACTGGCCCTGGATAACCCAGAAGAGGGCACGAAACGGACAAGAGGAGTATTACAACTTCTGTTCACACACCAGGTTTCTCAGGGAGAAGCCATCCCAGGTGTTCTCACCTTCTCCTTCAGCTGGTAAAGAACAGGTCTGAGAACAGAAAAGGGTTGTTCAACAGCTGTTCTGCATGAACACATGGTGCAGGACTCACTAAAAAAGTCAAGACAATGCAGCAGCTAATTCCTTAAGTTGTTTATTTATCATTGAAGAAACACACAGCAGCAAGTTCTGTGTTGGCTTCAGTGTGACCAGATTGTTCCTTGTTGTTACTGCACCCCAGCTTTGAAGTCAACACAGCCATTACTACAGATCACTTTTTTGGAAAGGGAAAGAATTGACCCTGAAGACAAAGAATTGGGGGGGAAAATTGAACAATTTCTCCAAAACCACACATTTTAAATATGACAATATTTATAAATCCTTGAAAGGCATGAATTATCCAGTAATGGAAAAAGCAGTTGTGATATTGGCAACAGAAAGTACATAGCCATATGCTTACCAAAACACTGAAATTGTAAAAGCTGCAAGTTTGATTTGTACACTGCAGCAGTGTGTACATTACTGGAACAATGACTGCAAAGTGGCCTCAGAGGCATTATGGATTCAAGTAAATCTACAGAAAATATCCCAGTGTAGCTAATTCACAATGTTTATTGTATTCAATTCCAATTTAAACAACTTACTGAATTTAGATAGTGATAAAATATCTCAGAAACGGCTTGCCCTCCAAGATACCTATGTAAAAGAGGGCTTTTCTAGTTTTTTGGCTAATTATGCAAATTCTTTTAGCTCTGCTTTTTCAATAATTCCACTGTGTGAACAGAGGCGTTTCCAAATTCATGTCCTGTGACAATAATACCCCATTCCAAACTAAGAAAGACTAAAAATAAAAAGGGCAGCCTGTTTTGGTGCAAGAGAGAAGCTGTACTAAAGACAGCTCTTGGGCTTGCTTCTTTTTATTTTAGCAACAAATGACCCATGAAATAAGCATCATTTGAAATTTCAAAAACTGGCATTCAATTTCCAACTTTCTGCTGTGAGTTTTGTGCATGATCAATCTATATGAGTAAGTAATTCATGCTTTCATGTTACCTCAAAACATTGGTTAAAGAATTCCAATTCAGAATGTTTATAAGCACAAATATAATCTGTGGATTCGATCAAATCAAAGCTAAAACATTGGTTAAACTCTGTGATTCCCACTTAACGTCGTACAGTGGTCCACCCTTCCTCATCTGTCTCGTTTTTAGTGCGGCGTACGGGCTCACGCTCCTTCTCTGTTTTCCAGGATCCTTTCTCCTTCTCCCCGTCCCTTTCCCGCTCTTTGGATGCTGCTGGGGGAGCAGAAGCTGGAGGAGCAGCAGGAGCAGGGGCTGACCGCCGCACCGGTTCCCGTTCCTCCCCGCGCTCTTCCCTCCTGTCGTCAGCGCGTCGCCACGAGCTCGCTATGGCGCAGGAAGAAATAAAAACAACTCAGTCGTGCTCCACTAGCAGCCTGCAAGAGTTCAAACAAACAGCCCCGACCCTGGCAGTGGGAGTGACTGATCCTCAGCCCTGCCAACAGAGAATACGATGACAACAGCCAAACACACGTTTTAATTTCATAGGGAAGAACGACAGAACTACTCAAATTTCTTCTCAGATTTGGGATTGTGGTGAGCAAGCCCAGTGTCATCTTTAAAACACATAAGTCCAGTAAGAATGTTCTACTGATGTACACGGTTTTATGATGTAAAAATATATACTCATATTATTAGCAGAATTAAAACACAGAAGTGTCTCCTTAGAAATGACTGAACTCTGAAAACAGAAAAATCCTTACTCAAAAACACTTGTGGAAAATGTTTAGGTGTTTGCTGTTATTAAAAGACAGGAAATTGCTCTTCAGCCTACTGGAATCAGAGGTAAAATGGTACTGAATTACATGACTCCACTGGCAACAGCATCTATCACCCTTTACTGTATGAAAAACTGTTCAATTCCACCAAAAAGGATGTTAAGAGTTCCACCCCAGCTCTGTGTGAACAAAGCTGTGGCAGATGCCAAGAAGTCAAATACCAAAACTTCTTGATACATTAAAAAAAAATCTCCACACTGAGAACACTCTGCCTTTCTCTCTTTCACTCAGCAGCAGTCCCTTATATGATCCCACGTCCTGTTCCAGGCTGCTCCCAAGTGCAGGAACACCCACATTTGGGGAAGAGACAAAATGAGATTCTGAACGTAAGAATGCCAGAATTGGAAGATGTGGTGGTCCCTCCAGGCTAAATGGATTTGCTGTTACTGTTTTTAGCAAAGGATTAATAAATATACAAAATTAACATAGGTCTGCAATCAAAACAGGTTATTCATCAAAATTAATACCATTAATAGTGTGAAACCCATAAGGCCTCATTCAGAAGTATTTCCCTCACATTTTAATGGTTTTAAGGAAAGGGCCAGAAATTACTTTCTGGGATGTCTGTCCTGATAATCTGAACACAAGGACTTCATACACCCAGAAAACAATCCTATGAGAAGTGCATACTTGAAATACCCTCCTACTGTAGATGTGAAATGCTACTAAGATGGAAAAGAACACAACTACAAATAGTTAAGATTCACTGAAGAATTCTCAATTATGCCAAAGGTGCTTTTTATTATTTTGTTTATGGAAAGGCAGTTTAAATGGCTGAAAATATAACCTATTCCCATGTGACCCCCTCCCAGCACTGTCAGGAAGAGGGAGGCTCTGTGTTGGATGTAGGACTTTAGGGACACTGAAATGAACCTACGCTCTTCCCGCTCGGATCGGAGGGGTGGCCCTCTCCTGAGGGGCGGCTCCCTGTCATCGCCACGTCGGTCTCTCATGTCACGACCACCTCTGTCCCACTCCTCACGACGACTTGAATCTCTCCAGCTGGAAGTTTCCTCAGCTGGCCCTCTCCTCCAACCGCCGTCATCCCTTTGGCCATGCAAAACATGAAACTAAATGTTATGGTTTTTACCTTTGCTATGGAAAGGAGCAGTAATAAATCACAACACAGATATTTACAGACCCAGTGGGTGTCTATTTAACATACTTCCAAAATTGGTTTTGTTTTTCTGGTGCCTAAAATGGAATTCTCTTGATAACAGGATAAAAATAAAAATTTAAAAGCATTTTAAGCATTTTGGAATTCCTCCTGTACAGAGGAACAGATAACATCATCCTAAAAATAACAAACCAAAAAGGCCCCAAAATGCCCCTATCCATTTGCTGCCCTAAAGTGCTTAGTTTCACACAAACCAACCCTTGTTCCTTTCACTCAGCAATTCCACATTATTTCTGTATCAGCAGGGCCCTTTTTTTTTTTCAGAAACATTCTAGAAGTACTTAAACAGCAAAGTCAGACCTGGGACGCCTGAAACGATCGTCTCGATCAAAATCTCTCTCCCTGTCAAATTCCCGCTCCTTCTCATTTTCATCCCGATCTTTGTCTCGATCCCATTCACGGTCTCCTGAAGGTCTGGAGTCTCGGGGAGGGCCCCAGCTGTCCTCACGAGCCTTCTCTCTTTCTCTCCACCCCCCTGGAAGAAAGAAACACAGTCAAAGGAATTTGTGACTGACCTCTGATCACTCTTGTAGACAAAGAGCCCTTTACTTCCGTCACAGAAACTGGTTCTTCAAGTTTTGACCCCTGAGGAGCCAACTCAAGATGTTTGTAAGAAGTTTGCACATCCAGTGGGAGCCACAGAGAAAACACTGTGCAAGCTGCTAAATGTAAAGCCAGCAATGCACAGCTCATGTCAGGGCTGCCTGGAACAGTCCAGCAGAGCTGGTTGCACCCTGCAGTTTTCAGCCAGAAGCCACAAGGGTCTGGTGCAAAACAAGTGCAAGAAGAAGCAAAGGGTGTAGCTTAGACAGCAGATTCCTTTGTGAAAATCTACAAGTGAGGAGATTTTAAGCAAGCAGATTTTTAAAGAAGTTACTGCTTTTTAAAGCACTACTTTAACATGAGTGTTGTTACCATCCACTTAACACAGTGCACCCTGCAATACTGCTCAGTTATTTATGAACGCGAGTTCTTTATTATGCAGCCTGCTTTGGCTTTAAATAGGAAAATTGGAGTGCAAGTTTTGATATTTATGGTAAGTTTTCTAAAGGTTTGGATTACAGAATTAGTGTCTATGAAAGTTGGTGTGGTGCCTGCCAATACGTAAGTGTAAAGAGCCAGGAAATCAAAATCATATTTAACATTTAAATGTCAACAACAGTTCTGAAAAGAATCAGAAACAGCTCTAGACACCATCAATGACACTTAAGAATAGAAATAAACAATACAAGAATAGTATAATTCAGATTTTAAGAGACCTCAGAACGTCATCTAATCCAAACTCTGCTCTAAGCAGGACTTTCAGGAAGAGTTAAAAACAAAAAGGGAATGTTAATAACATTATCTCTGTACACATAGAAAGGGCTTATCAAAACCAGACCCACTTGAATGAGGTATCAAAATCCTCCTTTAGAAGGAGATGAACTTCAGACACATAGAAGGGGTAGGGAAAGAGTCCAAGGTGTTCTAATCTAGTGAGAATGTTTCTCTCCCAGCAGAGCATTCAACTTGTATACTTTGGTTTTGCGCACAGGGAAGTGAACAGTGTTAGTGTGTGACCTTTAGGTATCTTCCAGACAGTTTTTTTTAAATTCAGCCAAATTAAAAGGTTTAATTATACTAAGTAGAGGAATGTCCACATTAGCCAAATTAATCTAGATGTTTTCAGAGCTGATTCTCCCATCTCTGGCATCAAGTACATTACATCCATTACCTACTAGGTTAACACACACTTTGAAGGGAAGGTTATTATATTACTATATTTTACCTGGTTTACCAAACGGTCTCCAAGGACCTGGCCTTGAGTCTTCACCACCACGCCACGGGCCTCTGTCATCATCTCTTCTGGAGAGCCTGTCATCGTCCGCGTTCCGCCAGGGTCCCCTGTCGTCATCCCGCCGGGCCATCCTGTCGTCATCCAGCCCGCGCCGAGGCCCTCTGTCATCATCCAGCCCGCGCCGAGGCCCCCTGTCGTCATCTGCAGCCCGCCAGCTGCCCCTGTCATCATCCAGCCCACGCCTGGGGGGCCTGTCCTCATCCAGAGCCCGGCGGGGTGGCCGGTCATCATCCAGCCCGCGCCGGGGCCCTCTGTCGTCATCCGCCGCGCGCCAGCTGCCTCTGTCATCGTCCAAGCCGCGCCGGGGGGGCCTGTCGTCGTCCAGGGCACGTCTGGGTGGTCTGTCATCATCCAGGGCACGTCTGGGGGGCCTGTCATCATCCAGGGCACGTCTGGGAGGCCTGTCATCATCCAGGGCACGTCTGGGACCCCTGTCGTCATCTGCAGCTCTCCAGCTCCCTCTGTCATCATCCAAACCACGCCGGGGCAGCCTGTCCTCATCCAATCCGCGTCTGGGGGGCCTGTCCTCTTCCCCTTCTCGCCTTGGAGGCCTGTCCTCATCCCCTTCCCGTCTAGGTGGCCTGTCCTCTGCTGATTCGGGAGGACGCTCCTTTTCATCTGCAGGACCACGCCGGGGCAGATCATCCCCTCGCCGAGGCAGGTCGTCCCCTCGTCGGAAAGGTCTTTCATCATCTCTTGGATCTCCTCGACGCCAGTCTCTATAAAACCACAGGGAACGAGTGAAAAGTGGAAGCTGACAGCCAGGAAAGCTTTACATCAACAGTATCAAACCCCTCAAAGACATTTCTGACTGCACCCACTTGGTGAGTGGTTCCAAACACAAAGTGTTCAGTTTCAAAATGCACCTTCTAATACCCTTCATTGCTATGGGAAAGCAGTAGGTCACTGTCGCTACAGCTTCAGTAAAGACTGAGCAGCTCATCATCTCCTTCAAAATTACAGTTTGGACAGTCCCCTGTTGGTTATCTGCTGCAACACAACAGAGAAGAGGGTTGGCTTCTCTGAAAGAACCAATATTAAAAAACCCCACAACCACCAATTAAGTATGCCCCTTCTCCAAGCACATGCCACCCCTACACACCATTTAGTCTACTGTCTACAGGATTTTAAACATACATTTAGACCATAAACCCTGTTTTTGTCACCAGATTAATTTCTATATTTCAGGAAATTAACCCTCCTCAGCAATAACAAAAAAGAAACAAGGAATAGAACATCAAAGAAATATATTGGTACCTGCTTCTTGGCAGAAGAAGAGAAGCTGCACTGGGCTTGAATCTCATGGATTTAAAAAATAAAACCCAAACCAAAACACAACAAAAAGAACCCCCCCAAAGGTTTAGAGATCCACTATGCTACTAAAATGTAAACAAAAACCCAGCAATGACTTGCTACAAAACAACAGATGTAGGACTTGAAGAGGTGAGAACAAAGAGACAACAGTTTGTGACAACTCAGAGTCTCAAGAATTTTGAGAAACTGAGAGCAGTGCATTTTCTGGGTTTGGAAGACTAAGGGAGAATGCAATTATCATTGATCCGTGAGGTAAAAACCAAGCCATGGAGACTGTTAATTTCCATTTAGACTCAAATTGGATAATCTTCCCCTTTGAAAAATCTGATTATTTTGCCATAAAAGACATGTGGAAGAATGGTTATAATGTTTATCAGATGAACAAGTATTTAATTCATTCAGATACTGTTTCAGGGTCTTAGGATTTTTAAATCTATTTTAAACTATTACTTTTAAACTACCACTACTCTAATCCATTTCTAGAAAAGCTGAATGAGAAATGAGTAAGACAAGCTGTATCACTCTGTGTGGAAAAAAAAAATCCATTGAGGCATACAAATAAGTGCATTAAACACTTCACAAAATCACAGAATGGTTTGGATTGGAAGAGACGTTGAAGATCATCTCATTCCACCCCCTGCCACAAGCAGGGACACTTCCACTATCCCAGGTTGCTTCAAGACCCATCCAACCTGGCCTGGAACACTTCCAGGGATGGGGCAGCCACAGCTTATGCAATATGTGAGTAGTGAAAGGCCTCACCCAGGAGTTCCACCCAATTGTTAGATTCTGCAGTTCACGAGAAAAGTGGATCACTACCAGGAATGGCAACACAGCTTTTAAGGAAAGATGGAATTCTATTTTGTTTATCGAGAGATCACACCCATCTAAAACATTAGAAATTACCAGAGAGAGAAAGAGTCAATTAATTTGCTTCCACTGGAGTCAGAGTGAGCAGTAATGGATTTAAATTGCTGTACTGGAAATTAGGGTTAGACATTTATAAAAATCTATATACCTGCAAGGCTAATTAAGCAATAAAACATACTGCCAATTGGAACCAGCAGTGTTATCTCCATCAGCGCAGGCTTTTAAGAACAACTAGATGTGCACTATCAGAAATATTTTTAACTACAGCTCATCCTGATGTGGAGCAAAAAAAATGGACCAATGTTAAAAATCTTGTTTTCTACAACTGTATAAACAGTTTTCATTATTACTGAACCAAACAGATGTAAACAAGTGTGGATTTCTTTTTATTTTTAAATCCAAAGTACCTTCAGAATATTCTTCCTTCAGAAATCTATTCCTCCCTGTTCAACACAGTTTTTCAGAACTTAGTTTGATTTATGGCATGTTTTCTGCTCTGTGACTCACTCTGCGACTTGCATAGTTACTGTCAGTTTTCTAGATGGAAAACCGCAGAATTTCATCATGCAGGAACCCTGCATTTGCCTGTCATCCTTCCCCATTCTATATTTATAGAACTCACACCAGTGTTTGAGTGGGAGAGAAATTGTTAATTTAAAAAGGAATCCAAGTAAGCAAGTTGTTTATCACACACAGAAGGTGTCTGCTTGCTTTCACATATCTAAGCCAAATAAAACAGGAATGTTATCTGAGCATGGTTCCAAGATAAAACCTCTCTCTCATTCCGAGATCCTTACAAAGCAACTTTTTAATAGAAGGCAACTTTTGGAGATGTAAAGGCATGAGATATTACTCAGTTAGGGCAGCCTTAGCAGTAGCAACAAAATGGGAGCCTCCATACTTTGATCCCAATATAACTGGGGCTTAGTAACCCCTGATTACCTCTCCACCGGTGCTCGACGCCATTCAGACTCCGGCTCACCACCTCTTCTCCAGGAGCTTTCGGACTCCCTGTCACCCCAACGAGATTCCTGTGTGTCAGAAGAAATTAGGAACATTCTCTCTGAATACTTTAAAACGAAGATTTTCAACATATAATTTACTTTTGAGCATGTTATGCTATTAAAAACTCACTTGTCACACTGTAGAATGCTGAACTATCAGGAGTTTGAGTAACTAAAGAATGGTTTTAACTGACTTTATTGTTTCTGGAACAGTTCAAACAATAATACGGTTCCCCTTGTGCCACGTACTTTACCAGTAGCGTAGGATATATGCAAATACACTAAAAAGATTATGAACAAGTGTATGAACAATTGAACAATAGCTACAGTCAGCCATAGCCACTACCTGTTGACACAACAGAGATGTTCTAACAGTTTCACTTTTCCTGGGACTTTATGATAACAGGAATGAACTTAGGGAATTACTTGCTTTTGTGCTTTCTAAACTCATCAGGAAGTGTAACTGAATACATTGAAAGCTCTCTGTGGCAAGGACAGTTTTGTTCTCAATACCTCAATGCACAGAAGAGGTGAGGTATCAGTGATTCACAACGGTTGCAGGGCAAAGCAATAATCAATCTGTATTTTCTTAAAATAAAGTTAAAATGTCTCTCTCCATTACCAAACAAACCATTTAAACAAATTTTTATGCCTTAATTCCACCACAAGAAACTAGTTAGCTAAACCATCTTAAATACCTGATTCCACATAATCGTACAACCTCTTTATGAGAGGGGTATTCCAGTTTCAAACCCCTCTTTGAAAAGTGTTTTTATTTGTCAATATGAGTTAACCAAGATCTTGCATATCCACTGCTCTGTCTCCTTAAATGCTTTTGAAATGACCCCAAATAACAATGGTGAGCAAAGAATCCCAAAACTGCAAATGGAATTTCTGGAGTGGTGCAGGTATCTCTATCAGAACCTGAGCCAGCTTTTCCATATAATCAAGTGCCCACAGATAGGAGACCTCTTATGTGAAAAATACCCATCATGATTATTTACCTGACAGATTATCAAAACAATTTATACAAGCTGATAACTTATCTTCATGGCATTACTCAATGAAATATGTATTAAACAAAGAGAAAAGCTGTGGGGGATGAAATTTAAAACTAGTTCTCTTGAACGGTAAGTTCTGAAAAAGTGGGAGCGTAGAAGATTTATGGTACTTAGTTACATTCTTTTAAACCATTAAACATTTCCAAGTAACTTTTGTTCTGTTACCTGTTGGACTGGGATAACAAATTCTCCCAATCCAAGTTACATTTGTTAACAGAAAGCTGCACACATCTCTTGGTTTTATGTTATTGCATATTTCTTATAAAATATAAAACTGCACTTTTATATTTAATCTGGGGGGGATTTTCCTTCAATATCTACTTGAATTCCTGACTTTTGCATGAGTCACTGCACTTGCTTCCAATAGTTTTCTTTCTGTGTTAAAGAAAATTCTGTCCCATATTCATTTTAGTCTTTATTAATTTAGTTTTTAAACAGCTTGGAGATCTTAGTAGTTTCTTTATTTTACTCTATTGCTAAACTAGAGATTCCAGATCCTGATAGTGAGCTGAAATTAAGTGACAGTAATTTAACTATTAAATTAGCCACTAACACTACAACTTAACAAAAAATAAATAAACTTACGATTTTGCAATGCTAACACCTTCTTCCAAATAATCTACAGAAGAAGGAGCAGTCAGAAAGAAACAAGCCTGTAGGTATTACCCACCTTCCTTGAAAATGGGTCATCCAGACCTCTCCTTTCTTCTTCTCGACGGCGCTCTCGTTCCTCTATCTCCATTTCTCTTTGACGTTTTTTCTTCTCCAGCTCCTCCAGTTTTTTGACTCGCTCCTGGTACTCCCGCTGCTCCTGCTCGCGCTTCTCGCGCTCGATGCGCTCCTTCTCCTCACGCTCTGCACAGTTGGAAACACACAGAGAACTTAGTACCAACACAAATTCCATCGCTTTGCTGTATCCACAGAAGGGTTACACAATACAATCTCTCCCCTTTTACTCTATAAAAAATAAACACTAAAAAATACAAGCATTTCATATGATGTGTTTAGCTAACCACAGAACTGGTTTTCTGGAAGTCTCCTAAATCAAAAGCAATAGGAAAAGGAACCCTGATACATCCATTAATGAGACATCTTGAACAGCTAGCAAGAAAGAAAAAGTTCCAATACCTGTATGTTAATTCAATGTACACACCATAACTGTAGCAACCAAAGTATCAGTAACTACCTCAAACATGGTAGAGGATCCCCTCCTTAGGAAAGGTCAAACAAAAAAATCAGCTAACAGTGTCAGAAATTTTGATATTTGTGACTGCTTCAGTTTTTGTTTGTTTTTAAAATTCTGCATTATTATGAACTCTGATACGTAAAATCTTCATCCTCCAACTGACAAACAGGGCAGAAATTCATCCTACAGGATGCCAACCACCTCTTCTGTTCTAAAGCCCTGAAACAGGCTATCAGAGCTATCAGACAAAGCAATTCACAAAGAAAGGTGTGTGAGTCATTTACAATTCTGGAGTTCTTGATCTGACACCGCTGTTCCCTTTCTTTTCTCTTTAAGATGTGCAGAAACAAGTGGCCAGAACTCAAACTAAAGGCTAAAATGAAGACTCAATTTTTCATTAGCCTCCCTTACTTAATCTCCTTCTTCACCCATGTCTAGGCGCTACAAAGCTTTACCTTCCTGTCTATGCTGCACAGGTAAGCAAGGAAGGTGCGACAACTGGAAGTTGAAAAGACTTCCTCCAAACTCATGAAGCAGGGAAACCAGACATTAGCTGTGTTACACAAATGGAATGGCTCGAGGATGCAAAGGATAAAAGAGTCACATTCTCAACCTCACCTTTGAGCAGCTGCTCTTCCCGTAGCCTTTGCTCCTCCTCCTCCTTCTCCCTGTAGTAAGTGATGCGTCTCTCCTCTTTGCGCTGCTTCTTGCGTTCCTCCAGACGGTTCCGCCTCTCCTCTGCCAACCGCTCCTGGAACTGCTTGAGTTTATCCTGAAATACCAACAAGACAGCTCAGAACACCACAGCTGTTATGTCTATGAGCTCAGCAGTTACACAAATTGTTAAATAAAGCTACACAGAAACTCAAAACAACTGCAACGTATTAATTTTGCTCCACTGAAAAATGACCGCTTCACCGTTTCCATCTCTTCTGCAATTAATTTTGTGTTAGACAATACCCTCCAATTTAGAAGAAAGACAATCAAATCATCATGCACAATATTAGTCTTTTATCTGCTTTTTTGGAAAAGGAATTGCCTAACTAATAATTTATCTGTACCTAAAATACATTACCCAAAATTATCCCTATTATTGCAAAGAATCATAAGCAGTTACTAATTTATATTAACATAACACCTCTTCTGCCTTTTTTTTTTTTTTGTAAAACCAGTTTATACTGCAACATAGCCGAACAGTCAAAGCTATAACAGTCTCAGGAAATGCAAAATTTTAAAATGTAGAGCAAGAAATAAAGGCACAGTTCTTTCCCTGACTTTGTGGTCTGATTAGTTTTTAAATTTTACCAACAGAAAACACAGCTTGAACAAACAAATACTTGAACTGTCAAAATAATTTCCAGATTCAAACATAACGATAATAAAAAAGAGACAAGTATTTCCACCTATTTTTCAGCTTCAGTACGATTGTCACTATTACTCCATCACCACAGTAAGTTCAAGTACTTCTGCAAACACAGCTGCCTGCCTATGACACCCAGTGATCCCTTACTCATAGTATTGAAATCAACAATTTACCCCTCTTTTATTTTCCATATAAGCTATTCCAGAAATTGTCAAAAATTTTACATGGTAATACCCTAGGAATGGGTGCAAGAAATTTAATTTAAAAGTCAAAGCAGAAAATAAGCAATTCCACAGTTCTCAACCATTTCAAATACTAATTTGTTTCCAGTTTCATGAAGAATCCCTGGGTCTCAGTTTTAGTTCCTCACTTTAGGGGTGTACTTTGTTAACAATGCCTTGTCCCATGTACCTCATAAACTGTTCGCCGTGATGCTTTGAGCCTGGCTTCAAATAAATCTCTATCCTCCAACATCCTGGAGAGTCTGCTCTTGTGCTCAAGGGCTTTCTCACGCTCCAGCTGCAGGGTGGTGATCTGAAAATAGAAAATATACAAAGTATAACTTTACTATACCTTTGGATTCAATCTACCCCAGCCACTAGAAGGAGGAATTCTCTCTTCCCCTTTCATAGCAAAGACAGAAGAAATTGCTGTCCACTAGAACAATGAAATCACAAAGCTGACATTTCAATCTTCCTTTCTTTTTTGGAAAGAGCTGGGAAAAAAAGACAAACAGTGCAAAACCCACTATTTCTCATGCACTGCTAACGCACTTTATCAACTGAACAAACTGAACTGAAATTCTTACCCTTTCTTCTTCCTGTTGCTCCCACAGCTCCATATCATGCACTCTTTGCTCCTCATAGGCAGTCTTTATCAGAGGAATTTCTTCCAAGCGCTTCGCTCTTTCAAAATAGTCAATCTGAGTAAAGATAACAAATTTTTAGAATGACATAATGCACACACAAACCCCCGATTTCTGGAGAATCCTCCAATATATCTGATATATTATGGCAACGTAACAACAACGACACTGGACCATCAAAGGTCAACCCAACCAAGAACCTGCCTCTACCACTGGCAACTAAGTGCACTCCCAGGCAAGGATGCAGGAATAGAGACAGGCACATCACAATACTCTCTTCAGCATCACTCATTTTCAGCTCCCAGCATTTTCTGTGTTGGAAGTATTTTTATATTTCAAACATTAGTGGATTTCCTCTCTTGTCCTTCTGAACTCAAAGCTTTTCATACACAACAATGTACTTTGGAAAGAACTCCTGCATGTCTGTGGCTCACAGCATGAAGATCCAACTTCTACCTACAAACAGTTTTGAACACAGCTCCTGCTGGCTTCATTAGATGCTTCGCACTCCATTACCCCTTGCAGGCAGTGCAAGAACAACTGCTCCCACCATCAGCTCTTACAACAGGTACACTCTTACAGACTGGCACCACATCCTCTCTCCAGAAAGCTTTCAGACAGAGGGGTACTATTTTACAAAGACATTTCTCCCACAGAAGCCAATCCGTATCATTGACAATTCTTGTTGGCCTACTGTCAAACTTCCAGCTCAGCTGCATCCTTTTAGACCTAAAGAGACCAGAGCTGCAGACAGTGCTCAAAATGCAGAAGAACCAAGTTCTCACTGCTGGCAAAGAATGTTAAGTTTGGAGCCCATCATTTAATATGCAAAGCCAAAGACTGGGGGATTCTTTTCTCCACCTTCCCTATATAAAGTTTTTAAATCTATCTAACCAGAACATAATTCAAAGACCTTCTTTTGTCACACTACTAAGTTGGGGCTTCTTGTGAAGAACTTTGTAAAAAGCTTTTTTGGAAATCCAACTTAATTACACCCATCAGATCAGCCTTACAAATATGTTTGCTTTGACAGCTTCAGAGAACTCCAAGAGGAAGCCCTTGCTAGCATTCCGTTTACAGAAGCTGTGCTGACTTTTGCAGGTAGATCACATTCACTCAGGTGACTACTAATTCTATTGTTTAATGAATTTTCTGCTCCTCTGTCCAGTATAAGCAACAGCTTTACAGGCCCGCAGTGTCAAAGATCCTCACTGGCACCTTTTTAACTAACTTGCCACTTTCTACTTGACATTTTTCTTCAAATGAGTTTTAAGTTGTCCCAGTCACCAACTGTACCATAGAACCCCTGTTTCATTCCTGAATACAGCAGGAAGTACTGGGTGAGTTTCACCTTGCCCAGGCCATGTGTTTCTATTTATTGTGACACATTTCTCACACTTTTATAGCTACCCACGTTTCAGACAGAACCTTTCTGCCATCTAGGAGGGCTCTAGCAGTGGAGTTTCCTCTGTTTCAGAGAGGACTAACACGGTTAATTAATTTAGCATCTCTGTAATGGTCTCACATCTGAACATTTAACCTATTCTGAAAATTTTTTAATTACAAGTCTTCCCAACTATGACTCAGTTCACATCCAGCTTAAGGGTCCTTATTCAAATCAACTCCATTAATTAGAACGATTTTTGCACTGAAACCAGAGACCCAATTGGTATATAACACCTTTACCTTTCTTTAGTATCAAACAATAACACCTCCAACATTATATATATATGTGTAATCACAAATACATATCAACACAGGAGAGCACATTCACTAAAAAACTGTATTGACATTTGTACCCTTCCTACGTTGTACCTTTTTCTCCTGATTCTTCAGTCGTTCCTGAAGTTCCTTCTTTTCTTTTTCCAGCTGTTCCACTTGTTTAGCCATAATAAAGTCAGGATCCAATTCTTCAAGATCCTACAACCAAGTAAAGTTATCAATATAAAAAGGAGAAAAAAGTCCCACAAAAAAGTAGTCTTTATTGCCCCAGGTAAAAAAGGTCCCATCCAAACCCAGAACTAAAGTTTACTTACACTGTCTCATTTTCAAGAGACTGTTTGCAAGACCAATTGCAGTACAAACCCATGAAACTCAGGTAACCCAGCAATGTAACACTGAAAGCATAACAAACTAACTTCCCGCTGCAACAATAAATTACTTACCTCAATATCGATATCTTTAAATGCTTTGGCTCCCAGTTCAGTCTTCTTAATCTGCTCCAAGCGCTCCCGAACAGTTTTCTTTTTGATCTGCTCATGCTCCTGCAGGATCCGCTCCTTCTCCCTCTCCTTTGCCTCCTGGCGCAGCCTCTCTTCCTCAGCTTTCCGGACTTTTTGCAGTTCTGCTTCCCGCTGTTCCAGCTCTTCCTTTTCACGCTGGATGTTCAAACTTTCCAGGCGCTCCTTTCTCTCCTCTATGGTTTGACGGCGCGCAAGGATACGCTGGTGCTCCTTCCTGGAATTTTTCAGGAAGGCGGTGACTGCCAGCTGATGTTGTTCTTCTTTCTCTTGCTGGATTTAAATTGAGAATAAGACAACGATGTAAACAGCCCCTCTTTAAAAAGGCAGAAAGCAAGACAAATGCTTCTCAAGGAAAATGCAAAGTTAATTCTATTCTGCAAACTTGCCAACTGAGTGGAATTACAACTGTGATGGCAAATCTAATCACTCATCCAAGTGGCATCCGAGGTAGTACCAACTGCCCAGAATCACGTGCACATGGAGAAGGTTGTCTGTAAAAGACAGTATTCTGCAACATGGCTTAGGTACGACAGTTTGACTTTTTCCTGTCCAAAAATATTGCACACTCAGATATTATTGATACTGAAAATCTTTAACTGCAATGGGTGTGTGGGTTGTCTCTGTATTTGTTTGCAAGTGTATCACCACATGTACTGTATTTCACCAAAGCTGTTTTGCTCTTTTAAAGCTTTGTTATTTTCCAAATACACTAACGAAAGGGAAAAGTACCCTAATTGACACAAAGCACTATCTGTGAGATGATAAAAAAAATAAGTAAACAATTTAAACATTGTATTTAAAACCATTTTCATTACCTTATAAAAAGCACTAGGCTTCTAGCCATTAGAACACTGGCTGTTCTTTAAGCAGCCTTCCCACCCCCCAGCATTCCCCACAGCACCCCCACAGTTCTTTGTGGACATTCATGCTGTACACTTGAGGAGGTGCCACTGTGCCAGCTCAGGGAGCTGCCCATTTCCATGAGTCCAGCCAAACACTGCAGCCCAATCAGCTCCCCACACTCCCCCAGCCACGCTGCTCCTGAAATGTGAGCACCCTCAGGGATATTTTTAGTAACTTCTCACTTCTAGGGCATTCAATAAAAACACTGAAATATTCACACTTTGTTGCAGATCTGCACACATTTAAAGATAATGGAGGTACCAGAAACACAAAAGTAAAAAGCTTTAGATGAACTTAATGATTTTATGAATTATAACGAATGTGACAAATTAAAAGCTTTTAAGCACCTGACAAAAGTGGAAAGTTTTGACCTGAATAGAGAAGGAAAAAAGGGTACCAGCTTGTTCTGTAGCTTTTCTAACCACACAGATTGATATTAACCTTGATACTGTTCTCCAATTTTACAAGTGTAATAACCACTAATGAGTTAAATGAGAAGGATTTATGTCTTATTCAGCTACCAACTGTACTAACATGTCAAGTGCAAGACTAATTGCCATTTCTATCCATGAATGTACAGTTAAAGCATATTTTTTCTTTCAAAATGACAAACTAATACCAATTGCTAATCAAATTTTTTTAAAGGGAAAATCTACATAGAAATATTTTTATCTTAAACACTATAAAACAACCAATACATGTTCAACACAAGGAAGTGAGCATTAGGTGTCATGATAAGAGTTCTATTTTTTGCTTTTACATCTAAAGAACATTACTTAGTATTTCAACGTGTAGAAAGAATCTAACATGGACATCTTGCTATCAGCCTTTTTTCCATATGGAAAAAATATGTTACATGTTTGCTACGAAATCTTTCATAAACATAAAACAAATGAAAATTTACCACTGCTCTAGTAAGAAGTGAAGGTTTAACTTGCCACAACCAAAGCATGCTGGAAATCTGAGACTGATTTACACCTTGCTGCTACAGAGCTCTGGAAAACTTGAAATGTGAGTCTGACCTTGAAGCCAAAAGCCCCAGGGAGGAGGAAAGGAAGTGACAAAGGTCAGTTCTTGAGCTCTGGGATGTTTTGTTCTATAAAGCTACATTCCAGGCTTTTCACAACAGCAGTTTCTCCACGAAGAATAAATGAAGCAGGCTCTTGGATTTTCAAAAACACACGCAAAATTTTAAACAAATCCTAGTTCTGTAGGCTCATGTATAGAGTTATTATTTGCTATATCCTAAACCTGATATTTTCAAGACTGGAAACTTTAAACTCAGGCCTCTTGTGTACATTTTGCCATGATTTTAGTTATGACCAAACACTAACTAGCTGAGTGCTTTTAAGAATGACTTCTTTACAAGAACAAAAACCTGACTACCACTAAGCTGAAAAAAAAGAAAGTAAAATGTACATCTAATCTGAGAAAACACATTCATTTAAATATAAGCCTTGTCAACATTTTCGTAAGACTTTAAATTACTTACCATTAAGTGAGGAGGCTTAATGACTGCAAGAGCCTTTGCCAGAGCTGAGGACATGGCAGTCAGTTGGTTTCTGATCTGCTCAGAAGGCATGCTCTGCAGCTGAGGGCCTAGTGGAGCATCCTCTCTAGTACAGTAATTCAAATCCGAACCAAAACTCAGTGTCCGGGTCGTGTGATCAAGGCGAACCTTTGCAAAAATAGAAAAAAAGGAAGAAAAAGGATTGTATTGTTTATTGAACAATTTCTCTGTTGCTCTGCCTACGACCACTACGAGTCAACAGAAGCTCCAAGCAGAAATTACTTGAAAAAAATTTTGCTATACCATTCTATGAGAAATGCCAAATTAGTAGAAGAAAAATAGCACTGTGAATGAAGGTTTTATTTCTATGGTTTAGGAAAAAAACAAACTCAAACAACAACAAAATCAAGGGAAGAGGCTGAATTTTCAATGATTCAATGAAATGAGCACTGAAAGACAGATCCCTCTTGCCTCTTCCTCCACATTGTCAACCAGTTCCTTTTCATCTCATGCAATACACATGAACCCAGACATCATTTCACACAAGTCTTTTCTACAGCACTCACTTGTAAGTCACAATGCCTGGCTGCATCCACGATACAGCGCTCCAGCTGGAAGGCATCCACAAAAGGAACCAGGGTACACAGACGAGCAAACTCAATGCTTTGATAAATCTGGGCCACCTGAATGGGAACAGAAACATTAGGTGTTTCCTCAATAAAAAGAAATCAGCAATAGAAGTTGTTGTACAAGCCTTAAAGTTAACTTGCTAAGTTGTCAACAAATGAATATATACATATTAACGTAATTGTAAATACTCTTGCAGGATTTTATTTCTGTACTGTATTCAGATTAAACCCCATTCCTGAATGGCTGCTTTGTATGAAGGAGACTGGCAGCAGTAACTACATCCAGCTATGCTGCTAATTAGCCTTCAATTATTTCTTTAGCACACCAGAAATAACACTGCTCATCACTGGTAACGAAAGCAGGTCAATGAAATGTGCATTTTATAATAAAATTACATCAAAAAAAAAAAAGGAACCAAAACCCAAAGCAAAATACCCAAGAACTTACTCCAAAGAGAAGTTTTAAGAAACTTGGTAAGTAATGAAGAAAATCTAGAGAAGAGACTACACTACTGTACCCCACTATCAAGTATAGCTACTACAGCTGTACTTAAATGATGCACAAAACTGAAGATATGGGTTATATATTATAAAAACGTATTTCAAAATCAAACGGTCTTCTATTCGATGGAAAGAAAAATTATTTCAGCATTAAAGTTTCCAACTTAATCTTCCTCCAAAGTATATTCTAACTTACGTATACTTAGGAACATACATTTTCTTTACTCATACCTGCTGCAGAAGGCGAAGGATGGTGTTGTTTTGCAGGTGAGGAATGTACAGCTGCAATTCAGGTTCCTTTTCAGCTTGGTCCTTCACCCAGTTCAGAACCTATCAAAAGTCTGAAAAGTTACTCTATCTGCGTTGACCTGTACAAACGTCACCATTAAAGTAACATTTCTGTTTATAGCTCTGGAAACAAGAGCACTTCTGTCCAGATACTGCCCTGTTTTACTGAAGTGCATCCTTTGATCAGAACACTTACAGTTACAAAGCAGAGCTGGCAGTTTTTGTATGAAGGCGACTGACAGTACTGGCAACATTTACCACACTGCTAATTTACCTTCAAGTTCTTTTTAGCACCTCAAATATCTTTGTTCCCACTATCAAAGAAAAAGAACATGATGTGCTTTATCAGCTGCAGAATTTACACTAACCTAATCAACAGCTCTCACATTATTCTACCTCCCAACACTCTACCTTTTAATAGTAAAACCAGTCATTGGTTTATCTTTCCACTTAGCACACAACCCACTTGCCAGCATATGCCCACATGTGCACACAATCTTCTCATTTTGCACCTTTACACAAAATTAACTCAGTATTATCTTCACCAACAAAACCTTCTGATACATTCCCAAAACTGCACCTTTATGGAGCCCTCTGAATAGCACTCAAAAGACCTGAGTGAATTTTCATTCTATTTCAATAACCTGGCTTACTCTATCAGATGTCATGTACATGTCATGGTAATGGAACTTCACCAAATCAAGGCTACTACCGAAAAATTTGGCAATAGAAAAAGCTAGTTGATATTTACCACAAATCAGTATTCAAGTAACAGACTATTAGTCAAGAGCAATACATGTAGAGCTACAAAAAACTTACCTTGCTGACACGGGCACTCAACTTGAGCGGGTGAAAGTCTACTTCAAGCCAATTATAAAGTTCTTTCACTTCTGGGACAACATATTGCACTACGTTGAACCTGACCTAGAGTCAACAAAAAAAATCCAAAGATCTCAACATAAATACAGTATTAACCAATAGTTATGCTTTAAGAATTTCATATTCAACAAGTTAAACAGGCAACAGATGTGCTTTTTAATACAGGAGACTATATATTTTTCATTACATTCTTAATTGCAGTGACAGTAACTCTACACTACATCACTTAAATGTATTTAAAAACGGAAAAGTAGACAAACACATAAACAAGGTAAACAGACTAGAGTACCATCCTCAGCCATTTCTAAGACATTTCTAAGGCTTACTACACAAGTGTAGGCCCACATCCAATCTAAAAACCACACATCTCTGTTCATGATTAAATTTCTGAAGCCTTAAATTGTGGGTTGGAGGCAAACCGGAGAGGTGCTGAAAGAAAAATTAATTCAAATTGTAAAATGAACTTTGAACTAAGTTTTAGATATGAGTGCAAATGACTGCAAGAAATTCACACATTCTCTGAAACTACCCATTACTTAATATCTAATTTGTTTACGAGCATCAGGGGAGGTCTGAGGATACATAAATCTAACATCCCTTCAAATTAAACACATGGAAGTTTTCATAATCACTTAGATTCCTATGGTCCAGAATTTGATATCTGACCTGTGCTTATCCAAAACACATTTAAAACAGAAAAATAAGCACTTGGTTCAGTTAATTACCCCAAAAAACCCCAAAGTTCTAGATCACATTTCAGACACCTCGGTGTTTCAAACCAGTATTTGCTGCTTGGGTGACATAAAGACAATATTGAAGCTGGCTCTTCAGTGCACACGAGCATTCATTGCCACTGCCACTTCCAAACAGTCCTTGAGAATCTGCAATTAAGTCTCAATTAACCATACAGACATTTTAGCTTTAAAATTGCTGTCCCACAGCTAAGCACAGTGCTCTAGGAGAACAGGACTCAGTGTTAGGAAGCTGCTCACCTGAACCCCAGTACCTACCATGTCATTGATGAGGCTGGCCCGTGTAGGGGGGGCCTGCAGCCCCAGCAGTGTGGCCAGGCGTCGCTGTTTCTCCACAATGATTCCATCCATATCCAGGAGACGAGCAATGTCAGTTCTCTCTGGAGTTATGGGAATGGACAGGGTGGCCAAAAGGACTCGAGTGGACATCCTGGAGACAAAGCAGAAGCACAAGAGATGAACTGCTAGAGAACACTTACTAATTCCTGTTCATAAATGCGCCAATTCATGAGACGAATGAGGAGCATCCATGACGCAAAACCGTGTAAAAACACCAGAAGTAACAGAGGAGACATCAACTGCACCATAAGAGGAAATTGAGAAGTCTTGTGAAGAAAATACCACCACTCAGAAGAGAAAAAGGAAACAAAACCCCAGATATTTATTGACTTGCTTATCTTCTCAGTAAAGAGAAGGAAACTTAAACTAAAGTGATGCTAATGCTCACAATACTTACACTGAAGCTTTGTAAAACATCCTCCTTGCTCTAGATTTCTTTTGAGGCAATTAGTACTGGCCAATTTAGGCAGAGCTGCTCATAGCCATACATGTCATCTGCTTCTTTTGGGGTACAATTTAGTTTATTTTTGAACTTAGGGGATTAAAAATAGATTTTAAGTATCTTTCCCCACCTCTGCATCTCCTCTTGTGTGAGATTCTTTCGCATTTCTCTTGATAAGTGATAAAGGCGATGAAGGGTGGATGCATGAAAAAGAGCATTTCCTGATTTCCAGAAGACAGTTGAAACTTTGTGATAGTAATTTGCCATCAGCTGTGGTTTGGGTGGTTTCTTAGACAGTGCAAACAGTCCATGAATATCTTCCACTGCTTTGAAAGCTTCCTAAAAAAACCCAAAACAACCAAATACACTACTGTTAGGAAGTTTTTTGCAACACCCCAAAAAAGGAAAAATATAAATTCATTAAAGGTTATAAGACCATAAAGTATTTAATACTAAAGAAAGCTGTGATGTTCAGTTTTGCCAGGTACATGAAATGAAATACTTCTTTCCTAATAAATTATTTGGACATACTCCATTAACTATCTGCTTAGAATTTGGTATTTTTGAAAACTTGTTTCATTCAGTTTTTCAAGCTACAAACCAAGTGGAGAAAAAAAACCCAAACAAAAAAATAACAGAAGTTCTACCAGCAAAGCTTGGTTTGAAATGCTGTGCAGAACCACCAGACTAAGCATTCAATATTCTAGATATTAAAACTTTATTCTTTAGCTCTTATCCCTTCTTCATCTTGCTGCATGTACCATGAAACATGAACCGCACGGAGCAGATTATGGAAAGGCTGCAGACCAAGAGTGATGGGGAGCCTTGCTGCATACCTGCCACAGCTCCATGCTGATAGCACTGTCCAGCTGCACCAGCCTGGTCTCCAGGTGCATGGACTGGCTGTCAGGATTGTTGAGGTTGATGGCTGTGCTTTGGTTGTGGTGCCGCTGGATCTGCCCCAGGTGCATCCGCAGGTTATCGCAGAGCTTGCGGAACTCCGCTTTCCGCGTGTACTGCAGGCAGAACTTGAAAGCTGCAAAAATGAAAAATGTAAATTCAAAATGTTCACTAATGGTGACTTCATGGTAGTTCTAAATGGGACTCAAATATGTAAATCAGTACACTTAAAGAATCTTCATTTGCAGTCAAAAGACATCTCAAACATGATATAATCTGTCACACATAATGAGTAAGTGACAATGCACAGCCTTTTCATCTTGACCTCAAAAGATGATGTTTCTACATAATTAAGCTTAAAGAGCAAAGGGAATACTCTAAGTCTCTTTCAAAATGTTCTAATTTATGCATTGACTCCAGCTTTTAGTTTGAACTAAGAGCAAACAAAATCCTGTGAATGGCATGAATTCAGGTTTTGGCTTTGTAAAATGTGGGGAAAAAATTCTCAAGTCATTTAAATATGGTAAAGTCAAATGAAGCTTTCAAATGACTGGAAATGACACAGACAAAAACCCCGTCATCAATCCCATAGTTCCTCTCAAAAACTAGTCCTTGTTCTGGCTTCTGGAGATAAGCACAACACAGCACAAGTGCAGGAAAGAGGTCGAGAAGAGGGGATAGACTGTAGAGGGGGGATCAAGACCACCCAAAACCCTTGAAGCCCTCCAACCCATTTCCAGAAAGGTCAAGAAGAACAGAATGAGCATGAGAACTGATTTGCATAACAAGTGAGAAACTTATCTATAAAAAGGTCCCCCCACGAAGCCCAGGTGCATGTGCACCCCAGGACCCTGGACACCCCATCAGCTGGATCAACACCGGAGTGAGGACTGGTGACTTCTCTCTTTTTCCCTCCCATTCTTTCTCTCTAACCCTCTCTTTAATTCAACCCTCTCTTCTTCCACCCTATCCCTTTATCCAAAACCCACTGCCATGTGCTTATGCTGGGAGGTCAGGGACTAGCATACCAATTTCTATGCCAAATGTGTCATTTACTACTAAAACTTTGTAAGCTTTTGAGGACCCTCTGATTCTTGCTGTTCCTTTTGACCGCAAGCATCTACAAATCTTGGATTTTCCCTTCCCCTTAAGGCAGGGGGGGACACACCACATCTTTATAGTTCAAGTTTCCATCTTTCGGACCTACCTTGCTGTGCAATGTCATGGTACAGGCGTTCTACTCGAGAATTATTTCGGAGAAGATCCAAACACTGTCTATAGGATTCCCATAGAAATTTAACCCAGGGTGTCAAAAGCAGGCGGTCAGTACGATCCTGAGTGTCTTCTCCACTCACAGCACTCAAAAGAACACTTTAGTCAGGGCAGAGGGGTAAGGAAAAAGAAAAAAGAGAAGTGGTTTATTCCCTACAATTCTCATCCATTTTTCTTACCAAGTTCTAAGATGAGACTGGACAAATCTGAACAGCTAATTGCTGCTGAATGGTCTATTGCTTATTTTCAAACTGGTCCCTCAGACTGTTCCCTTTTCCTTTAAAGGATGTAGATAATTATTTCAAACTTTTAAGTTTCAAACTTTGGCCACTGCACATAAGACTGACATGTCCAAGCTCCAGAGGTAACATGTCAGAAACTTGTATCCTTCACAAGTAAGCCAAAGGAAACTAACTCCAGGATTTTCACCTACCCTTTCCTACGAGGGAGCTGTGTCCTGTACCTCTGTTAGTCAAGTATCACTGTCAATGCCAACATTTTAGTACTTGCTGACACTTCTCTTTTAGTCACCAGCACTGCTGCCAGAGTTCACTTCGTGTTGACATGTGACACAAGCGCTGTGTTATGATCCGCACACATCAGAAACCAGACTACTCACATTAACATTTCAAATCCTTTACGAATTCTGACATCAAAAAGATGCTTAGATATGTCAGAAGTAAGATATGATAATCTTGCATTTAGAACTTCATTCCCTTATCACAGAAATACAAGACCGGGGAAGGCATTCCCAAGACACTGAGACCAATTAAGTGCTATGTCCCACATGATCCCTTTCTGCTGAACAATCCACTCAACGTGTTAAACTCACAAAGAACCATCTTCCCTAAGCCTTCATTTTTAAAATTATTTCTGAACTGTTTCTAGTATAAAGTCTCAACTCTCATAACTCTTTTCTTCTACACCATTTCCAGTTCTGATTTGCTTCCTTGGGTACTATGTACACTATTAAACACAACATGTCCACCAGTGCCTTCTCCAACAGAACAAGAAATGAATCCAGCAAAAAAGTATGAAGAGTCTAGAAAACAGGACCTAAAAAACACTAAAAAAACTGTGCTTGTTTAGATGAGAAGTGTGACTGAAAAGATCCATTCTCTAGTCCTCTGTTATAGAAAGGAGAACAAGGAAAAGAGAGGTCAGTCAATCTTCACTGTTTAACTATTAGTGGATTCCTCTGTAACAATTTCAGGCACTGGAAATAGCACGAATGGCAGTGCCCCCCTACTGAAGACACATCTGTCACCTTCTCTTTTTTGCAACCAACTTCTACTAGAGAGTTTTACTGTTAACATGTAAATACAGAGCCTTCTACTCCACGTCTTTGTATTATTTGACCACTACAGCTCTATTCCTACACAACACAAATATCCTCTACTTCAGTAATTTCTTCCAATTTTCTATCATTTCTATCATCATTCTACGTTCTCATTACCCATCCTATTAATTCTAACTCTCTTGAATGTACTTTTCATGCCTGTTCTTCTATTATCTCATCAGTTAACCAAGCAAGTAAAAAAGTAACATTTCCTTTTGTTTGTATATGCACAATGTGGTCAGAAGAAATAGAGGTTATCACATACAGGAATTACATTGGTCTAATATAATTAACAGCATTTCTACATCAACCATTAATGAGGAGCTTACCACAATAAACTCCCCAATACCACTACAGATGCAGATCTGAGCAGACACTGGAAAGTGGTGACCCAACTCCCAGAACCACCCCCACTGCACACATATTTTCTACTCTTTACTGCTTGCTTTCTTTACTTTTCTTTACTCAGACTTAGGATTTTGTTCAATGTAAAATTCCTGCTTTTTTCCCTTCCTTTAAAACCTCTAGAACACCACTAGTATTCCATTTCAAGTCTACCACATTTATATCTCAGCCTTGTGAATAAAAATAAGGATACTTTCTGAAAATTGCTACATTTTAAAGACAGGCTGCACACCTTTCTGGAGTCTGAATGTTATCCAAGTCTTCTATGTCCAGTACCATCTGCTGGGATTCTTCCTTAGCTGCTTCTGTTTTTTCTTCAGCTAATTTTAAATAGGCTCGAACAACATCCTCCAAAGATTTGATGTTAACCTAAAGCAAAGGCAAAAAAATGGGAAGATGTTTCCACCCACAATAGGCAATAAACATTTAAAATGTAAATGCTATAAACCCAAGAACACGTAGAAGGCAAATTAATCCTAATTCAGGACAAATCAGTTACTTTTAGATTATATCAGCTGACAGATACCACGCTTGCTATAAATAAATGCAATAAAAAATCCAAAGCCATACCTGCTGGCAAATATTCTTGTACTGGTACAATCCTTCTTTTGCCAGGTGACTCTTGCGGAGATCCACGCAGAGTTCCAGGTACTTCAGCATAATCGGCTCGTGGATTTTCTGCCATGTTCGGTGTTTCTTACTTTTCATAACATCATAGAGAACATCAAGGGCAGGCTGCTTTTTGCCAACCTCAAGAAATTCTGAAAGTAAAATCCCAGTTAGCAAAAGACTTGCACACCAGAAGATGCATGTTTTATGCTTAATACAGGAAACATTCAGAATTTAATCAACTCTACCCAAAGTGCATTGACAGTTTGATTTAGTTGGCCATATCAAAAACGTTGGCAACTCAGTGCCAGTTGTTCAATGACGTGACTGGTAAACAAATGTTGACCAGTAAATTTAGATGGGAATTTCAGGACAGCAGAGATGTCTCTCCGTCCACCCAGGCATGACTGAGCTCTTCACACACGAGAATAAAATGGACACATTCAGTTTTAAAGCTGGTTCCACCAAGGACAAGGAATACCCAGCAGGAGGCTTGTGGGTACAGCACCTGCCAAAGGCATTTAACAAGGTGCAAAAAATACAGTGAATGTGACTGAAAGAGAAAGTCCTGCTCTCAGGTGAGAGAGAGAGGAAGGAAAAAAACTTCACTCAGCAAAGTTGTTCCTTTGTTGGTTTTTTTAACTCCTGAGTGGTTTAGCACTTCAGTTTACAGAAGTTATATCAAAAGCTGCTGCAGTTCAGTTGAAGGGTCAGGCACTTTTAAAATCAGCCTTGCTGCTGAAACCAGTGCCCCATTTATTCATCCCTAAGCAGGTGCTGTTATTAACAGGAGCTCTCAAGATCACAGCAACTCCCACCTCTGATACCCCACACATTCTGCTTCGCACAAAACACAGCAAACCACCCATGAGCAAACACTGAAGCAACGACCCACATACACACAGACCCTACTCTGAATGTACTCTGCACTGCAGAACAGCAGGAGAAATAAACACACAGAATGGGAAGCAAACAGGTTTAATAGATAAGAGACGTCAAGTACAGCTAGTGGGAAACTTGCCTGTTCTTAAAGGCTGAGGGGTGGAGTTAGCACTTCCCATGAAGTACTTTAGAAAGCACTCCATTCCTAAAGAAATAATGGCAGAAACTACTAGAGTAGGGGCCTGCTCAATGGAATCAGACATCAGACAGAGCTTCCAAATTTTGGAATCTCAAAATTGAAGTTAAACATGGCAAAAGATGCAGACTGAAAGCAGCAGAGTGGTTTTAATTTAAGGACCACAACAGCACATAATCAGGACTCAGTTTATGTAAATAATGAGGTAGCAGAAGATGAGCAAGATCCTTTCTAGAGAAAGCACCCTGATACAACTGAAGATAATCAAGGTTACGGTGTGACAGTATCCAGCAGTACTTGTTTAATCACCAAGGGAATTTTAATAAAGCTACCCTCCATCCCATAATTTACACTGCTATTCTATCTCAGAGCTCCTTTTGAGACAATTACTGCTTAGCTTTACATTTTATTTATGAAAATAAACTTGAAAGGCAAGTTTAATCCTGCAACAATGCCAGGGCACTCCAACCACAGCTCTCAGTGGTCGATAACCAACTGGACAAAGCACAAAATTAATTCATATTGTTTTGAAACTTTTAATTAACTCTGGCCAAGCAGGTTCTTACAAGTAAGTCAAATAATTAAGGCTCATTGAAGAGACACTTCAGTAAAAGCACAAAATGAACCTGAATAATGAAATACAGCACACAACACCATGTTTTGCAGCAGGAACTGTGAGTTATGAAAACTCAGACCTGCAACATACAAACCGTAAAGCTGAGCCCATAAATAGCTGTAAGAGTTACCTTCTACTGGTCTTTTTTCTTTTATACTACTTAAAATGCTAACAGGTATCCAGAGTAGCAACTGAAGCTGAGTGGCCAAGAACCAGCTGATACACATCAACAACTCACCTACTGTTAGTCCCAAATCCTGAATTAAGCTCAGTTTTCAATCTGAGAAAACATGTCATTACAAGAGGTGACAAAGATGCCATGCACTTTATAGTATCTCTAATAGTGAGCAAGCTCAGTATCTGCAACAATAAAACACTCCTTGAAGTTGCATTACAGCCCCGAGTACAAAGCAATGCCAAATATTAACAATAGCTGAGGGTTGGCCTTGACCTACATTTATCAATTACAAAGAAAAAAATGCTTTTCTTACATATCTGCATATACTTAAAATCCCTCAAGCTCTTCCTATTTCCAAACATCACCTCTGTATGTCAAAGTCACTGAGAACATGAAGCATGTAGTGCTTCTAATGCTCACTTGAGCCTTACATATAAAACACACACACTGAAACTCTGGAAACTGCACTGAATGGTCCCATTTGAAATGTCAGTTTAACATCAAATTGCTTCCTGCAACACACAATCTGGCTTAGGTACAACTTTCCACCCTTTATTATGCTTGGCTGTGGTAAGGCTGAGCCCCTGCAGTTTGTAAGACTTGACAGTGCTTGTCATGTTTTCCACTCAGTCCACTGAAATTCAGGATTGCCAGCATCTGTCTGGAGAACATCCCCTTCAGTTCAACTCGACTCCTTCACTTCACATAATTTAGTAGACTTGCAGCAGTATAAGAAATGTGAATTTAAATACCAGGAAAGCATCAATAATAATGAGCAGTTTAAGGTCAATATTCCAGAAATGCAACTTGCACACCAAGTACCACTTACTCTACCCAAGAATTCGCAAGTATAATTAAAGTTTATAAATTATGGTACTTGCATCTTTTCCAGTGAAAGGACTGATGCAACACATCTTCATCCCTGAACGCTGACTGAAGCTGATTTTATCTTTCATCTTTTTATCTTTATGGGAAAGACTTTTACAATGAATTTTTGATTAAAAATCTTGAGGACATGCAGTACTTTCACATTTTCTTATTAATATACTAAGTACTTGAATAATGCGCAGTCCCCAGACCACACAGCCTCTTCTGCTGTCATTTTAAGACCCATACATCATCTGTAAGTTGTGGATGTCTTTAAGTGTCATCTTGAGATCAGCCCTGTGACAATGAAGGGTCTAAATGGTCTTGCTAAGGGCTTAAAATAGGATACTATAAAAAACAGAAGCGTCAAAGCCATATGTTTGGCCCGAAACGAGCCAGCTGATAAATATAACCAGTCCAGCTTTTATGTGGCAGTCAGCAAGCGACAGCTACAGCGCTGGATTGTCTCCCTTGGTTGGTCTTCCAGAAGCAAACCAGTGTTATCAGCCTCTGCAGCAGTGAAGGAGTTTTACCATTCGCGTTCTCACCAGAGTCACGTGAAGGACGGCATATAACATACAAAGCCCACAAGGGACACAAGAGCCCGGGACCAGCCCGGGTTTGACATCACCCCGGCAGGGCAGCGCGGTCCGGCCCGCTCATGCCCAGCCCCGGCCGCCCCTGCTCGCCAGCGGGCTCAGACCCGCGGGACGAGGCCGTGCCAGAGCCGGCCGCGGCGGCTCCCCCTTCGCCCGGAGGCGGCCGTGGGGCTCAGGGGAGCGGGAGGCGGAGCCGGGCCCGCTCCCCACGCCCGCCGGGCCTCCCTCGCCTCCGCCATGCGGCGCGGCCGCGCCGGCCCGGCCCGACCCTTTCCCCGCGCCGGCGCCGCGCCGCCCGCTCCCTCCCGAGCGGGCGCTGCCGGGCGGACTCCGTTCACCTCCAGGGAATTCCGGGTGGGCTCTCCCGGGCGGGCCCGGCCGGGGGGTCCCGGGGCGGGCGCGGCCGGGAGCCGGGGAGCGGCGCAGGAGGCGACCCGGCGCTGTGTGTGTGTGGGCGCGGCCCGCACTGACCGTTCGCCCGCTTCAGGGCGTTCTCGGGCCGCTGGAAGTACACCGGCATGATGGCGGCGGCGGCGGCTCCTCACGGGGCGGCGGCGGCTCCGAGCTCCAGCCAGGCGGCGCGCGCGGCCGGAAAGGGAGGGAACGGGAAGGGAAGGGGAGGGAAAGGGGCCCGCGCGCGCCGTGACGGCGGCGGCGGAAGCGGAAGCCCCGCCCGGCGCGCGCGCGAGCCGCCAGGCGGGACCGGGAGGGGACCGGGAACGGGATGGGACCGGGATCGGGATCGGGACCGGGACCGGGACCGGGAGGGGACAGTGGGGGAATCGTGGAAGAAGCGGGAGGGGGACTGGGACCGGGACCCTGAAGGGATCGTGAGATAAGGTCGTGGGGAGATCGGGACTGTGAGGCGGATCGGGATCGGGAGGCGATCGCGGGGCGAGCTCCGCAAAGCCCTTTGTCTGAGTGAGCCTTAAACGGTACCGGGGGGCACGGGGGGGTTTGTCGGGGGGGCGGTCGGGTGGCGCCGGGCCCCGTGTGAGTCATTCGCCTGTCTCGCACGCTATTATTAGCACTGTTCCTACTGTTCGTTTTCTTATTCCATTGCTGCTTCTAGTAAATTGTTCTTAGCCCAACCCGTGATCTTTACGTTTCTGTACCTCCAACCCTCCATCCTATCTCAGGAGGAGGTGGGGGGGACGTGAGCGAGCGGTGCGTGGTCTGGGGTGTTTCAGTGGGGACACTAAATTGGGGGATTCCATTCCTAAACCATGACAGACCTGTATTTTAGTATGGTCTGCATGAAGTAGAGTCATCACTAAGGTATTTTTAGTGCCGAACAAGTCCTTTTCTTGTGTTCATAGAATTAATTTAAAAGTCGACCACCTGAGGTCTGGGTGGCAGCTGTCCCCAGGTGGCTGGAGCCAGTGCCTGTCCTAAGTCCTTGCAGCCTTCTCAGGGGGACAGTTGTGCTCTGATGGGGACTGCAGGTGTGCTGCCCGGTATTTATTGCTGGGTTAGAGCAAGATTCGCTATTGGGCAGCCCACTCCGTGGTTTTGGATCTCTCTGAAGTTCCTGAAAGCCCTCCAGGCTGGGATCAAGATGATTTTGTGTCAGGAGCAGCTTTTACAGTCTGCCTCATCATGTCTCTACTTACGTGGCAGTTGAATATATTAAATGTGTGTGTTTCATGACTTCATGAAAATCACATGGCAGGCTGCCCTTCAGTGTGTTCCCTGGCCAGGCAGGGACAGGCCTGGCCTCTCCCAGAACTGCACATTTTCTTTAGCATCTTCTGATGCTTCTCTAGTTATCCCAGTTATTTTGGAAGTTTCTTCTCCTAATCAGTGTCATGGTATTCCTAGAATCATTTAGGTTGGAAAAGACCCTTAAGATCATGGAGTCCAATGTTCAGGTACCACTGTTCATCCAAACTTGCAAATAAGATCTTTACATTCTCAATAAACTTCCTGATGCATGGAGTTACTCAGGAATAGTTGTTCTGCTTCCATGAGTGTTCCTCACACTCAGTCCCCACTTGGGCACAAGCCAGCCTTTACCCGTGCTGTGTAGAAGCACAGGGATGTCTGTGTTTTGAGCTGCTCAGGGGTACAACTCCTGGCCGTGACTCCAGGAGGTGGTTGCCAGCAGGGCCACCTCCTTTTGTGTAACATTTCACATGAACTGTGCCCCGTGGCTTACAAAGTGAGGTAGCAGAGGGCTGCGGAGATGATGACGGCACTGGAGCTCCTCACCTGGGGAAAGGCTGAGGTAGCTGGGCCTGTTCAGCCTGGAGAAGAGACAACTGAGCAGGGATCTCATCCATGTCTGTCAGTATCTGAAGGGAGGTGTCAGAGGATGGGCCAGGCTCTGCTTGGTGGTGCCCAGCAATACGACAAGAGGCAATGGGGAGGAACTGGAACACGGGAATTCCACCTGAATACAAGGAAGAAGTTGTATTTTGCAGTGACCACGCATTGGGACAGACCGCCCACGGAGAGCGTGGAGTCTCCCTCACGGGAGATGTCCAAAAGCCGCGTGGACACATTCCTGAGTGCAGGGCTCTGGGGACCCGCTTGAGCAGGGCGGTGGCACCGGCTGAGCTCCATGGTCCCTTCCAGCCTGAACCATGCTTAGATTCTGTGACGCAGACAACAAAAAAGACTTATATTTTTCCCAGACCCTTTTTTCCCCCGTTACCGCCGGAGAACAGGCGGGCGGGTCCCAGAGCAGGGAGCCCCAGGGAGCGAGCGGCGGAGCGGGCGGGCGAGCGGCGCTCAGTAAATGGCGGGGAGGCGGGCCCGGCCGGGCGGGCGGGCGGAGCGGGGCCGTGAGGGCCGGGCGGGCCCCGGCGGGCGGAGCGGGGCCGTGAGGGTGGAGCGGGGCCGGGCGGGCGGAAGGCGGCGGAGCGAAGATGGCAGAGCCGGAGGCGCAGCTGCTGCGGGCCGTGGGGCTGATCGGTGAGGGCCAGGGGAGCCGGGCCGGGGCGGGGGCCGTGCCGTGGCCCGGGGCTGTACCGGGGCCCGCTGCGCTGAGGCCGCGGGCCCGGGCGGTGCCGGGGGTGCCGGCTTTGCCTGTTGCAGAGCTAAGCCGTGCACAACTCGGCCGAAGTGTCTGAAATTCGCGGCTTCCGAGGTTTGTGTTGCGAAACCAGAAATAGGGAAAATCGTGAATAAGCGGGTCCGGGTGCTTGTTCCTCAATACCGTGCTCATGTTGAATGTGCATTCAAACTTGGTGCTTCTTTGACCTCGTGAAGCAGGTCAAGAATGGAGATTTATTAGTATTTACAAAATAAAAACCGTATCAGAATTCGTGCCTTAAGGCTTAAACAGTAGTGGCAGAACTGGATGTCTAGGGTCAGGGTAAGGTGGAATTTTAATCTGATTCCAGGAAACAAACCTGATTAACCCATCAATTTACTTCCTTGCTGCTGTTTGGCATTCTCACAGTGAGCATCTTTCCACCATAGAAAAAGACACCAACGGAGATGCTTTGTGGGTTTGGTGTTATCCATCCGTAACAGCTGAACTGAGGACTCTCTTGCTGAGAAAGTGCTGCCTTACAGATGAAAACAAACTGCTTCATACGTTTGTATTTGGCCAGTATAAAAGGTCTTGGTTCTACATCACAACGGTAGAAGTTCAAGATTCTCCAGCCTTGAAAAAGGTAGGACTTGGTAGAGTTTTTCAGGAAAATGCAGGGAGGGCTTTTGCAGAGCTTCCTCTGTGGGTTAAGCAGTGTTTTCCCATGGAGGGAAATGTGAGGAAGAGAAGGGATTCAGGGTCTTGTGCGCTCACAGATGCAGCTCTGTCCAGGTGTCCAACCAGTCTACTTCTCATTTGGCACCAAGACATGGAATTGCAGAATGATTGAGATATTCATTACCCAATTTAGGTTCCTCGTGTTAATATGCAAATGCTATTTCATGCTGCTATTTCTAGCTAATTTGCATTTCAAGTTCAGCATTTTTTTCTCTCCACAAAGTTTGTTTCATAGTGTCCAGAATCTTGTTCCGATAGAACTTGATGCTTTTTTTTCCGAAAGGGTCAAGTTATGTAGGTACTTTCTTTTCCACTGCGTTGATTACTGGAAGACAGCAAATATAGTTGTATCTTCTCTCTTTTCCTTGTTATGAAAATTATTAAACTGTCTGTTAAGTCTGTTCAATTTTCGTGTTTCATGCAATGTTGTTAAGTAGAAAGTTAATGTGGTAATTTTGCACGCCCATAGCAGAATGTTGCTTGCCTTTCCTCACTCCAAGTTTACATTTCCTATGAGATAAAATAAAATAAAATTAAGTGTCGCAGTGCTGCCTCCAACAGTTACAGTGGGAGATGCTATTTCAGGAGGACACGTGAGCCTGGTCGTGGTCTGCAGACCTTCAGTCTTGTACTGTCCCAGCCCACAATCATTTGATTGAGGAAGTCAGAGTAGTTCTGTTTGTGGGCCTGCTATCTGTGTATTTTTTTCCAGTCTCCTTCTAAATACGTTGGTGCTGTCTGCCTCCACAGCCCCTCTGGCAGCAAATTCTGGAAGTTTCCTCCCTGCTATGGGGAACAAAAATACCTTTCTGTTTTTTAATAACCTCATGAGATTAGAGGAAAGCAACTCTTGTATTGTAGGTTAAGCAAAAGATAGCCTCTACTGGAGCTGAGTCACATCAGAAATCCGCTATCCAGGCCATTGCTGCACTTAGGAACTTGGAGCCTTGACAGTAGAGTGACCAAGACTGTTCATGTGGGGTCATTAACTGAGCTCTGTGTGTTTCTGTGCCTGTGTCATGTGCAGGTGACCCACTTCTCCATTGTCCTGACAGCCAAAGACTTCAACCCAGAGAAATACGCAGCCTTCACCAGGATCCTCTGTAGGTCTGTATAACAGCTGGCCTGAGGTACTGCTGTGTGCATGCTTAGATCTTGCCAAAGCAAAAGGTTAAAGTCATTGTGCTGTGTTTGTTCAAACAACCTGCTGGAAACTCAGTCCTACAAACGGAATCAGATGATAAAAATCCTTGATTTGAGCTTGTCATGAGTTCATGCAGTAAGTGTTGGCTGAATGTCAGGTGTCCATTGGGTTTTAATGTGTGTCTTCTCCAGGCGCACACCACCACCCTCACACTCATTTTCTCTGAGAATATATGTTTAAAAAGTGTAAATGTTTGGGAAGATGTCAGTGCTGGACTTCAAGGTCACCATGTGTATGGTGAATGACTTGCATCCCTCCACAAGATCTTTGTAGATGCTGCTTGCAGCTCCTCTGAGCTAAGCACAGCACCCAGGGATGTTTTTGCTTTTCCTCTAGGGAAGTGACAGCCCTCTTCCAACCAAAAAACCTCTTTTCATTTCGTTGTCCTGTTTACTCACTTCCCTTCATGTTCCTATTCTAATGCTCTCTCTGCTTGTTATTTTGCTTTTCCTTCAGTTTCCAAATTAGTTTGGTCCCAGTTCTTGATATCAAGAGTATTCCCTAAGATTTTGCAGCTAATTGGATGCAATTGTGAGGTTATTGTGCTCTTGGGACTTACTATATATAATGTAGACTTGGGAATGCCTTGAGGCTTGCCAATTCTGCAGGGTACTGAAAATCTGAGATTTGTTCTTTTTTGGTGATACATGAAATACTCAGATTCACTGTAGATCACGTTACTGCTGACTTATCAATTAATACTTCATTTCAAATCCGGAATGGATTCTTCCAAGCACGATAATAATTGAGTTTCAAATGTGATGTAGCTTTGTGCTACAGCTGACATGGAAAATGTGTAGTTGACAGCTTCAGTGCTATTCCTGAAATACCTTAACCTGTAAAATAGGTTACAGTGTCTTTCTGCTTCCTGGAAGACAGCTGACAATGCATGGGTTCTCTTGGTGTGTGGTTCTTCTGTGTTATTTTGAGTTCTTAATGAGTATCAAGGACATACTTACGTTTTTCTTTCATCATTTGACAAAGAGTACAGAAGAATGGCAAATGATACTAGGATACTAGTCATAGTCTGCATGTAATAACAGGAGTTACTGTGGTAGTTGCTTTTTCATAAAGCAGATACCTTCCAAGTCTGCAAAGAATCCTTTGTCTGGACACCTGTCTACACCTTTGGGGTGTGTTTTTGTCTTAGTCCAGGTTGGTTCATTCATAAAATAGAAAGCTGAAATAAGAATACAGGGTTATTTTATATTCTAAAAGACAAACGTGTTTGTGTGCATCTTGGAAGACTTCTAGTTTAGTATTTAAAACCTCAATCAGGTGTCCAAAATAAAAATTCTTGCCAATAATATTGCTATTTATGATACTGATTTTTAATTTTTTATTTTTCATATATACATTGGTGCACCGATTGCAGTTAAAATACCAGACTCTCTCCTTTTCACACAGAATCTACTTGAAGCATGGAAGTCCAGTTAAAATGATGGAGAGTTACATTGCAGTCCTTACAAAGGGCATCTGCCAAAGTGAAGAAAACGGATCCTTCCTCAGCAAGGACTTTGATGCTCGGAAGGCTTACCTTGCTGGCTCCATCAAAGGTTAATCACTGCCGGAGTTTCTATTCTGATTTCTTTCTTACAGCATAAAATACAATCTTGTTTTCATGTATGCTTCAAGTAAACGGTGCTAACACTGTTTCCTGTGCTGTTATTATTAAGCTTCTTCAAAAACATGATAATATCAGCCTATATATCTTCTATAAAATTATTTCTTCTCTTTTCTAGATATAGTGTCTCAGTTTGGAATGGAAACAGTTATTTTATATACAGCACTGATGTTAAAGAAGAGAATTGTAGTGTACCATCCTAGAATAGAAGCTATCCAGGAATTTACCAGGTACTTCTATCAATTCCTTCCTTCCGACCCACTCACCCCCAGAAGCCCAATAAATTTTGAACCTTCATTGAGAGAAAAGCCCATATTTTCCCATAGGGAAAAAAGAAATCTATCTTAAACCTATTTATTGAAATTCTGCTGAATCCCTCTTAATTCTTTAGCTGTATGTTGCTCAACTCAGAGAAATGTAATGGTGGAATGAGCGATAAACTCTACTTGCACTGATAGTAGAAATCTCTGTGGTTCATACATACATATATACACCCCAAATGAGACCTAGTCATAATTGTTCTTTTTCATGGCATGCAATTTTTACTGTGAAGCTTTAGTTAGTGTAAGTAAAAATCTACCATGTCTCAAGTTGCACTCTAATCTCCCTAGGACTTTGCCTGCTTTAGTGTGGCATCGACAAGACTGGTCAATTCTTCATTCATACGTGCATCTAAATGAGGAGGAACTGGAAGCCTTAAAAGCCTGCACAGGTAGTGATAATTTATTAATCAAAAATTAAAAGAAAATTTAATTTCAGTTTCTGTTGCTTCAAGGTCTTGCACCAGTGCACTTTGGAGGGCAAAAAAAGGTTATTTTGCTATTAATGCTATTGATCAAAGTTAAACATAATTTGCTTTGGAAAGGGCAAATCAACTAAACAACGTTGTGAGAAGATCATTAGTTAATCTGGTGGCTTTGGGTGGATCCACATCAGTCTATCCCTAATCACAGATGCAAAGCAGCCTTGAGACTTTTTTGATGCTTTGATTGGAGGGATTGAAAGTCTTCCTGTTGTACAGAACCAGCTTGCTTTGATAAGATCCATTTTTCCCCAACTTCTACACATCAATAGTAGCAGAATCTTTATTTTGAATTCCTAACTCTGAAGTCCCAGACTTCTATTTGATGTCGGTGAAGTCTGTGGCTCCTAAGCACAGGTAGACTTTACCTGTAGGAGTTTGGTCTGTGTGACACACTGCTGTGTGTGCATAGTGCTTAATGCATAATCCAGGAAGAGGCCCTTGCTTTTTGCAGAGGTTACTGTGACACATCATGTGGCCATTAAGAGGCTTCTTTATATAGAATATGAGCAAGGAGACTACTCATCTTCAACATTTCTACAGCTCACTAAGCATCTTCCATGGAGAAAAACTGCTCCACGTTTGCTCATCTGACATTCTATAAATAAGAAAATCTGCTGGGTTTATTCCTCTGTTCCAGTCTAATACTGACTTCGTGACAAGAGGCTCCACGTTAGAGTTTTTGTAATGAGAAAGTTGCAAATGAGTAATTTTAGTAGGAAGGTAGGAAGAGTTTAAAATTTCAGATTGATAACTTGGTGATATTGATGTAGTGTTAGCAGTTCATCCACGTGCAAGGCAATTTTAGAAGTTGATTTTTAAGCTCCTTGGAAATGAAGCATCTGCTGAACACTTTTTGAATGATAATATCAAGAGAGCAACCTCCTGGGTCCAATGAGTATTGTGTCAAATACTCTTAGAACAGACTGTAGGACTGTGATTTTTTGTTTTATTTATGAAGATCTTAATCTTGCTGTATTCTGTGCTCTAGGTTACATCGCTGGATTTACAGACTCTGAAGTGAGCAGTAGATCAGACCTCTATGATGTGTACGTGAATTTGGCAGACAGTGAGATTACTGTTTCCCCTGTAGTAAAAGGTTGGTCACTGTTTATATTTTGGATTTAGAGGCAGTTTATTCCAGAGTTGACAGTAATTGCTCAGCCTTGCTGTAGGTCAAACAATCTTGATCCTGCTTCCATCCAGGTTTTGAAAAGTCAGTATGTAATTTTCTGTCTTAATTTTATTGCCACCCTGGAAGACTGGTTAGAGTTGGAATTTGGAAAGATGTGCTTTGTCTTCCAACAAATGCACAATTGAGATTTTGTAACATCTGTGTTAGACATGGAAGAGACTTTCAGCTGAATGGAGAGATATCACAAGTCTTTGGAAAAACATGGCACTAAATACTTGAAGACTGGGGACTACTTGAAAGAAAGGCTTCTATGTTGCTTATCATCTTGCTGCTCCTTATCATCTGCTTAGGGCCACTTCAGAGGTACTGGCTGTTGATACAAGGTTATTGCCTTTACCACAGATTTCAAATGGCAGTCATGAAAAGATTCCTCAGTTTGGTGTGTTATTCATATGCATTTCTAGGTATCAAAAAAAGGTGATTTTATGTGTAGTGTTTGGTTTTTTTCTTACACAGAGGCAATGACAATGGGAAAACTTCACAAAGAAATCGGACAACTAATTGTTCAATCTGCAGAAGATCCAGATAAATCAGACAGCCAAGTCATTAAGGTTAATATTTTATTTTTAAATCTAATTAACTTCTATTGCTAAATCTTGGCAGAAGGAGGGAGTAGGAGGAAGTGTGTCACTGAGAATCAGTCTCTTCTACCTTCTGCCTTTTTACAATGAGCATTTTTATTCATCATGCAGGTTTTTAAGGATAACTTACTTAGTTTATATTATCTCTTGGGTAACTACATTGCTGAAGAAAGTTCGGAAATTCTATTGATTGTAAGACCGGTTTCCCAGTTTTATTCCACAAGGCACGGATTTTGCTCAATGCTTTGTCGATAGTATGGGCAATACCTTGAAAAGGTCCTGCTAAATATGGCTTCTTAGCTATAAAACCTGATTTTTATCACGATGGTGTTTTTTCACTTCCTCCCCTATCTAATTTTGGACGTTTCACAACTGAGTGACTTAGTCACAGAGCTCAGTAAGGCAAGGGGAGGAATGGCTGTGCTCCCTTTATCCAGTATGGCACAAGAGCAGGCTGAAGAACTGTTGCAAGTTTGCCTTAAAACAGATTTGGTCTTTATTTTAAATGAGCTATTTTTTAATCATTATTTCCTGTTTTGTTCTGTATTGATTGTTTTTTATAAATGTATGTGAAAACATTATAATATCTAATACTATATTCATGGTTGCTTGTTTTTCTGCTCCTTAAGGACATTTCTCTGAAGACAAAAGAAATCTTGGCTACTTTAGCCTCACTTACTGAAGTTTCTGATGGCAATGAAAAGCCAACCCTTAACGCCGAGGCCCTGAAACAAAAGCGATTTCCACCAGCCACAGAAAACTTCCTTTTTCATTTAGCAGCTGCTGAACAAATGCTCAAAATCTGATTTTGATGCACTCCAGTGTTATGGATCAATTCAGAAAAGCTGTCTCTGCCATCCAGATAGGTATACCTGGTATTTTATATGAAAAACTAAAGGTATGAGTGAATGTCATAGTTACCTGATATAATGCAGAATATTGGAGCTTGACTGGGAACATATGGAGACATATTTGGGAACATTCCTGGTGTTATTATCTCTCCCCAACTCTAACTATGTATCTATGGCTCCTGTATTTCACACCACACAGTGAGTGGATATACAAGTAGCACAGGCCAGTGTGTCCAGGCTGTGGCAGACATCAGTGTAGTGGCTGTTTGTCTTGCACATTCCAGAGGCTGGACAGCTCTGACTTGCCTGCCTGGGGTCTGGAACATGGCTGCAGCACATGTGCTGTGAAACCAGCACAGCTGGGATGTGCTGATCTCTGCGCAGGGGTACCCTGAACATGCAGCTGGTCTGAGTGCTCCTTCTGGGCTTCCAGGGATGTCAGCCTGTCAGATGCTGCTCTTGCTCTGGACTGCCTGATACCTGGAAATCCCAAATAAATGGACAAGTCCTCTCTTTCTACTTGAAATTGTCTAGGTGTGAATAAAGGATGTCTGGGAAAATCTGATGTGGTAGCCTTAGTATGAAAAGGAAGGGATATTTTGAAGCTCAGGTGTGAGTTGAGCACCTCTTCTGGAGTCCTGCCTTAGAGGTTTTCCCCCTTTCACTCGGTCCCATGCCTTTGATGGAGGGATAAGATACACAATTACTGTGCTTGAAGTGGGGCTTCCTAGGGGGGTCATGGACATGTGCTGCCACACAGCTGGAGTCATTTAAAAAGTTGTTGGGGTTCTCAGCTGAGAAGAGACCTGGCCATGCATTCCTGATCCACACAAGAGAAAGTCAGTCATGAGTCAAAGCCTTATGGGCCAGGAATGCTCAAATGGCCAGGTAGCACAGGTAGAGCATCAGCTTCTTGAATGACTGGGGCTGTAACACAGGTACTGTCTGATGGTGCTCTGTGTAAACTAAATCTAGATGGAAACTTTTGAAGTCGTAGTGAAAACTGGGAAAGAGTTTAGACAAAATTAAGATTTGCCTACTTGTTTGGTTGCACAGCCATAACTCAAGAGATTTTTTTTCTTTTTTTTTGCTTTTTTTACTGAATAGCCTGAAACTAACTGCTTTACAATCTTCTGAGAAGAATTTAGAGTCTTTGTAGGGAAATGCTCTGAGCCAAACAATCTGTATTTGTTCAGAAATGTCCACAACAAATCAGTCAATTCTGCAGTAGCACTTTGTTATAAGAAAAAATAACCTTTTTCCTGGCCTTTGTACAGATATGCTGTAGCATGTGGTTTTACATAGAGTTTTTATACTTATGATTAAAACTTTAGTAACCAATATTTATATTGTTAAATAATTGGATGTTTGCTATTCTGAAACTGGTAGAGCTCATCAATAACTATGTGCAAGCAATATTGGTTGGAAAAAGAGTTGTCCTTTTGCTATGTATGATACCTTAAGGAAATCTATTTTAGAATGTGATTAAGGAATGTGGCATCTGTGTATAAAATGGGTGGTTATTATAGTCAGGAAATGAAAGTGCTTCAGAACAATCCCCTATTTTCAAGGGTGTAAAATTCTACTTTAAACACTTAGTCTGAAGTTTAAATTCTGAACACAGTAGCATGTAATTTTTTTTTTAACTTCTGAGAAAAATACTGCAACTGCCTTTGTTTACCTGTAAGTGCTCTACAGCTTTTTTCCCCCCTTTTGCCCATTAATGTTTTTTGTTAATGGTTCTTTAATATTGCTGCTTCTGTTTTGGGACCTATAAAACAGTCGGAATAGAAGAACCGCAAAACTATGCTGAAAATTCTATTCAGGACCTACTTTAAAGTCCACTGAAATGGAATTCTTTCACCAAGGGAAACCTGAATCTGCTTCAGCGAGCTGTCTTAGCACCACAGTGTAACCAAGAAGAAATTCCCATCGTTTCTTATTAACAAACTGCCTTAAGGCATATCTAGAGACAACCACACAAAGCAGAGCAGCTCAATTGCAAACTAAACCTTGAATGCCTGTTTTGATTTCTGTTTTGGAAATGTTCCAGTTGAAAATCTCAGTGTTGTATTAGATCTTCTGATGTTTGTGCAACACAGATGAAATACAATTTTGCATTTAAGGAACTGGACTCATAGCATGCTTATGCCTATTAAAAAATTCCTGAACAGTCTACCCTTTAATTTATGTAAATTTTTTCTTAAATAGTTGTGACCATGGAGTCACAGGCCTTAGCTCTTAGTTTTGCAGTACTGGGATTGAGCTATGGTTTGGTATTTAGGTTGGAAATGTTCAAAAACTTCTGTCATTGCTGATTTTATCATCAGTACTGTACAAGATTTATTGGCCTCCCTCAGCTTCAGTGCGTTCAAAGGATTGTCTTAATGTTCTTGCATTTTCTTAATGACTTTTGACACTGTTTCTTCTCAAAAAGGTTTAAAATAAAACAGAAAAATCTGCAAGGTCAGAACAGGAAAAGATTTCTACTTGTTTCTCGCTTCCCTTTCCCCAGGATGCACACAGACTGTGGGTGCAGTTGCTCTTTTGCAGTCAGATGACATCCTTTGTTCCTCCTAGAAGCAAAGACTGTTTAAAATGGAATTTTATTCGTACCTTTTCATCTTATTGCCTTTCTGTTCTTGGAGAAATACAAAATGGTGAATGGTTCCAGTGCCATAACATCTCCACTACATTTGCAGAAATTGGAAGGTAAAGAGTGAGCAGGGCAGAGGCCTGCAAAGGGGAGCAGAATCAACACTCAGTCCCTGCAGCTGAGATTGTGCTGACTAAATTGGGTTACTTGCTTTACTGCTTTCATACCTGGGGTTTTAGTTCCTGGTATGAGCTGCCCTGTTTCCCCTGCAGGCAAATGTGTGAGGGGGATAATGTTTAATGGAGAGCAGTGTAATGCTTGTAACCTGGAAAAACTTGACGTGGGACATCTGACAGAGTCCATCTTAAATGTCCTGGCTGCTTCTGCTTTTAGCCTCTGACCACTCCTGAAAGGCTGCTGAAGGTTTGTTAATTGAAGCAGCTCCATTTCTAGATAAAAAACAAGCTGTAAAGCTCAGTGTAGGGAGTTCCCAGGCGCCTCATAGTGCCTTACACCCTTCCCTAGGCAGCTGTCTGGCTGGAGTCTGAGTCAGAGCATCTCTGGTCAGGTGAAGTCATTCCTTGGAGCTGCTGCATGATGTGGGACTCAGGAGGAGACTCCAAAGACTGGGCAACAGCTCCTTCCTGAGTGACACTGTGCAGCACGTGGTGTTTGCTGTCTGACTGGGAAGGAGCTGCAGAGCAGGACTCCCTCCCTGCCTTCATCCTTCCTTCCTCCACCCCTGGCATATGGGGAAAAGGGAAAAGCAGCATGGCTGTGTTACAGGCCTGGGGGTAAAGCAGGAACACAGCTCCAGCTGAGAAAGGCTTTGATCTCAGTATTTCTTAACATGGGAGTGGCTGATTTTTTTTTAAGCTACATTAAAGGGGCCTGAAAACCTCATTGGATTTTCCTACATGTCAAGATGACAAGCTGAGTGGGTGAGGCACAGCATCTTGTGCTGTACTAAGACTTCTGTTTTCCTTGAAGCTGAAAGCTTCCATCTGTTGTCATTCACCGCAACTTAAACTGGTTCCACCACTAATGCAGTCACTTAACACAAGGGCTAGCCAAGGCAGGAGACAGACCTGCCTTGGGCTGGTATGTTGTTAATCTATTCCACGTTACAAAGGGAAAGATTTCCCTTTGAGTAGTTGCTGACTCTTCCCAGGCCCCTCAACCATGATGCTTTGCTGCTTGTGCCAGTCTTGTTCCCTGACTTGTACCTCTGGACTACCAGGTGTCTGGTCCTGGCAGTTCTCATCTCAGGGATTAGTTCAAGGCTGAGGATGCCAGGGCCTTTTTAGCAACGTATTTTCCCTGCCCTGATTTGGGAAGCAGCTGAATCAGCCAGGCTGACAATTTAAATGGCAGGCGCCTGCCCTCCTCTTCTGGAAAATTCTGGTTAGGGCAATAGAAGCATTTATGAGAATGGGGGAAAGGGGTATTTAATAATCCTGAGGGAGCTGAGTTTAATATGGCAAATTTCAACACAAGTATTCAGTAAGGAGCTGGTGGAGTTTGAGAAGGGGCAGCTGTAATAACAGACACTATTACCAGACCTATTCCAGAAGCCTTACTCATGGAGTTGTAATGACATCAGTTTGCTTAAAACATCCAAGTGTGGTGCCAGTGAATTTATAGCTTGTCTAGTTACCATGACGATCCAAAGTTCACCAATATATTCTCTTCTATTTGTTGGCTTTGCTCTACTCTTAGGTTTTGGGTTTTTCTCCTTGTTCCCACTGTGGTTCATGTAACTAGCATTTACTTTAGCCGTTCTTAAATTATGTTTAAAAAAGGAGTGGGGAGAGGTGCAGGTCTTCACTGTAGTGCCAGTTCATGATTACTGAGAGTGGAATCAGACCCCTTCTGCATTTGCCTTTGGTATGTGACTGAAATAGGATAATAGAGAAACATGGGTTTAGATAATTTAACTGCACAACGTTATCTGTGCCTCTGCTATTAAAGGTTTGGAAGGAGACAAACACTTGACTCAGAGAGGCAGGCTGAGGCTTAAGCCTATTCCACCTGACCCTGTGGTAGAATCATGGAATGGTTTGGGTTGGAAGTGACCCTAAAGACCATCTAGTTCTAACCTCTTGTCACAAGCAGATGACATTTGGCTCAGCAGACCCTTTGGTCTGACACAATACAATTATCTTGTTGACCCTGATGAGATTTTACCATGTACTGAAGAACATCACCCACAGAGGCTCAGTGAGCCTGCAGAGTTCGGTAGGTGTAAACAATCCTTTACCTTTAAAGATTCACTACAGTCCTCCAGTGGAGGAGTGCAAACTCTGCCAGCTTACAGACAGTATCCATATGGTTGTCCTGGAACAGCCTTACAGCATGTTCCCCTCCAGTTCCAGGTCCTTAATATGTGCTGCTGCTCCTCTCTCCTCTTCCCTTGTCTGACCTTTCCCTCCAGTAACTTGTTAGAGGAAGGCTTAAAAAAGGCAGAACTCAAACAAGAAATTAAACTCAACCCCCAACTTCCTGCTTTTGTTCAGTGCCAAAAGCACAGCAGGAATCTCTTCCTGCAAGAGCCCAGGCCTGCTATTTTTCCTTACTTTGCTCTATGCTGCTCTCTTCTTGCACGATGGATTGGATTGGTAAACCATTGGTTTCCTCACACTGTGAAAAGAAATCTAATCCTTCAGCAACAGGAGAGCAGTGACCTGCATATTGTGCCCCAAGGAAGTTAAATTATGGCAGGCTTTGGAGGCTGCACTTGTGATAATCACTTTCACATAAATAATTTTACATTATTTAGTGCATTTCCGTCCTTGTCACACAGCCTTAGCAGCACTTCACGGGGCTGTAGGAGAGATGGCTCAAAAAAATCACTGAAGATCTTGTCACAATCACAGGGTCTCCTGTAAGCTCTTTCTGCAGCTCTTCCCACACAGCTGAGGGTCCCTGAATAATTTCATAGGATCAGCAAAATGTATCACCCCGCTGATCAACATATCAAAATGATGCCACATATCAAAAGAGCTTTCTTACTCTGGATAAACACTGCCAACCTGCAAAAGTAGGAATTCCTCATTGTCCACCACAAGGTCAGAAAGACCTCCTCATGGCTTCAGTGTAAAAAAACAGGTTCTAAAGCTCGAGGGGCATCAGGCCTCACAACTCCTTCAAGGATTTTTAGAAAGCCAGGAATCAACTGGCAGTTAAGTTTGACACTCATTTCCTGAACACCTTTTAAACAACTAAATTAAACCAATATTCTGTTTCCATCAAGGTTACTTTGTCTAATATCACTTCAGGGGCTGGCTCACTCATGTCTTATCCTCAAAATGAGCGTTTTTAGATCACTGAAGTACACAAAGTGTTCTGAGAAGAACCAGCTGGACTTTACCCAAAGGAGTACTGATCTCAAAGCCTTCACCAGCTGAGTTCCTGGAAAGCAGCGTGTCAGAAGTTGAGCAGCAGAACAAAACTTATGTACTCAACAGTCGTTTAATTAAGAAATCAATCACCCGAGGAAGCAGAGAACACAGGTTGTGACAAAGGCTGTGTTACAGTGCTTTTCTAGTACTTTTCAGCATCAGGCGAGGTGTGTTTATCTGCTCCAGGCTGGGGCTGGCAAAGCCATGTTGCCAAGTTTTGCCTCTTGACAGCCACACCGGAACTGGCACGTTTGCCACCACAGAATCACAATCAGTCACAAATGCCAGTGGTGCATTCAGAATTCACTTGGATCAGAGCACATGTTTATACATAAAAGCCAGGCTCTAAATTCCCCTGTTGTAGAAGAACTCTGTTTCTTCTGTAGATGACAGAATTTCCGGTTCAAGGTCTGCTCGCTTTATCTGCAACGTAGGAAAAAAGGGAATCAGCACCACCACGGCCTGGTAAGTGAATGTTAAGTTCTTGTTACTGCACTGCACTTTGCACAAATTCAAGTACTGCATTCAGTATTTGGGACTTAGAGCTCTTTGTTTATTTGGGATTTGAAGGATTTTTTTGTTGTTTTGGGGCTTTGGTTTTTTGCTCCTCCAACATTTTCTACATGTGCACACATATGGGAAGCAATATTTACTATTTAAGAATAGTGACCTTATCTCCATTCACTATAGAATCACAGAATCATTTAGGTGTGAAAAGACCTTTAAGATCACCAAATCCAGCTGTAAATATATTTGGGTGACACCCAGGAGAACTTCTGGTGCGGGCTGAGCGAGCCATTGAGAAGGAAAGGGAACAAACCAGCTCTATTCTCAGTACATAATTCCTCAAAAGTCCCCTCATTTATGTTCAGTTTGCTTTGTTGTCATAAGAGATCAAGAGATCAAAAAAAACCACCAAAATTAAAATGCCAGAAAGTTTAGGCAAATAAAAGAAACCACTGAAAATTGCAAGAGCCCAGTCTGTGATTTGCTAAGAATATTCACAGAGTGCAGATAAGGGAGAGGAAACAAATGCAGAAAGGCTCCTCTCTCATCTGGCCTTCTCCAAAGCCCAAGGTTCAGGGGCTACATCCTCCATTTAAAACCTGCCAGGAAGGCATTCTTTCCCAGGGAACAGATTACACTTCCCAGTTCAGCAAGGCAGGGTGAAGAGATGTCCCATGTGAGCAGGTTTATCTCTCCAGTGAGCCCCTGCTGACTTTGCATGAAAGAAGAAATTCTCATCTACATCTTTCTTTTCCCCTGCAGGACTGACCACAGTGCTGAAAGAGCACTTAAAGATAGTTCTCCTGACCTTGCTTGCTTCAGACTGTTGTGAATGTCTGATAAATCTACATTGAAAAGTGTAAATATAAATAACACACAATGCAACTCAGACCTCGAAAGTCCCGTGAGCCTCTGCCTGGTACATGGGCCTTCACAAGCAGCCTCTCTGCTGCCCCATTTGAGATGCACCACATTAATCCTGTTGGTTTTTTTATATGTGGCCTTCAGACTGCTGGCCACAGTTCTGAAAGGCCGATTTAATGTCACAACAATCCTAGATCAATTCCTGTGAAAGGACTTACCTCCCCACACTGCGGGAACATACTAAAAGAGACTGGCAGCATCCCTGCTAGGACTGACATAACCATAAACATTCTCACTGGACCCAAAGCACGAGGATTTTTAACAAATCTTGCTCTGTCCAAGACATTGAAAAAAGTATGTCAGTATTTTGAAAAATAACCTGACAGTGACACAAAGAGCATTAGCTACTATTTTACTGGTTGAAATGACACTGAAATTAGTAATAACCTAGGCTTATGGCTCCTAAAGATGTTTCCTTACTCGATTTCCTATGTTCTTACTCTTAACTCCCTGTGCTTTCCTTTTGTTTTGTGCTTGCCTGCAGCATTTTCCAAGCCCAGACAGTCAAGACTAAGAAAACAACCAGCAAGATCAAAGTGACAAAAGGAGAGAAAGTACATTAGTGCTTTACAGTGTCTCAGTTCTTTGATTAAGATTTTTCTTGCGTTACCCTCTTTCCTTACACATTTAGTTCCTGTGGGCAGTCCTATTTTGCCTTGTGCAAAAATTTATTACTTGACATATATATTTAAAATTTTATTTTACATCTGCATTTGTCTTCTGGTAACAGGAGTCCCTTAAGCTGATAGGGAATCAATTTAGGCAATACCAAATTAACTGACAGAGATGATCCCTACCTGTACTATTTACACGACAAAGATCATGACCAAAAGCTCAGGACGGGCTAAGAATCCTCTCATAAAGCATACAATGTATTCTTCTCATGATACAGGGGTTTAAAATGTTGCAAAAGCAAGAACATGGTTTACAATACATCATCCCTTCTACCAAGGCAAGCAATACTACAAACCAACCAATGGCAAATGGTAACAGCCAGACTGCAAACCAGAGCAGCACTGACCAGGCACCCCCAGCCCTTTGCAGTGCCTCTCACCTCTGCACGCAGTACATGAGCACTTCTGGCAGGAAGAACGTTGTCCCAAACAAGACTGCTCTGGACAAAGCCGTTTCCATAACAGCCTTCAGGGAGAGAGCAAACAAGTGTTGTCAAAGCAGTGCTCTGGGCAGCTTCAAACACTGCCTGCTTCCCTGAGTGCTTTTTTGTCTAGCACTCTGCAGTTTAAAGCACCAGGTTAATGAGGGATAAAAACATCTAATAGAGGAATTCTTTCTTAAATGGAAACTAAGAGACAAATACTCTGTTTATGACTGAGAAATTCCTTAAAAGGGATGTGAAACTACTGATGAGTTTTCCTGCCATGATAATAATTTTGCTGAGACTTGCTTTTTTGAAGTTGTGCTGAACTTCATACAATTGGTTATACCTTCTGGGCATCCTAACTAGCCTGTGTTAAATCTGAAGTTCTCTCTCCAGCTGTCCCCAAATCCTTAGGCTCATCCAGTTGTTTCTACAATACAGGGCTTTTCTGTGAGGTGTCCCATCAGAAGATCCAAGAGTCTTATCTCCTTCTGGAAATGACATGGGAAAGCAGAAATGCCTGTACCAGTGTCTCTGGTACTCAGTACATTGGTCTGGGGAGGCAGCCAACCCTTGAAGACACAAGGGTTGTGCAACTTGGTTCCAGAAACCTAATCCAAGCCTGCCCGAAGATTCAGCACCTGATGTGGGATTCCTTATTCCGTATATCCAACCCTATCTACCCTCAGGATCACATTCTGCTCTTAGCAGGGAATGAAAGTCAAGTCAAAGAGTTCTCCACCCCCTCACCTACCTTCTCACCAGCCTTCTTAGACACTCCTACAACCTTGCCATTCCTGTCCATCACTTCTATCCCATTATCAAATTCTGGGCTTCTCACCATCGCCACAGTAAATGCACTCGTGAAACCTGCAGGGTTAAAGGGGATTTTGCTTTAGTTGATCCAAAAAGACTGTCTCAATAGTAACATTCATCATGATGTGCATTTTACATTTCCAGTTCAACAGTTCACAACTGAATAACCTGACAGCTTCAAAAGAGACTGCCCCATAAACATCTACTTGGGATGTGAATCTTTGTTTCAGAAGCTTGATTGAGACTGTAAGGCTTCAGTCCTAAAAGGTGCTTTGTCATTACAGTTTCAGAGCTATAAAATCATTTCCATCCAGCTCAAACCATGAGTACTTTGTTCTTAAGAGAAAGTAAAGGGATTTTTGTTGTGGTTAGGTTTTGTCCTGCTCAGCACAAAATCCAGCATGGAAGACAAGACCCTGAAGGGAACAGGGTTTCAGTAAAGGCTGCATCCCTGCATTGAAAGGAAGGACATAGACTGGCAAACTGACCGTGCTTGAAGATTTCTCTTTTTATTAGTTTTTGTTAGGGCTGTTCAATAAAGACATCAGTGTACCAGATGACACTTTGCAAATGCTGGACTAGGATTAGTCAATTACCCTCAGGCTTCTCTCTACATTTGAGAAAATGGAAGCACATTTAACACCTGCTTCAAAGGAAACAAGTCAGAAACCTCTAATGTAAGTCCTCAGAAAGATCTGAGTACGCATCTCACATAACTTGAAACAAAGGAGATGATGACGTGTTTTAATTTTATCAATTTTCCCCTAAGGAAGGCAAAAAATTTCTATAATGGCAATAGAAACACAATTAATGACATTAAATAGTTAAACTTGTCCTGGTGCAACTTCACCATGGCAGTAGAGCTGTTGCAGTAATGAACTGAGTCCCACTTTCCTTGCAAGATTAATAATATCCTGCTGGAACAAGTCTCACTTTCTGCACTCCCAGAGCGATGTCGCACCCTGGTGTCACGGATGTGCCACACCAGGTCATGTCAGTGCCACTGCTACTGCCCTCCTGATGTGTCCTGGTGCTTTCAGGTATGTGTACAAAGGTCACAAGAGAGTTCTGCAGCTCTGAGACTAAAACCAGCAAGAATCCAATGAGGTCAGGGACACTGCACAGTGAGAGTTGTCTCCCACAGAAAGGAGGGGGCCAGCAAAGGCAGCCAGAGAAGAAACAGTGAGACCACACCTGTGCAAGAGCAAGAAAACTCTACAGTCAGGCAGGCAAATGGCCCTCAGACCAGCTGCACGATGCACAGTTTGTTTCTACTCACCAAACAGAGGAGCAGGTAGCAGTTTTCTGACAACAAGTTGCATTAATGAGCTCTTCAACATGTAACGATTCATGAAGATAAGAGGGAGAGTCTAAGGCATGGAGAGGAAACAGGCACCTTTCATTGAAAAATTGTGCAGCATTTCAGTGTAACAGGTTAGGAAAATAAATCTGTGACTTAGCACATAGTTACCATCTATGAAAATAAACAAACGCCTTGGTTTAACATTCCAACAAAATATATGCCTTCTCTAGTTAATGAAGGTGCTTGTAATCATTCTTTTAGATAAGAATAGAAAGCATTATGATAAAAAAAGCATTCAACATTATTACGTAGAGGACAGCAGCAGTGTGAATACAAAGACAGAAAAAAGAAAAGAATTACCTCTTGACTAATAGTCCTTGGACATTCATGCAATTGCATTGTGTCACACACTACTCTCTCCCCCAAACAGGATGTCTGGTTTACTTCTGTATTTTTCTGATTCTCTGCAGTTTCAGCCCAATTCTACATTCCCTTAATACACTTGCAGGATGTTTCATTTAGCAATAAATGGCCAGGACACCAGCTGGCCCTCAGAGTCTCCCCTGGAGGACAAAGGGAAGCACTCCCACGGTGACCCACGGGCATGGCTGCCTCCCCAGACCTCTGTAAGCCCTGAGCAATCCTGGCTAGCTGTTTTGCCCAACGGGTAGAGGTGAAAATCCCTCTAACAGAAGCAGGGACAATCACATTTTTCTGCCAGAAGCTTATGAAAATCACTGCTTCATGTGGAGGGTGAGGAGAGGCATTACAGAGCCATCTACACTTGTGATGAGCCTCATGAGGATACCTGAGCTCATCCTGATGCAGCAAACTCCAGAAACCACAAATTCCTATTCCAGCAGAGGACACAGTGTCAGCTCCTTCCTGGAAGGCTAATTTCCCTGCATCTAGTGCAGTATTTTCATGGCTATGCTGTTCCTGGGATTTGAGCAAACACTGTCCAGTACTGATGCCTGCAGATTTCACCACTTGTTTAGAGTTAGATGTCTTCCACGGCACCACATCAAAAATCAACTACAACACCCCAGTGGCTCACTCTGTGTTTGTAAACACTGGCCAGTTCTTCTCACTACCTGTTTTCTAAGCTTGCAAAATAATAAAGAAAATGACACAAGAGGCAGCATCAGAGGAAGCCAAGCAAGATAATGGCTGACACAGGATCAGGAAGAATTCTTATTCTGAACACTTCTGTGGCAAGACATCAGAGTGGAGCACCAGAGCACAATCCTGAAGGGCATCTGGCACTGTGGTTACCTCAGTGCCTACTCCTTCTCAGGAGAGCTTGTCAGGAAGGCAATCATTGAGCAAATACTTACACCAACACAGGCTGAATAGGAAATGGCTCCCAAGCCAAGAAAGATCTGCTTTTGTTGAAGTGAGTATTCCTAAGGAGGACAGAAAAAACACACTGCATAGAAGACATAGTTTACATGTAGAACACTTGTAAATCAAGTTCAAAATGGTATTGTACAATTCAGATGATTACAAAAACAAAAATCAACACATACTTCAGCCTTTGGGGTGCCATTTCCATTTACCAGGGTGAACGCTGTGGTGTATGCGTGAAACACAAACTGCAGAAACAAGAGATTGTAAGAAAACATTAATTCAGGATCGAGACTAGAAGACCTGTGAAAGTAGAAAGAAAGAAGCAATTACCTGCCAAAAAAAAGAATTCTTTGCCTGGCGCTGAACAGATGCAGCGATGACCTAAGAGGAAAAACGCACAAGGAAATGAGGTTTGATGAGTGTAGAAGTTTTTGGTGCAGGAGCACCAGGAGAACTACCACTGGCAGCAGTGTCAAAGGCTCCAGTCAGTGCCCAAAGCTGCCAGCCTTGGTTCTAGGCTACAACATTCTCTTGTTACAGATGTGACATGCTCATTTTTCTATTCAATAGAAAGCACGCAGACATATATAAAACACAGACACGTGGTGGTAAAACACGTGCAAGAATATTGCAGCAAGATGCTTTCTTACCCAAAAGAAAAATGCATTTGTGCCGTGAAGCTTAAGTAGATGCAAATAAAATAACTAAGTTAACAAAAGTCTAATTAAAGAAATGATTGAGAAAGGGTCAGATTGGTTTTGCTGGGGATAAGAAAACTAGATCTAACTGATCTAAGATCAAGGATTTTAGGAGTTAATTCCTGGCTCCTTCTCAAATTCAGACAGTGAATAAGAACTTCAGCTTTAATAAACAGCTTTTCTTGAGGCCTGATCTCCCAAGCTCAAGGTGTGGAACACTTTCAAAAAACAGTCAGTCAAGATAAGAATACAAAATATCAAATAAGACGAAGGCTGAGAATCTCCAAAGCCTCAGAGAAGGATCAGTAATTCATTTAATATTAGTGGATCAACCATATTTATTATGAATGCCAGCAATGACTCCAACCACATCTATGAGAGAGCATTAAGCTGTAAATATCAAGAAGTATTTCTATTAATTCTATTAGTGCTCTTAATGAATTGAGCAGCCATCAAGACTTTCATTATAGTTTCTAGCAGTGGCATGTAAGTTCATGCTGTAATGTCTGTATGGAATGACATATCTCAGGATGTACACTCATAAGTCAAACCCAAAGAATCTAAATGAATAAACATGCACATAATTACAGCTACAAATTTTATGAAACTAAATGGTGCAATTTTTGAGCACAGTAACGAGAGTTTCTTTTTATATCTTTGGTAATTTATTGACAACACCATTTCCTACTTGCAAATGCACCAATTATCTACATAAGAAAAAACTGATATTCTGGGTCTGAAACACAGAACACAAGGTTCTAACTCCTTCCCACTGCAGTTCCAGATTTTTGAGGTTGAACAGACCAAACCCAGGCCCTGCTCTCAATGCTGAGTGAGTTCACCTTGCACCGGAAAGTTGTCCTTCACACATGAACAATCTCTTGGAATGCTGCTGGAGAAGGGCAGCTAACAGCTTTGGACTTCCAGGGAGGTTCTTTAAGGGCTCGATTTCCAGGTTACTCAGCACTTCCCATAAAACAGATATCTTTCAAACAGCTTGTGCTGAAGCTACAATAAAGCCCCAAAACTTCTATTCCCTCCCTCCAACCCTTGGCCATGGAAAATGTAAGCCTTGCTGGATGCACACTGGCATCTGTCATGATTACTCACCAAGGGAAGAGTTATGGGCACGAAAGCTATAAAGAAAGAAAACTTTGTTTCAGTGAAAATAACATCTGTGAGTGCAGATGGATGGTCTCGAGCAGAAAATTCCCCTAACTTCCCCCCCTAGTTCCATCTCCAAGTAAAACACTGCCCACAAACCCCAGCATCACCATAAACTTCAACCCTAAGCTTTGTCTCTCACTCTTCACTCAAGAAGCCACCATCCCTGCTCGGAGTTCACAGCCAAAAGGAGCCCTCGTGAACTCCATTCACCAGGGCTGCTTGGAAACCAAATAACCGAACACAAGTTCAGTTCTGTTCAAAAACTGAGGTAGTAACAAAAGCTACCACAGTTGTGAGTGGTCACAGGAGATAATGAGTAAATAGCCTCAGTATGGTTGTATCTGATGAACAACCTGTGCTGCCTTGGCTCCCTAAACAACACCCCAAGCACACTTTATCTGTCACCAGAAAGTAAATTCATCCAGCAGCCACAGCCATCAAGGGAAAAACTTAAATTATAGTAGACAGTTAAATGTGGAGGGATTTGGGAACTCGTTCTGCAGCGACAAGAAACAGAGACTCATCAGAGTGTTTCCATCTAGATGAGCAGATTATCCTTAGGAAAAATTCCTCAACAGGACCATAGGAATAAATGAATAAATCTTCAGCACATATAACAACGCAACTAACAGAAGAGTCTACCTGCTTTTCTATATAGAGAAGAGTGTCACTGTGGTATCACAGCAGCTATTTCCCAAGAGCTATTCCCCCTTGATGCTTCAGTCACATACACAAAATTTCACTTAAGGGAACCTACCTGGAGGTCTGAACAAAACAGGAATTATCTTGTCTGTATCAGGATGTACACTGGACTTAAATAAAAAGAAAAAAAAAGCAAATTAGAACATCTTTGCCATACTTGAATAAGGAAAAAAAAAATTCTAAATATTTTGTAAACTTACCAGGCTTAGCACAAAGGCTTGTTTGGTCTACAACAGTTGGAAAATTAGGTTAGTAATTAAATTTCAGAAGAGACTGGGAAAAATATTCCTTTTAAATTTATTGTATGTCTTTTTCTAATAACTTTCCTTTATACAAAGTATATATACTTATATACACCTTTAATTATATTTTCCTGTAAAATTTCTCTCCACATACTCCCTGTTGAATATAAAGCACTCACATCCCATGGGCTGTGTAACAGCACCAAAGCACACACTAGGGCAGAACAGAAGTTTAATCTAAAACAGTTAAAACTAGTAGGTATTCTAAAACATAAAACAACAATTAAATATGGCTAAACACTTATGTTAAGATTTTAAATGCAGTCCAAAATACCTGATTATTCTGTATGGGCTCACTTAGGGTCTTCTCATCGATTTGTATTAATGACCTGGTTCTTTTTATTTCATTCTGTATTTGAGAAAAAAAAACCCAAAACAAACAAAAAACCCCTCAGATTTCAATATTCTGAGTGCAAGATATAAAACACTCTAAAAACACACCTAGGAGCTAACGATGCACCTGCTCCTCACCTGAGCAGTGAAAGCAAGGACACACCTAGACACAAACAGCTGTCAATCATAGAAACTTTTAAATTATTGGGATAATTCAACTGCTGGCACAGCAGCCATGGGCTGAGCAGGGCTGCTGAAATGGTTGTGCCTAGAAATGTCCCTCGGTTAATGTAATCCCATATAGAAGTGCATACACGTGTATTTCTGTTTATCGTAGAATTGTGGAATGCTTCGGGTTGGGAGGGACCCTAAGCTCATCCAGTGCCACCCCAGCCCTGGGCAGGGACACCTTCCACTGTCCCAGGTTGCTCCAAGCCCCATCCAGCCTGGCCTTGGGCACTGCCAGGGATCCGGGGGCAGCCACAGCTGCTCTGGGCACCCTGTGCCAGGGCCTCCCACCCTCACAGGGAGGAATTTCACCCTAATATCCAATCTAATACCGTCCTCCGCCAGTTTAAAGCCATTCCCTCTTGTCCTATCACTCCGTGCCCTTGTCCAGCTGTCTTGCAGTCCCTTTAGGCACCGGCACATTACATTCACTGCCACATTTCTCACGTATTTCATTTTCCTCAGCAGCCTCGCAGTGACCCCATTTCACAGCCCGGCAAAGCCGCAGTCCCTGAGGCCGCTCGCTCATCTCGACCCTCCCCGCGCGGTACTCACGGAGGACTTCAGGAGCAGCAGCGGATCCAACGCGTCCGCCCAGAGGAGAAGCCTCTGCAAGAAAGACTGAGGGAGACACGTTCAGTAGAGACGAGGCGTTACTGCGGACCTGCCCTAAGCACGATCCGCTCCCACACCCCCGCCCGTCCGTCCCGCACTCCCGACCTGCCCCTCCGCCCTCCAGAACCGCAGGTTGGCGTCCATGGAGCCGCGGCACCGGAAGGCGCCGGCGGGCCCGGTCCGGCTGCCACACGCTCCGCCCGGGCGCGGAGCCGCCGCGCCGGGGCCCGCGCTGCCGGCAGCGCATCACGGTGAGGAGAGGCTCCATGGCCTTTTCCCTTTCCAGCGGCTTCCCCCGGGAGGCACAGCCGAGGAGGCTGCGGAGAAAGCCCCGCGTCCTCCGCGGGACGGCCGAGGGAGGAGAAGGCCAGGCCAGGTGAAGGTCAAGGTGTCGCGGCCCCGCAGGCACAAACCGGCCACTCGAGGTGTGGCAAATTTCAGGTTTATTGGAGAAATTCTATGGTTACATTTCACAAAACAACCAAACAGAGGGACCGAAAAGATTTGCAAGTACTGGAACCTGGAGCGTCAGTAGGCACGGCCCCACATCAGTCTCATTTTTTTATAATTTGTTACATCGGAGCATTGCTCCCCATTATAGAGCTAACTTAGGACACAACCACCACGTCGCCAAGGCGGTTCCCTTGTGCTTCTCTGCTCAAAGGGCCAGAAGATGAAAACCAGAAGATGAAAACCAGAACCCCTCTGAGTGTTGTATTGATCCGTGCAGCCCTCCAGCACGGACTCTGGGCCCACGGGCTGCTCACAAAGGTGCAGGACAGAGCTTCCGAGGCAATGCAACACGCCCAGCTTCGTCAGAGCAGAGAAACAGGACGCTTAGGGGGAAAGTGGAAGAACAGCAAAGCACCACACCAGCTGCTAGTCCATGTTAAGAGTATTTTATTATAGCTAGAGAGATGCTACATCAGTTTCAAGCAGTACAAGAGTCAAGCAAATTCAAGTGACAGAAAACTTGCCATTAAGCTCCAGTAAGCGCACTATGGGGGTTCAAGTTTTACCAGCTCCCAGACAGCATTAAAGTTCATGCTTGTTAGTGCTCCTGAGTAGCTGCACTTTTTTTTTAATGGCACATATTTACATTCATTTCATGTTTTAGTGCATTTGCACACAAAACCAATGATTTTTAAATTCTTTTTACTTGTTACATTCATCTCTTCCTCTGCAATATTCATTAAAAACAAACCACATATTCTATCCTTGTATTGTTTCAAACTTTTAACAGATTTTAATGTTGTGTGAGAAAAGGAAATGCAGGACATTTTCTGGTCCAAAACTAGTTCAGGAAAGAGGGAAAAGCCAGTGGAAGGCAACTTAACTTGTGTACTCATCACATTCAGGAAGATGATTAATGGTCACAGAAATCCATGAAACTGAAGCTGCAGAATATAGGGGGAAAGCCTTAGTTTTACCCTTTTTAAAGCAAGACAAGGGAGTCGGTAAATATTTTAGCATTTAATTTCTTCTCAAACATGAGAAAACAAGAGCTTTTATTTTTATTATAAATTTTTACAATCACGGCTGTTTTCCTAATGTCTTCAGTGTATGGTAACTACGAGTTTTGTCCACATATTTGAGTGTTTATTTATGCACTTTTTCAAAATATTCTTTGGAACCCTCTGGGCTTGGTTTGATCTGTCAAGAAAATAAAGTTTAGTTATTACTTGGTACAGGTAAGATAAAAAAATTACAGATTTGACACTTTATCCAAGAAAATCCATGCATACTTTTTATATAAAACCAGTAATCTATTTCTGTTTCTGCACTTGGTTGAAAGACAAAAGTCTAGATCACGTACAACTCCTACTTGAAAATTTCAAGCATATAACACATTTTTCCTGTTAAATTACAATGCATTAAATAAGTAAAAAAATCTGAACTCAGTTAATGGAGAGTACATGTCAAATTTGGAGTTTTAAACACAATTTGCATCTCCTAAAAGCAAACCAGTGAAACGTTCTTCATGGAAATCCAATATTTAGTATCAGACAAACAGACTAAATTGGCCCAGCCAATAAAAGCTTTGTGTTTAGACAACAGGCAGAGATTCAGTCACGCACCTCACATTCGAGTGGATCCCAGCCCTTCAGACATGCACAAATAGACTAATGTCTACATTTAGGAGGTTCATATTTAGTATTCAGCAGGCACTCACCGTTGGGGAGTCTGGAGTCCAGTTAGCCGGGCACACCTCTCCGTGTGTCTCCACGAACTGGAAGGCCTTCACCAGGCGCAGCGTCTCCTCCACGCTGCGCCCCACGGGCAGGTCGTTGATGCTCAGGTGCTTGATGATCCCGTTTGGATCAATGATGAACAGACCTCTGGAATGGAGCAGGAATTTAGGGGAAGGCAAAATCACATTTCAAGGCCAAAGAAACTGGATGCACAATTTCAGCAAGGTAGTTACTCGTAGATGCACTTATCAGTTAGGAGCAGAACTACAGCATTTGGTATCTTGTTTGTTAGCAAAGTGGTCAACTGCTATGGTACTGGGAAATTACAAAGTATGCATAGAGACTATTCAATTGAGGCACAGAGAGCAAAGGGAGAACTCAAAGTTCCACCTGTACTTCAAAACTGAGAGCTGGCATCCTGCCCATGTCTTTTTGATCAAATCTGTAGGTACTGAGTGAAGAGCTGCTTGTGCATTATGCTACTAACTTAAATCCTGTTGCATACAAATATTTGTGAAAACCAAAGTCACAATCTTACCATACTAATTAACTTAATCTGTCAGTAAACAAATGTCAAAAGCTCCTGACCCAAAGAGATCAAGAACTGAAGGTCTCCAGAACACTCCTACCCAATCCACTGCTTCTCAGGGACTACTATGGAAAAAAATATCAGAAATCGCCCTTCTAAGCTGGTCTTTTTCCTTAGTGACATGGAGCTCTCCCCCTCTCTCAGAGCAGAAGGGCTGCTTTTCTCTCACACACTGTCACAGAGGCCTGGAGCCATTCCCAGCCATAATGGCCAGGTGTCCTTTTCCTAGGGTGGGATCCAGCCATCCTGCAGCAGAAGTGACATCTCACAGTTCTCACTCAACGCCATTTCATCGCAGGAGGGGACAGTGTGGCTTGTGTTGGTTGGACTGGGTTGTGCCACAGCAGAGCTACCAGCAGTCGAGCCTTACCTCAGTGCTATGCCAGGTCCTTCCAGCAGCACCCCATAATCACGGGAGATCTGTTTTGTGAGGTCCGACAGAATTGGAATATTCATTTTGCCCAAACCGCCGCTCTAGAGAACAGAGTAAGGTTCCACTTGGTTACAAAATGCATCATAGGATCCTCCTTCCTGAGCTGCTGGATTCCATGCTCTTGGGGGTACAGTAACAAAAAACCACAACCCTGGCATCTGCTCCGTGAAAGGAACCAAATGTGTGTGGTGTTGCTTGCGTTTGCTTTGTTTGTTTGTTTGTTTGTTCTAAAGTAGTCAGGAACATTTTGTTTCTTTGGAAAGTGAAAACTTCTTTTGCACTGAGCATTTTAGAATTGCTTATTTTGGTGGTAAAAGGCTACCAATGGCAACAGCCATAAATTTCCAGAAAAACTTCCTTTGTACGCTATTCAGGAGCTTTGAATAGAAAAATTTCTACTGCATATTTAAGTGATGAACATGACACAATACTGCATATTTTAGGATGAGCATGATGGGGAGGGAAGGGAAACAAACCTGTGAACAAAGAAACTTTGGAGCACATGTCTGATGAGGAACAACTGAAGGAGCTGAGGGCATTTGGCCCAGAGAAAAGGAGGCTCAGGGGTGGCCTTATCACTCTCTACAACTGCCTAAAAGTGGGTGTAGCCAGGTAGGGGTAAGCCTTTTCTCCCAGGTAACAAGGGATACGACAAGAGGAAATGGCCTCAAATTGCACCAGGGGAGGTTTACATCAGATAGCAGGAAAAAAATATTCACAGAAAGGATTGTCAGACATCGGAACAGGCTTCCCAGGGCATGGGAAAAAAACATGTGGATGTGGCACTTGAGGACACGGTTAGTGGTGAACATGGTGGTGGTGATGAGTTGGACTTTATGGTCCTAGAGGTCTTTTCCAACCTTAAAAGTTCTATGACCTCAAAAACAATGCTTCTACCAGCACACTCAGCATGTCAGAGTTCTGCTGCTCTATTCAGTGCATGTTTTTTTGGTTTTGCCTCCCACAAATCAATTTAAATATTATTTGAAGAGTCAAACAAGATTTCTTTCAGTTTTGCCACATACTGAGACTGCAAGAGAGATAAGCTCTCTAACCTTGAAACAAGGCTGGAGTTTGTTAGCTTTGCTATTCCTGGCATCATCAGTGAATCACAGTGTAATCTCAGCCACTCAGACCCTGATCCTGCAAACACTTGTCTGCAACAGAGTTCCCTACACAGAGCTTTGAGCACAGATGTCAGAGAAACCAAGGCTTCAGCTTCTCTGGGTGTCAGTTTCCTGCCTGTGCCACCACGGAATTCTTTCCACCCTGTGCAGGGTGTTTTGAGTTGGACTTGATGATCCTTGTGGGTCCCTTCCAACTCAGAATAGTCTGTGCATCTGTAAAATATTATGTGCACGACTGACATACCCTGAACACCTTTTGGATAAAGCTGTGAAGTCAGGCCACAGTCACATTGCTGAGCTTTGAACAAAGCACGCAGAAAAAAAAAACACTCTTGACAGGCTCAGCCAAGGTGTATTAAATCCAGCAAACTCTCCTCCCTCCCCTGCATGTCCCAGTGGTGCCAGAAGGCACCCAGCCTGCAGCACTACTGCACACTGCTGTCCACACAGGCCAGGACTGATGGCACAGGCGCTTCTGCACCTTCCTGGGACACTTGTGGGTCTCTGAAACTACCTAAACTAGAGAGATGCTTTATGTCATCAAAAGCACGTATTTTTATATACATCTAAAAGAGGCCCCTCTCCAGTAAAAGCTGTCTTTATCCCTTTCTTTCCCTAAAGAAAGCCAAAAACCTCCATTTGTGCTGCAAGAGTGGAACCCCTTCAGCAAGTGAGAGTTAATGATACAAGTGCTCCAATAAACTGGTGGTGTCTCTGCTTCCATCCTGAAGCCACCACTGTTGGGTATTTGTCAACAGCAATGACTGCACAGCTGCTGCTCCTTTTCTGTGATAGTTTTTGTGCATTATCAGCTGTCACGGGCACTTTGGGACAGTGACATGCAAACTGAGCACTCGTCTTTTGAGATAAATGTATGAGGATACAATGTAATCAACAACACTATCATCACAGCAAAACAAGTTAAAAAACCCAAACTGAATAATTAAGAAAAAGAGAAAGAAAACAAAAGACAGAGGTCAGAATTTTGTCATCAAATGTAGAAGTTGATCATATACCACTTCAGGAAATCTATTAAAAAACAGCATTGGCACAATTATTTATTCAACTCCTCTTCTCTGGAGCTCTTGTGAAAAGAAACCAAACAACTACAGAGAAAGCCCCCCAAAAAATACTCGATTCATACCTTTCGTGGTGTATTTATCCAGGCCAGATGAGTAAAATGAGAGTCCACCGAAACTGCCACCACTTCACAGTTCACGTCACGAAATTCTTTTGCTTTGTTACTGAAAGCCACAATTTCCGTGGGGCAGACAAAGGTGCTGGTGGGAAGAGAGATCAGGCTGTAATAATTCTGCCATCTTCTCTAGAGAAGACTCTCATGTCTGTTTCTAGGCACTAATGCAGAAGAGCATTTTCTTTAGTGATAATTTTAGCCATTTCCTGCTCAAGATTAGTTTCAGTGTCAAACCAACAGTCATAGCCACTCAGCTGGCACACCAGTTACCATCTGCCAATTCTAGGCGGATTCTTTACAAACATGGAGAAACTGTCCTTGCTAGAGACTCTCCAGACAGAGTTTTTGGAAACTATAGCAGAAAGGACTGCAGGTTAAACCCTTCTCCATGTGCCCATATGCACCAGGATGCTCTTGGCAATTCAAGTCTTCTGGACAGACTGACCCCCATCCTGTCATGTTTTGCCTTGAAGCTGGGTAGCTGCAGTTCTGCTGGCCCTGCTGCTTCAAGGACAGAGTCTCCAAGGCAGCCCCAAACTGCAAAGCAATACCCTCGCCCCTGGGATCTGACTCTAACAGGAACAACAGCCAGCTCCTGACGCAGCCCCTGCAGCTAGAAGATGCTCTCCAGCCACCCTATCCACTGCTTTAACACACAATGGCCCATCTTATCACTCACGCTCTAGAAACAGGCACATCTGCCTTGCAAGACCGGCCCAAATCGGGCAAAACCAGGAACGACCTGCAGCGCTTGTGATGACCTTCAGCAGGGCAGGAGGCCCGCCGGGAAGGGGAGAAACCCACACTCACAAGTCCAGGGGGTAGAAGAAGAGAACCAGGTATTTCCCCTTGAAATCATCCAGGCTCAGCTCCTTGAACTCTCCGTTAACCACGGCCGTTCCCTTGAAGGACGGGGCATGCTGGGTCACCGCCGCCGCGAACCGCGAGGCGCCTGCGGAGGGGAAAAAGCAGAGCTGCGGGCCGGGCCCGGGGGCGCTCCCGGGACGCGTCCCCCGCCCGCTCGCCCACCCTCCCGCACTTACCGAGGCTGAAGGCACGGCGGGCGCAGAGCGGGGGCCGTGCCGTCCCCCTCCTCCCGGCGGCGGCAGCCACGGGCACCTGCGGGGACAGGGAGGGTCAGGGCGGCGCGGGGCCGGGGCGGGCGGGCAGGGCCGCGGGCGGGCCCGCACTCACCGCGGCGCGCAGCAGCCTCCCCAGCGTGGCGGCCATGTCGAGCGGCGGGCGGAGCGGGGCGGGCCGCCGGGGGCGGGGAACCGGAGAGGGGCGGTGAGGGACGCGCAGGCACAGAGTAACAGAATCCATTGGGTTGGGAAAGACCTCCGGGGGCATCGACTCCAGCCTGTGGCCGAGCACCACCGGGTCAACCAGAGCATGGCCACCGAGTCTTTCCTTGAGCACCTCCCAGGGCAGCCCATTCCAATGTCTAATCACCTTTTCTGTGAAGCGGTTCTTCCTAATGTCCAACCTAAACCTCCCCTGGCGCACCTTGAGGCCATGTCCTCTTGTCTTGTCATTTGTTACCTGGGAGCAGAGCCCGACCTCACCCGTTTTGTCAGGGAGCTGTGGAGAGTGATAAGGTCCCCCCTGAGCCTCCTCCAGGCTAAACACCCCCAGCTCCCTCAGGTGTCCCTCACAGAAGTTGTGCTCCAGACCCTTCCCCAGTTCTGTTGCCCTTCTCTGGACCTGCTCCAGCACCTCAATGTCCTTCGAGAACTGAGGGGCCAAGAACTGGACACAGCACTCAAGGTGTGGCCTCACCAGTGCCATGTCCCCGGCGCTGTGCCCAGGCTGAGCCTGTCGGCCCTGGCCCCACAGGGCTGGGTGGTGTTTGCTGTATGCTGGTACAGCCCAGCTTGTGCTCAGAAACCTTCCAGATACACAAGTACAGTTGGTTCTGACTTTATTGAACTCACTCGGATTATAGTTACACAATCACAGAATATTCTGAGTTGGAAGGGATCCACAAGGGTCATCAAAGCCCAGCTCCCGGCCCTGCACAGGACACCCCAAGAGTAACAGCATGTGCCTGAGAGAGTTGTCCAAACACTTCTTGAACTCTGTCAGGCTTGGTGCTGTGCCCACTTCCCTGGGGAACCCATTCCAGCACCCAACCAGCCTCCGTTTTTTTAAAACCTGGTGGTTTTTCTAATATCCAACCTAAACCTCTCCTGACTCAACTTCAGGCCATTCCCTTGGGTCCTGTAACTGGTCACCACAGGGCAGAGATCAGTGTCTGTCCCTCCTCTTCCCCTCATGAGGAAGTTGTAAACTGTGATGAGGTCTCCTCTCAGTCTCTTCCAGGCTGAACAGACCAAGTGCCTTCAGCCACTCTTCATACGGCTTCCCCTCAAGGCCCTTCACTATCTTCAGAGCTCCTAGCTTCTTTCTTTCTGTTCCTTCATCTAAACAGTTAAACCAAGTTGAACCCAGTTTCTCTTCTGGGTTTTAGTAATTTCTGGTTTCGTATATTTATTAATATCCACAACATTTTAGAAAAGGTGGACCTTGTGAACTAGAGAAATGTCTGGCTCAGCTAGCAGGATAAGCTCAGCCATCAGCATCTGGGGCCAAAGCGAAAGGCAGCCAGAGCAATGTCAGCTACCCCTAGGATGAACTTAATAAATGCTAAATCCATACTTCTGAACTTATTTCTGCTACTGATCCATGTGCATAGTCCAATCACCTCTGTAACAGTGAACCCTCTGAGGCTTCAAAAGAGGGAGGGTTGTGTTCAACCTGCCTGTTAGGGTTGATAACTAGCTGGTATTAACTCTCTAGTATGCCCAGGAACTGTTTGGGACAGCTTTAGTTGATGCTGTCCAAAAGTGTGCTGAGACCTTCCTGAGCATTTAACATCAAGGCCAGTTTCAGTCGCTGGCACCTTTCTGGGACACTCCTGAATTTATTAATCCAGGTGTAGACAATGACAGCTGGAAATGTGGCTCTGATAATCTTCCCAAAAAAAAAGTAGTTCCCAGTAGAGCAGCCAGAATAATGTTATCTACTCATACATTCACAGAGATACTGCGTGGGCTTGTGATGATGATGGAGGTGCTCCAAAGGAGATGATGAAGATGGAGGTGTTCTGCACAAGGGTATGAGAGATGAGATGTTCTTGCAGTCAGGGTGAGGTGAGAGGGAAGAAAATGTGGACACTACAAGATACAGACACCCCAGTATGGGGTGCACCTGCACAGTAGTATAACTGCTTCCTGCATGCACCGATTTCCTTTAATTCAAATAGGCATCACTGGTGCTTTGGATTTTGAGGCTGTTCCCTTCAGGCTCAACATCTGCGAACAAGCTCTGAGTGCACAAGCACGGCATGGCGTCAGGGAACTACCAGGATCTGAGTTAAGGAACTTTACCTACCCCTTGCTTCTCATTAGCGCTTCATTCAGGGACACCTGAAGGTGTGTGAGAGAGAAGTTCAGTTTTGACTCTTTCTGATGAGCCGGGGCTGCTGGAAAGTGCCAGCTGGATGGGGACTCTGCTGGGAAAGTCACGGCGGAGCGACAGGTGTTGTCTGGCAGAGCTACTCAGATTATTTGCGTGTCTGTTGCCTAAAATTTTGGGGCATCCTTGCTTAAAAATCCCTCAAAATATGAAAGTGGAAGCCAGTAAACTATTTGTACATTAGAAAGTATGTCAGATAGAGCGTGAGTGAGCTGTGCTCTAGTCTGCAGCCTTGGAGTGATTGTGGAGATTGTGACCAGGGTAGAGGTGTAGGAGGTCTTTGTGCCTGCTGCAAGTGGAGCAGTGGGCAGTGAGGGTGAGCCTGGGACACCTGTGGAGCAGTGGCTGTAGGTGGAGAGCAGCAAACCATCAGCCATTATCTGGGCTGGTTCCTTTCAGAGCAGTGCAGGATGGCATGACTGCGTTCGTGTCTGAAACCTGGCACATGCCCTCGGACACAGAGATGTGCTTGCCCAGACGAGTGCCCTGGGGCTGGGCAGCAAACTGTGTGCCCAGGGGTGGCCGGGCTCCTTTCCCTCAGCTGTGGGAGCTGCATTGTGGCAGCCAGAAAAGGGCTGTTGCTCGGATTTCCTGAGGATGGCTGTCTCATCCACAGATGATTATTCATAACTTCTAAGTTGATGTATTCTAAACCGATGTCCTTCCCCCCTCCCCGGAAAGTTGCATTTGTTTAAAACTCTTTGTTTAAACTCTTGGCTTGCAGGTGGGAAAATATTGCTCATGCTTTGTTAGGAGGCAGCGTAATTCAGCTTCTCAGACCTCTTTGCAAAAGCTTTAACTACTGCCATTTAACAGGGGGTATTTTCCATTTTGCTTTTTACTGAGCATCCCTGCAATCTGAAGATGGACCTTGTCACTGCCAAAGAGCACTTGATAGAAGTTGTTCCTTTTTCCTCAGCTCTGGCTCTGGCACAGGTTAGAGCGGCTGCTAAACCTGGTTCTTATTGACATCCAAAGCTCAAAATCAATCTACCGAGTGATACCACACGCGCATCTTTTTCCAAAGCTTTTTGTTGTCTCCTTTGCTCTCTTTAAGCCTGATTCAAATTGAGATGTGAAGTTGGTGAAAGACTCTCTGGGGATTTCTGCAGGCTTTAAGCAGAAGTTGGTATACAAGGTGCAGAGTAGTCCATAAGGCACTTGAATAGATAATGGGAGATGTGAATGTTCTTTTTGGTTAGGATACTTATCTGCCTGCTCCCATTTTGTGCCTCTCTTTTCCTGTCTGGGAATAATTAACTAGGTCTTTCTGGTGAAAAACTACAACACTGGTTGAAAAAAAATACTAGATAATGCTTGTGTGTCGTTTCCATTATTGTTTTGTAAGTGTTAGATTTTAGAGAGCTCTTTGAAAGATCATCATTCACACAACAAAGTTTTAGCAAAAAAGTAGCTGTTTCTGTCTAACCTTGATGAAAAGGATAAGCAAATCCCAAATTAGAACTGCTGCTGTGGATCACTGAGTGGCAAATTCTGTGCAGAGTATGGGATACCTATGGCTGCTTGTTTAAAAATAAAATCTGCTTATCTTCTGGAAGGTTATTTTATTCCATGTGCTCAAATACTGTAACAATCATTTGTCCTCTACCTTGAGGGAACAGATAACTGAAGGAGAGGCTTGGGAAATGGAAAAAAACAACAGAGGCATAAACATTTCTATTTAAACCAAAGCAAAAAGTTTGGCTTAGGCAACACGATGCATCACCCCGTGACTGTTGGTAGATGGCAGCCTCTGTCCTTGCACACAGGGGCGCTGGAAAATATTCCAGCTGCCTGCAAATGCTCTCACAGGCCTGTGTGCTCCCACCTGCTGATACCCAAGCTCAGCAGGAGGAGAAAGAATTTGCCCATTTGTAGCAATAAGTTTCAGAAGCCATTCCAAGCACAATCCAGCTTAGAGCTAATCATGAACGGGCTTTAGTGCATTAATTGAGTGTTATAACATGGATTTAGGAGATAGCTGCTGTTGGGGTGTGTTTCCAATTGATAAGTATAGGCAAAAGCCTTTCTGACATCTGGTTCACCAGGGGTCTTATCCTGCCATTTGGAGGCGGCCGTGCTGAGGCCAAGCGGTTTTTCTCTGGTGCCAGGATAAAAACTGGGTGTGTTGCCGCTGTGTTCCTGGCTGGAGCCGTGCGAGCCCACCCTGCCGATGACTCATCCTTGAGTGGCTCAGAATATCACACTGTGCCTTGCTGCTTCCCTGTTCCTATTACGCTGATGCATTTGGGTCTCGCTTGGTGTTGGCGTTTCATTTACAAACCTCGCTTTTCCCATAAAGGAAAGATGGCTGCCAGCCCTGCTTTACCCTGATGTTCAGCACTTTTAGGTTTTTAGGAGCCTCTCCTGAATTACTTCAGATGGAAATTTTAAAGCAGAACAGCCAAACACATTAAGCACCTTAGAAAGCACATTTTTCAGAATATGAATGTTTTTTTTGGTAGCCTGTCCTTTTTTTTTTCTTCCAATACTGGCTGCTTCTGCATATGATTCAGACTAAATTTTCCTTTTTCTCCAAGCAAGTGTTGAATCAGGATCTTTAGGCCAGCAAAAGAGATCTGTGTTCCTTCCCTGCATTCCTTCCCTACCACTCTGTCTTTGAGTCCATGTATTTCAGCACCATTTTACAAGAGTGAATAGAGTCAGATAAGCAGTGGAACAGATTTACAGGTCTCCTGTTTCCTTCTCCCTCACTCCCAGAGAACCTGACTGTTCCATTAAATCATGTGTGGACATAGCTTGAAATTAAAGGACTGTGTCACCACAAGAGAGATGGATATAAATAAATCTACCTGTTCCTAATTTTTTTTGTTGGTTTTGTGAACCAGTTGTTCCAGGTGACACGAGAATTAAGATACTGACAGCTGTGAAGCAGTCATGAGGTAAGAGTCCAAATGCTGCAGTGGGTTTTGCAGAAGCCAGGTGATGGACTTTCTGTGCAGTGGTACTTGCTCTGGCTACACATGGGGAGCCCCATCCATGAAAGGGGCCATCCATCTCAGGCCTGTGTCATACATCAGGGGTATAATCAGGCTTAAAAAATGCAGTAGAAAAGAGAGATGCAGTGAGGAGTAATCATCTTGATTTTGTTTTTCAAAGTAGCACTAGTGAGTGCTAGTGAACACATCTCCTTCCGTGTCCTAGTGCACCACAGTGAGTTCGATTGATTAGAAACAAGGGGGTTTTTGTTAGTTAACGTAAGAATAATGAAAAAAACCCTCTCCACTGCTCTTCCCAATAAGCCTGGAGTCAGAATTGCTGTTCTCCATGTAGATGTGTAACTAAGACACACATATTATTGCAGACCCTCAACAGCCTGGTAGCAGAGCTCAGATATCTCCACTCCCTGCACTCAGCCACATTTAAGTTACGTGGCTGCCTCTAGTCCACTTCAGTGCAGATCCACGCAGCTGGGCTGGGATAGCCCCTGTGGCAGCAGCACACACGCTGCTGGCTGGCTGTCCCTGCTCCTGTGGGAGCTGGGTAAGTGTGCCTCTGGTTGCCAGGATCGTGGAGCGCGCCGGAGCTGCGCTGCACATGAACACTAGGTAGCTCCGTGGGATTTCCAAACTCCAGACAGATCTGTCGTAACTCTTTTGATAAATAAGTTTGCCCTTTCAAGAATTAAATATTTGAAAGTATATAGGACAACATCAGCATGCTGGAGTCATACTTTTGTCCCACAGGGCAACACTGTGGATACCTCCACATATCTAGAGGTACATCTAGATATTAGATAAACGAGGAGCAGTAGAGCTGTTGGGTGCACATGCTGATGTCCAGCGCAACTGATACTTGAGCTCTTCAAGATCTGCCCTCTTCATTCAGGCACCTCTATAAAAATAACTCACCAAACACAGTCAGTGCTCCCTGTGGAGTCTCCCGTGAAGGTAAATCCCTCCCCACGGGACAGCCTCATCCTGAGGTGCAGCAGACACAGCAATAATCCCGCTGCTGCTGCAGTGAGTGGTGCTTTACAAAATGGACACTTAGACACGTGCCTTCATTTGTCCTTTGGAGAGAGGAGTTGCTTGTAGCATTAAAAACATTCTGTATAATAAAAGTTCTGTCTTCCACCATCAGCCATGTTGTGATGTTTGCATTGTCCTTATGATGATCATTAGTGGGAGGCCGGGCAGGGATGTGAAATGCACTTAGAACTGAGCATAATCTTCTCTGTTACATCAGTGCTTGCACAGAAGAGTTCAAACAACAAGCAGGGCAGATGCTCCTTAGGAGCCTCATCTCTGTGCTAAGGCTCTGGTTTCCAGGAAGCAATTTCTCCCTCAAGAATTATTTAATCAGAGAAAAATCTTCCGGTACTTACAGACACAACTGCTGCTATATAGAACTTGTATTGCAAATAAAGTAACCACAACATGGAATGGCTCTGAAGGCTGAATGTTTTTCTGAAGCTACAGGAGAGAGGCTGTGGAAGATTGTACATAGCAGTGCCACCTGCTATGCACAACAACTTTCAAAGGTCAAACCTTTGACACTTAATCAGGTACAAAAGGCATTTATTGTAGCAATTTTACCCCCAAGGTATTATTCATTAAATGCATTTCTCATCTATTTCCTATGCTCAGAAAATGTGTCCTAGGCAGTCTGCAAGCTCTGCTGTTGCAGGTCATTTCTGTGTGGCTGTGGAAATAAATTGGTACAATAAAAAAAAGAAGAAAAAAGTAGTGTCTATGCTCCACTTACAAGAAGGTGCATGTTAATTTGATTTGCTTCATGTGGATTTAATCAATGCAAATACAGATGGGGGAAGAGTGTCAGTGGGAGTAATGGGTCGTTTTTGTTCCTCTTTCATTGCTTGACCTGCTGAATCGATCTACCCCGTTGCTAGGAAAATCAGAATCATGCTGACATGAGCATCTGTCCTATGTAGACAGGAGAGAGTTTATGTTGTAATCTAGCGCTTAAAATTCACAAACTTTCCACAAGTGGCTGATGCCTCACACAGCTCCTTACAAGGGTGAAAACAATGGTATGGCAGAAGAGATGGGATTCCCTCGGGTTCTTCCGTAGGGGGCTTTTGAGATCCCGAGAAAGGCGAGAAGCTCCGGCCCGAGGAGAAGGGCTGGGGGAGGAAGAAGTCTGCCGGCTGTCGGCGACCCCTTCCCACGGGTGTGGGCACCTGCGGGGCGGTGACGAGCACGAAGAGCGGGGCCGGGGAGCCCTGGGCACCGCGGGCAGGACAAGGGGAGCCCCGGGCCGCCGCCGCGGGATGGAGCGCGGCACCAGGGCTGTGCCGGGGCTGGGACCGCAGGAGCCCCGCGCGTTGCCCCGCGCATCGCCGGCACCGAACACCCACGCCCGCCGCCCGGGACGCTCTGGCCGGCCCCTGCCCGTGCTCTCCCCCTCCCCGAGGCGGGCAGTGGCCGCCCCTCCCTGGGGACCCTGCGCGGCTGTGGAGCCGGCGCCAGGTGCGGCGGGGCCGCCCCAGGACTACACGTCCCGGCGTGCCCAGCCCGGCGGGGCCGGCGCCTGCGCGGGGCTGCGGGGCCGCTCCGCGGTGCCACACCCCCGGGGGAGGGAGGCAGGAGCGCCCGAGCCCTCAAACCACCGGGGGAGCCGGCGGGGCGGAGGATGGAGTAGCGGGGCGCGGCGGAGCAGGCAGTGCGGGGAGCGCCGCCTCCGCCCGGGGAGCGCGGGGGAGCGGGCAGGCAGGCGGGGATGATGCGCGGGGGGACAACGCGCTAGGGGCAGGAGGCGGGTGGTCGCCCGGAGACTCCGCACCTCGGAGTGACGTCCTGCTGCAGTGCCGCTGCCTGCGCTGCCCGAGCTCGTCAATGGAGCTGGAAAACATCGTTGCCAACACCGTTTTGCTGAAAGCCAGGGAAGGTGAGAGAGCGGCGGGAGGGGAGAGGGGGCTGGAGCATCCTTGTCGCAGTCGCCCCTCCGCGGAGCGATGCCCGCGGGATGCGGGCGGGCACCGGTGGGGATGCGCGCCGGTCCCGCCGGCGGCGGCTGTCGGGGTGCCATGTGGCTGTGCCGGCGTTGGAAACGGCTTCTTTGAGACAGAGCCCCGGTGAAAAGGAAAATACCGCTGTTTTTCCCTGTGAGCGGGGGTTTGGGAAAGGAAGTGAATGAGATTGCAGAGATTACAATATTCACCCATCTCTTCCTTCCCTCTTCCCGCCTCCCCCCCTCAAATCTGGTCCCACAGATTGTGCTATTTCAGCGTCTATTGTTAAAGGTCAGCTGCAGATGCATTCATTCAAAAGGGCTTAGCAAATCTGCAAATAGCTTTCCGCGCCGTGTGGTGAGACCGGCAGGATCGTATCGCTTCCCCGTACAGTCATTGCCTTATTCGGCGTTATTAGGTGAGATCATGTTGCTGCAAACATGCCCATTGTTGAGAGCGTGTTTGTCCCCAGCCGGAGCCGGACAGAGGGGCTGGGGGCTCAGCCCCCCGCCCGCGGGTGGCGCGGGGGTCTCCGAGCGGGGGCTCGGGCAACGGGGATGCTCCGGGCGATGCCGGAGCCGCCGGCGCGGAGCCGCCGCTGCTCGGCGCGGGGCGCCTGAAAACACGCTCGGCTGCCGGCTGCGGCGGGGGGCTCCCGGCAAACATCCCCGTCCCGACCCCGAGCACTCGCAGAGCCGAACCCCGACAACCACCGCCGGATCGGGCTCCCGGGGCTTTCTTTCCCCCCGTCGGGAGCGGACGCGGTTTCCTCTCTCCGCGCGGGCGGAAATCCTCCCGCGGCTGCGGGCGCGGAGCCGGGCGCTGGGCACGGCGGGGCCGGGGGCTCGGGGCTCCCCGCGGAGCCCGGTCCGCCCGGGAGCATCCCTCCGGCTGGAGCGGGAGCGCCACGCATAAGCAACACGTCTTACGGTTGCGGCATCGCTGCCAAGACGCGATCGCCTTCTGTCTGCCCCAACCCATTTTTATGTTTGTGTTTATTTACTTGCTTGCTGCTTAAAATAAGGCATTTTTCCAAGCCTTTGCTCACAGTTTCTTCCCTGAAAACACTTGCTGGAGCAGGCGGTTTTAGGTGCGGTGCAACCTGCAGCCTGTTTTCCGCTGTCCTCCGAAGCGCTGGAGCTGCTTGCGAGCAACGCTGGGCACCGCTTGGGTGGGCTTCAGCTTCGGTCACTCTGAAGCTGTGGAAGTACGAGTAAAGCAGCGCTCGTTTTGTAAGAGAGATCATTCAAATAGTCCTCCCGTGGAGGGATCCTTTTGCTGGGAAAATAACTCGAATTGTAAAATAGTGTTTATATAACTCACAGGGTGTTGAACTTTTGAGGCTTAGCTAAAGAGTAAAGTCCTGAGATCCTCCCAAAAAAGCTCTACAAATAACAAGGGCAAAGGTGTTATCTCATTCAGCAGATCAGTGAATTATAACGTTTTGACTTCTGATGGAGATCTTTTATTTTCAGTTGTCATTCTTAATGTTGTTTAGGATGCAGTTGTTGCTACCAGTCTATACAATGCCGGTTTAGATTTCAGTAGAATTTAAGAATACTTTAAAGGACTGGTATTAATTACAGTTATTGTGTGTTGTTTACAGAGAGCCGATATTTTGCAAGTAATTTTAAACGTGCCGCTCAGTTTTACGGTCCTTTTCTACCATTCTCAGGAAGATGGTTACAGTCATGTTGCTTTATTGTGTTAGAGTTGTATTAAAGAAGCTGTTAGCTATAATCCAAATGGCAGAAATTTATCAAGATTTCCTCCAAACTCCATTCCAACTGTTCTTTAAACCATGTATGAACCCCCAACAACATTTTTTGGAGGCCTGGTGCTAATTTATTTCTTTTTAAAGCTTTTTTTTTTTTGAGGGGATATGATTTTTTTTAAATTAAGAACAAAGGGCAAACGATATACCTGACATCAGAACCACAAGTATTATTGCTGTATTAGATAGGTTGCCCCACTTTAGTTATCATTGCAAGCTGCTGTGAGTAAAGTTGTTTTAAAATTTGCAGTGAGTAATGTAGGTGGCTTTCGTTGCAGATGAAGAAGGCAGACAGCATATGGAAGACCAAGAGTGAAAGCAAGTTAATATATTGAGGATTATGGTATCTAAAAATAAGTTTGTTCTAGGTCCTGCAGACTCCATCAATAGATTTAGCTGGGTGAACATGTAGCCTAAGCCAAGTACATGCCTGTGTGTTTCCACTTGTGAAGTCAAAATTAAAAGCTGTATTAGCTCAATCACATGCTGGTTGGTGCCTGCAATGTGGTTCTTCATGTTAGGAGAAGAAAAATGATGGGATCCACTCTGCAAATGTTAGTAAAGGCAGAAGTTTTGTCAGATTTGCAAGGGGAACACAAACCTACTCTCAGTAGCAAAGAGAATTTCAAAGAGAGGTTTAGGTAGAGCTGCAGTGTGAAATCCAGCAGTGAGGACATTCAAGGGAGTCAGAAGTACGGCTGAGTGGCCACCACAAATGTTTTATAGCAAATATTGGTTTAAATTTTGCAACTCTTTTGCTCTGGCCTTGGTAGACTTTTTTTTTTTTTTCCCCTGTGGTCCCTTGTCTAAGTTCCTTCACCCCTGATATAAACTGAGCTTTTTAGCTGAAATACCAGGGGGCAAGTTTTATAACTGCTACACAAATACTTGCACTTAAATCCTTATGATCACAATGAGAAGCACACCCAGAATTAACTGATGCCATGTGATACATGAGTAATCTTATTAGAGCAACAAAAAGAGTAAATGTGGTTCACATACAAAAATGCATTTCAGTGAATAATTTCGAGCAGAGAATAAATTTCAGGAAATTTTAATATTTTTGCAGAATATGAAGGTTTTGACACAAAATTACACATAAATTACTTGTTATACTCAGAAGTCTGTCAGTCTGAACATGTAAGAATGGAGATTTACTGCATTTGAAAGTCCATTCATTATTTATTAGGAGTAAATTTATGCTGTTTCTTCAACTGTAATTTCTCATTTCTTGAATGCAAAGTCCCATTTCCCAAATCTCTAATCCCTTTTCAGACTGAATGGAAAATACATCTGGTTTAATTATAGAAACCAAATAGGTATTTGGGAACTATCTAGTATTGCCTGGGGAGAAGAATAAGCTCAGAAGGGAAGACAAGAAAGATGAGAGTCATAAAAAGAAAATCAAAACAAAAACAATTGCAGTCATTTTGGGTTGAGTAAGAGCCCCACGTTATGTGGTGGTAAAACATTTATCTGGATCTTCATGGAATCACAGAATGGTTTGTGTTGGAAAGGACCTTAAAGCCCATCCCATTCCACCCCCTGCCATGGGCAGGGACACCTTCCACTATCCCAGGGTGCTCCAAACCCCATCCAACCTGGCCTTGAGCTCTTCCAGGGATGGGACAGACACAGCTTCTCTGGGCACCCTGTGCCAGGGCCTCCTCACCCTCACAGGGAAGAATTCCTTCCTAACATCTAATCTAACCCTCTGCCAGTTTAAAGCCATTTCATTGACTTTTCTTTTCACCAGCCTTCTCGTTCCTGAGTCTCAGCAATGGTGTCTGAGCCACGGAATCACCCAGCCATGAGTACTGGAGATCCACCACGCTGCCAGCAGCGAGTCCAGGTTGGGCAGTGAGTCCCAGTTCACTTTCCCAATTTGTGGTTGTTTGACCACAGGGCATCATCAGAAACAAGGAGCCAGGAGAGACCAAGTATCCCAGTGTCTCAGAGGAACTTTAACAGCCCTAATCCACGGAAGCTTTAATCATATCCACAGAGTCTTGAATCTGCTCTTGCCTGTCAAAAGCAATAAGCTGATAAAAGGCAAGTTTTTCAAAGAGATTGATGATTAAACTACAGTGTTTGTATGAACAGTAAACAATATGGTCAGAAAAGCATGACCGAGGCATGGTGATTACCTGAGTACTCTTCCTCAGGAGCCATTCCTTCCTAGCTGTAAGATCAGCCTTCCCTGATGTTTCCTGCTGCTTCTGTGGGCATGAGCTTCCTCAGACAACCTGAAACACATTTCAAAATACAAATACAACTTGACTCTGAAATTGCAAAATCCTATACAAATTTGTACAGACAGACAATTCTCACCACTTTGAGGTTTTAATGATAACTGTGACGTCTAATTTAGTCATTAGTTCTAAAGCAGCCACTTTGTAAGATGAGCTATGTTTTTTGTCAAACCAGAGTTTCTAAAGCGCAAAGTTTACCATACAAAAAGAAAAAAAAACAAACCTTCAACTGAAACACACTGCAAACACAATGCAAACCACCGAAACACAATGCAAATGCTTTTTTCCCTTTTTAGGTAGACTGGAATTCTAAAATAAGCTTATTTATGGCACCCAAGCAGTGCCTTCTTTTGGCTTAGACAAAAGGGGTGACCTTTTATACTCTCAGAATTTTTTGATGAGTGCAGGCTGATGCCATATAACATGTAAAATGTGCCTGTTCATAAATTGCTGTATTTTTAGTTTGCTTTTTGCAGGATGATCACAGGAGAGATTTGTGTGTGTCCTTATTGGCAAAAGACTAGCAATAAATCCTAAACATGAAGCGTGACTGCTTTCCAAGAACTTGGCTGCGGAGCAGTTGGAAAAAGGGCAGTAGAACAATGAAAAGCACATTTTGAAGGAAAGAAGGTGGCTATAGTGACAGCCAAAACTCCATGGAGAATATGGTTATTGCAACTTCATTAACCAGTGCATTGAATGCAGAATCGAAGATCCTGTCCTCCATCCCTTGACAGAAACCCAAAATACTTTGTATGGAAAACATTGGCTCTGTAAGCAGAGGAAGCTTCCATGTGGTGTCTCAGTTTTGTTTTCTTTCTAGAGTTCAAGAGAAGCTCACCATTGTAATAGCTTTCAAAAAAAGTATTTCAAGAATGGAATCAGCCATCGCTTCAGATGCAACAGGGTGCTTTTAAGCAGTAGTTTAAAAAATTAGATTCCTTTTCAAGCCTGGAACCATTTCTTTCTGGGGAAAAAAATTATCCAGAAGAGTCAAGACTATTTCATTATATTTTAACTAAGGTAATTGAGAAACAGGATTTTTTCAGGCCTTTGTGAAAAGAATGTATAAGTCTGAATCACTTCACAATTTCTTTTTAGAGAAGGGAACTAGTTCTGTAGCCACACCTGGCTTAGGGCAAATGTTTGTGTGTAGAACTGGCTCGAAATATCTTTCCTGTGTTGTTTTTCTGTATTTTTTGATAGCAGGGCTGATGGAGAGGGAGAGCAAGGTTGAGCTGTAGCTGTGCCCTTGGTGGACACTCTGGGGTTGTCCCTGTGGCCACTCACCCCAGTCTGCAGTCATGGACAGCAGGGCTTGGGATGTGGCAATGCTGGAGAAATCAAGAGCTCTTCCATCCAAACTTTTTCACTGGAGGCAGGGCCACGCTCCTTCCTGTGTTGTTGTGTGGAGCTGTTATGGCCTGATTGCTATCTGTCTTGTTGGGTTTGTAGGCATTTAAAAAATATTTAGTACTGAGCCAGGTTATTAACACAGAGAACCTATTATGTAGTAAAACTTTTAGTACAAATGTTAACCGTGGAGGTTTGAGTAGAACTACTTACATCTGCTCCATTAATCTCATGGGATTGCTTTCCTCAAGTGCAAAATAATAAATCTAGGAAGAGACTGCCTGTCTCTGTTATCAGTATGTTCTTTTTCTGAGAAGGCTTTAACTTAGTGTCGCTGAAATTATCCACTCAGAAAAGAATTTTCAGTACTTACACGAGACATTGACATAACTTTATGACTTTTTTTTTTTTGTATTAATTAAGAATACTCTGAGAACTTAGTCAAAAATACTGGAAAGAGGTGGTTTTAGTGATGCTCTGCTGAGTGTTGCCAGAGCAGCAGCACGTGGACCAAACTAACCCACGTGTCTTTGTGATAAACAGCTCCAGAATTAAAGTCTCAAACACAGTTGTGCCCCAAGATGAGCCCTACCTGTCCATGCCTCTGTGCCCAGTGAGTTTTGGATGGGCCTGTGCTGTCCCATTTTGAAGGAGAAACAGCTTAAGAGGAATTCAGCAGCTCTGACTTTGCTGCTTTTAGGGCCTGGGGGTATGTTACACCTGTTTGGTGGCTGATATTGCTTCCTTTTTCCTGTATACCTGTGGGCAGCACAATGTGTCACTCCTGGAAAAAATACACAACAAAGACCCCACACTTGCATCCTGTCTGACTTCTTGGAAAATGAGCTCCCTTTCCAGATACTGCTGTGCTAGCTGAGAGCTGCTAATGATCTCTTCCCAGCTCAGAGGATGAAGACCTGCGTGCTGAGGACTTTGATGCTTGCAGTGAAGGGTCTGAAGCCCCAGTTGTGTCGTCAGACTTACTGCAGATGTGTTCTGATCCCCACAAACCTCAAAACTGCCTGCTAGGATGGGGGCAGGGTCCTCCTGCGTGGGTAGAGACAGAAGTTGTGGTTTTGTTGTTTGGTTGACTGATTCTTCTCCCACACTGGTTTTCTGCCAGTGTTAGTCTGTGAATGACTTCTGGTTTGTATTGATCCAGGGAAAGCTACAATATCACGTCAGGATCCATATTGTTGCACTGAAAAAGTTTAAAAGCAGATTGTTTTATCAAAGCAGTTACTGTGCTTGTGTAATATTAGTCAAATCCAACCAAATAAACACAGGTTCTGGACAGAAAAATGGAGTTAGGGGTCTAACTCATGCTCATCTGAGATCTTGCCCTGGATCTTTATTTCGAAAATATTGTGTGTGCTGTATGAGTTTTCTGTGTGGCAGTGGGGAAGAAGAGAATCGGTTACCCCTTATTTTTACTGGCATGTAATCTAAACAATAACAAGATGATATAATCCTAATATTTCTTTAAGACCACAGGATGTGAAATTAAATTAAAAGGCCAGGAAAATAAAGAACCCTGCAGTTTGATTACACTCAGCTGGATTATCTTTGTAATTATTTTCCTTGGAAGATTTAAAAATGCATACGGCTTTGTGAAAAAGATTAAGCAGGGAAACCAAAATTAAAGTAAACAATCTAAAGAAAATATTGCAAAGATGATGGGTATTTTACTTAATTAAAAAAAATGCACAGAGTTGCCTGTTAAAAATGAAAGGATGGAACAAAACACGGGTGAGGAGGAAGATGGATGAGGCTGTTCAGCTGGCTCAGCTGCTTCTAGCTCATATAATGTCCTTTCAGATATAGTTAAGAAACTGTCAGAAGCAGTTATTCAGGGAAGAAGGGCAGGCTGAAAGGAGCAGAATTACACACAGGTACTCGAGCCTTAATCCAGACCTGGGAGCAAATAGTGCAAACAGTGAAGGAAGGGCTGTTGTCTGTGTTCCAGGATGAGAACAGTTATTCACAGCTAACTTTTTGGTGGTGCAGCCAAGGCTGAAAAATTTCTATATCCATCATTTCCAGCACCTAGGGATGTGTTTGCTATGCATGAGTAGTCCCATGGACTTCACAGGGGCACTGCTTGCTGGTTGGAAATGCAGCTTGTTGGTGCTCAGGGATCAGCCAGTTCTCACTGCAGCAGAGCTGTTCCAGGCAGTAAAACCACATGGATGGAGCTAAAGGGAAACTACTGGAAGCCATTGGGAAAGGCCTGCTACATCATCTTGTCCCTGGTCTGCCATGTACTTTTTAAGGTATGAAACATTTTGGTATAAAAATGACTCCATTTATGGGTCTGTCTCTCTAGATTTTTTTTTTAATGAACCCAAGAAATCTTGATTTTTATTTTTTTTTCTGGTTAAATTTCCCTTACTCCCATCTCCTTTACTCACGTAATCCCTTTTGTACAGTTTTCGTTTTTCCAGGTACTTTCTGTTCCTCACCAGTTACGGTCTTGCCAAGTTTAACAGGTTTTGTTCTTTCCTCCTTCCAGCCTGTCAGCTTGGATGGCCCAGCTCAGGATTCTGTGCGTTCAGTCCTCAGTTCGAGTTCCCTCCCAGCCGTGGGTTCCTCGTGCCGAGGGACAGATTGGCCATGCAGGGAGAGGCTGAACCTGCTCCTCACCCTGCCCCACCTCAAAACCAGCCAAAACAGCTGCTGTGGTGGGGACGGGCCCTGGGGAAGGGGCAGGACCACACTGGGTATTTCACCAGGGTCTTTCTGAGCAGTTTCTCCCTCTGGGGTTGCTGGTGGAGCTCCCTGTTGTCCCCAGGATGCCGGAGAGGAGGTCAATAAGCTGGAGCAGCTATTTTTTGCCTTGGTTGAGTATTCTCTTGGGTCCCATTGAATGCATGATTTCACTGTGAGCCTGGCTTTTCCTGCTAGGCTGAGGTTATGTTGCAAGTTCTAGAAGTTGCCGTATTTTTCATACAATTCCTCTTTGCTTCACTACTCAAAGAGCCAATCTTTACCTTGTGTGGGTGTGGAGAACGACGACTTCTTGGATGCTGTTTGCTAGTTCCCAATGCTCCTGAACCCATCCCTTTTTCCTAGCATCATTCTCCCAGTGAATAAATTTGGATGATTTTATTTCCTCTCCCTGTTGGACTAGTCTAAACTTTTCTAGACCAAAATTCCCATATTTTGTTCTTCCCACTTCTCAGTCTAGTTTATTTTCCCTGTCTTCTGTTTCTGACACCACCTTTGAATTTGAGAAGTCTTTGATGTACTGTTTAAAACACTTTTAATTAGTTTGGATTAAATGTCAGTTTCCTGGCCACATGTAAGGCTTTATGTATTTACACTCTCCTATTATCCTTGGTTGCTCTTTGGTCAGTGTTTAGTCTGTGTGACAAGGCTCCTGTCTAAAATTACTGAAACTGTTCTTTTTTTCCTCTCCATGCATGTGTTATGGGAGACCTTCATGGCTCTATAGGAAGTCTTTATTTACAGTGAAAGCTTTAGACTCTGCCTGCTTCAGAGTGCTCCCTCAATTTTATCTTGTGTGTCTCAGGAAAGGGCCTGCCTGCCAGGAGAATGGAGAAATTCTGTAACATTACAGCAGTGTTCACTTGGCTGCATCTGCAGAAGGCACTGATGGAGGATCTCATCTTGTGGGGGAAAAAAAAAAAGGTTAAAAAAGGAGAGAAATGCAGCTGGAAGAAGAGGAGATTCAGAAACAAAGGGAAGATGTCAATGATGCCAAGTGAAAACAGCACCAGTGAGTCCTCCGTGACACTTCCGTCAAAATATTCCTGTAGGCAGTGCAAGGGAACTGACACCTTTAACAAGCAGATGAGTTGGAAAGAATGGATGCCAGGCTAAATCATCATTTAGCCAAGGCTGCCAAAATATCTGTGGAACATGCATGTGCATAGGTACAGATTCATTCATACTGGTGGTGTTTAATGCTTGTCCTTAGCTTTCTGCTGATTTCATCTTCCTCTTCCCTCTTAGGTTAGATTTTGTTTCTTCCTGGGGATGAAGGTTATATTGGTAATCTTTTTCAGCCAGTGTTCTCTCTTCCATCTTCTTCAATTTATTTATTTTCCCAGTGCTCTGGGTGTCTATGAAGGAGGAGAGGTTCTAGTGACAAGCACTCTGGAAGTCAATAGGGTTGCTTTTTGTAGGGGTGATGTTGCTACTTGCATGACAAACCTGTCTTCAGCAGAAATCAGTGGAACAACCTACTTTTCTTCTTCTTTTGTTGCACAAAAATGCAACTGCTCACCCTGCAAGTTTTGCAGAGGGAATTTTACTTGGCCATCAGTTATGGAAAATTAAGGGAATCTGGACACTCATCCTTAATCCTATGAGAGGAAGGATAGTTGCCTAGTGCAGCATTTGGAAGCTGTGAAAAAGCTTGCAAATACAGGAGTTTGGACTAATCTATGAATAAACCCTTTCTATCTCCCTCCTTAGCAATTCCACATCTACATTCCATCTTTGAATCATGGTTTTGTGTTTTCTGAGGATGCCAAATTATAAATCATACGTTGACTGGGAATTCCTCATGAAGCACACATCTGGGAAAGTTTGTGCTTTGTTTATTTCAGCAGCAGCAGAGTTTCAGGAAGAACTATCCAGATGATTTACATATGATGCAAGGTTCTCTCAGGGTTACCATACACCTGTCCTGGAAGCCTTGTGTGTTTAGTGCACATCTCCTTTCACTTTTTGCTGGATGAGAGACAGGAATGGTTCAGGAATGAAAAGAAAACCACAAAACTTTAGCACTCTGGTTTTGAGAGCTGGTGATAGAACAGAAAAACATTTGAAGTAAATCTCCTTGTCACATGTCATTGATGGACACTGAAGAGCAGCAGGTGCCTGTGGAAAGGCATGGATAGCACAATCCTTCCTCAGGCTGATCTTTTCAGACTCCCACTTCGAGGGACTTCCTGAGCAGAAGGTGACTTTACCCTGTGGAACTTAATAGAGGGATCCATCCTTTGTGAATTTATTTAATCCATTTTTTGGATCACATTTCTGCTTTTGGCCTGAGCAGCTTTCTGTGGCAATGGGTTCCATCATGTAACAAAAGCATGCAAGCTTCCCCACGTGTCCTTCATGAGGGACTTGGTCAATGTATGACTTATGTTTTGGCAGCCTCAGAAAGCAGTCATTGTGAAGATGTGGAAGCGTCTTGGAGGGGGAAGAAAGGGAATTGTCCACAAATCAATCAAATCTTTCTGGGTTTTTGCTGTGTTGGTTTGGTTTTTTTTTTTTTTAGCATGTTGATTTCATTGCTTTTGCAATTCCTATTAGATTTTATAACCTTTTATCATGTCCTCTAATAAATAGTATATCTCCAGACAGAAACGTCCAAGTCTGTCATCTCTGTCCCTTTGCACCTTCTAATTCTGTGTCCTTTTTGAATCGGGTGACCAAAACTACCTGGCACTGGTGTGCACTGTGGGCAGTGGCACAGTAATGCTGACCACATCATACTTTCTTCTTGTCACCGTTTTAACTTGATGTTTGTTTGCGTTTTTTCCCCACTGCCACAAGTATTCATTACTAGGCCTGTTGCTGGTGACCTCAGACGTTTGTCTCCCGAGCTGCAGTGTTTAATTTGGAGCCCATTGTTTGGTGGATATAGCAAGAGTTGTTTTCCTTCATGTGCAATACTGTGCTGTCTGACACAGAATATAGCTTTTTTTTTTTCCCTCCTAATTTTTAAGTGATTTAGTACTGCAAAATACTCCTGCAACTCTTCGCAGACTGTTTTTGTTACAACTGTCCTGAAGAAATTCATCTTGGCAGCAGATGCCAGCTTGTTATTTATCTCTTTTCCAGACCATTTATAAATACACTGAATAGCCCGCGTCCTGTTGCAGATCTCTGTGGCACCCTGTGAGCAGCCCTGCTCCACTGTCAAATTCTTATCCCCGATTTTCCATCTTGTCAACTGCTACTGACTCACAGCAGGGCCCCCTCTCCAGAAACAGTTTAGTTTCTTAAGAATAGTTGGGAAAGGTCACTGCCAAGAAAATCACTGTTCAGAAGTGTCAAAATCCACCTGCCCAGGCAGCTGTGTGTACAGCCAACTTCTTCCAGAGGTGGGGAGGAAAAGGGAACGAGAAATGTAGGAATTTGCCAGCTGATGGCAGTGTTTGAAGGAGCCGTTCCTGAGACAACTGAAGATTGGCAAAGAAATCAGGGTTGCACCAGGGGCTGAGGGACAAGGTCCCAGGTGAACACTCTTAAAATGGGCACTGTAAAATGTACCCATCAAATCTCTGAGGCTGTTTTAAGGTCAGTGATCACTCCTAATGCCCCAGAGGACAGTGATACCTACCAGTGGGCCACTGGCCACAACACACTGAAAAATAAACACAGCCCAAATCTCCCCCCTGGCCCCAAACCCTGCCAATACTGGCAACCAAAAAAAAAAAAAAAAGGTGCTTTCAGGTAATTATTCTTCAGGACCTGTACACTAAATACTTGCCTCTGTCCATGCATGCATGCACAGGATCAACCTCTTTCATCAGACAGCCTAATCCAAAATCTCTAGCAGGTCTCGGGACATTTGTTATTCTGGCTCATGCAGACTTCCAGCTGCAGAATGTTTATTTGGCTGTGAAAAATCTATGAAGTAACAATCTTTGATGGATTCAGCATATTGTTTTCCTTTTTTGGGATGCTGTTTGCCTCCAGCTCTCATGGGGAGCACATCTCTCTTTTCTGTGTATCATAAATACCAGAGGCCACGAAGGGCTGTGGATGTGGCACAGGTAGGAGCCTGCACTGCACAGAGCTTGCCTGAAAGTAGTGCTGTAATCTGACTGCACAACAAGTTAATGTTTAACCTTGGCAGCATTTCAGGTTGCTAATAATTTATCCTTGCTTATTAGCAGCTTATGGCTTGAATAATACCACGACACTGGGATTGTTCATGGAGGCGAGTGAAGGAAGTAAACTCTGGCTCCATGAGCATAGTTGGGAAAGCAGATAGGGAAATTTATTATTTATTGAGTGACCTCTCCAAGACCTTCGTGTGGTGGTTGACATAAACAAACTGGTAATTGCAAAGAGTGAAATAAGTAGAAGGCAGCTTTTTAAAACTTATGGGCGTGCTGTGTAAATGATGCTTCCAAGATGAAGCTCAGGTCTATATGTTACAAATCTTTTCCAAAGGGATTGTTGGAATATATTTTTAAGCAAACGTTTACCAGCTGTGTGAAGGCATGAAGCTTGTTTAGAAGCCCAGAAATATTTTACAAGGTGGGGACAGAGCGTGCTTTTGTTCAGAGTCCCTGGCCTAAATTTTAAAAAATACTTAGTGATTTTTAAAAAAAATATATTTCAGCTTTTAGATACAATGAGCTGAGAAGAAATTAAAATAGGGAATTAAATACTGGATATTAAACTCTGTTGAAATGTGCATTCTGTGCAGGGAAGAGGTAAATGCTAGAAGTCTGGCATGTTTCTAGGGCCAGATACCAAGGAGGGCAGACAGCAAAGCTTTGATCTCTGCCCTTTCTTCACCTCTGTGCTCTGGTTATCGCTCAGATCTTGGGATGCAGCATCACATCTTGAAAGGGGAAATGTAGAAATGCTGCCTGTGTGAATCTGCCAGTGCAGGTGCCACCTGAAGATGCCATTGGATAAACACTGAATCAGGTAATATGTTTCAGACGGGAATAGTCCCATAAGGTGAACAATTTGTTGACAGAGGCAATTTGAGCAATTGTTCATCAGTGAAAGTAAATGCTTTGCATTCCTGGCTCTTGCCTTCTTGTGTAAAAAAAACATCCCATTTTGTATAAGTAGTTAGAGGGCCTGATGCCTAATTCCAGCAGATAATTGTGGGAAGACTGTTTTTTAAGGAGATTTGCTTGTTTCATTAAAAAGGTGATGAGATTTGCAGATGCTTCACTAACATAGATATGCACTATTACTGTTACCTTTTCATCTGGACTGATTGCAAATCACCATGACTGTGTTTAAAAAAAACACAAGTGATGTATTAACTCCTCTAATATCTCATTGCAGATGAAGTTTCATTTGATCTTAGTAGATGATGTTCAGCTGGAGGATAAAGCTAAGTTTTAGGATTGCAAAGTTTTGCACGGGAGTGAATTTTGCTTTTTATAAATCTTACTGTTTTCCTCTAGGGAGGGGGAAGAGGGAGAGAAATAGCTTGACAGGAATCAGTTGTTTTGGTTTAAGAGAATGTGAGGAAACGGTATCTTCCAATAAATACAGATTTTATTAAAGCTGAATACTGTGACAAATAGTTTAGACTTAGAACGTTAGATGTGGTATGTAAGCAGAGCAACTCCACTGAGATTTGAGTGCATTGCTAAGATTAATGAAATACACTTTGTAAAGAAGGGCAATGATTCACTGAGTAAAAATAGGCAGCATCTTAAAGACCTTGTAAACACAGCTATTAATTTTACAACTAGAATCTTACACTCTTTGTCTTAGTCTGAGAATAATGCCACTGCATTCCTTGACACTATTCAGTGGGTACAAATTCAGCTTTTAAATAGATTTTTAAATAGATTTTGAAAGTGGCCACAGTTGCAATGCTTTGTCCATACTTTGGAACAGCTTCATGATACTTCTACTGTATAAAATATTAATCTCTTCCCTCTTAAGCCATCATCCACACCACAAATCCTGCTTGATACGCTTGCTGCAGACACTAATAACAATACAAAAGGAGCCACAACGGACATGCCCCTACTTTTCTACCTACTTACTTCAGGATTTAGCAGTCTATAAAGTACTCCTTGGTGTGAGGCACTAAGTCCCTCCCCCATTTTTGATTGTGTTTAATGCTTAGTTTGATGCTGTAGTTCGCGTTTGATTTGAGGGAAGAGGAACCTCTTCCCCCTTCTCTTCCATAACCTCAGGTCTGGTAATTTTTATTCATTCTTTTTAGTATGAGAGAGAAGCTTTCTTTAGCTTGACACAGCTTTGTGTTGATCTTTCCAACAGCTCCTGTCTTATGCCACTGTCTTGATCTTCTGCATGAAGTGTATATTTGTTTTCTTTCAAAAGAAGGAAGCCTCAAAATTTGGGCAGGAGTGAAAGACACAGTTCAAGCTCAATGGTATTAATTCTTTATTTAATGGTACATTGCAAAGTCACCATCCTTTTCCATTGACCCCACTGGCCAGGAGTGCCTTTTTTTTCTTTTTCTTCTATGCTAAAAAGCACAAGAAAGCATATTTGGGTGCCAGTTCCTTTAACTTTTGAGAAGTAAGCCAAAGGCTCAGCTTACTGCTTATGGAGGAATATTAGTAATCACTTTATGTCAATGGAGTGAGCACAGAGATCACAAATACAATATACTGAACTCTGTGAATTCTGTAGGGTTTTTTAAAATTTTCTCCTCACCTTTGCAATTTACTGTTTTTTACCATTCTTGCAGGGTTCTGAACCTCTATTTTTAGTCTAAAAACATCAATTCAGTAATTCATCTCCGTGCAGTAACCTGCCTATAGGAAGAATCAGTCCAGATGACCAGACTAGTATCTGGATATTTAAAACATAATCAAATGCTTAGGCTTTCATGTTGATCAGTAACAACTGGCACAGACCTCAGGGTAATTTGTGCTCTGCCTCTACCTCGTTTTTAGCAGTGAAGGAGTGTTATTTGACAAGCAGCTCCTTTTCTGGCCAGGGTAACCCACATACCAACCACTACAATGTAGTGAGAAGTGATGGGACGTGACCTGTGATGGTGAACAGGCTGTCATTTATAAACGTTCCTGTCTGTGGCTGTCTGCGTCTGCCTGTGGTCTTGCTGTACATGTTTTTCATGAAGACATAGTAGTACTTTTTGAATAAAGCCACCTTAGAGGACACTGTAGCTGGCCTTTTGAGTGGTGGGAATTTCTTTCCCGCAGCTGTGCAGTGCCATGGGGCTCATGGCCGCTCCCTGCCAGCCTGGGATGGGGCAGAGTGAGAGGGCTCAGGGTATGGCCCCTTCATCCAGCCCCTGGGAGCAAGAAACTTCCAGGCCTAGGAGACATATCAGGGACTCACAGCTGCTTAAGAGGGGTCTGGGACCAGTTAGAAAGTGAGCAATTTTTCTAACTGTGAGTAAATCCTGCACCTGGAAAGAGGAAAGGACTCAGGAGACTGAAACTGGAGTGGAGCAGGCCACCAAGCACCATTCACAGTTGTGTATCCCAACACTGGCATAGAAGATGGTTTTTTTCTGCCTTTTAAGTTGTGATAGATGAGGCTGGAGAACATGAGAATGGTCTCTACCACCAGTTAACTTTGTGCATCTGAGTCAACTGTTTCATCTTTCGTGGTCAAAATCTGTTCTGCACCGACCTGTGTTCTGCAAAGCAGCTGAACTTAAGGATCCAATAAAGGAATATTAATGCAGGTGTCTCTGTTACATGGAAAACAGAGTATGCAATGACGTTCCCTTCTGCTGTGGAGCAGCATGTGGTTTTTATTTTCTGTGTATAAATCAGCATATTTTATTTGTTTTGTAGTAATTTGTAATACATGGATCAGTGTATTCTACAGGAACTTTTACACTAATTGTTCAGGAATGATCCCCTGTTTAATTGTTAGGACTAATTTTTCAGCCTGGTTCCTCAATTAGCTGTGCCATGTAAGCAAATTTTAAAAAATGCATGTCATCATTAATTATCTTATAGAGGAGTCATGATTAATGTCATGCTGACGTCCAGGCAGATCAAGGAGCATTCCTACAGCTGACACCCAGGGAACTTTCCCTTTGAAGTTGCTGTAGACTTTGGCTGATTGAAAACCTCAGGACTATGTCCAGGTTGGTCTTTCTCCTCAAAATTAGTTAAACCAGGTGAATTCTTTCTGCTTCTTCATGACATTTTTTGGAGATGACTGCTTATCATGTTCTTTTTGAGACACTGAAACCAAGCATACCTCACATTTTCTTAAGTATCCGTATTTGACCACCAAAATTTGTGATTTTTCTTTATAGGAAGGGCTTAATGAAATTCTTGGAAGTTTTCTGAAAGCTTTAGAAAATCCTGGTTTGCCTTCTCAGTTTTGGGCAGCTCTGTGCTGACACGTGAAAGGGAATATGCACATACCTTATAAGCTTACAGTAAGCTCCCATATATTGAATTCAGCAACAGTTAAAAGCTTATAGGTATGGAAAGCCTTATGTAGGCACTTAACCTTTCCTCACAAAGTTGGCTGCTGGAGGCTATGTCGACAGCTCAGTAATTTCACAGAAGTGACCATTAGTGTTTCCTGTCCTCCTTATGAACTTTAAAAGTATTCAGTGTTTACCTCTGATGATAGTAGCAGTGCAGATGCAGAATCCTTCAGTGCTGCTCAGTACTGGCAAGCACAAGGAAAGATGATGCAGCCTCTTCTCTGAGCAGCAGAAAGCTTAACTAATCCATGGGCCCAGGTGGGCAGAGTGCAGGGTGAGGAGCAGCCCATTGTCTGTGGTCCCACAGAGCCTCTGGGCAAGAGAAAGCTGCAGAAGAAGGTCCCTGTAGATCATGGCACTCACAAATCTCAGCTCCCCACTGTAGCAGCCATTTGCAGCTCATGACATTCATTCACATTATTTCACCTCTTGGCTATAACCAGTGGAGAAAGTTGTCCTCTCATGCAGCTTCAAATTCTTGCAACTAAGAATTGGAAATTGCAAATAGTTCTGCAGCTGGGAAAGCATTTTGCCATAGCTGCCGTGAGGAAGAAAAGCGTGTCGGTTGTAGGGCTGCTGGTTTCCTCCAAACAATTTACCCAAGCAGATTAGGATCTGAGATTTTCCAAAGTACAAGTGCAATAAAATGCAGTGGAAAACAAGAGCTCCTGCTATGCTGTGGCTACCTATTGAACTCCCAAGGGAAATGAGACAGAATGTGCTGCCCATCCCATCTGACAGCGGTGGGATTCATATCTTGGTTTGCATCAACACAGTCATTTACAGTAAAAACAAAAGAACTGCTCTGGAAAGCACTGAAGAAATAACTGTTATGTGGGAACCCACAGCTTCTCGGGGGAAGGAGTAGAAAGAAGGAAGAGAAAATCCTGGGGCCTTTGTTCCCAAATGATAAAACTCAAGACTCCACGTGTTCCCTGTCGGGAAGGTTCAGCAGTGTCAGGTGGATTGTGCCAGTGCTCAGAGCAGTGAGTGGGGCTCCCTCTGGCTAAATCAGCTGCAGCTTGGTGCCACTTGTGTCTCGCTGCTTCCCTGAGGCTGTGTCAAATACCAGCATGCATCAAAAAAAATAGTGGTGATAGCAAGTTTTATTTGCAGCCTGCTCTTTTCAATGGAGTGAAGGTTTTCAGGCAGTTTAGCAGAGTTAGGGCTTGGCTACGCTTTACATCCACACAGGTGCCTCCCTGTGATCTGCAGAGGCTGTGAGTGAATAGCTCCCAGCAATAATTGCTGCCAGTGAAATATGGAGCTAATAAATGTCTGCAGTTAGCAGCAAACTGAATAACGTATTTTAAATAGTAAGAATAGTGTTTGAACTCCCCTAAGTGTAACAACATGTAGCTGTAGACTTTGTTAATGAATAATTACAGTGTAAAATTAAGCATATGGAAAATGTTTTCATTTCTGTTTTCTGATTTATAACTTAGTTTAAACACTTAGGGACAATGTTCTTTCCTGCAAAGGAAAATGACTGGTGTATGGACAGGTTATTAAAGATACTTGATTTTCACCTCGGAATATGACTTTATTCCCCAAACCCTTGTGTGTGGGGAAATGTATACATGTGAATAGTTCACTTGCTTCAAAGCAGAACACATCTGGCTTCAGAGTCCACCTCTGAAAGGTGACTTAGAAGCAAAATCTGTAAGAATTTCAAAAAGTCTTCTTAAATCTTTGTGTCATTAGGCAATCATCCCCAAGTCAGTCTGCTTTAAGGTCTAGTCTGGGACCTGTTTCCAAAGTATATGAACACCAGTAGGTTTTGCCAGTTGGCAGCCTGGGACCTGAAGTATCTGTTATTACTTAGTGCAAGTACACCATGCTACAGACTGTGATTTAGAAGGCTGGTGTTTGCAAATCATTTATGAAAACTTTCTTTTGTTTCATCTTGTAAAACTTCGTAATTCAGCTGCTGCCCAGGGTGTTGTTAAGCTTGAGGGTATTAAGTGTTGCAATGTTTCTGTTTTAAAATCACAGTTTTAATGCATTTTAGGAGTTTCGAACTCCAAAAGCGTTCTCAGAACACGGAACATTTCTCATTACCAAAACTGATGCTGAAATAAACTATTTTTTTTCAAAAAGTGAGTAACCTAGCTCAGTCTGTGGTGTCCTATAAAACCTTTCAACTTGGGGGATGGAGTGAGTATGTAAGTAACAGTCTCCCAGGCTTCGGACAAGATGTTTTGATGCTGCTGATGCTGCAGAGGCAATTCTTTCTTAAATACTTCAACATCAGTGTAACTGGAATTTTGGCATCACTGCCTTACATTGCTCCATGTCAAGTCAGGGTATTATTTTATTTGGTTTAGGAAATGTGTTTGTGCAGCCCCTGTTTATGAATGGTACTGTAGACTGGGTTCCTCAGCCTAAGACAAATACCAGTGGAATCTGGTGGAAAATGCACAGCCTTAATAGATGTGCTGGTATGCCCTGTTGAATTTTGTTGTTGTATTTATTTTGCTGGGAAAGAGAAAACAAGTAATTAGCCAAGAAAGCTCACAGCTGCATAGCACACTCCCCTCTCTCCTATATACACACAGTCTATTGGTGTACACAAAACTGCCACTAATGAAACATAAATAGATCCTTTTCCTGTATGGAAAAGACTTTTAGCATTGAAAGGGAATGAAAGCAATGGGATTCTTTGGAAATCCTAGTTATTTGGGTTCCCACTTGGGGTGTTAGGCTCTAAAGCCCTCTGTGGTTCCATACATGGTACGAAGTCTTCCTGGGTTTCTTTTTTTTGCTTCATGTGTTTGCTTAGACCTGTTGGGAGATGGGATCCTTTTTCTGGATTCCTGTAGCCACATTATTTGCTGCTTCCAGCAACGACCCCTTCTTCCAGAATCAAAGCTCCTGTTCCTCCCAGCAGCCGTGGAGCCTCCAGCCGTGTTTAATGACATTCACCCCTGAAACAACAGCCAGGTCCCAGCTTCTTTTGCTGTTATCTGCCCCCATTTAAACTTCTTGCCTCAGTTCCTAAAAGCAGTGTTGTGCAAGAGGCTTGGCAGCTCTGAGCAGTGCTGTTCACACCGTGCTGTTGCCCCTGCACCTCGCTCTTTCTCAAGCTGAAATAGCCCCACTTGCAGACCTGGCTGTACACCAGGTCTCAGCCACTGGCTGTCACGTCTGGTCTGTCCTCTCCTGCTTCTCTGAGCAAAATGCCATCACGTCCTCTGTCCTTTCTTCACCTACAGCTCCTCTCAAGATTATTGTTTTGAGAAGCTCAGCAGCAATGTAATGAAGTCATGGCATTTATTTCTAGGCCTCCCTAACGTTTCTGGTCACAGATGCCTCATGTTCCAGGAATAGCAGGGTCTGCACCATGGTACTCTGTGCTCTTCAGGACTTTGAATAAAATTCAAAGAGACCTTCTGCATTTTATTTTAAAGGGGGAAAAGGTGGTCTGGCTTCAGATAAGACAGGTTGGATTCACTTACATAGACTTCGTGAAACGTGGCAGGATCCTACCCTTCAAAACCCTCCCGGTAGGAACAAGCTAATGAATTCCCCATTACTGTTCTCATAGAGCAGCTCAGAAGTAGATCGTTTTCTCCTTTAGTGAAACACATTTCCTCTTGAAATCTGTGCTTTTTTAACAATTACTTTTCTGTTCAGGCAGTCCCTTGACATCAATAGAAAACCTCCTCTGAACACCTTAAACCTTTTCTTTGAATGCCTCTGAGAAGTTCATGCAATTGGTTAGGGAAGTGCTAGCCCAAGCTCAGCCCCATCTTTCCTGTTATCTAGCAGAAACCCCTCATTCAGACTTTCTGCACGTTGCATGGAATTTCCTCTTCTGTCTGCCTGAATTTTTGGAGAGCCTTAAACACTGGCAGTGGCTCTGCAAAATTTTTCTGGGGAGCTTGGTAGAAGCTGAGCTGGAATGGTGACTTACAACGAAAGCAAAGACCATAACGTCACATAATTCCCCAGGAGACTCAGGTTCTGCTCTCACTTTGCCAGCCTTGTGGCTCTGTGTGCAAACCTGGGCCTGCTGGACCCTCAGCTCCACGGGGCTGCTCTCAGTCAGTCCCTAAGGGCTCTTGAGGCTTAAAACCCCCCACCTTTGTCTCAGAAAACCTTCCTTTTGCAGTATGTGCACTAGTAAACTGCAGCAGGAAGGTGGAGGGTAGCTTAAAGACAAAGATAAATTTTCAAGGGGTTTCTTCTTCCTATAGGCAGAGGTGGCGTATACAGGAATAATTTAACTCCTCCCCCCCCCACAGCTGTTTGTGTTTCACGGTGACAGATTTGAAAGGTACCAGTGACTAAGTTAGATAAACTTTGAAATGCCTAATTGTTCTGTTTTTCAAACGCACCCTCGCAGTAATGTTCAGTGCTTTAATAACAGTTTCCTTAGAAAGTTCAAAATGTTTTACATGTCAAGATGCCAGAAAAATCGGCTTGTAGGGAAACAAAACAAATGTGTAATTCTTAATGGGAAAGGTCACTTTTCTATCCCTTCCTCCTACCTGCTGAAAAGAGTTATTTAACTGTGTGTGTTTGGCCATCTGAAGTGGTGCCCCCTCAAGATTTTCTGCCTGCGCCTCCCTTTTGGTGCGGAGAGTTTCAGTCTCTTATCACGGCCCTTGGCTCCTTTGTGTGTGTGGAAACAGCTGTTGCCACATCTTTATCGTGAGTCCATGAGCAGCCCAGCAGCAGCCAGGGGAGCCTCGCTGGCCACAGCAGATTGTGGCAGCGCAGGGGCAATCGTGGGTGCAGTGGTCCCCGCACGGCTCGGGGAGCCTTATCTGGCCAGCACCTGGGCCAGGCTGCACGGAGCTCTCGCTTTGTTTTCCCTCCTCACAGGGCTCCTGTCCGCACCAAAACTGTGGCCCTCAAGTGCAGCGGGCAGTCACGTAAGAAGAAACATCAGGGAAATGCTGGAGCGGGGATAAGAAGAGGACGTAGGCTGGCGATGAGATCTGAATTGTGCGTGCTTGGCAAGCTGATAAGGTGGCTGAGCCTAATCAGAGACTGGCCAGGCACTGTTCGGGGGGACAATCGGTGTCCCCGGGACACAATGGGAGGGGAACTACGTCCTCGCACGCACACAGAGGGAGGAAGCCTCCACTTGACAAAGTGAATGTTTTAACTGGAGTTATTTTCTCCAGTTTCGCCACTGCGCGTTGGCAAAGAGGCTGCTTTGAAAGAGGAAGTGAAGTTACAGAAAAGGCTCAAAATGGGTAATCACTGAATAGCTGCATTTCCATCCTGTCTTTGTATGACACATGGTGTTCTTCCATGCAGACACAGGAACATGCAGTCAGCTGAGTGGCAGTTGCAGAGAATTAGTCCCTTGCGCTAACAGCTGAAACCACTCAGAATTTGTGCAGGAGATGCCACCAGTTTCTGCCTGGCTGTGATTCCTCTCCCTTTGCTGCAGCCTTTCTTGGGACTCTCAGCCGGCCTTGCTGTGATAAACTCTGGTTCTTACATTTTTATCTCAAGGTCCACAAGCTCTTCTGCCAGTGCCATCACCCCGTGTTTGCCTCATGGTACAATGTGATGTGTACATAACCACTTGCCTTGTTTTGTGCCATTTATAACACTCAATGCCCATACAAAACCCCTCTTTCCTTATTTCCCCACAGGAGTCTCTTCAGGGTATATAATATTTTATCTTCTGCCACTTGATACATTCACAATTAAAAAAAAAAAAAAAAAAAGTAGTGATGTCTTGCAGAATGCTACAAAAGGCCAGAAAGCTTTAGGACCTCTTGTAACTGTTTTATGGTAAATACTGCTCAGCCATCCTTTGAGCACACCTGCACTACATCTGGCTCTCCAGTGAAGGCTAAACTTGTTTGCCTGAGTTCTTTTACTTTTTAATTACATACATAATTTGGACTGTTTGTATATTATATTAGGCACTTAAGAATTGTAGGCAGTTTTGCCTAAACCAGAGTCACATCTTGGACCGTACTACTGGTCTCTGTAATCTGGATTTTTTTTCTGTGACAGTAACTAGAGCCAGATGACTGAGGAAGGCGTAATGCTTTCACTGTCCCATAATAAAATATTTGGGAAAGGCTTTTTTTCTTGCTAGCCAGGGATCACTGGACAGCTGAAACCTGATGCTTAGCACTGATTTTTGATGTGTTTGACCCAAACACCCACACACGCTTCCACAGGCTTCCTAATAATTTGCTGGAGATACAGCCCAGTCCTGCAGTACCCCTCTGAGAAGCTGAACAGCCACACCAAGTGATCTTCTGCAGGCACCTGGACAAAGTAGCTAGAGAAGCAGCTAATCCTATTCTTAGCTTGGCATGCTGGTTATCTGTAAGAGGACAGCCTGCCAGAAATGTCTGGTGACATATTTGTCCAAGGGAGGGAGGCCTGTGCCAAGATGCTGTGGGTGCTGCTGAATGGAGTTGAGTTTAGGAGGAGAAAAATCTGTGAAATGTGAACTCAAAAACACAGCTGTTGTTAAAGAAAATGAGAAGCTGTTCCCACCAACACAGATATATTCAAGATACAGATATTTTTAAAAAATTATTTTTTAAGTATCAGGAAATTAAACAGTAAATGCTGCGGTGTCAGCCAAAGTTAACTCTACCTAATACTTTTGGCTTGGCCACCAGAGGTGGTAGCAAGCTGTACACGCAGTTAAATGCTGTTTTTATTTCATTTCATTTTAAACTTAAAGCCCTTTATGCAGGTTAAACATTCTGGGACTTGTGCTTGACTGTCACCCAGCAGTTTGGGCTGTGTGTGCGTAACCCGGCGGTGAGTACGTGTTACAGTCCTCCCTCTGTGCCTGCTCTGGAGCAGTTATGAATTTGTTAGCAGCTCCAGCAGCAGAGCCTGGCTGCACGGCTTGCCCAGAAGCAGCCTGGGCTTGGGGGTCTCCCTGCAGTGCCTGTGCTGGCTCGGGGTGGCAGCTGCTGACGGATGCCCATCAGATCGCTTTAAGCCGCTAAGGATAAAAACAAACCAGCAATTTAGGAGCAATCGCAATACCTGGCAAACACAACTGCTCTCTGTTGTCTGAAATCAGGGCTGCTTCTCTGCAGGGCGTTCAGAGTGCCACAGGCTCTGCCAGGCATCCTGTGAGGTGCTTTGGAGCACGGTGTGCAGGCACCTACCCCACACTGCTGGGTCCTGGACCAGAACTCCCTGATGGGAAATCTTGTTTGCTCCGTGTGTTTCCAAAGACCCCAAAGTCAGAAGCTTAAATCAGGAAGCCTCCCCTGAGGTGCCTGAGCCCATTTCTGCCCACCTCCCTTTGTCTGGGTGTGAGAGCCTCCTCTGCTCCCCTGCTTCTCTGGGGAGAGAACTCTCCAGTGATAGCTCCACAACATGGCTGGGAATCCTTTTTCTCCTGTCTTTTTTAGCAGTGAATGCCAGGCAGGATTTAGGCTAAGGCTGTAGTGGTCAGGATGACTGTGGTGGGCACTGGAGAGGATTTGGCTCTGGGGGTCTCTCAGCACTGTCTGGGCTGGGGCTGACTCTGGCAGGATCTGCTCCTGCAGGACCTAAGTCCCTCAGTGCTCGAGCTGAAAATCTTCAGGTGCTCCTGCTGCCAGCTGGTTGGGATTCTGGTGCCAAGGGTGAAACAGCTATTTAGCTTGTGGTGCCCTCGGAGAGAACATCAGTGTGGAGACAAGAGGGACCGTGGCTTCTGCATTGTTTGCTCTAACCACAAGCAAAGGTGGAAGCTGATCCCTGTGGACAGGTTTCAGCTGTGCTCATCTGTGCCCTGAAGAACAAATTGCTTTGAATTCCTAAAGCCATGAATTTCATGTGTGAATATAATATAAAAAGTCACTTCAGTTCAGAAGAAAAATATTTGGACCCATGAGGCAAGGAATTGTTTTTTATTATCTGCATCTTGGGTTACAAATCCGTTTTGATAAATGCAGACAATACCAAGTCCATTGTTGTTGGCACCCAAAAATAACAGATAAGTTGTCTTGGGCAGTTCTAGTGGATGATGTCCAAAGATGACAGGCTTTTGCTGCTGATAAGTTCAAAGTAAATGTAGTTTTTTAGGTATATAGGAGAATTGTTGTTACCTCTGGGTACTGAGTGTTCCTAGTCCAGTTACGTAAGAGCAAACAGTGACGAAGTTGGCTTGAAGCCTTCTTCAAGGTTTATTTGGATCACAAAGAGAGTTCCCTACTCTGTAAAGAGAGAAAACTGGGTTGATTTCACACTTGAAGCCATTCACTATGAATGCCTGTAGCAACACCTGGCAGAGGTCCCACTATCACAGAATGAAGGCACCAAACTGTGTATCAAAAATACAAGAAGAGCAAAGCAGCCAGGCAGGACATCTCTGTCAAGGAAATTGATGTCCCATTCATTCAGCCCTACAGTATGTTTCCCTTAGACATCCTGTGCCTCCTTCAGGGTTTTAAAATGAACCATAACAACTTGTTCCTGCACACAAAGCCTGGTACTCATTTGTACTTGCCAGGTCAAGCTCTCTGCTTGCATGAGGGCAGAGACCCTCCACTGAATCAGCTTATTGCAGGGGGAGCTTCCCAAGTTAAGGCAAGGTTTGAAAACTGCACTCCTGCTAATGCACAAAAATGAAATTTCATGCCAAGTGATTAGGCTGTACAAGTCACAGTTTGTGCTTATTGATGAGAAGTTTTCAGGCAAGTGGCAGTTTTGGGTTTACTTTGGTAAATGGTGAGGTCTCATCTAGGGTAGTAGTGTTGGTGTGTAGGGAAGGGGCTGGGAAGAGGCTCGCTTCTGTTTCATTCCCAAACTCCATCAGTGTCCTGCTGAGCCTGTAGCAAAGCCTCTTGTCACCTTGGCCACTGTTTCTGTTGATAAATGACAACGAACCCAGTTTCTCACCAGGGTGAATGCATCATCAGGCATTTAAGAAGTGCTTTAAGATCTTCATAGGCTTGCTTTATTCTACAGAGGAATAAAATGTATTTACTTCTCTATGTGGTTATTGCTGTGATACATTCTTCAGCTTTGTCTGCTGCTCTTACTCTTTTTCTAGCAATCCCTGCTCGTAGCTGTTTCTCCTGTTTATGTCCTTGCAGGAAACAGGGCCATTCCACATTTGACAGTTATTCCCTTCACCCAGGAGTTTATATGCAGTTTAATTCAAATCCAGTTCAATTGTGAGTGATCTTTGCTCCCTTCCACTCAGTATTGGTAAGGCAGTGGGAGATGAATGGAAGATGCCTTCATCTGCATAGATTATGAATGGAAACTTCTGAAAGCAGGTGGCCAGAAGTGACAGGGTCAGGAGCAGGTTTGAGCACAACGATAGCTTGAAGGTTCTTTGTGACACCTCAATAACAATAGTTAATAGGCATTTTTGCTCCAGCTTTTGAATTTGCATAACCTAGGGTGCAGAGACTACTCCCCTGATCTGCTGTGTGAGTGCTGCAGTATTTGTGGCCAGTTCTGGTACCCACAGCATCATCCCTCATTCCAGTGTTGTGAACATTTTCAGTGATTAGCTGGCAGAGGGAGCCCTGGCTGGCCTGAGAGCTTTCCCTTGCTGTTTACTATCATTATAATAAGATATTTGACCCATACAATAACGGCATTAGTGGTGGGTCCAAACCAAAATCTTTGGATTCTAAATGCTCTAAACTTCGGGACATGGTCAGACCCAAATTTTGTGGCTTGGCACAAACTCTGAATGAAATGAAACCAGACATGCCTAGGATTAAAACTCCTTTAGAGTCAGAAGCCTTACTTTCTTTTGAAAGAGTTTGATCTCTGTTGTTTGAAGTGTTTCTTAAGACTTTGCAAATGCAAGTCAGGTTTCTCTACAGTTTTTTTTCCCCCTTAAATCCTTTCATATTTGTGGATTATTTTCATAGACTTCTAATATTATTTTCCCCTTGATTTTTGCCTATGTTTTCATCTCTGTAGTGAGAGGAAGAATTAACACAATTGTAGCCTTGATGTTTGTAGGCTTCAAGCCTTTTTTTGATGCTGCCTAGATGGATGTGCACTTTTATATGCCATGCTTGGAAAATGTACTGGTGATATGGTTTTAATTTGAAATTGGTCTGACATCTGAAGCTAAACATCTTAATTGTTTATCTGATGCTTTCCCTGTGTCCATCTAATGGCTTCCCTTTGGAGACTTGTGTGCTATTGAATCTTTGATACACAAAGTCCACTGCGTGCCAAACTCTGAATGTTACAGAGAAATCCTTGGATTATGTGCAATGCTTAGGGAAAGTTTGAATGCTACCAGATCTCTAGAGAAGGACTTGAGGACCCTGGGCTGAACTTTTTTGTTTTGACACTGGTTTGTTACTTGACAGATGACAGTCTGATTTTCCTGACTATTTTCGGGAAGAGCACGAGCATTTTCAGCACTCCTCTCAGCAACTCACTTCTGCCTTCCCAAAAAGTCAGATCACAGGCATTTCTCTTAACCTTTCTGTTTACTCTCTTTATAAACAAAGATTAAGGGGACCTCCCTGGGAAGTTGGTGTTTAAATCCTTCGAGGAGCTCAGCGACTGGATCTGCCCGATGGGGAGGTGGTCTGTGCTTGCACACCTCAGGGATGTGCGAGGCTGGCACCACAAAGAAATGAATGGGGAAGTTGGTTCCCCTTTCTCCTGCTGGGTCTGCTCGTGGTTCCTCTTCCTTCTGCTGAGCAGAGAGTCTTGTGGATGCTCCGTGGCCGGCAGAGACCGCGGGGCTGCAGCTGGCGGCCTGTGGGTTGGACCTGACCCGCAGCGGGGCCTGGCTCTGTGCCTGTTCCTCGGAGAGGATGGGGAACGGGAGCTCGGGCACTGCAGCCCCACTGCTGCTTATTTGCAGCAGCTGAAGACCTGGCCTGGGCAACTGGAAGGAACACAAAACATTCCTGAGCCTGGAGGGGTTCCATAGCTCAATCTGGGGCTTAGGAGCCTCTCCATATTCTTTATTTCAGTGTTTGTGAGGTTCGTATTTGTATTAACTTCAGAGGGCTGTCAGGAGGAAGCCGGATCTGCTCAAAAAGAGCGTGGTTAGTGCTTCTTGTAATGCTGAATCCAAGTGCTCCAACTTCTTGACATTATCAGCACTGAAATAAAAAAGAAAAAAAGGAAAAATGAGCTGAACCCGGAGTTTGGTACATTGTGTTGATAATGTGAGCGTGGTAGACATCCATAGGCATACATTCTAGACATACATTTATATGTCATGCCTGAGGAGAAAATTATTGTAAAAGTATGCTTCCTAATGCATCATCCAGACCCTGCAGCCTGAGCAAAACAGCGAGGGCTTACTCAACTAATCTTCTCCTAAAGATAATACCGTGATATTTCTTGTCATTTTGGGGTGTTTTTTTTTCCTAGCAAGATCTGTATGCATTTATCATACATTAAAAGGCTAAGGTAAATTATTTTCCTCTAGAAAATGCCAGCTGCAGTAAATCCTCCCTCCTTGCCACTCCTGTAATGGAGGGCTTGGCATTTTAAAGCTGTTGACTCACCTTGCTTGCAGGAGTCCCCTTCCTGCCAGCTCACCTTCCCAGCCACCAGCTCCTCTGCTGCTCCACTCTCTCCGTTGATGGTCCTGGGGTGCTTTTTCAGGGACCTCTCCTGATCCTTCACGTGAGGCTGTGTTCCCATCCCTGTGTTCTCTAGCTGATCCCCACTAGTACCCACGGAAGGTATCTCATCACTTACAGCTATTCAAGGACCCAAATTAGCATCTGTCCCCTTAAACTCCTCTCTCATTACCTGCAGCCCCTCGAAACCCTCCTTTCAGCTGAATGCTGCCTGTTTGAGGTGCAGGCTGTGCCGTACCCGGGGAGTGCATGGTGTGTGTGTATGTACTTTGTGGTATGTGCTGATTGAGCCCGGCACGCTGCTCTCTGATACTGCTTTATGACAGTAGAAATGTCTGCTTGTGTGTAATGTCACGTCCTCGTTGTCATGTTTATTCTGTGGCCAGCATTGCTGGTGGGATCCAGGCTGTACCTACAGAGGTGCTTTATGCATTTGTACATTTTAAGAACCGAGGCTCATCGCTGCTTTTCCATGTCCCTGCGTCTCTGCCCAGTCTCAGGATCCAGAGCTCCCTTACACAAAGCTGCCTGGCAATCCAGGCTCATATTCTTTCTTCAGACTGGAAGCAAAATTCCCAACTCCTGTTTTTTGAGCCGCTTGCCTGGTTTCTGTTGCTGCACTGGGTGAGGGTTTGGTAGTGCTTCATGAACTCGCCCTTCCAGCTGTGGCTGGTAGGGACACTTCAGCATTATTTAAAAAGACAAAAAAAAAAAAAATAAGTGGGAGTAAAATACTCAAGTTCTGCAGCGAGGCTGCACTGACAGTTTTAAATGCTTATTTGTGCTTTCTTGTGCGTTAGCACTGGAAAATGAGAATGTGAGGGTGGAGGAGAGCGCGGCGTTGTGTAGCGGCACCGCCTCTGTGCAGCGGCGGCTCGAGGCACGGGCACGGCGTGGCTCTGCTGTGGTTTAGCTGCTGGGTGTGAGTGGCTTGGCCACCACCAGCCCCACGTTATGTAAAGGTTGTCTGGGCCGGGGTTAATTCTATTGCCACCAGACTTCAGCGAAAGTAAATACGTGAAACGTTACATAACCCGAGGGGAGCAGTAGGATGAAAATTATGGTGCCCACAGATTGAGTGGGGAGGGCTGTGGGTGTTGGTAATGAGTAATTTAGAACATCTGCAGACTTTTTATTATTACTTTTTTTTTTTTTTTTAGTGTTTTCCATTTCCCTGCTTTGTGGTAGTACCTTTCTTAAAAGACCTGGAGGCAATGTTGTATCCAGCAATAGATGAATTTAAAGGCTCGGGTGCCTTTCATTTAGGTTAGTCCTGAAATGCAGTGCTCAGAATCAGAATCCAAATGTTGCTTGAATAGTCTCTGTTTGCCAAGTCTATGAAGAAATTTACACTGCCTGTTCCCAACACCTCTCCTCCTTGTGTCCCCCAAAACTGGGATGTTTGTAAAGGAAGAGATCTGCCATTTCCCACATCAGCTTTAGCTGCCTTGTGAGGTGTTATCTGTTCCTTTGTGGCAGAACCATGGTGCAGTCACTGGGGTGGACACCCCTTCTACAAACTGGTGTGTTCAGACCCCCAGTTTCACTCTCTGTTGATATTTTCCCCCTCCATCCCCACAGGCACAATAACATCAGTAGCACTTACAGTCTCCTTTCCATCCAGGAGTGGTTTTGATTTTTTTAGGAAAGCTGTAAAAAGAATAATCCTCTGCTTCCAGATACAGATCTTCGTGCTAGTCTGGATATATTCCCCATGCTTGGGACAAGAGGGCCAACTGGACCTCTTTAATGTTCAGCTTTGCCTTTTTTTTTTTTTTTTTTTAAATCTGTATTAGATATTTGAGCATTTCATTCCTTTGTTGCTACATTTCAAGAGAGGAGATATTTCTTCTTCCACATGCTCAGTTTAATCAGAGGGCTGAAAATAGGTGTTTGGGGATTCCGATGTTATTTATTTTTCCCTATTAGGAAATGAGTCACGAGTAAGTGACAGCACTGTCTCCAATCAGAGAGAGTCAGAGCTGGTGGATGCCAAGGACTTGTCTGCTAATGACGACTTTTAACTGCACAGTCTTACAGCCGTTCTCTGAACCTCACCCTGATTCAGGTGTGGCTTTGGCCTTTTATTATTCTTCCTCCCAGCACACTGGAAAGGACATTTCAGTCTTTGTCAGTGAGCACACGTCCTGAGAGGTCCTGAGTGCTTTTTCATCCCAGTAAATGGAGGGGGTGTCACAGACGGTCAGCATTGCTCAGCACTCCCTCAAGTACATCACAGAGGCATCTGTTGGCAGGAGCACTCATGAAATTACCCATCAATATCTCTGCATTTCAGCTGTCACATATTCACTGCACTGATAGAAAGTCACGTGTGTGGGCCAGGCTGGGATGGCTTTACTGGAAAGATGGCTAAAAAGTAATTTCTCTTCCCTGGGAGACAGGGAGTGATCAGGATATTCTGCTTCATGCCAGTGCCACTTACAGCCAGATATTTAAGTCCTGTTCAGTTTAACACACCTCTTAAAATGTGCATACCAAGTGCTGCCTCAAGATACTAAATATTAAAATTGAATGAAAAAAAAATCAGCTCCTGTTTTAGTTGTTGCTTAGGATCTTTGCCTCAGTGCTGTAGTCCTTTACGTTATGGTATTGCTCTGATATGAAGTAATTTTCTCTCCTCAGTGCTAAAAATTAATTACTTTTAAGAGCAGAATGAACTGTATGTTAAAAAGCATTTACTTTCTACATTAAAAAGTACAACTGACTCTTAAGTCCAGGGGAAAATTATGTTGGCTTTAGGGGAAAAGAAAAGTAATTACAAATAACTGTGTGCAAAGCCAGATGAGATTGGCTGGATTTTGAGGAAAATGTATCTTAATCCCTTGATTTGACAGTCGCCTGGCAGTCAGAGCAGGAAAAGAAAGTCACTGAGGTTTTTTTCCATCTCTGTGAGGTGGGAAATGCACATCCTACTGCAGAGATGGAAAAGGAACAAATAACTCTACAGGGCAGCATGACAATCACACACATGTTCTTTTCTGGAGAAACAGCCCATAACTGGGGTATCCCTGGTTTCCAGTGACAGGAGTACCACAGGCTCTGCCTGAGTCTCCTCCAGATCTCTCGTGTGTGTTTACATAAGTGCTGTGGTAGTAAATTATGGAGGTTTGGTGGTTTTTTTTGGTGTAGTGTGTTCATCATAGCTGTCACTCCAAGACCCAAACAAAACTGGAACCTTGCCACCCTGCTGCTGTGGCAACACAGGAATAAACTGTTTATGGCCAAATAGTTTGAGACAACAAAAAAAAGAACAGATAGAGGAGAGGGATAGGATCCATATGTGCTTTATGTCCATATGGACATGCTTTGTTTGCACAGGGGAGGAACAGAGACACTGTAAATATCTTTTTTTTCTTAATTTTTTTTTAATGTTCTCAGCATCCACTGGCTTGAAACCATGGCAGAGCAAGGTGTGGCATTGTCCTCTCTTCAAATCCCAAAACACTCCTTACCATTCTTTTTTTAGACCAGAGTTTCTTACTCCCTACCCCCCAAACAGGGGATTGAATTGCATCCCCCCAGAACAGGCTACAGGCGCTTCCAGATCCTGGATTGCTCCCACAGAATTAACAAACCCACGTGTGTCTGGGGGCTGCAGAGCTAATTGCCACCTCCTAAAGCTTCGCTTCCTCTTGTAAAGAGCGAGGCTGTGGTCAAGCTGTAAAAGAGCAGCTTGAACAAACACGTTTGATGTTTCTGATGTGCACAATAGTTGCCTATAGAAACACACCTAAGGAAGACACACGTTTCCAAAAATCAGGGTGATTGACCTGGGATCCTTTCCTATGTAGCTGAAGTCCACAGCAGCCTAACCCCATGAAAACAAGTACCCCATGAAAAGTTAAAGAAAAGCAGAGCTGGGGACATTCAGAACTGCTTTTATGGGAAACAAAGAAATGGTATCTAGCACATATAAAAGCCATAATATATAGCAAATGCGGGTGTAACGTGGAGCTGCAGGCCAGTGAAGAAACAGCAAAGGTGTAAAAGCATGTCAGCAAACATATAAAAATGACCTCAAGGGGATCTGAATGCAAGGAAGAAGAGAAAATCAACATGAACAGTATTTTCCTGCTGGGAGAGGGATGTGGGTGACGGGAATTCACTGAAACACCCCCAGATGTCAGAATGAAACCTGTGACCTTGGGACCCAGAGACAGGGAAAGGGAGAGGATAGCACCAGGAACGAGGGTAGAAACTAAATGTGTATATAACAGTTCACACCATGCTGAGCAGGAATATTAATTCATTCTTTTTCTGTGAGTAAAATAAAATTGAAAAAACAAATCTTGACTAATATTGATTAGAGTCTTAAGACTTCGGTTATTCTAGCAATAAATACTTGGTCTTTTGTATACATATGAATATATACACATACATTTATATCTATGGTGTGCTTCCTCTTTACTGATAAAACAAGATTTTAAATGTAACAAAATAATTAATTATGTGCATCACCTTTCAAAAGAAGGCTTGGGCTGTTGGATTACAGTTTAGAGATGATAAGGGTCCACAGTTGAGTGTCACACATCCCACCTAAATTATTCACACGCCCTTCAGGCTGGCCTTGGCTGCCCTCAGGACCCTTGGACATGAATGCACATGTTGGGTCTCAGGCTGGGATAATTACGTGTGTGACGGCTGCTCGGGTGCAGGGGGGGAAGCGTGAAAACAAAAGAGCCTTGAGTGGTTTCCAGGGGGGCCCTGGGACCATGCTAGGGAAGTCTCTGTGCTAAGGCAGACCAACTCTCCTGAGGGTCCTTTTCCCCAAGTGAGATCTGGATGATGTGTTAGTTTCCCTGCTTAGAGTGATCAGAATAAACCCCAGTGTGTTCTGCCTTTGGGTGTGAGCTGGGCAGTCTGCTTGTGCTTTCATACCAGATGGGTTAAATATTCCCCACCCTAAGGGCTAGTTTTCACAAGGGCAGGCAGCACAGGAGGAGAGGGAGCTCGGCCAGTGCTGTGGGAACACGCAGAGCCGTGGAAAACGCGTGCTGGGAGTGGGGATCCAGCCATCCTTGCTGCCTGTGGCTGCTGCCGTGTGTCAGACTCTGGCTGTTCTCGCCTTCCCACCAAATCTCCCACAGCTCAGCAGAAAGTGGCACAGGCTGAGAGGCAAGAAGTGGTTCTCCTCCAGCAGTGCTGAGTTTCCATGCTGCTGGCAGGTGGGGATCTGCTCAGGGCCTTCTTCAGGCACAGAGAGTGACTGCAGAGCCAGCTCGCTTTGGAACACGAACAAATTGGTCACCTTTGTAATTCTCTAATGAATCTTGTGTTGGTAGTGGAGATGATTACAGTCGTGGGTGAGAGGTGGAGATGGCATCTCGTACATCTGAGCTTGGGGAGACTGTCTGCATCCCCTTAGGTAGCAGGATAGGACAGATGGCACTGGCCACGGCGCTGGGATTCCCTGGGAGCACAGGTCAGGTAGGAGCCAGTCTCCTTCCAGAGCAGGTGGAGGGTTCCCTTTGGCCTCAATACACACATTTCACAGCAGGCCTCCTCACTGAGGGCAGCCTGATGCTCCCCTCCAGGGCAATCTGAAGTGCCTTAGCAAAGCTCTCAAGCAAACCTTTGGCAGTGGTTATTCCCTGTCTTCCACTTCTCCCATGCTTCCAGCTGAGCAGAAGAGTGAAACTCCTGCTGTAGTCTATGGAACAACGTCAGTGCAGCTTCTTAAAATTCCCTGAGGTCTTTGCTTGGCTCAAGTCTTGTCCTAGATGGCCATAAAATGTTGATGTTTGATTTTGTGTTTGGTTTTTGACTTTTGCTATATTATGCACTGCTAGACGTTGAGGTCCACAGTGAATTTTGTTCGCTTGCTATGTTGAATGTTAAAAGGAAATAAAAATTCTTGTACTTCAGGCTTTAAAATGTCCTGTAATGCAGGAAGAGAACCTCAGGTACATTTAATGCATTTCATCTACCAGAAGTGCTTTCAAATGATGACTGCATTAAAAATATTTCCTCAAAATAAGGCAGAGAGCATTGGATATTTATCGACAAATAAAACTGCAAATAAAAGAGGCAGCTGGTTCAAGGTTTATCTCTGAAAATTACTGAAGCATTTATAGAAAGGTTTTGTCAGGTAATTTGCATATTCATAAGTAATTTCTCCAGTTCCTGTATTTAGTTGATAATGCCTTTTTTTAATACTGTAATTAAAAAATTTTGATCTAGGTTACACTTCAATTGTTTGCTCAGATGCACCAAAGCAATTGGTGTTTTGTTTACTTGCTGTTTTAAATACAGCTATTACCTGTAAAACATCAGTTGTAAGGAAAATTTTCATACCTGACAAATTTCTGGGAGGACCTCCCAGGTAATTAGACTCTGGACACCGCCATTTGAGAACCCCACAGCTACAGAGATGCTTCTAGGACAGGAAAGGGAAGGATGGAGGAGGAGATGGATTAGGAGGCAAAAGAAGGATGAGAGCCGACACCAGGAGAGTTGGCTGCAGCAAAGCCCAGAGCCCCTGATAAGAGTCTGTCAATTCTTCTTTAGCCTTGAGGCAATGAAGATTTATGTTTGTTTGTGAGGGCAGCAAGAGAGAAGTTTCATAGTCAATCCAGTCCCTGGCTGGTAATCCCACACTCAGGACTACAGGCTGCTGTCAGCTGCCTGGAACATGGAAATCCTACTCCATGGGCAGTGTTGAAGCAAATGAGATTCCAATTAGGACAAGTACAGAAAGCTGTGAAATTTCCCATGTGCAATTTCCTTTTAGAAAAGGTCTCTCCTCTCTCACATATTAGTATTTCAGTGAAATATTTCACTGAGACCGAAATCTTTAGCTTTCCACTTGTATCAGCTGGTGTCGAGTTATATGATTCTATAATAGTGTAGAAATCTAAATCATGAAGCTAAGATGATGCATTTTGACCTTATCAAATGGTAGTATTCCAGACCAGTCAAGTCTGAATTACCATTTTTAGTGAAAATGTTGACAAATTGTGTATCTTCTCATGGAACACTTGAGTTTAATGGAAGCATCATTTCCCAGTGGGGAAAATGTGCCATTAAACAAAATGTCAACAGCTGCTGGACTGGAGAACATGCTAGTGGACAATGGGAGGGGAGGAAAAAAATACACATGTCATTGACACGCACATACACAGTTGATGAAATCAATTTCAATTTACTCAAGTTGTTCTAGCATCACTTTCAATTACATATGCCAAGGAGAAAGCTACAGCATCCAGCTGTGGGAATCAACAAGACAATTGTGTGGCAGTCGTGAAAAGAACAGTCAGCAGAGAAATTATTTGCATTTGCTTTTCTTGACAGCTGATATTTTCCTGATAAATTGCTGCCCTTTGTTGTTCTAGCTGCTTTGAAGAATCAACCCACTCAAGGGGGTGGTAGCTTTGCCCTCGTTCCTGGCTTTCCATCAGCTGGCACAGGTTGGGGAGGAAAACAGGTGACTGAGACAGAAGGAGGAGGTTGCAGACCGTGTAGCAGAGGTGAAGTTGGAACAGTGATTGAGGACGTGCTGTGGACAGGGTGCTGCTCTCGCGATGCTGCTGTCCAGAGCGTTAGGGGGGATTTGGGCAGGATTGGTGGTAGGAAAGACACTTTCGTGGCTTGACGTAAGCTGGTGACCATCAAAACAAACAGGCCTGTGAGGCTGCAGGCTGCTGAGAGAGGCAGAGGAACTATAAAATTAGACATCTTTAGCCAATGGAATGTGGGTTTGTGCCACTGAGAGAGGAAGACATGAGAGATTGTCAAGGCAGTTTGCATTTAAACTCCAAACCACGCAGCTGTGCCATGGGATTTCTTTCCTTAGCGAGCCCCAGCAAGGAGGAGGGAGAGGGAAACTTTGGCAGCAGGATGTGCGAAAGGTGCCCGTATCAAATATGCAAAATTGTTCCCCCGGGATTTCCCTTCAGTGGGGTCATATTGTTGTTAAATGGATTGTTAAATAGGATTTAAATAGCTTATTAAATGGGGTCCCCAGCTGGGTGGCTCTTAGTGGGCAGACTGTTCCAATTATTCTGGATTTGCCCTCGTCCTGCAGCAGCCCTGCCCTGTCTAATACCAATATTTCAGCAAAATTCACTTTTGCAAGAATGTTATTCTATCCTAGGATCTGGGCCAGGCCTTTATTTCTGCTAATTACAGATCAGTCATTCTTTTTCTTTTCTAAATGTTGAAAAAATGTGTTTTATGTGCAAGAATGGCTGATAAGTGATACACCCACAGGAACATTATATTTTTCTAACATCCGCCTCTGTGTTCTTTCTCTAATTTGCCTGCCACTGTCTTTGTAGAGGATCTGTCTCCTTCCCCTAGCACTGTTCCCTGCCTTTTAGATGTTTTCTTTTTCTTCAGCCACCCTTAATTCCTACCACTGCCACATCACAGTGGTGATGCTTTTATTGCTCTTTAGTGCTGTATCAGTTGGTGAGTGCGAATTTTCTCTTTATTTCAGGCATTCTTTGTAAATCTTCACTAGGTGCTTAATGGTAAAACCTCACCCCCACCATTCTACTCCATGAGTGGGCTCCTGGTGGGACCAGGGCAGGGCCAAGAGTGACAGAGCAGGACTACCACAAGTACCATCTAACCCCTTCCAAGATGTGGCCCTATCCTTAAAGCCTATTTAAGGTGCTTTTTATGTAGAATTCCTCAAGGTGTCTTCTGTTTATTTCAAAATAACATCTTTGGCCATCAAATGAGACTGTTACGAATGCTGAAGTTGGCACCAGGGTTTTCTAAATTACACTTTAGGCAATAGCAGGAGACTCAGTGATAAAATGGTGGTTTGCCATTCTGAACTGGCTTTATACTGGTGGAGATGTTGTGTGTCAGCACGGATGGCCCTGACTCGTCCAGTCCTCTTGAGAAGAAACTTTGAGGCTTTGGGCAACATTTTCAAAGCGCCTCTGTAGGCAGGGATCCCACATCCCCTCCTTGTCACCGAGGTTTGAACTTCAAAGTGCCAGAGCCACCACACACAGTGACTCTTCCACATGTGAGGTGTGTGGAGTGCTCGTTGCCCTTTCCCATGACTTCATGTTTGTTGTGGTGTGAGGGCTCTCCTTTTGTGCAGGAATGTGATGCTGGGATCTCAGCAGGTGTTGGAGGCACCCAGCCTTTGTCTGGGTCCTGTTCCTGCTGCCATACAGCAAAATGAGGAGCCAAACGATCTCCTTGGAGTGCTGAATCCATCAGCAGAGGTTGAGCTGGCTCTTGTTTTCCCCTCAGTCCCAGGGATGGAAACAGAGCTGGAGGGAGCTGGGGCAGCTTGTCACACTTGAACTTTTCATGTGGGAGCACTGCTCTCTTCCTTAGGCTTACCAAACTGGCAGAAGTGATGTTCCTTGCCCAAGATGGCTGTTGAGGAGTTGGGGTTTTTTTTAGGTTCCATATTTGAAAACCAACTATTGCCTGGGAGGCAACATCTGAAGACACATCTTAGACCTTGGGGTGACACGTGTTTGTTGCACATGCGTGGAGGAAGGGCCATTGCCGTGCTGTGCTGTGGATGAGGAGCTGTCTGAGAGGAGCAGTCTTGGCATGCCTGGCCAGGAAAAGGCCTGGAGCCAGCTCCTGAGCAGGCACCTCGCCGTTCTTGACAGCAGGCCTCAGCACAGGCTGCCAAAAAACCACTGAGGACTGTGAAATCTGTTTTCTGGGGAAGGAGCTCACACCTGGGGCTAGAAACACAGCTCTCCTCCCAGTCTTTCATGGCTGGGGCCCATCACATGTCTGTCTGAACTCGCTGCTGTCCAGCAGTGCCTGTGCCAGTCGCTTCTTCTCCCTCCTGTTTTATCTGGGCTGCAGGGCAAAACTGTCTTAAATTCTTCACTGGGCTCTTTGAGCTTGCTGTGGGAAGTCTTCCTTGTATCTGGCTGCAGTGAGTGTGGTATGGAGATCAACAGAGTGTGGAAAACTACTGAGAGCTTCTGGGAGGGGATGGTACACCACTGCTTAACATAATGTGTGACTGGAGCCCCACAGAGCTTCCAGCTTCTCTCTTGTCTGTGTGTGGTGCCCACGTCTCAGAGGACAGGCTGGGGATGAATCCACTCTGACCATCACTTGGCCAAGGCAGGAGCAGCACCAGAGATGGATATGGTGCACAGTGTCATCTCCACGTTCAATAACAAATAAGACCGCAGAAGTTCTCGAAATAGCCCTCCTCGGGCTTGTGTCAGGGCATCCAGGAGAATGTCAGCCAGGGACAGGTTATGGGGGCCTGGAAGCTCCCTCACTTCACTGACCTATATCCTGCCTGCAGGATACCAAGAGCTCTCTACAGGACACAAGATGCTGGCTAATACAGGATGAACGGGAAAGTCACAGGAGTGCAGTTATGTTGCCCTGCTGGGTTTCACATAGAGATGCTGTGAGAAGCATTCTGGTGTGACTGGGGAAAGGTATCTCAGCTGAGGGTTTTTGGATGTACACCTCTGCGCTGGTCCCTCAGGCATTGCCCCTGGAGCAAGCCCAGGAAGGATGTGGAAGGGTCAGTGCCATCTGGAACACAGGCCCTGGGGCAAGGGGCAAGTGATTGGCCATCAGCTTTGAGCTGTGCTTGCTAGAAAAGTCACCACCTCAAATATATTATTTTCTCCTTCTGACCATCAGACTCCCAGACACGCTGCTGCTTTGGAGGCCATCGCAGTGTCTGTGCCCCAGCTTCTTGGTAGCATTTGAAGGGTTGTGCCTCTCAGGGTGTCCTAGTCAAGGTGCATTAAGAGAATCCTTGGAAGTACCCAATAAAAGCGTATTTGATTCTGTACACAGGCCCATCCTGAAGTGCTTTAAGTCCCATTTCCTGAGGCACTTATTTCTTGGTTGCACAGTGCTTTGGTTTATGGCAACAGGAGAGAATGAGTCTGAATTTCAACATCTGGCTTTTGGAGGCCTGAGAAACTCATGTGATTCACAGAGAGGGTTTTCATGATCAATACCTGCTAGTCCCTGACCAGGCCTGGGGGGCAGCTCTGCCCTCTGAAACTTTTTCTTCTGTATAGTGGCTGTTCGAACGTGGCCCTCACTCCTCCTTCAGCGGGCACATCTCATGGCACTGGCCAACGTGTCAGGAGACAAGCTGAGGGAAACCCTGCCAAGAGTTGCAGTTGGAATACAAAAGGTGTAACCAATCAGGTTACTTAAGGGATTTCTTTAAATCAACCAGGAACCCCTTTGACACCCTGTCAGAGTCTGCCTCTGCCATGTTCTTGGGAAACAGGACCTCACCTATGACTGAGGGGTTTTTGAAGCAGAAAGAAATTGTGGAGGTGGTTACAACATGGATTCAAAGCTTCCCCTCCCTGGATCTGCATTGTGCTGATCCCTTCCTAAGGAACTAAGCATCCCAGGGGCTGCTGTGCCGAGGTGTGCCTGAAGCACAGGTCTGATGGCTGGGGTGCAGGAAGGGCAAGTGTCAAAGCGATGATGCTGTGCTGCTGTGAAGGCTCTGTGCCCTCCCGAGATCTCCATACGTGAGGCAGGTTTTTCCACTCTGAGACAAGCCAGCTTTTGGGCAGCTTCTTCCCGTGCAGTGGCACGCACACTGCCCTGCTTCAGGGGCTGGCCCCAGGTTTTTAAACGTTAAAAACATTCGTCTTTTATTTCTGTTGCCGTTCAATATTATGGGAAAAGATGTTATCACAGCTAATCCGTGCGGTGTCTCTGGAATTTCTTGGCCTGTGAGGGTTTATACTGCATTCATGTATTCCACGAATTGGGCACAGGTTTTGCTTCCGACAGCAGGAGTTTTTTTCAAGGGCATCCCAATAAGATGAAAGTGTGGTTGCTGACAGAAACCACAGTGTCAGACTACGGTCTTGAGGATGTTTTGAATGGCTCGGTATTTTAATTCTTGATTTCCCCTGGCATTTAGACAACCAGCAATTTATTTGAAATCCTAAGGGGAGAGGAAAAAGAAGGAGAACTGGAGGAAATGCCTTAATTTAATTGATCGGAATATTTTGGAAGTTCACATGTGCCCTATTTTTTTAAAAAAGAGATAACCAGAGAACAGAAAAAATACTGTGAAAAATCATACTGAAGCTTTAGCATATTTTTTCGTTGTTGTTTTGGGACTTCTAATTATATTCTAATATCCTGGAAAGGTATAAAATGATACCTAGTGACTGAAAAAAAAAATGGGCATAAGGACAGTCAGGGGCATAATGGGGAAAAAATGGGCATAAGGGGAACTGACTGCTGCAGCTTTTTGGCAGAGTCCCATTTCTTGTAGGAAGCCTTTGAAAAACCCTGGTGCTATCACGATTATAAAGTTTGTGGTTTTGCGTAGGAAGAGTAAGAAAAAGAAAATGAGATCTTCTACGTCAGGATATGATCTATCCTTTGTCTCTTCCCCAGCTTCATATTAAACATTTCAGTAGGCATTTTCAAAGGTTGCTGTGTGAAGTATCAAGCAGAAACAATGACCAAATGCTGTGATCGAGGCTGGGAAACCTTAACCAGTAGCTTGCAGCTGCATGTGTGAGTTATCTGCAAATCACATCAGTGTTGTCTTGTGTCTATCAAAGCTGATCATTTCCTATATTGTTCTAACATACCTGCCCTGCTCTGTTGAGGCTGCAGGAAAACAGGAAAGGAGGAGGGTCTTGGCTGTAAGTGGGTGTCTTGTTCTTCCTTTGTGATGCCAAAACATTTGTGAATGAGCTTTGACCCTGAAGTAGCTTGAGCTGGTATGGAAATTTATCATTTTCTGTCCATTCATGTTTCATTCACATTGTTTACCTTTTGTTTAAACATGGAGTTTTTGTTGTTATTTTTTTTTTTTTTTGCTTTGTGGAATATGATTCACCCATAAGCCCATAAACCAGCCCCCCTCCCCAGTCCTTCCAGCCTTTGACAGCATGGGCAGGGTGAGCTGTGCTGGGGTGCAACAGCAGAAAGCCTGAGAGGTCACCCAGAGGATTCACTCAGGCTTTAAGTGTACAGTCACTAATATTTCTTAAATTCTGTAATGTGATACACCATCTGCACAGAGGGGCATCACTTTCTTCAGATGTCCTACCCAGACCTCGTGTACAGAAGTTCCTATTACAGTGTTCCACCAGGTATAACAGTCCAGCCATGAAGATCACTGGCTGTATGCTGACATACTGACAGCACTCCTTTCCCTTCAGATTTTGCTGCAGAAAGCTGGCATTTAGCTATTATGCATGCACCTTTTCAAACCTCTGTTTTCTCTTGCTGTTGACCAAAACTTGCTGTTGATGTGCAGCCATTGTCACTTTACAGCTGCAACACCTGCAGAGGTGGCACATGGTAAAGGGAGGTAAAACATAACCAACCAGTACGCTGAAAAACAGCATGAAGTTACATGTGGAACAGCCTTGTGCGTGAGAGTAGGGGAAAGCTTGCACACAAATGTAGGATCAGATAATCCTGGTTAAATGTACACCGTGGTGTAATCAGATTGTGCTGTTGGTTTATGTTGTTGTAATGGTATTTGCAATAAGCAGCTTTGCTCCAAAGCCTGGTGTTCGTGCAGAGTGCTGTCCTCTCTGGGGGTGTTTCTGAGGGTGCTGGGATGTGTCTAAACGGGCCAACTCAAGGTTGCTTCCCAGTTCTGGTGTCCCAGAGGACCTGGGAGCCAAGTCAGGCTGGGAAGCTCCACTGCAGAGGAGGAGCTGGTGGCAGACGAGGCTGTCAGCCCTTTGCTGACCCCGGGCACGTCTGCACATGGAGCAGAGCATGACCCAAAAGTCCCTGACCCCAGAGTCCAGGTTTGCTGCAGACATGTGAACAGCAGTGCCACGTTGGGGTGGCGTTGTGCCCAGGCTGACTGGCAGGGGCTCTCAGCTGGTGCAGCCCTGCTCCCAGTGTGCCTGCTCTGCCCATGCTGCCCCACCTGCCCTGGCTACTGACTCACAGAGAGCTCATCTGCAGCCCTGTGCTGAGCCCCATGGACAGCCCCATCTTTTCCCTCAGGAAAGAAATGCGTAAGGCTGGCTATAACCCCCCCTAATTTAACCCGCAGGTCCATGTTGCTTAAAATCTGCACCACAAGCGGGACGCAGGTTTTCTAAGAGCTCCTCAGAGCTCACAGGTGTGAGATGCCATGCAGAGAGGCGTCAGCAAATCCCCTCTGACACGACCCTTTCTGTGTGTGACGTGCTTTTTTCAGATAATGGTTTTTGGCGTGCCCGAGCAGCCGGGATGGGTTAAGAGCAGAGAGCCGTGTGTGAGACAGATTTCCAATAGCCGGGGCTCAGCAGCTGAATTTGTGAAATAATCCCGCCGGCTTTAATCAAGAGAGGAGACTGCGAGAGGCTTGTAAATTCCTACAGCAAAATTCTCATTCACGAAGCAGATCCTGCCTCCAGTGTGCTTATCTCCCTCCCTCTGTGTGCAGAGCCCTTGACGTCAATGGAAGATTCGCTCTTTTGGGGAGAGCAGAAGACTGAGGTCACGCTCCGCCCTGCAAACAGGAGAATTATGTCCCTGGCATTGAGGCAAGAAGGCTCTAGGCTTTTGCACAAAAGCAAAAGAGACTTGAAACAATGGCATGCATAGAAAAATAAAAAGGTAGATGGAATGCAGGAGAAGCATTTGGAGCTGTATCAGCAGGCAGTGGAAGGATGCGGCTCTCGGTTGCCTTTAAAAATGTGCAGTTTGGCAGCCATGAATGGTGTGGAGGATTTTCATTCATTCATCCCTCTCTCCAGCTCTGGGAAGGGACATCTGTCAGCCCGGGCAGCAGTCAGTGGCTGCAGCACGCTGTGCTCGTAGCCCAGCACATTTAAATCAGCAACCCAGAGGTTAAACTCCACAGCTCAGCCACCGGTGGCCTCAGTGATATTTATAGATTGCATTACATTTTCTGCAGCTTTTATGAGCAAAAGGTACTCCTCATGGTTAAATCATCAGAGGTTAAGTGTGACCAGTTGTAGTTAACCTCATGATGGATGTTGCTGTTTTGATTTTTTTCCTTGTATTAGAGAGGACTGAGCATGTGGGTTTAAGAATCTGAACGAAATATTAGATTTATTGTTGTTATCAAATTCCATTTATAAAGCTGCTTTTGTTGAGGAAGTGCTTTGCAGAAATTAACATTTTACCTAGCTTAAACTTTGGAACAGTATCCAGCCCATGCAAATTAAACACTGCCATTCCCCTCAAAGAACTGTTTATTTCTTCTCTGCAATAAGGGAAGTGAGTTCCTAACTCTGCGGGGAACTTATCGCTCTGCAAATGAGGTTTGTAGCTGCACAGAAATACAGCATAGTTCACCGAGGCCAAAAGCCAGCTGAGGTGACCAAAGCCAGGAGAGGTGTCCCTGGGCGCTCCCCGTGATCCTGGGAGGGAGGAGGGATGTCTTCTGCAGGACAGTTTCCTCCCAGGGCTGGAAGTCAATCAACACGTGGCTCACGCCATGAAGCCGGGAGCGTAAACGGGGAGTTTGTGTTGCTTTCATCCCGTCTCATGTTCCTGCTGAGGCTGTTATTATTCACCATTTACCTTCTCAAAATATTGAGCCAATTAGAAAAGCAAATCTCTCTTTTGGTGAATGCCCAAGGGTGAAGCTGTAACGATGTGTGCTCTCCGCAAGCCCTAATTGCGGGTGTCGCAGTTGCGCCTGGGACTGCCGGGCTGAGCAAACCCAAATTCCTGTCTGATATATTTTACACCTCGGCCAAGCCACACTGAGTGGCTGCTTTTGTCCAGCTTCATAAACCGGGTGGCTGAGGCTGGTCAGTGCTGGGATGGGAAAAGCAGCTACGGGGAAGGAAGGGGTGGCTCTTGGGGAATGTCATCCCGAGCGGATGGCAAGGGAAGGTCCCGGCTGTGGGATCAGCCTCTGTTGCTTACAGGTTGTGAACTGCCAGTGCATTCATTGAAATGGGGGCTGTAATCCTTCAGTGTGAGATACAGAGAGAAGTTTCTGGGTTTTTTCGTTGTTAATTATCAGACGGGTGGGTTGTGAGTGTTATTGATCATAATGGAGACACGGCTACTCCTGTGTGCCATCAGTTAGATTAGATAGGAATCTAAGGTCCTGGTGTTGAAATCCTACACTTCTCTTATATTTCCTTTCTTGTGGTGAATTAAGTAGCATACTCTAAAGTTTTGCATGCATGAGGGTGTGTATGTTGGTTGAGAGATTTCAAGCATAGGAAGATTTCAGTATGGAAGTCCAAGAAGCTGCTCTACTTGCTTTTACATGCCAGGATTTCTGCCCCCCTGCATGATGAGAGCAGTGCTAACTTAGTGAAGCCCTTTATTAAACTCCTCTGATGGCTCAGGCTGCCTGCCATTAGTGCTGTTTCATACATGATAAGTGGTATTGCTAAGCTTCCTAAAATGAGTATAACAATCTAACTGGTGCCCAATGGTATATCCATCTTGTGTCTGACTACAAGGAATAAATTATGCTCTCACACTGATAATTGCTCATGCCTGGGTTTGAGCATTACAGTCCTGCAATGCTGATGATTAGAACTGGTCTCCCTCTTTTGTGCACAGATGCTCCCTGTGATCCACTTCAGTGTCTGCCTTGGCTTCTCCAGATTGATTGCTCTTTGCAAAAGAAGGAAGACACAATTCTGCAAAAGCTTTGCAGGCAGCTAGGTCCTGATTGAAATTCTGAATATAACTTCTTATGTCTTCTAGGTAGTTTAAATAAGTATTCTTGGGCATTTTTAGTGGTTCTAAAAATGGGGTGGGTCACAGAAAAACAGCATTCAAAAAGAAATACCTTCAGAAAATACAGAAGTGTTCAAAAAACCCATAAAACTTCATGTAAAATTAAGTCTATTCTGAATGGAAGAAGCAGAAATAACTATGATTTTTTCTCCTTAAAATAAATTCCCCAAGCTCCTTAACAAGACTGGTGACAAAGCAACGTACGAAGTTCTGCTCTACGCTTCACTGCCTATTTTCTCACCCTCAGCTTAAAAATAACAGCACTGTAGCACCTTCTGTTTTCTCGTGACGTCTACACACACTTTATGAATAATCTTTAGGGGGAACGCCGTGCTTGAGCTCTGATTGGGATTTTCCCGTCTTACCCGGTGTTGACTTAACCCTGCTTCCAAGAAGTCAAGAGTAAAACGCCCATTGATTTCGGTGCGAGCAGATTTTGACTTTTCAGAAATGCTCAGCCATATGTGTTCTTGTTTTGGAAGTATCATGTGGTTGCATTTGGCCCATGTCGTGTTTTAGTCACTCAGAAAGAACACGCAGAGTTCCAGCCTGTCCTTACCTGCCCTCACGACTGCAAGAGCTGAGGGCCTTGGGGAGGTTTTGAGGGCCAAAGGTTTTGCTGTTGTCCTGTTTTGGGGTTTTGCTTGTTTGTTTGTTTTCCTTCCCAAATTTCAAGAAAACATTTCTATTCTGAGACAAAGGGAATAAAAGCATTTCTAATGTGCTGTGAAAGATAAATCTGAGGGGAAAAAAAAAAAGTTTGAACTCAGCCTATATGTTTTATTTGGGAATGAATGGTAACAACAACTTTATTTTATTCCTTATGGTATAATGTAGTATTTTAAAAGGAGTAAAAATAGTTTGGAATCAGAAGTTGAAACACTATTTTAATCTTACTGGAGACCTTTTAAATTTCCTTCATTTAAAAATAAAATGCTATCAGAAGTGACACATCTGTGAAACATTTACTTTTGGCTGATCTGAGGGAAAAATGTTTAACTGAAAATTTCTATCTGGCTTTAGGGTTTCTCAGTCTTTAATGTATTTACACCCATCAATATCAAAGGGAGGCTTAGGAAATGCTCTTGGTTCGTGTTATGTGCTGGGAACTGATTGAGGGCAAGATGAAGGGCTCAGAGTTGAGATGCTGCGGAGCTTTAGGTGGGATGAACCTGCAGGCATGGATCAGAGCCTCTTGGGATAACGGGAGTTTCAGCAGCTGTGAATTAGGAGCACAGCCCATTAAACCTGCTGTTCTCCAAGGGTAACAGTCCCTGGCAGAGGGGCTGGGTGAGCAGACCTGTATCTGCCATCTCCGAGTCCGTCTGTGATCACAGAGCCCTTACCTTCACAAGGTGTTTACACAGCCTAACTCTTTGCCTAAAATAACGTGAGAAGTCTGTGCTAGAAGAAGGGCTTAAAACTAATCCTCCCTGGGTCTGAGGTTAACATCCTTTCCCCTGGATTGTCTTTCCTGGTACCATCCCTATCCTCCCTTCTGCTTAGTCATCTGTAAGGTAAGCTGAGCAAGGTAGGGAGAGCTCCTCTCCAGCCAAGGGTGTAAGCAAATTAACAAGACAAATGCAATTAATCTGTGCTTTCTCCCACATTCCTTGTGCTGTGTCCTGCTGTCACCATGTGTTCTCCACTGTAGTCACTGAGAGATTTTCCTTGGACGTGGTACAGCTTTCGAGCATGCTTCCTGATCTAGATCTGCTGGTTAAAGGATTTGCTGTCCCCCTCACATGATGATGGCACATACCATCAAGGTTTCCCATGACTTCATGAAAAAAATAATTGCAGTCTCCGTGTCATATGGTCGTTCTGGTTTAAACACACTGGTTTGAGCAATGCGAGTTGGAAGGAGAGTCAGCCTGTGACTTTGAAAATGTGCAAATCACCCAAAAGAAATTTGTCTCAGACATTTTTATGGTATTTCAGTTGGAGTTCCACGAAAAGTACAAAAAATAACACTTTGCCTAAAAACAAAGTCCTAAAACAAACAAACCCATAATAAATAAATGCTTGCCAGGAGTCATAAAAATCTTAAAGTATGATTTAATATCCTGTCTTTCTTTTGTCTTAGTGGAAAAGGTCATATAGATGAAAGACATCTGCTGTTGTATCTCTCTTGGATTTCAGGGCAAGACCAAAGTCCTATTCTTGGCGCTTTTTTGGGGTGTGTGTGTGTGTGTGTGTGTGTGTGAGCAAATTGCCATAAATTCCTTCTATTCAGTTGTCTTAATGTGTCAGCTCTTGAAGAGGATGAACAGGCCTGTGGCCAGTGATTTCAAATGGAAAATCCCTTGTGTTTTATGCATGCCTGTTGCAGTCCATTCCTAGAGGCATTTCCCTGAACCGAGGGAAGAGAAGGGCAAGAGACTCCAAGCCCCTGTTCCTAGGGTTGCTTTCAGGAGTAGGAAGGATGTGGAGGGGTGGCAGTTCAGTGTGCAACAGGTCAGAGACAGAAGGTGTTGTCAGAGGCTGGTAGTCAACAAGAGGTGAAAAGAGGACAAAACTGGAAAATAAAATAAGTAGTTAATGCTGGAAATGTTAGAGATGGGCAGAAGACAGAAAGACAAGAGATGTCAGGGTGAAAGTGAGGGAAAACACCTGGTCTGACTTGCTCTTAATTTTTCATTGTTCTTTCCATCGCCATGTTTTTATTGAATCTGTTTGAAATGCAGTCAGCTCTGGACAACAGTGCATTTACAGTCCTTGATTGTTCCTGGCAACTTTTCATGTTTTTTCAGTAATACCACCCCATTTTGAAAAATGGGCCTTCCTCAGATAGCAGTTGTGTTGATGAGTGGGAAAACTGTGACCCTCTGAAGCCACAGGGGATGAAATCCTAACCCTTGCTGAAGGCAAAGGCAGCATCCCCAGTGACAGCAATGGGTTCAGGATGTCACGAGGAGTGCTTTTGGCTGCTGTACTGAGCTGGAAACTCTTTGGGGATGGGATCTGTGTTCATGTGTTGCCTTGTACAAAGAGGTCCTGAATTTCTTGGCCTCCAGGCACTGCAGGAAAGCAAATGCTAAGTTGTCCTGTGAGCAGTGGAAGTAATTAAACGTTGGTGCCATTGGATCCTTGGGTGTCTGGTAAAGGATGAGTGTCAGGCTTTTCTCAGCAGGTCTTTTTGCTCTCTCCAGCTGCTTGTTCTCTCAGCAGTAGGAAGGTGATGTGCAACCCCCTGGACAAGTGACCAGCCATTTGGAGTTGGTGGAGGGGATCCACACCTGTGTGTGTTGTCTCTCCAGAGGTGGGCAGCTTAAAACAAATTTAAGAATGCTTTTCCTGCTAGCTTCTAGCAGCCCTAGTTTTCTTACGTCCTCTGACAATATCAACTGGAAAACTTCTCAAGAAGAATGGGTCTGGTTTTATTTTGGCTTTTTTTTCCTAATTAAAACTGGGCATTTAAACTGCTTGTGATAATTTCTTTTCCCAGTTGCACATGTGGAGTGTCTCAACAGCACTGTAAAAGTCATGCTAATTTATGTGAGGGCAAAATTAATCTTTAAGCTGGAAAAGCTTTTGCTATTTTGTTTGCAAAATGCTTTTATGTCTTTAAGTAGAGGGCACTGCTGAAAAGCCAAGGGTTGTGTTGGTTTTATTATTTTTATTAATATGTTTTAAAAGCAACTCAGAAATATTTTACTTGATATCTGAAGCCAAGGCAGCAAAGCACAAACAGCTTTGTCATCTACTAACGTGGAAAATGGGAAACAGAATAGATGCACCTTCTGTTTCCCCCCCCTCCCATCTTTGCTTCTGGGAGATAAACATTTCTTTTTTAATAATTTAGAACATTGCCTTTTTAGGTATAAATTTATTTTTATTTTTACTATCACTGTAAGCACTCTTCCACATCTCCCACATTATACTCCCATGAAAACCTTCCATACCAGGAAGCCTTGGAAAACAGCACTTACTCCAGAAATACTCTGCACTTATAATTTGGTGCAGAAGGGACTCCTCAGTTAGGGTCCTTACCTCTCCTGCTCTCAAGGGCCTTGTTGAAGGGCTTGCTGGCATTTGTGGTTCCTGATAGAATCAGCTGGAGTTGTAGGTGCTGGACTTGAGGCTGTTGTGGTTGAGAACTGGTTCTGCTCTTGAGACACTAGTCAGGCCTTAGGGAAATCACTGCCTGCATTTCAAGAGGATTAATTATAGAAAAGCACAGAAAATAACTGAAGATCCTAGTAAGACTGAAAGTCTACCTTGGAAATAAAATCCTCTGTCTTCATGCCTATGGAGGCACTTGTGTGTTTGCTGGAGACAGAGGGAGGTTGTTAAATCCAGTCATGCCATCAAAGGTGGAAAGCACAGCCAGGACAATCCTGCTTCCACCTGCTACCCCGACACCCGGTGTCCCCTGATGGAGAGGCTGAGGGTGGCTCTGTGCTGTGTGAGGTGCAGGAATATCCACAGGCACACAGAGAGCCCGTGCCAAGGAGCTGCCAGAGCCCCGGCCTCCCTGCCTCCTCTTGTTTCTGCATGTTTTTCCCATAAGCACTGTTTTCAGCTGGGGTCCTGTTTGTGTTGTCATTTTAAAATGTATTTTGGAATGTTAACTTCAGCCAGCTGAAATTATTTCCTTTTTGCCCCCTTACTGAGAGGGTTTATAAATATCAAGTTACACAGGAAGCAAATTCTCCCGTTATCAGATTGTTCTGTAGTCACTTTTCTTTTCCTCAAAAGCATAATGGTGAACTTTATCAGTGCTCAGTCATTTGTTTCTTATTAAACACGAGTGATTAAGATGCTGTTTGGCTCACTGGGAAGAGTTACTGACCTGTTTTGTCTGTAAATGTATCTTTAAATTAGGAGACACCTGAAACTGGTAGGAAGTGGGTATTAATTGGGTTCAAGTTCCATGAGCACAGATTGCAGTTTCCCAGTGGGATGTGGTAAATAGCCATCACCAAGATAATATTAATTACATTATCTCCCAGAATGGTCCCAGGAGGTGCTAAAATAGCACATGTGCCACTTGGGCTTAGATGCTCAGACACGAAGATCAGTGTTTGCTGCCGTGTTGCTCAGCACAGTGCGGAGCGTGTTGCGTCACTGGGGCAGTCAGATGAGATAAGGAGGCTTGGATTTTCTGGGTAGTTGCTTGGGGTTTTTATCTCATGAGTGTGAAAATCAGAATATTATCTAAAGCAATAGCTGAATTTCTTTTTTTCTGCCCTGAAACCCAACAAGGAACGAGAATAGCAAGCCTAAAAAATGGATTTCATAAAACACCTGAACAGAAAGTGTTTCTTGCTGCAGAGATTGTGACTTCCTTGTAGGTCTCTTCAGCTCTAGAGTGACTCCAAGTGCCACACAAGCAGTACACAGACCTCATTTATCAGAATCACACTCCATGCCACTGACTTTATACCCAGTGTTGCCCCTGGCATTGCAGTGCTCTGCCCTGTACCTCCAGCACTGTTACAGGTTGTGTGGGCTGCACCCTGACCACTGTCCTTTCCAAAGCTGCAGCTCACAGGCCTTTGCTTCAAAAGCCCCTCTATGAGTTTTGCTCAGCTGGTAGGACATGGGCCATGGGCCCTGCAGGGACAGTTGTCTGTCCGGTGCCCACGTGATGGTCGGTCCATCCTCACACTGGAAATGCTCAGCCAGGTGCCTCCCTTAGCCCTTGAGGACTGTGTAAAGTCTTTTTAGCCTTTGAGGACCCAGCAGCCTTCCTTCCCTGGGTATTGATTCGGGGCAGAAGCAAGGAGCAAACAAATACGCTGTTCAATGATGTCTTGTCATGAACTTCTCCATTGGCAATTGGAGTTCAGCAAGCTGGATTCATGTGGGATGGAAGCCTGGCATTGGAGACGAATTAACTCTGACCTGATAATCAGACTCTTCTGTCTGGGCTAGAAAAACATGGACCTGGTGGTTTGTTAGGGACATGCTGGCAGACACTTAAAGACAGCGATGCTAAAGGCACCGTTATAATTAGCTCAGCCAGAGACTGAGCACATAGATTGACTTGAAAACCAGCGTGGCTGTTCCGTGGTCGTCATGACCTCTGTGGAAAACACTGCTGAAAGAATACTTAGACTTCAGTCGCCTCCTTCAATGTTACACATCCTTGTTAACAGTGTTGTATGTTACCGCTGTTAATTAAAGGTATCAGCATGTCCCATAATGAGGGGACTGACTTACTCCGTAAGAAGTCACGTTACAGTTCTCAAAAACGGACTGGTAGGTTGACACTGTGTTTTTTAATATTCAGAAAGTGCTTGTTCCTTGTTTGTGAAGCTTAAATTAAATACCAGAGGGGTTCACGTATATTGAGATGAAGGGGAAAGATGTGCCCTACAGTCTCTTTCACAACAACTCAAAACCAACATAACCACCTTAAAACAAAGGAAAGCTTTCATCCTTGTTCCTACAGCTACACATGAAAATCTGAATTGAAATGAGATTGAGCAACACGAAGAAAATAAATAAGTAGACCTCATTCTTCCCTGTGGAAGTTGTTTCAATAGAAAAGCACTAGCCAGCGTCAGAAAATGTCACTAACTGGGTGAAAGTGGTCCCCTTGTACTTCCCAGTTTCCTTACTCCTCCCATGATGACAATTTCCACTAAGAGATGCATTGTTGAACCAGGGTTGTGCAGGACAATGAAAGAGGGACCTTTTCTGGAGAGGGAATATGTAAAGAATTTTTTGCTTTTTGTAATATATTCTGGTCTCTTTTTTTTTCCTGTTGCTGTCTATTTTTCTTCAAAATGAGAGGAAACAAGCGCAGGCTGATTTTTATGGTGCAATTCACACTCCCCCAATTTTTATTTTTTTTTAATGCTTGTATATTCAAAGATCTAGATCTGAATTTTTTTATTAAATACAAGCAAACGATCTTTCTTTCCAAAGTGAGCAGGGTAATCTGTGTCTGCTCGACTGGGCCCAGAAGGTTCTGGTTTGTGCTGGAGTCAGCAGCAGTTTCCTACAGTGACTTCGTTTGACCTGCGCTGCTCTGACAGGCTGGGGCTGGCAACAATCTCAGCCTCAGCCATCAAAACATTCCTTTGTAGCCAAGTGTCCTTCTGCTTTCTCTGAAATATCTGGTGTCAGTTTTAACAAGAGGGGAAACAGACGTTCGTCACCATTAATTCACTGGACAATTAAGCTGCTGATCTCTGACCTCCTGCCATTATTGGCTTTCAGAGCCAGGGTAAAGACCCCACAGATATCTGTTCTCTGTCATTCCCTGCGAGTTGTCCTAGTATTTTATTTACTCAAAGGCTTAGCTCTTTCCCACCACCAGCCAAATGTATATGCTTTGTAATAACAATTGCTAATAAGCTGTCCCAGGCAGCGACATTAATCTCTGAGTGATGATAACAGCAAGCAAAGGGAACAGCTGGCTGTCAGGAAGGCATGTGAGTGGGAATCATACATTTATTTAGATTTATGTACATATTAGAAGTGTCCATCCCTGGCTGCAGCTGCTTTTGGTGCTTTGGGCTACCTTGGGCATCCAGACCAGAGGCAGGGGCTTTCCACAGGGAAGTGTGGGTGGTGTGGGATTGCTGCATGGTGCTGTTTATTCTTCTTCCTTCATCTTCCAGGCTATGGCAGTACTTAGCTTTTGCTCTCTCCTGGAGTCCCTGGTGGTAGGATCACTGCTGCCACACTGCTCTCAGGGGGCTGATGGCCCAAATCAATGCCATGTTTTAGTTCTGGCCCCAGGGCTGCAGTGAGAGCCGGTGGAAGTGCAGGGCTGTGTGAGCGATGAGGAAACAGTTAATGCATCCCTGGCACAGAGCTCTGTTTTGTGTTTGTTGAGACGGCCGGGTGGGTGGGTGGGTGGGAGAGGCAGCCGAGCTGGGCCAGCTGCTTGCATCATCTGACGCTTACACCATGCAACCTTCAAGCCTCATTTTTCAGTCAGTGCTTTTGAAGCACTTCATTAGCTAATCAGAGGATCCCTCTGCCTTTGCTCTACAAGTTTCCTTGTTTTTTGTCTTCTACCTTCTAATTTTCTTTTTTTCTTCTTTTTTTTTCTTTTTTTTTTTAGTTCTGCTTTTTGTGTTGAGTCCTTCAACTGGTAGCTATAGTAACACCCATGAATGAGTGACTGTAGTACACTTCTACAGCCCACTCCCCTCAGGAAAGCTGTGCCAGGCTGTCACACACCTGCAGTGGCTTGGCACCCCCTCTTTTGGGGGTTTCTCCAAACAGCAGGGACAGTCTTAGCTTGGGAGCCAGCTCCATCCCGCTCGCTATTTGCAGCTGCAGCCCACAATATATTGTGGCAGAAGGGATGAGTCACTGGCAGAGCAATCTGTTGCATCAGATAATCACAGATTACCTCCATTAACCCAAATCCCTTCTGTAACCTTTTACAATAATGATCCCAAAAGCTGACGCATACAATACTGTTACCATCACGTCTTGGGCTGTCCATGATTTTTAAAGAGGATGTTTTCTGTGGTTTCAGGGGTGATCTAGCAGGTCGTGCCAGCAAGATCCACACAACGCAGCTGTTGGTACCTTGTTGCTGGACAAGATGATGGGGCCAAAGCCATGCTTTGTGGCTAACTAAGGGGGAAGTCTCCCCTAAAACTGGCCATTTCCTTTTGCATCAGTCCTGTGCACCCCTTTACACCTTTTCCCTGGTATCCACAAAGAATCTCCCTCCTCCAAGTCAATGTCTGTGCCTACACCTTTTCCCCTCTGCCAGCTGGCCCCTGCAACTGGCAAATGCTTATTGTAACCAGGCATTTCAGGGGAGTTTCACCCCCTCTCCACATTGCCCCAATGGCGTGTTTGAAGGCTCCTCATATATCTAGGGTTTAATTTATGCTTTATGCATATGTCTGAGAAATTGGTGTGTTATGTGACCACAGAGAGCAAGGGAGATGGTACTTACCTGCTTTTATGGGCATGAAAGATGTGTCTGGTCCTCATCCCAAATAGAAAGTGACCAAGTCTGAGACATGTCATGATGCTGTGCTTTTCTTCCTGGCTGACTCTGGAAGCAAAAGGGCTGAAGTGTCACAAAAGGGAAGTTCCCCTAAAACAGGACTGGCAGCGTAGCCCATACACATATACTAAGGAGGTTCCCAGCCTAATTTTCACCATTTTTAACATGTGGATTTCTGGGTTCTTGTCAGAACGTCTCAAAGCTTTACCAATTCTACCAATTTGGTGGAACTAATAAATCAGCCAGGCCTAATAAAACAGCCTGTCTTAAGCCATTAATTTTTCATGACATTTAACTAAAACTCTTTTCTTTAGTCTTGTTGGTGAGTTTATTTAGGTGAGGGTAAAAAACCAGAATAGAACATAATTCTCAGAGCTTGGCTACAGACTGCTGATAGGAACACTTGAATTCTCACCTCCCCTCCAGCTGGATCTCCTCCCCACAGTTCAGAAATACTCCTTATAAGACTCAAATGTCAGGAACACAGAGGCTAAGTTATTTTTTTAGATACTGCAGAACTATTTGCAGGAGAAAAAGCCCACACAGCTCTTTGACAGGGACAGACAGAACCCACATCGTTTCCTGCTCAGGGCTGGTTTTTTGCATGTTCTCCCTCTGGAACTGGCATCATATTTTTCAGGACAGCTGAGCCCCATGTATTTGCTTGTACCAGGGCCAGGTTTCCTTGTAGTCCTTCTGCCTGTCTCGTGTTGCACGTTGTGCTGTTGTGTTGCTAAACATCAGAACTGCGCCTTATGGATCAGCACATCAGCAGAGCTTCTTAGATTTCTAGTCATTTATCTCAGTGTCTAACTAGGATCCTGGAGTCCCTGTAAGGTATTTTGGGTTTAGGGGCCAGCCCTAAGAACATTTGGGCTGTTTGAGGCACACAGCTGTATCCAGGAGCTCTACACATCCTCCTGGGCAGTCTGCATGGGCAATACAAGCTCTGTATGTGGGTGATGGGTTCATAGACTCATAGAATATCCTGAATTAGAAGGAACCCACAAAGATCATCATCCTAACCACGCACAGGACCACCCCAAGTTGCATTTGCAGGTTTGGGTTTGGAGGCATCGGTTGGTAGCTTGCATGCTTTTCGCTAAACAGGGTAATAAATATATAGAACAGGTCATAAGTTTAAAAGCCATTGCTTAAAGAGGAGTTCCTTCCTGGAAAGATGTTATCAAGCCCTATTCAAGCAGGATTCCTGGAGCAGGGATTTGCATTCTTCCTTTGGAAGAATGGGAAGCAGGTCTCTTACAGTCAGTGTAACTCACAGCTGTGCAAGTTAACACAAGGGAATTGGTAAGAAATGTGGGAATTTAGAGTCACTCAAACGTTCAGCTATGGGGAGACCACGTTCCTTGTTTAATTCTTGTGTACTTTAAAGCATGTGACAGCTGAGAACATTTCTGACAAAAGAATCTTCCTTTTGGAGAATGAAGTTTTGTCAAAAATTAAAGGGTTTGCAGGAAAGTGTCTGTTTAAAAGAAAAGATGATTTGCTTTTTCTACCTTCTTATTGACAACATAGAAACATCATTTTAACAAAGTAGAGCATGTCAATTTGCCATACCCATTTTGTTCCAGTGATATAATATCTTAGTACTCTATTTGATATGTTCTATGATAATGTTTTGACGTTAGAGAACTGAGATGACTCAAATGTTATCACAGTGAGATGGTTTAATGTCTTTAAATCAGAATTTTGTAGAACTTTGAAATATGGTCTCACCTCCAGTTTGGAGGAAAGGTTCACTGAGAGATTTAACATTTTCAGCAGGGTGATAACCTTGAATCTCAACAACTCTTTTCAAAAGCTTGGTCTCCCATTGTAATCACTGATACTGAAGTGTTACAATTTTGTTTTTTCTGTTATCCACACTATTGATGGAGAAAATCTCTCACAAGTCCCCAGACAGTCCCCCAGACATGTTGAACCACCCAGTACATGGCAGTGCATTCTAAACCCAGCAAAACTGCCTGGGTTTGTGCCAGTAGCCTTGTTTACTTTGAGGTCAAGAATAGGAAATTAAAATTTCGGGCTCTTCTTGATTTCACTGTTTTAGATTATAGCTGGCTTTATTTTTGTAAGATTTACTCTTTGTTTATTTTTTAATAGATTGTAAATCTTCCATAGACTTTGTATCTTTTGGATTATTTTTGTTTGTGGCATAAAAGCCAACAATCTCTTTTTGCTCGTTTATCAGCTGCAAATAAACACAATACAGTTAAACACAATGTATAAAAGAGAGAGACACCATAATAGACAAACTGTAGGTGTTTATATAGGGGGAAATTAAACTGCATCCAGGGAAATTTGTGACCAAACTCTCTGTTAGCGTAGCAGTGAAATGTAAACCCAGTATATGTGAACTGACCCACATAACCCAAAGAAAACTTGTTCAAATAATCTTAAAGATGCACTAAAAATATGCAGTGGAGGATGTAGGCAGAGTTGCATGGACAATGCCACAAATTGGGATGCCTACTTAAAACTAACAGAAGAAATTAAAGGCCTGTTTTTTAAGTTTAGTTAAGTCCTTTCAGTGTGCTCTGACCAGGCACAAGGGCAGCTTGTGTGAAGACTCCTTTATATTCCTGGGGTAGTAACAAAATGGCCTTGACATATGATAGTTAAGCCCTGAGGATCACTCTTCAAAGACTAATCCCTTAGCTTTGTCTGTCCCTTCAGGGCAGTGAATGTTGCTAAAGCATATTATTAACATTATTATTAACATAAAAAACGTGTTGTTAAAGTCATGTTTCAGCCACTCATCAGTATTTACAGTACTACCTGACCTCTTCTTTGAATCATAGGTAGATATTCCTGCAGTAAGTGTTCATCAACACTGACTTCTGTAAGCCAACGTTAATAGGACTTTAGATGCCAGTTGTATCCAAAATATTTTGCCCTCTGGTCCTCTGGTAACCAGATTGCAAAGCCAGCCTGGCTCTGCTGGGGAGAAGCTTGTGCTTGTGCTTGTGAAATTCCCATCAGTGTGGTTCTGGAGGCTTAAACATGAAGTACATCTGCTCTTCATTTCCAAAAAGCAGTGAGGTGTTTTGCGCAGTGGTTGTCAGGCTTAGGTATTTGTAGCAACATTATGAGCAGACGTGCTGTGCCAGCAGGGGAGATGGGCACAAAACCCTTATCGTGGTCTGTGACTCTTCGGAGCCGCGCTTCAGAAAAGGCTGCGGGAGATAAAGACAGATTAGCGTTGATAAGAGGAGCTGTGTAACATGATTCTCTTCTGAGGGCTTGCAGTGGACTTTTTATTGCATCTGATAAAAGAGAGCCTCTAGAGACCGGTCTGCAGAGGCACTGCACCCCAGTGGATGGTGGACACCCACCTGCTTTTGGAAATCCAGCCCTCATACTCTTCACATTTTCCTTGGGCTGACAGAAGGGGATTCATAGAGGTTCCTAACAGTCTTGTAAGTGCTTGTTTTAAGCACAGGTTAATCAGGAGTATCATCTAAGATCTTTAAGGAATGAAACAGGGTTTTTTTTTCTGCTTTCCCAGAGGAGAAGGGCAGGATGAAGAGTGGAGAACAAGCAGTGTCTTTCATTCTTTGAAAACAAACCAGTTTTATTTGCTAGTGCAGCTGAGTGTAGGTGGGACTAATATGAAAGAAGAATAATGAACCTGGGAGAACTTTTACATGAAACAGGTCTAATAGGGGTGAAACTGTTTGCCTTAGAGTCTGGGTGTATTAGACATGAAAAATTCCTAGGGGAAAATGATGGGCTGGTAAGTTTTATTCATGCTGTCTCATTAGGATGAGGTGCTCTAGGAAAACAAGATTAAAATTAGTATTCTTTTCCTTCACAAATACACAGTTAACCGTTGGTTTCACACCCACATGAGACATGGAGGGCATTCAACAGTTCTGGGCGTTTACCAGGATCATAAGAACAGCCTGCATCTAAGTAGCATAGATGCTAAAAAAGAAAAAGAAATTGCTTGGAAGCAATACACCTTCATGTGTTGTTAGCCATATCCAAATAACAGAATATGGAACAAATTTAGTGTTTTTCAAATACTTCAGAAACAGCTTTCCAAGATCTTGCTCTGAAGCTGCCTGCAGTCCATCCTGTACTGGCCAGACCTTACTCTAATATGGCAATTCCACATAGAACACAAGCTCCAAACACCTCCATGGGACACAGTAAAGAAAGGGTGGCAAGAGGAAGAGAAGAAGAAACGTAAACATCTTTTGAGCGGAAATAGGACACTAACCATGATTTTTTTGACTTTTAATGTTTTTGGAGTTTGTTTCACTGCTTTCGCTGTGTAATCAAGGCCTTGCATTCTGAGGGTACAGAGCTCTGTTCTGTTGTTGGGAAGGTCTTGGGTGACAACCCAGGTACAGTTGTGAAATGGAAGATAGAAGCTGTAGTCATCCTCCAGTGATCTGTGGGTTAACCAGATTGCAGTTAATACAGTTCAATGGAATATTTGGCTGTCTTGGATTAGCCAGGCCTGGCAGCATGGGATGTGCTGCTGGCTTATCAACTTGGGCAAGAACAGAGCAGCAGTAGGAAGCTAGCTTATCTGTCCTTAAAATCTACCTTGCATGGTGGCATGAGGCACAAATGGAATATGCTACAGGCATGGTGCTGGAATAAATTCATCCAACAATATGTTTTACTCTGTGTTGTGAATAATCTTCAGTCATCTGAGCAGGAGCATGGCTTGGTGCTGTCTTTAGCAGAATTAACAGGCTCAAAGCTTTGGCTTCTTCAGCTTCATCTTCAGCTCCCTCCTTTGATTTCTTGTGCAATTTTGGACAAGCCACTTAGTATCTCACTGGCTTAATAATGTGCAGGTATTTTCCTGTCTCCTCTTAGTGTTAGGAGAGTAAGTATATACTGAATAATGGAAGGGAAAAAAAGGTAGGCACTTATAGGCTAAGGGTAGCTCCTGCTGGCAGATGTTTTACATGTGTGCCTCTGGTTATGTCTCTCTCCTTGCAGGCAGAGATCAGAGCTAGATTTGCCATGTGGCATCACAAGATGATGTGAAAAATGCCATGTATTTTTCAGTAGGTAAGGTGTAGAGCAAATGCTTTTGTTTCCTGCAGGACTGGTTGACGTGTTAGAGAATGTGCTCCAACCCTCAGTTTGCAAATGCTGAGTTGTTGAGTGCACGCAAGGAAGCGGGGCTGAGCTTTCGTGCTGTTGCTGGCAGCTTCACCTTTTGTCGTCAGCAGCAAAGCAAAATTTTAAAGCAGTCAGACCCTCCAACACCACATGATGGAATTTACATTTAAAACATGGCATGCCTGTCAAGTCCTGCCCTGAGAAGCTGCCTTGAAGAATGCAAATCCTCCTGCACGGAATAGACGGTGCAAAGGCAGCAATCAAGGCAACGTGTGAAAAGCTTCCCTCTGCAACCTGCACCATGACCTATTCAGAGAAACCTCCCCTTTTAGCTTTTAGCTCCGCTAGACAATTTACTCTGTCTCAGCTGTCTCACTGCATTATGTCCTTCAAACCCCCCCAGAATTAACGTTTGGAGCCAGCAAACACTGCTGGCTCCACAAGAAAAGCTGAGAGCAGAAAGGTCAGGTCGATTAAAGCACTCGATCAGAATCTTTAACATAAAGACGTCACAAGCAAAGCAGTAACGCTACTTCACGCTCAGCTAAGAGCAAATGATTCATCAGACAAGGCTGCTTATTTTTGGAGGATAGCCACAAAAGAGGAGAGAACATGCTGGCTGTATCGATCACGGCTTTAACGGGGGGCCGCAGAGCCCTTCTCTAGTTTTGATGGAAATTTAATGTCAGAAATACATCATCCAATGTAAATACATCAATATATATTTTACATTGAATGGATTTTAAAAACGTTCTGGCCCAGCTTAGCAGAATCGTATCACCTCTGCACAAATCTCAGAGCTGTCATTTAGAGCAAAGGGCTATTTTGCAATATTCTGCTCTGCTTGATGCTGCTGAAGATGCAGCCTTTTTGGGAGGGCTTCTGTAAAGGTGGCTGGAGAAGCAGGTGTGCTCTGGAATCGCTAGTGCTTGTGCCTAGAGGGTAGACCTTCAGTGGGTGAAGATGTACCAGTGTTGAGCAGATGCAGCCTAAAGGATGGTTTCATCTGGCTTACCCCCACTGCCTCCTGTGTCCAGAAGTGTTTGGAAATACTGCTGGAGCAGGCACTGCTGCCCAGGCAGCTGCACATCCCTTGAGCAGGGAGCTCCTGCCTGCCCCAAGCAGCACCTCTGTCTGACCCTTGGTGAGGGCAGAGCAGGTCTCTGCAGTGGCAGCAGCCAGAAGTGAGGGGCACATGGAGGTTTATGTTGGGTATCAGGAAAAGGTTTTTCACCCAGAGGGTGGCTGAGCACTGGAACAGGCTCCCTGGGGAAGGGGTCACAGCACCAAATGTGTCTGAGTTTGGACAGCACTCTCAGGCACAGGTGTGTTTCTTGGGGTGTCCTATGCAGGGCCAGGAGTTGGACTCCTGGATGATCTTGATGGGTCTTTTACAACTCAGCATATTGTAGGATTCTGTGATTCTGAGATAAATGAGTGTGAGGAAAAACATAAAGAGAAGAAAAGTTCAGGGAAGAAATGGTTCAGAGAAGAAAATGCAGCTGTAGAGAATGATTGGAAGAGAGAAGGAAGCAGGAATTCCTGGTGGAAGGATCCTTTTCCCAGAGGAATATGTGAAGGGAGGATGCAGGGAGAGAAATGTAAGTACAGTGTGATGAGGCATAAGGGCAGGAGCACAAAGGAAAATGCCTCTGGAAGAGAAGGAAAAGAGGAGCAAGTGGAGGTGGCCGCCTGGCATGCAGGAGCCGCTGTGCAGGATTGCAGGAGTGGGCTTTTGGGGACATGAAAGCCAGTGAAGACCCTTAGAGCTGCTGAACCCAACTCCTGTGGCCACTGGCAGCCAGAGCAGAGCCATCTGTGAACAGATGTGCTCCAGGAGTTGGTGAACAGATGATCACAGTGCTCTCACCAGCCCACAAAACGCTTCCCAGCACCTTGTAGCCCACATGCAAGACCAAGAGAGCAAGACAGGCTCTCTGATGCTATGAGCAGAGGGATGGGAAAGGAAATGACTTCAGCAGCAGTTGGGATGCACTGAAGAGGGGAGGTTGAAGCAGAATTTGTTACAGACCCAAGGGGTACGTCTGTGTTGCACAACACTGTGTGGTGGGGAGGCAGTCACAGCTCTCTGTGCTTTCCTGCAGTCTGATTCCTGGAAAGGATAGCAGGGCTGTACTCCTGATAGTCCAAACAAGCTAGTTCCTGTATGGCCAGTGCAGAAATCTCTGCTCTACATTGCATGTTGTAGAAATACAATCAGTTCCTGTCAATAAGAAGTTTAAAATAATTCAAGGCAGACCCTGTGATGGCAAAACCATTGGCTACCAAAAGCAGAGGAATAAAAAGTGAGATGCAAAAGAAGCACTCCTGTGCCAAAGGTGACACTCTGTGATCAGAAATGCCCCACAGAGAGCAATACTTGTTATTTTTTTCCAAGGCTCCTGTTTTCTCTCTGGTGGTCTGCTATGTTTTGAGTCAGCGCTCTCCTAATTTAGCCTGCAATGTCATGCAGGACCCAACACACTCTCAGTCTGCAACTGTGACTCTACCAACCCCTTCACAGAATTAACTCAGCTCTGAATTTGTCACTCAGCGTGCCAGTGCATGTAAAATAGACTCAAGTGAATCAGATTTTGTGTGCAGAGACTGAATTGCAATAAATACAGCGGCTCGGAGAATCCCAGTCTGCATCTGGGCTTTCACGTCCAGAGGGGTACTCCTCCTCCGCTGACTGCACAGCCTCTCCAAGCAGAACAGAAAAAAGAACCACTAAGAGATTTTTTCCTCATGAAGCTGTTAATTTTCTCCCACAGTTCTCCTGTGGAAGCAGCAGTGACCAGAGTGTTGAACAGCAGCAGTAGTGCCTCGTCGGCAGGGTCCGTAATGCGAGGGGTGGGAGGGGATGGCCAGAATTGAATTTTGATCTTCAGTTTTCAGCACTTCTTTTGGGATAGAATCAGGGCTTGTCCCAAAACCAGAATGGGGGTGGATATCTGTGTTGGAAAGGTGTGAGCTGTAATTTTACAAGATTGTTTGGTTTGTGTGAAATGACTCTTGATTGGGGCAGAGGCGATGCTGGAGCTAGCACTGTCACCTAAACTGGACCTGGACTCCCAACTTTCAGTGAGCTGATCTTCTGCCAGATGCCACCTCCTTGGTCTGTTCTAAGCCCAAACAAGCTCAGACTTGATCTGTATCATAGAGTCAAAGAATGGTTTGGGATATTTTTGCTGGACCAGGTTGCTCAGGGCCCCATCCAGGCTTTCCTTGAGCACTTCCAGGGATCTGCCTGTGCATCAACCCACAACATAGCAGCTTTAATTACTAATGGTATCCATAAGAACTGTGACTGGGCAGGTAAGCTCTAGATGGAACCTGTGGAACTCTGCCCCCAAAGCAATCTAATCCTGGTATTTCTCTCTCTGCAGGAGGTGGAGGGAAACGCAAAGGCAAAAGCAAAAAGTGGAAGGAAATCCTGAAATTCCCTCACATTAGCCAGTGTGAAGATCTCCGAAGAACAATAGGTAAGAGCTTTTCCCTTCTTTGGAAGTACTGCATAAATAAAACATTCCATCAGAACTGGCTCCTTAGAGCAGCCTTAAAGGCACTCATCATTACAGGGAATCACTTTACAGGTGGTCATGCAATGCACGTTCCTCCCATGGTGCTGCCAGGCAAACTGAGTGTTTTCTGTTCCTGAAAGGGGCTGTGGACCAGGCAGGAGAGACTGGAATGATGCACTTGCAAGGCAGGGCTTGGGGCTGGCAGCATCCAGGCCCTTTGTGTTCCATGCACAGGCTCCAGGACCCAAAGGGGTTTCACAGCTGGACAATACCTGGCACGTGGGACAGGGGCTTTCACTCAGTCTCCACCAGGACCAGTGTGGCTGTACAAACACATTCAGAAATGAATCCCCTCATCACATCCTGCATTCCCTTCTAATAAGTATCACCTTATCTGGGAGGAAATGAGACTTGCTGACTGTAGTTGAAAGTTAGTATTAATTATAGTCTGGATATGATGTTTGAAGCAGCAGCCACTGCTTCTGCCAGGCAGGTTTGCTCAGCAGCAGCATCCTCTATTCGCAGCCACAACACTGCTTTATGGAGGTTTTTTACAGGACATGTAAAAAAAAAAATTAACTTAATTTGTTTTATTCATGTGGGCCAAATGCAGCAGATTTGGAAGGGAGCTTGCAATGTCCATTTTCATAGCACTGCATTTCTCCTGCTCATACGTGCCAAATTTCTGCATTCTTCTGACTGCTGCCTTGGCAGACAGGGCTAGCAGCTATCTCCTTCTGCATTCTTCCCTGGAAAGCCCAGGATTACTGGTCTCACCACAAGAGGTTAACTTCAGCATTTGAGGCTCCTTTTCTCCCCTACACATAAAATCCAGCCACTGGCAAGGAATGAATGAAAGGCAAGAGTCTGTAACAACTGAGATAACGGGCAGCATAATTTGTCTAACTGGGGTGAACTCCTGAGGTATGAGTGACAGTGCCCTGGCACTATTTACATTAGAAATCCAAAGAATGTTTATGCAGAGAAAATATGTGGAATGTTTTGTAACTCTTTTCATGTCTCCTTCAGTAAAATGCTCTTCCCTCACCTTCTGTTGTAGAGCTAAAAGGAGGTAAAGAAAAGAAGGGAGGCAGGAGAACAGAGCGCAGGTTTTCCCCAGTTGACAAACATACAAAGCCTGACCAATTTCTGAAGGTACAGAACCTGCTGGAAGCAAATCTGATTTAATATACTGTAATTTGCAAAGGGAATTCTCCCCATTGTTCTGTCAGCCTTGGTTTCTAAAGGGGAAAATGGCTCCAGATAAAATGCTCTCTCTTTACAAAGGTGTGCTATCCTAAAATGAGTAGTCTTAAAAAAATTGTCTGCCAATTATTTCTGCTTCTGAAATGCTATTTCTGGCTTTTTTGTGTGTGTGTGTGAGCTTCATCCTAATGTAATTTGTTTCACTTTTTTTTTGGTGAATGATTTGGTGATGTAACCAGGCAAGAGCCGTTGTGAGATCTCTGGGTGGATTTGGTTTCAGTCAGTGAGTGATTACCTGTTAACTGGGAATTTTAGCAACTGCCTTTTCCACAGTGGGAAATAAGGTCCAAATCCTGGTTCTGTGACTCTGATTTTTGTTGAGTCGCTTTCCCACTGAGCTGGATGTGATTACACAAGGAATGAGGCACTGTCCAGCCTGAGTAAGGTCTCCTGTCCTTGCTGGCTCTACCATTTTCAGCAAATACCTGAAGCTGAAACATCCCGGACAAACAGTTGTCCAAGCTTCTCCTTGCTCATACAGGGTGTCTGACACGTCTTGGGTGGGTGGGTCTGTAGCATTAAGTCATTTTCATGTGTATGGTTGATCCAAGGTGCTCCGGCCGGATCCACTGCAGATCCCTTGCACTGAGCCCTGTGCTCCATGGACACCCAGGAACAAGGACTGGTCACTGCAGTCTGGCCTTAAATTGCTTCTTTTACTGCCTCTGCTGAGGAAGAACAATTTCCCTGGCTTTAACCCTTCTTCATTTGTTATTTTCTGCAAGTCCTTTAAAAGGATCTCGGGATTTCAGACAAGTGTCTCCACAGGTATGGGGAATATACTGAAACATCTTTCTTGGCCCTTCAGCTGCTCTGGGACTTGCAGGTGATTCAATATCTTGGGGTTTCTGCACATCAATCCCTCCCCTAACAATTTCTTAATCTTCTAGTCAGTGCTAGTAATGAAACAGCCCAGGAAGGCTTTTTCCTCCAAGGCCAGGTTGGATGGGGCTTTTAGTGGAAGGTCCCTGCCCATGGCAGGGGGATTGGAACTGGATGATCTTTCCAACCTTCCAACCCAAACCATGGTTCTAAACTTTGTACAAGGAAAAGGCTACAGCCTAATTCAATTTGTTTAGAGATCAAGACAAATACAGGCAGGTTCTGCTCGTCGCAGACCTCTCTGCTGCCTGTTCTCCTCCCAGCATTTTCCGTCAGACAGCGTCTTTGCCACTTTGGTTAAAAAAAAAGTCACGGCCAGTCTTAGAGGGCTGGATGAACTGGAGCACTAGGCTGTTGAGGTTTTGTTGTATTCCTCTTTTCTGGATGCTTCTCAAGAGCCTCCGGGGAAAGGCTGGAGGCAGGAATGGGATGGAGTTTTTGATTTAGAGCGGTCCTGGACTGCACAGCTTAGTTTAATGCAGCCATAAGCAATGGATGGAAAATGCTGCTGTTGTAATTGTGGCAGTACAGCCTACATGTGTGTGTAGATGCCCACATTTTGGTGTAAAAACGTGTGTGCTTTTGCACCCTGCTAAGATGTTCTGAAAAGAGTCTGTGTCTTAAAAAAAATAGTGTAGTGTGAAAAGAAATCTGTGAAAAACAGGAAGGCTGAAATAAACCAAGGGGCTGCGACCTGTGTTGACACAATTATGAGTCAGTTCATACCTTTTGGTTACCTCTGTGTTTACAGGAGACTCTGTGTTTGACTATCCATCATCTGGTGTCTCACTGAAAGACTTGCTTAGTAAAGCCCTTTTTTCCCCTCCTTCTTGTGCACAGAAATAAAAATCAAAACACCCCAGAGAAACACTGCTTTTTGATAAATAAACAAACACTGGAAACATCTTTATTAAATGTGCCATTTAGCCAAGGAGCTATTTTTTTGGACTGGACTTAAAAGCAACTTCTTTTCTCCTTTCTTTTTTGTCCAAAGTACGCAACACCTTTTGCAGGGAAATTCAGTGGCTTTCATTGTGTGCTAATTAAATAAGCAAGGGAAGCAGGGATGCTGCACTTTACTGGGCTCTGAGAGAGGCTTGTATGCTATGAATGGCTAATGCGTGTTTCCATTTGCAGCCCTCTTCCTGGCTGTATTTAATTGTATTAAAACAGCCGGCCCTTTCCAGGTTGGAAGATTTCCATATTGGCACCAGAGGCCCAGTCAATCGATAAAACCTGATGTTTGAGGCATAGTTACCATGACTCATGTGATGGATGCTGCTGTAGATGGGGTTCTGCTATCTTTAAAACTCACAGATGACAGCTTAGCAAAAGAGAGATGTTTCAAGGGAAGAGAAAAAAATAGCAAGGAACAGCTTTAAAAGTTCCTACATTTGACTTGATGGGAAGAGATGCCACAAGTTAGAGATATCCACCAGTTTAAAGGCCATCAGTAAACAAAAATCAGTGAAGAAAAAGTTGTAATTTTAAAGGCCAGTGCGTCTTTTTGATGATAAAAGATTCTGGATGTCTGCAAATATTTCTGAATGACGCAAAAGGTTCTGTTGGTTAAAAGTGTGGAATTTTTATTTATTTTGCTCACACCCATTCTGTGCTTTTTTCTTGCATAAAAAAACTGCCTGGGTGAAAGAGTTGATTATTCTGTTCTTTGGCAAATTTTCATTTGCAACTGTCCAAATGCTATATAATAAATCAAGATTTCTTTTTCCCCCCATAGATTGAACCTTGTGGGGAAACTGCCACAGAATGTGTCTGTGTTTGTTGCACAGAGTGATTTGTTGCATTATTGCAGAAAACTTTTAACTCCTTTGGTAAAGCAGTTTCTGGTTGTACATGATGCTGAAATAGAAGAGAACTCTGAGGATTTCTCTTCTTAATATTTTTATTCAGTGAGACTCCACAGTCAGAAAGATCAATCCTGTTAATACTTATTTGGCCATTCTTGGTTTAAAAATAAAAAATAATCTTTCCTGTGCCGTTTAACCTCTTACATGGCATTTGCATTCCATTTACCCAGGGTAAAAGCAGCTTGAGCTTCCAATCCTGGCACATTCTTTTCAGTATTGTTAAAATTACGCTTCTGTGTGAGAAACACTTTGTAGAGCTGGTGAACGGAGTAAGTGGGACAAAACTGAAGCCACAGAGTTCACATGCTCACTTTTTACAAAAGCTGGCTCTTTCCTCCCCCTCTCAGTCTCTTGGATATTGTACTTTTTCAGACATAATCCAGGCCTTCACCTACATGATTTTTTTTCAGTCACTTTGCAGTTTGTCTGCCTGGAGGCACAATTGGCGGTGCAGGCTGTGCAATGGGATTCAGACGCTCGAGTATTTGTGGAGCTTCCTAGAAATGCTTTGCAGCCTGCACTGAGCTCCATCCTGTGGCAGAAAGCCTCCTGCTGTACCCCTGTTGTCTCATTCAGAGGTAGCTTGAACATCCCTGCTCTGCTGCACAGTGCTGGCACATCTTTCATGAATTCCCACCAGCGATTGTTTCTCGGGTTTCTTGACTCCAGAGGTTTTCCAGCACTGCAGAGAGAAACTCATGGGTGAGGGGTCTTGCAAAAGCGAAGTGTGAGTTTCCAGGCTTGCTCAGGGGGGACACTGTCCCTGAGAGACTGAGTGACCACATGGCCTGTCAGTGTCCATTGTGGGATAACTGTGTGGCACCTCTTCACTGGGAATGGCATCACCCCTGGGGCTGCATCCCCTCAGGGGACGGAGATGTAGGCAAGGAAATGCACTCCATGTGCAGATCCCGGAGCCTGAGACCACGTGGCGGTGTCGCGTATGAAGCTCAGGCACTGGAACTGGGAAAGAGAAGGCATCAAAGCCCAGCCTGATCAAAAACACAAAGAAGCAGCCAATTTTCTCTCCACCAAATTCTTCACCTCTGATGTTTACAGTGATTAAAAAGCATGGTTGGGAAATGTAATCCTGAAGCCAACAAATAGATCAAAGGAAGGAATTGCGGCTTGCCTTCCACTGTAAATAACCAAGCTCAGCTGGTTATAACTTCTGTGATTGTCTTGTAGTATTGGTCTGAATCCTACACCTAAGGCTGGTCTCATGTGTTTGGCTAAAACTAGAGTTTAAGTTTTTGAGAAATATTTTTTTGGTAGAAGGCGTTCGCTTTCCTTGGAAAAAACCCTTACATTTTTATTGGAAATAGTTTTTCAACCAGCAGTCAGGATTCCATGGCATGAAACAACCTCAAGGGGAACCGACTCCTCTTTTCTTTCCAAATGTGGAGGGATCAGGGTAGCTGTGTTGGGAAGATGCTGGTGTGGAGGGGGTGTGTGTGTGTGCAGCCAGAGCCTAGTACCCAGCACACAGCTCTACACCACTCCTGGGAGGAACTGGGTTTTCTGGAAACCTGGGGAGCTGGAATTGGTGGAGTAGAAAATGCTGTCTAGTAAAAATATTTAAATCAATAAATAAGACAACGTACTTTGTCATTGTTATACTGTTAATTGAAATATATTTCTAAAGAAATTTGTATCATTTTAGGCCCAAGCTGGTAAACATGTAGGCTCAAAAAGAATTTTTTAACCACACAGGGTGTCCCTTTAAAATCAATTGATGCCAGGCTGGGGGCTTTTTTTAGCAATCAGAATCCTGCCCTGTATGAAAAGCGGTTTTCCCACATTGGTGCTCTTAGATACCTGCAACATAAGACACATTTTGGTCACTATCAGCAGCAGCAAAGGGATGTCTTGCTGTCGTCTCCCATCACCCAAGTGATGAGGAGCCTCTCACCTGGGTGTTTGTTTGCAGCCCAGGTGCTCAGGGGAGGGAGTGGGGCTGCTGCAGGGGCTCTGCATCACCCCCGGGGTCACCGGGACCTGAGGGCTTGTTGTGGGTGATCCCATGGATGCTGGAGAGGAATATAACAGAAAATCTCCTGGGGTGAGTTGTCCTCCGTGGTGGTTGTCTGCAGGGCCAGTACAGAAAGAGCAGAGAGAGGAACCCAAGAAGGACTGAAAACAAAGTTGGAAGGACTGCTGAAAGCTGTGGATAGGATTTATTGCTCTGGAAAAAGTTATGCAGATTTTTTTGGATTGCATTAATGCAGAAAAATACCTCGAACTGATTCATTTCTAAAGGAGAAAGAAAGTCCTTCCCCTTGACAGTGCCCACGCCATACACTTCCCTTCCCCTCACTTTCTTTTTCCTTCTTCTGCAGTGGACACAACTTTCCCCTCTCTTGCTGGAGCCAAAAGGTCTCTGTTGCTCCCTCGAAGTACAGCTTATGCAATCTTTCCAGCACAGACCTTCCTGCAGAGTTATCCTGTAGTTTCTTGGACTTGACGTGCTGTCCCGTATCGTGAATGCATCTAAATTAAATTAGATACTCTTCAGGGGCAGGAACTGGCCACATGATAGAAGCGGTTCCAGCACATGAAATGATATGGCTGACGTCAAAACCATATTGTTTGTTTACAAACCCACAGTTGGTTCAGTTCCTTTCTTTAAAATCCTTCAGATTCAACTGTAATTCCATCATAAACATAGGTTTCTAGTGCTCAAACGTGGACAAACAGAGCAATGTTTGGTGCCCTTGCAAGATTAGCTGTATCCAGTTTATAGCTATGGGTGGAATTGAGAAGGGTTGTTTTTTTTTTTTCTTTTCCTTGCAATTTTCTTTTAATGCCATCACAGAAAGTATGTGAAAAACAAGCTGTTTTATGCATCTAGTGAGACTCAAGACTAATACTGGGAGAGCAGGCTGCTTGCAGGCTGCTTGTGCTTGACAGCTTCCAGGACGGGAAGGGGACGCAGGGGAAATGAGTTGAAATGATCTCAGTCCACGTTCTATTTACAGAATTTATTTCACAAGACTTAATGCATTAAGTATTACCTTGGCAGGGGCAACCCAGAAAGAAAGCAAGAAAGACGTTGCTATTCTCCATAAAGATCGGGCAGCAAATCCACATTTCCTTAACAAAAAGTGAGCCCACACCAGTCATCCTTCAGTAGATAGCCTCCTAAGGAACAAATATTGTCACTAAACCTCTGTATTTGGGTTTTGTGGCAAAGACTGTATTAGCCTTTGCAAATTGAGGAGGAAAAAATTGCCACGACTTGCACACTTTGAATTACTTTCCAACATTTTTACAGGGATATGCAGGAAGGGAGTTAGAAGAGAATATATCCTTTTACAAGATCCATTTCATCTTTCGCTGAAAATAGAAGTAGATACTGTGAGCTGCAGGGTTTTTCATTATCTCATTAGGTAATATGAGTCATTAAGGCTAATTAATACTTACACAGTGATTCGTGAAATGCTATAGAAGTGCTCACGGGTCCTGTTAAATAGTAGTACTTGGTTGGTAAGGAAATTTATTTTAAAACCCATTCAGCATTTGCTGGGTATGGGGAATGAGAGGTAGGGCTGCATTTGTGGTAAAACCGTGCTCTTCTCCCTGCCAGACTCACTTGTAGCTTTGCTCCTGGTAGTGATGGGAAGGTGGTGGCAGGACAAAGCTTGGTTGGCTCTGCTCAGCTCTGCTGGAGACAGTGAGAAAGCTTCCCTTAAATTAAACTGTACAGGAGCCCTCTTATAATGGAAGGGGGGAACTGCAGGGAGGGAAAAGGGGAGAAAAGATCTACCAGACCTACTTTGTAGGGATGCTGTGAAGTGAACAGCCTGAAATCCTCACCTTTGGGGACACACTCAGACTTTTAGGGAGGGATGGGATTACACAAAATTAATGCTTCTTGAGGAAAAGAACTCATTTGGAGTAGCTGGTAGAGTCAAAGTGTTACTTTGACTTGGCTTCTGCTGGTTACTACAGAGGCCTCTAGGATTGTGGCTGGGCTTGTTTTAGGCTTTTCTGGGAACAGTCATGCACCAGGGAAAGTGCCCTAATGGAAATATGGCCTGGTGTTGTCCTTGTGCTCATGGTTTCCGGCTTTCAAGGAAAAGAAAGGTTGAGTGTTTTTAAGGTAATCCCACACCTATCTTTTGATTCTGATTTCAAGACAGCATGAGGGAATTCACATGTGGAATGTTACAAGCCTGATTTTTCAGTGGTTTGGCTGAATCCCTGAAGTTGTTGGGAGATTCCATTTATTTTTCACGTGATCACTCTGTGCTGCTATGAAAACACTTGGAGGTGATAATTTGAAATATTTCTCTGTGCTCTGTAGGTCAGAAATCAGGACATGGCCATGAATTCTGCTAAATATTGCTATTAAAATAGAACCACCACTCAGCAAGATCAAAGCAGGAGCTATGAGGCCATTTCTGAACAGAGCTCCTGGTTGTGCCAGTAGTATTATTTACTTATTAATCACATTTTTACCATGCTAAACTAATGCCAGGGAATTCTAAGACAAGTAAAATAAAATACTCTCTGCTCTACTACTGTCTCTTAGCTGAACTAATGGAAAGGATGGGTGAAAGTCCAATGTAGGGAAGGGAAACAAAATTATAGAGCAGGATAGTTTGATGCAAACTATGAAAAAAATCTCCCAGGTTTGGTCAGGGTGGTAGACTGATACTTGATTTTGTTTAAGAGCTCCCTGTTGTCCTGGCATTGGTAAAGCCAGTGCAAAAATGGTTCAACAAATAGTCTGAACTTTTATAATCCTTAAAAAATACATTATGAACCAAGACATTTAAGTTGCAATTCAGTTTTGTATATTAAGAAAAGTGTGAAGGGTTTTACCTTTCCAGAAGAATTATCGATGAATTTCAAAAGATGGGAAGTCTCTGTGATATTAAATGATACACAAAAATGTAATCTTTGCAGATGGTTACAAACTTCTTTGTACCTGCCAGATTTCACCATCCTCCAGCCCTGCACCAGCTTTCTGTTTGTACAGTGGCACTTTGAAGGTCTCTCCACGTCACACTGATTTTCTGAGCTCTCTCTTGGACAAGTTAGGTCAGTGTTGACAGATTGGCGTGAAGGCTGTTCTCATGAGCAACAGGACCTGGCTCAACTACATACAAGTATTTGCAATGTTGAAACAGCTCTCTATAAGTAAGTGCTTTCAGGCTTTCATAACTCCTGGTTCAAAGTATTTTTGGCATTTGTAAACATGGCTTATGGAGAAACATGAAGCACAGGAAGAATTTGGTGTAAGTCACTTCAGAACTATTCTGATCAGTCCAAACAAACAACATTCAGCACTTGAGCACCACCAGGTTTGTCACATTTGACCTTTTGGTGTGGGTATAGTTTCTTTCATGAGCAGTGACTTCAGCACACTGAGCTTCAAGAGGGGTCTAAAAGAGAAGTAGGGACGCCCTCAAAGGTCCAATACTGACTATAATGCAAAAGAGAGAAATGTGTGGTGGGGGACTTACTGAATACCAGGGAATATTTGATTTAATGTAGCAAAGTATGACATGTTTGTGCTGATCAGCTCTCCAGCAGCCAAAGCCAACTGGCAGCCCTGCTGCTTCAAGCAAGATCCTTTTCAGATTTCCTTTTCAGATCTCTTCAGCTGAACCTGCTAAGCCTGACCATGAGTAACTAGGTGGGAAGTCTTTGGGAAAGACCTCTGTGCTGGTGACAGGCTGGGCCCCTCATGGGAGGGAACAAACCTGTCCTTGAGGTGGGAACAACAGCACTGTTGGCTCCTGGAGGCCTCTGTGTGCCCAAATCTGTGCCTGACGAGGATGGAGAATGGAGGACAGGCAAGTGGGTGAGCTGGGGAGAAAAGCTGTAGGTAAATAAAAATCCATCCCCTTTGTATCGCCAGTGGGAGTATTCCCAAGGCTTGTTCTGCTTGTGGGAGGAGAAGAGCCAGTACGAAAAGAGCAGCTGTTAAGCAGCCCCAGTGCTGGGAGTGGACCTCATGACTGTCCTTAGCTCCATGGAGGCTTTCTTCCTCTAAGGTAGAAACTCTTTCCTTCTAAGACTGCTTTCATCCCTGCCCAGGAGACTGTGGGTGTCCGTGGGGCACCATAACCTCATTATCTTTTATGGAAAAAAAAACCAAACCAACTTCTAAAAATATTGTCTGTGTCAGTATTGTCTATGCCAGTGTGACTATGAATCAGTGGTCAGAGCTGCGAGGGAGAATTACAGCCTTTTCTCCCTGTTCTTTGCCATGGACAGCCCCAAGTCCTATGACTGGGACTCATGTCTATTTTAGAATCTACTTCAAAGTCTCCTCAGGGGCCAGGGGCCTTTCTTATGAGTTAAAAATCAGCTTGCTTAGGTGAGATCTTAAGGAGTGAAAGGAGGCAATGCAAAGTTTCAAAGTCGGCAGAGGAGCTGCCAACGCAAAGGTCACACAAGGTTGTGGTTACTCCCACTGTGCTCTGCAAAGGGCTCTGTGCACTAGCACAGACTGGGATTACAACAGGGCCAGCACAGAGACAGGGAAGACATGGACCCACCCTTTAGCCATGTGGTTTTCGCAAGTTTTCTGGCACTCAGTGGCCTCTGTTCCAAATCCTAAAGGAGCTCTGGTGGAGACCTGCCATCCCCCTTCAAAAAAGGGGTAGGATTTTGCTCTCAATAGCACCCTTGAACTACATGGAAAGTAACCATCACCCACAACCAATTCCTGGTAAAGCACCTATAGACTCTGGGATCTGTAGAGTGCTCTATTAGTGCTCACTGTGACTCATAGCATAGGTAGGATCTTCCTTTATTTTCTCTTTGTTCGTATCATATGAGAAAACTTGTCCTTCTCCATCCCCAAGGACAGATTATAGTTTTTTCCTAAACCCCAGTGTTCATTGCAGGGGGTTGGACTAGATGACCTTTAAAGATCCCTTCCAACCCAAACTATTCTATGATTCTATGATTTTAGCCTTCTGTCTCACTCATTGCTGGAGGCTGATGATGCTAAATCACATCTCCCCAAAAGCCTTTATGCTTTGTGTAAATTAGCTGATAGCTTCCTTCTACTGATGCAAGTCAAAACAATGCTTTAGCTGGCAGAATTATGTGGAATTCTGCCTCATCTGTTTTTTGCCTCCCATCAACAAACTCGTATTTCCCTAACAAGTCCTCAGATCTGGCAGTTTTCCAGGGTTTCCCTTTCTGGTAGGCAGCAATAAGGAAGGGAATCTCATCTTGCTGCCAGCTCACCCACTTACAGCATGCATTGGGAAGGGATCAGAAAGCCTTTCCTTTGACTGCCTCAGAGAGAGAAGGCACTGGGAGTTCAGCTGGAGGCTCTGCCTGTGAGATGTGGGTCATCAAGACAAATTAGAGAGCAAACACACCCCTTTTCTTTTCTTCCTGCCTTTTTTACCCTTCATTTAAGCAAATCTAAGTCCCAGTGACAGGTAGTGCACAGATAGCCCTTGGAAGGGAGATGTCGTGTGTATCTCCCAGGCAGGTGCAGTCTGACTTCCCTCTCCATGCTCTGGTGCAGGGTGGAGGTACAATGGCAAGAGAGGGAATATTCCAGTGGCCATGATCGCTCGCCCTTGGCCGGCTCTGCCAGCCGGGGTGCCAGTTGTGGTGGTGGGTTCTGCATAGCTGTGGGTTTGATACCAGGCTGGCTTGCCAACTGGCAGCGTGAGCTGGGTGACTTTCAACTCCACAAATGCCATGCCAGCATCTGTTTCTCATCCTACAGCATTTTAAATAATGCACATTTCCAGCTGTCTTCCCCTTCCTTCCCAATTCCAGAGCGCAGTTTGCTGGTTTCATGCATTGCTCTGGGATGCATTTCCAGGCTATGCAGTTGGCATGCAAGGCAAAGCTGGTCAGAGGGCTGCAGGATTTGATGTGAACTGTCCATGCCCTATCCTCCAGCTCGGATCAGAAGAAATCTTCAGCTGTGAGGAGTCCTACGGCTTGTGGAACGCGTTAATTAAACAAGAATCTCTGGAAGAGGTAAAGTGGTGGAGGTCCTCTGCAGATAACTTGGCAGCTCCCTAATACAGTATTCATGGCTTCAAGTCTCTCAGGGAAAAAAAAAACAGCTTTATAAAAGGTTTTTTAAAGCCCTGCTTTCCAGTAGGAATGTATTTGAAGAACGCAGTGAAGGCTGTGGAATCATGCTGCTCCCAAGCAGAGGAAAGATTAAATTCCAGTGCTTTGTTTGGGGTAAATTGCTGACCTTTGTCTTCAGCATTAAAGCCATCAGAAGAAAGCCATTCCTAGCATGCAGCAAGATGAGTTGCTTTTGCTGGATTCTTTCCTGCATACAATGTAACGGTTTAATATGAATATAGCAGGAAACAAGGAAAATTGAAAGCATAATTCATCTTGAATGGCATGATGTAAGAGGTGATTTCTTTAAAGGAGCTATAAGGCACAGGGATCAGCATTGAAAATTTTAAGCAGGCTCTTGGAACAATCCCGTAACAGACTTCCCCATCCCTCCCTCCTCTTAGGACAGTAAGTTCTATGTTTCCTGCTAGTTCTTTTTTTTTATTTATAGACTTTAAGCCTTAATCAGAACAGTTTTACTTATCAGGTTGTAAAAATCCTTTATTTTCTGTCCCAGTAAGTCAATAAGTGTTTGCTTCTTCAGCTCAGTAACAGTTCCCCATTCTGCTTTCTGGGCAGATTTACTCAATATCACTGCAATTTCTACCCACTGAGCCAATGTCTCTAGGCACAAACTCTTCCTGCTACATTACAACTAAGCCTTTTCTGCAGTAGCCTTACAATTCCTCAAATTTCTCCTCCCCCTTCAGAGCCTGGGAAAGCAGATGGACCCTACAGGATGACCCGGGGGAGGGTTATGAAGCCCAGGCTGTTAGAGCTGAAGTGGGGAAGTGCATTCCAGAGGAGACAACCCTTGCACCAGGAGTGTTTGCAGAGCTGCAGCCCACACCGCCAAGCTGATCCCGACCTCTCCAAGCGACTGCAGTGACATGGCCTGGGGCACGGGGACAGCAGATGTCTGGTATTTAGGCTGTTATGGTGTGGTGTTTTCCACTCGAGCTGGAGCTCAGCTCCCAGCTAATGACAGCTGTGAGAACCCTGTGCAGTGCACGCCCGAGCAGGGCACCGGGCAGGAAAAATCCATTGCAAAGCCTCCTGCTGCTCTCAGCCATGCGAAAGGGGAGACGGCACGCTGGAAGCTGGCAGAGGCAGGAGTCTCTGCAGAGAGGTCCATGGTCAAATGTCAAGCCCACAGTTTTCTCATCAGCCATAAGGAGAAAAGCACTTGGCAAATCCAACCCAGCTCTGAACCTGAGTGGCAGAACGGCCTCCTTCAATCTGGCTTCTCATAAATGCTGACTTTTTCAGGGTGCTTAAGTAAATCAGTTTTATTCCCCACCTCAGGCTTAAAAGCTCCAGTTATGTCTCTGAATGCTATTGGGTTTGCCTGTCACTCAGCTGCTCTAGAGTGTATCCAGTGCTATCCAGATGTGATGTCCTGTCAGAGCTCTGCATGTGAAATAAAGCTAGGAATGGTGTGGATCTCCCATGGAAGTCCTTGGGGTCAGAGAATCGGAGCTTGGCATTGCTCTGCAGCTTCTGTTGCTGAAGAAGGGGAAAGCCATGTGGTCAGTGTGCTGTAATAAATATAGCTGACCTATCTGGGAGAACTGCTGTGGGCAAATAGTTATCTGTGGCCTGGAAGAGGTTATCAGTCAGCACGAGGAATGTGGACTCTGGGTTGTATTCAGCCCTGGAATCAAACAGATCAGGGTTAAAGAGTCTGAGAACGACTGAGAGCTATGGCTATGGTAAAAGATCTGCTCTAATTCAAGGCAAGGAAAAGTGAATACAAAAGCTAATCTCCCAGGAAGCATGAAATGAGTAGGAGAACATTAACGCCACCATAAAAACCCAGCATCAAAAGGCAAGATCAAATGGAGGACAGCAAAACCAGCAGGACAACAGGCGTTCTGGTTTTGGAGTGGTGGTAGTTCTCGTGATCTCTTGACTGAGTTAACAGAAGCTCTTTTCCCAGGGCCCTTGCCAAGCAGCCCATGATTTACAAGTGTCATTGCACGTGGTTAATGCAGTGGGCACGGGAGCAGCCTGAAAGGAGTGGCAGCAAAGGCTTGTGAAGGAGTAGCAGGAGCAGCTAATGTTTCTGAAAGGCTTCCCCCAACCTGAAGAGGAACATGCCAGGGTGTTTCACGCTGTTGCCCATTGCAGTTGGCATAGCCTCACAGGCATTTATTATTTCAAAGTGTGCATGCACTGTCATTTCATGGTGTTGATCTATGCTACTTTAAAATAGAATGCTTAGAAAACGGATCATGCTTGGACTTCCTGGTCTCTAATTTGCAGCAAGTGAAATTTATGCCCCTATTAATTTTAGAGAAAGATTGTTTTAAGGCATTGTCTCAAGCATTTATTCTTATTATTAATGACCTACTGTAGCTCTTCGAAACCTCTGCTCTCACCCAGGACTCATCTGCCAACTACTCATGGACAGTGAGACTTTGTGGGATCCAGAAATGAAGTCAATGCCATATGGCTGGACTGATGTAGAGCTGTGAGATACGATCTGATCCCAGACACAAGTAAAAGGTGGTCTCTGCCCTAACTGTGGGCAGTAACAGAGTTTGTTAATCAGTGATTTCTTACCTTCCCTGTTTTTTTTTTTCTTATGAACCCAGATATATTCCAACTGAAATGCGAATACCTACATGGAAATTTTAAAGCTCTGGCCTTGCTTACTGAGCTTTTCAAAGTCATTGGGCTCCTCTGAGTACATGCTGAAAGACATGGTCTGTTCCAGGTATTTTCAGTTATTTAATCAGAAAATTATGTGAAGGTTGGAAGGAAGAATACAGGAAAATCTGATAAAAAACTTAGGAAGATAGCAAATTAAAATGTTGTCTTACAAGAATGCTGAATTGGGTAAAAAAAAGAAGCAGACCATTTCAATTATATGAATTATCTGATTTGGAGAACTCCACAGTACAACAGTTCCCATTGAAATCAAGGGGCTTCGTGTGAATTCCTGGAGCATCTTGCAACATTTGTAAGACTTTTCACAATGATGGATGAAGAGAGGAATTATCTGAATAATGTGCTACAGTACTTTCAGTGAGGCTGTGCCAAGGGCAGCACCAGGTGACAGGATGGATGAAATCAGACTGGTCAACACAGACACCTAAGGCAAAGGGAGCGTTGTCTTGAGTCTGTTCAGTGGAAATACCATTTGTGAGAGACACAAGCAAATTATTCCACGCTAGAGCCAGGTCTGGCCACTCTTACTGATCCAGTCAGTCTCAGTTGATGAGAGTAACCAAAACCAGTTTTCTTAATTGTGCTAGAAATTTTACATCTTCTTCTGTCATATTTTTGCTGACTTCCTGCCAGTATTTGCACAAGCTGTTGTCATAGAACAGTGTAGATTGATTCTGGGGAAAGTAAGGCAAGTCAGCCATGCTCACCATGTTGACTGTGTGATTCAAAAGTGGTTTGGCCACTCCTAAAAAATGAAGAAAGAAAATTCTCCTGGTCCTTGGCAGAGGATAAGGTGAATACTTTCCAAACACCCTGATTTCCCTTTGCTTAAAGTCTAACATCCAAAAAATGAGGAGGCTGTCGTCACATTTATGAGTGAGTTCATTTGAGAGCACGATGATCACTCAAGGGAATCTGGCCAACAGGACAGGGTGGAAGAGAGACCTCTTGCAGGTGGTTGTTTGGTTTTTCCCCCGGGGGACTTATCTGGGACACTCCAAGACAAAAGACACTTGCTGTCATCCGCAGCAAATGTTCTCCAAGTGCTCCACCACATTTGGCAGTTGCAGCCAGGGTCGACTCAACTCTTGATGTTGCCCAGGACTGTAAATTCTGGTCTGTGTAGTTTGTTGTGAGAGGGATTATCAGAGGAGATCTTTTACTTTAGCTTGTCTCTGCTCTGCTTGGAAACTGCAGCCTATATGGCATTTCTTATTTAGAGTAGGATGTTAAATGTAGTGTCCTGGCCAAATTCCAGCCTGGGTGTTTATATTCTGCTCAATTAAATGCCATTGCTGGATCATAATGTGAAAGCAAACTGTGGTGCTTGTCCTTTGCTAGTAATGTATATACCCTTAGGACCTGATTTATGGAGAGGCACATCAACCCTCCTCTGAGGATCACAAAGTCATGATTCACATCAATAATGATAGTGTGCACTAGACCAGACCTTGTGGATTCTTTTTCTTGTTTTTTTTTCTTTGTAATCTCAAGGTTTATTTTGTTGCTCTTGCAGTATTGTTGCTTTTCCTACAATGTTAGTGTCCCTGAGTTATCACATGATGTATCTCCAGTGTGCTGCTGTACCGCAGGTCCACTCAGTGGGGGAAGGATAAAAAACCAGATCTTCTAAATCAGGGTCGTTTCTCAAATGCGTATTTCTTCAAGAGGCTTGTTTAGTCTGTTTCTGTTTTGCCAGGACGTGTGTGTTTTAGGAGTCTCCTCCTTTCCCCATTTAAGTCATGATTCTCTTTTGCTACATCAATAGTAGTGGTCAAACCTGAGAAGACTTGGAAGGTGTCTTTGACGGGCGTCCAAAAGCAATGAGTATTTATTCATATTCTCTAAACTTTTCCACTCATCGGGGTAGGACTACCCTGTTTTTCTGTGTTTATTCAGTGCCTAGCACCATGCTCCACTCCATATGTTCTTGGTGCTGTGCCATGATTACCCATTAGCACAGTAAAATAATCTTTATTAGTAATAACACTACAAATTATTAACAGGAAGAGTGAATGAGGAGATAGGACTTTGCTTTCCCCTGCATTGCTTCTTTGGGAGGAGGTATCTATTCCAGCAAGGCAATTCTGCAGAGATACGGTAGAGATCTGCTCCTGTCTTCTCTTTAAGCCTTGTATCAGAGGCATAGCCACAGGCTTCCCCTCTTTGCATGCCAAAACCCAAGTATTTATTTATTTTTTAAAAGTATTGATCGAATTATTTTCTAGGTGCAAAGAATGGTAGAAATTGTTGAGCTGTAGAGCAGTGGTTTGACTCAGCCATGTCAGGTGTACGGACCCGTTGAAACATAGCAAGAATCCAGGTTTTGCCTAAAAAGGATTTGTGCCATGAGATGGAGAATCAGTTGCAGATCTCATTAAGGCCAAGTACATTTATTTTATTTTTACCTGAAGCATAATTAATTCAAGAAGCGAGTTCCACAGGTTATATTTTTAGATACTCCTGCGCCGAGATGAAAAAGAGAAAAGCTGGTCATTTCCTCATAGCTGGGTTGCAATGAACAGGGCAAGAACAGCGGTTTCTGAGGGGGGACTGGTGGCTCCAGCCTTCTTCCATAAAGCAGCTGGAGGCTGGAATTCACACATGAAGGACGTATCTTTGTGTATGTTCTGAAAGCAGCCCGACAGAAATGTTGTGCTGAAACTTGCATAACGTGTAGCTCCACTTCCCAACAGTTTCATGCACACTGTTGCTGGCAGAATCCAAGACCACAGCTCTAATGGCAAATTCACGTGGGAACTAAACACACCCAACCAACCTCAAGCTGCCTTCGGATCCCTTGACTGAGGAACACTGGAGCTGTACGTCTGTTTTTTCACATTGGGTTGGCCCCATCCAGAGGGTCAAAGCTGTGTTAGGGATGATGCTGGTCGTGCACAGGCAGTAAAATGATCTTGCCCTGCAAGTGCTACTTCCTAAGTTTTCTTCTTGACTTCGTCTCCACAGATGAGATCAGTGGAAAGGGAGATGGGGAGGGAATAGCATGGAGATTGCAAAACATGCTGGGAGAAATGTACTTTTCCATGCATGTCTTGCTTGCTGGACTGCACATTCCTCTTTCCCTGATGACAGTATTATGTGCTGGGTTTTGCTGGTAGCTAGGCAGCTACCCAAAGCAACAAATCCAGGTGCCAATGAAACTTTCCATTGACTGAAGTGGGTTCGAGGGCAGCAGTAACAACTCACAATTCAGTCTCTTCTGAGGCCACAACACAAGGTCCCATGCAATATTTTTAACTGCAAATTATTCCAAAATCTTTCTCAAAACATAATCTGTACTTCATGCTGCGCATCTGTACCAGGGATTTAGAGGAAAAATGGGTTATTAGTACCTAATTTACATTTTATGTTTTATGCTTCCTGGCAAGTTAAAGCTGTGGTCAATGGTTCGGCCCCAAATGGCCTTTCATTACTCAGGCTGTCCAGACATTCATAACCTTATGAGTCCTTACCAAAGAGGCTCAGATTTGTGCCAGAAGTATTGGGAGAAGAGAGCGCTCATGTGGAATATGTATAATGTAAGAACTGAATGGAATTCAAGGAAAGTAAGGTAATACTAATCCTTGATAAGCTGATAGAGATGCTTAATTAATTATTACAAATCATAAAATTATACAAAACATTGCATGAGTCTTATGCAGTCACTCTTATTTTTCATCATCTTCTGCTGTTTTATGTTTATCTATTTAGGCCAAAACTCTGGAAAAAGAAGCTGCTTGTGTTTTGGTTCCCGTATGACCCTCAAAGATAGCATCCTCTGAGAGTTTTCCAGTCAGCATCCAGTGAGGCTCCTAAGTCAAGGTTCCCAAACACCAGCAGGCAGGACAGAACTGGCCCTGCAACACATGATAAATAATAACAACACTTCTCCCAAAGCCAAACCTTCTGAGTAAAGGATGCTGTTACTGGTGGGCTGGGTAGCACCATCCATTATTGAATTTGTCTGGTATTGCACATTATAAGATTAAGATCTTGCCAGAGTTATGTAGACTGAAATTTTCCATGCTGGATGTTTTCTGTGCTACATTTTTTTCTTTTTTTTTCCTGCTTTTTAATTTTTTTTGTTAAAACTAACAGTCTGAAGGTGGAAGCCAAGATTGATCAGAAAGACAAAGAAGTAGCTATTCCTTAAATATCCAAGCTAAGTATGAGAACTATTGCAGTTTCAGAGGATGTTAGTTTCATTGCACAGTGCTGAGGGAGTTGACAAAGTTTAACAGTATTTTGCTGCAACTCATCTACCTGCTCATCCTCTCAGTCAAAAATAGAAGAGGCCATTTAGTGTACATTTAAGGGAAGGACCCCATCTTGAGGATCTCTCCGTTCTTTTCCCTCCAGTGGAAGAAAGCAGCCTCTTCAGACTGAGACTCAGAGTCTTGCGGGTGTCTCCCAAAGGGTGTCCACTTGGAGAGCTGTTGCAGAGCTGCCAGTGTGCAGGAAATCCATATCCCACTTCTACTGCTGCACACTATCAGTGTGGGACCAGTTCTGGGATCAGACGGATGGGGGATTTGGGACCCACAGTCTGGAGAGACTGAGATTGACTGCAGAAGTGGAGGAAACTTGCTCATCCTAGAGGAAGTAGAATGGAGGAGCAGTACTGCTGGAGAAGATGGCAAAAGTTAGGAAGGGAAGGTGAAAGAAAAAATAGGGGAATCACGGTCCACAGAGTCCGTAGAACCGAGGATGATCAGCTAACACAATTTACAGCTTCTTTCCCAGCTCCCAGCAGCACAAGCAGATACAGACACCCCTGTGTCAGTGCTGCTGGTATGGGTATCACTATGAGTGTCAGCGTGACGGAGTTTCTGTTTCAAAGAAAACGTAGGAAAGAGCTCAAGAAAAGCTGTGTTAAAAGAACATTCTTCAAGTTGCCAAGTCGAAAGTTCCCAGCCTTTTGTGTAAGCTCTTCCAAATGAGCAAGACTTTCTCCGTTGGCCCACAGGAGTTGTGGTTTTTTTTCTTCAGTTTTTTAGTTCCTTAAAAGCTTAGGAAATTAAGCATGCAAAAATATGTGTTAAAACAATGAACACCTAAAATAAATTTTGAATTAAGGCTACCTATGCAGCTTAAATTCATCTTTCAGTATATATCAAGTAATTGATTTTCTTCCCCAGGAGCCCTAATGCAGTCAGTTCAAAAGCCTGAGCTAGTCTGGGGCTGGAACTGGGTTTTCTAATAAAGGAGCTTAGAATGGCTGGCTCATTTATTACATGAGGTAAAAGGTGTGTGATAAATTTGAATGGGGATTTGCAGCATCAAAGGAAATGGTCTCGGAGCCAAAGCAATTGAATAGCATACTAAGGAACTGGACAGGGATAGATCTTATGTGATGACAGGCAAGTCACTTAAAATTAGTTTTTCACAGTTGGCCTCTAATTGTGCTTTTTCCATTTTCTGAGTAGTTGCCTTGAGATTTTTGGGTCTTGGTTACCAACATGTCCAACTGAAGCAAATGGAAGATTGGCTTTGGGCAGAGAGAACAGCATACAAAGTTAAATACACAGAAAATCAAGTAGCACCAATCAGTGGATACTTTTTACCTTAATCTTCATATGTTTCTGTTCCCCGTCTGCAAAATCGGACTCTCTGTCCCCCAGAGGTGGGGTGCAAATAGATCCATGAATACACGTGAGGTATTCAAAGGCTGCATTGGAGAATGTCACGGAAAGGTCCATGGGGAAATGAATCACTGTGTCTTCAGAGCAGGCCTGGCTGGTGTGCAGTAAACACAGTCCAGGGCCACACACTGAACCAGAGGAGAGGACCAAACACTGAATAGCTGCTCATTATTAAGCACTGTCCGTGCTGTGCGCTGAACGAGGCGAAGGCCCTGTGGGAAAAGCAGTTTGCAGTGATGTAATTAAAGACTGTACCAGAATGCACTCACAGTGAGCAGTGGCATTCAGGCTGCACCAGCAACTTTAATTTAGGTTTTTCCTAGGTTTTGAGGCTTAGCTTTGCAACCTCAATCACGTTCCTTTAATAATTTGGGGTGCGTCGACGTAACACTGCAGCTGAATTCTTCCTTGTGGAATATTATGTCTTACAAACAAAAATATTCTGTAATCAAAAGTGAATGTGTTGCATTACTTCCTGTTTGCTCCCCACGCTGCTATGGATAATTGCTTCTTTCCTGCGGGTAGAATGAAGACTGTTGAAGTCCAGTGGCCTCAACCATGGGCTGCTTATTCAATGTGGCATGTAAGCAGCAGGGATTTCCTTGTCCCTGGCTGGAGACCTGCATACTTTACCTCTTCCATGCAAGTAGGATGAAATTAATCAGTGTTGGTTTTCTCAGCAAGCAATGAAATTTCAACCACTGCAATGTCAGAGGAGGAAGACTCCTCAAAGGAGACCAGGAGAAAATGCATGAATGAGAAGTTCCTGCCAAGACATGAACACTACACTTGAGTGTGTCTGAAACGTTGGGTGCAGAGAGTAAATAAGCTCCATGACAGGTCTAGCCTAAATACCCAGCACTTCCATGGCAAGTAGCCCATACTTTCACCGACCTTGGCATCGAAACGAGGATAATATTTTTGCAAGGATGAACGGCACTCAAACAATGTCTCTAATGTTTCAGTGTCGTTGCAAGCATGCTTTCCTTTCAGATCAGCCATGTGGCTCTTCATTTCCATCCCTTTCCCCCTTTTCCTTTCAGAGAAGTACATTTTATGTGTCTGCTCAAGAGGAAATCCCTGTCTTCTGTAGAGTTCCTGGGCTGAGGACCCAGAAGACAGTGCACCTCAGTCCTGGGAATGGAGCTGTTAACCCTTAGCTGATGGTTCTCTTCCAACCTCGTGCACTGTGCTTAGTGTTCCCATATCTCACTCTCACAGGAGAACCTACCCATCTCTAAAGTGATAATTACACACAGCAATCCTGAATTCTGTATTTTGAGAACTCCCAGCAACTGTTGCACTCACTGATGAGGTGACAGGAGCTGTCTATCCGTGCACATGGACACAGAATATTGTTGGTGAAGCCACAGCTTGCTCCAAACATCCGTGCACCAAAAAGCCATATACGGCATCTGCCCTACCCATTCTGGAGGTCAGCATGAGAGTACAAGCACAAGAGGCTCCTCTGCTTGGTAGAATTGAAGGGGCAACCCAAATCTAAGTGGCTGCCCCAGAAGTGATTGTTTTCCCCATGTCTGAGCATCCCTTCATGTTTATGGCCTCAGAGCTGATGCTTCACACAGAGGGAAGGTGGTGTCACCCAACTGAGAAAAGGCAGCATGAGCTGTTGCACTGTTCTTATTTCTGGCCTCATCCACCTCACCTCCTCGTATGTTCTTGACAGAATAACTTGGCAATGGCTTCTCATGTAGTTGTGAGGCTGCTTTACCACACCAGAGTTACCCCTTGCCGTGTGTCAGTCTGGCATAAACGTTTATGCAATAACCAGATTAGATTTCAGTGTATCCAGCTGATATATTTGAGCAAAGCAATGTCTTAGTGGCTCAGCACCTGGCTGGAAGGGTGCTGGAGAAGGCTTCAGGCAAGCATTAGGATCTCAGTTATTCATTTATTTCTTCAGACCCAGCATGTTGAAGAATCCTCTTCCAAGTGCGAAGTAAAATGTCTAAAAAAGTTTTCAGCATCTAAATACCATATCACTGCTTATGAGGTAGGTAACCCTACTTGAAGTTCCTGTTAATTTTGCCTTCTGTTCACTGAAATTCTTTCAGTAACTTTGGAGGTGATAGTCTGGGCTTCTTGTTTTGCAGATCTGAACATCATTATTTTGTGTTGCTGGATATTTGTGGCTGTATGTTGAAATTTAGGAAACAAAATGGGGAAAAAACACTTCATAAGAGTAAGATGTTTTTCATATCACAGTGTGAGAATAAACCAAGAAATGAGCAGGAAAAAAAAGAGATAAACTGAAAAAATTCAAATACTAGAATAACTTTTAAAACTGCAAAAGTTTTCACATATTTTCCCTATGACAACCCAGTTTTCATAGGAATGAAGTGGAAGTTCTCTCTAAAATTGCCTTTTTTTTTTTTTTGTAGACCTAACTAAGACTGTTCATGGTTTTTTGTGTCTGGACACAAGCTGCCACACCCTCTGCATCCATCCCAGTAGTTTTGTATGAAGGCATCCTTGGTACTGCAGACTTCTGTCAAAAAGGAGAAAAAAATACTTGCCACTGGCAATCCCCCTCCTGCACAAGTACCTTTCAGTGCATTTGGAGTTTCTAAATGACTTTAAAATCTGTTTGCCACTCCTCATATCAGTTTTACTCAGCAGCTCAGCTCCTTCACGCCCACTCAGAGGGGGCTGTCACTCAGCAGGCAGTCAAATCAGCCTGTCAATATAAACCAAGGCAAAGTCAGTGTCTGTATTATTACAAATAAGCCCCTTGTAGTTGAGCAAAAGATCCAGTTAAGTGGTAATTTAGCAGTGTTGTAAAGGTCAGTGGTACCCCTTAAAGTTGTTGAGGATTGATTATGTTTTTCAGAGTATTATTGTCTCTGATTGCTTATGCTGGTGGTTGAGCTTATTGTGCAATTTTTGTTAAAGGCTGGGATTGACAAACACTTCCAAAATAAGTGGAGTTTTACCAGTGTGGAGTTCTGTTGTACTTGAACTTGGGGTTTCAAAACATCAGGAGAAAAGATGGGAAGAAAAATACCTAAGAAAATTTAGCAATGAAGTAATAACAACTGATGGGATCTACAATTCTGTTAAAGGATTCACTAATAAAATGGCTGGGATGCTTAGGACTTGCAGTGACTATTGAACAGCATGCAGAGTAAGTAATCCCTGTGAATAGCTTTATTATGTGCCTGTCAGTAACGTGTGCTGCCTAAATATGCGCTCGCAGAGTGACTGTGCTGGTGGCTCTGTGCACTCTGCCACTTACTGACCTGGTAAAAGTTTAGTCTTGAAAAAGGAAAGCTGCTTTGCTTTCTACCTGGGCTGGTTTAGAAATGAAAGAGTAGTTTTGCAGAAGTCTTTTCGTCTTAAGAAAGTGATTCACAAGATGTCTCCTTTAGTTTCCTGGAATCGAGATGTTTATTTTGTGCTATGTACAACAGCAACAGTTCTGTAGATTTCATAACATTAAACATTCAAATTGCAACTTCTACTGAAATTTTCTTTCAGCATGTGTTACCCAGAATGTCACCAGGCAGGAGTCTAAATAACAGCACTAGACAGAAAATAAGTTTGGTATTTCAGTTAAAAACTTTCAGACTGGACATAAAAGTCCCAAATAAAAAAAAAAAATCTCAGTAGCTACGGTCTTTGAGAACAAATCATCCAGTTCTGTCATTCCCATGCAAGGCAGAACAAAATGAGAACAACTAAGTGTTTGTTCCCCGAATTTCCCAGGGCGTTTCTGAGGTGAGTTTTCATATTTCTTTGAGGGATTTTTTTTCCAGTCCTCTGGCCTTGCCACAGGGACATTGTTGAAAGTCATTTAAGAAGATAAAGGCAAACTCCTTTTCTAGCCAGGGTGGTGGTCAGGGTTATGATGTCGGCAGCCCTTCCCCTGGGGCTGCACAAGTACCACATGAAAGTGCTGGGAGACAGTGGTGGGGCATCTTTTGTGATCAGTGTGAAGTAGTTTGGAAGCCCACCATGCCCTGAATACCTTTGTGGCTGGCTACAGAGGCAACTGTTCAAACACTGTGCTTGGGAAACCTCACCAAAGGCATTGATCCAGGGCCATGTGCTTTTCAAGTGTAATTTATGAGAATGGAAAGCAGCTTACTACTAGTAATGGTAATTTTTTGACTAGAAGTGTAACACACCTGCCCATCTGTCAGTCAGCCAGTCAGTCTGTCTCCCTCCTCTTTTTTGCTTTTTGTTCCCTTTCTATGCACTGTTATTTTAACTGGCAGCCAAATGTAAAAGAAAGGATGTGTTTAAGAACATGGTACCTAATAATTTAAGTTAAAAAAAAAATACTTTAAAATATTCCCATTGCACATTCGCAATCCAGATTTCCTGGCGATTAATTCTGGTGCATGCATTTCCACTGTCGTGCTGGTGTTGACTGTGGAACTGAGAGACAGAGTGAGTGGTTTATTCGTATAAACTGTGCTTGACAGAGGCAGGAAAACTAAGGTGGGCTTGATCAAAGAGCCACTGGAATTGATGGGAATCTTTCCTTCCATCTGAGTTGGTCAGAGCATGGTGCTGATAACACCAAGGTTGGGGGTTCAATCCCTGCATGGTCCATTCACTTGAGACCTGGACTTGATGGTTGGGTTCCTTCCAACTCAGAATATTCTGTGATTCTGTGATTTCAGCAGGTTTAACAATTGTCTTCCTTATTGGCAGCAATTATTTGTTGTCTTTCCCCACACCTCATACTTCACACCACAGTATTTTTGCTTCTCTGATTGAGAGCCTCAAGCCTCTTAATGGCAAGCTCCATCTTCTCCAGCTGAACCTTGACCCTGCAGTTTCTGCTTTTGGACACGGGGCTTGGTCCGTGACCCATACGGAAGGGATGCAGTTGCCTGAGCGAGTAACTTTTAGAAGATACCAGAAGTGTTGGGAGAGGGCAGGAATAACTCAGCAGAGTAGCTCAGATTTTGTTAGGATGAGAGTTTGTCTTCCACTGGCAAACAGCCTGGTCTCAGGGCAGAGCATTTTCTCTTTGCCATCTGACTGTGCTCCTGGCACAAGGCTGGATGACCAAATGTCTCCCCTGTGAGAGCTGAGGGTCCCTCCCCAGGCTCTGGACCCCACTCATGTTTTCCTGTGCAGTGATTATATTGAGTTCACAGGATCTTGTTTGATCCTCCTCCTACTGCTTCTACAAAAAGGGTGGGTGGGTTATCCCTCCTGTCAAAATCTTTGTCCAAAATCAACAAAGCCACGAAGGCGTTCTGGTTCAAGTACCCATGCAAACATATTTATGCAACTGCTTGTAGGATTTGACTTTCAAATAGAATTCCATGAGCTGCCTTCAAAAAACAAATGAGAAGATCCATATGTATCACTGAAGTGTATTTAACTGCGAGTTTGTTCCAATATTCTCCAAGCGTATTTTCCATATCGGTCCAACTGGACTGTTTCCATCTCCAGTGTAATGCTGCTGTGATGTGTGGAGTTTATCCCTGTAGCCTAATACCATGAAAAGAGTGGAAATAAGGGAAGTTATACAAAGCAAACAGTCTGCATCTGAATAATTACATTACATGTTCGATGATCAGGAGATTAAATTTTGTTTGTTTTAAAAAAGACAGCTGACAAGCAAAGAAAATTAAGTTGGCAGGACTTAAAACCAGTTTGGGGTAATTCCATTGTCTCAAGTAAGCTTGATTGCATTCCTATTTTTAATTAATTAAACTTAGATAGTCAGTGCCAGAACAACGCTTGCTGTAGCAGCACAGATGAGGGTCTCCAAGTCTTTTGTAGAAAATCCTAAATTCAAATGGAAAAAAATAAACCAAGGCCAAAAAATGTGTTCTCCTCCAGTACTTCATATGTTAGGTCTAGAGCTTTCCTCAGCAATGAAGGGCTGGTTTGAACTGCAGACCGGGACGAGCTGCTGTTTAGAATAAAGAATCTATCAAGCCATTATCTTGTCGTAAGTCATAACAATTTCCATATTTTATTAAAAATAAAGAAAGCAGATGAAATATTTATGGTTAGAGAGAGTGTGCTTTTGCCACCAGCAAAAGAACTTCATCACAACCCTTGGCTTCAGAATTCCTGTCCGGCACCTGCACAGCTCCAGACCTGCCAAGATAAACACTCTCCAAGACAGAGGCTGCATCGTCATTTTTAATCTCTGTGAAGTGCCAGGTGAAGTTCTGGAGCAGTATAGCGGTTAATGTATAAAAAGACTCTGCTGTGCTCTCCTGGACTAAATTTCCGCTCCGGGAGTTTGCATTGCAAGCAAAAAAATAGCCAGGAGCCACAGGGCCATCAGCAGCACTCAGGGCTCCCACACTTTAATGGACTTCTTCTGGCCACGCTGCTCGGAGGGAGGCAGTGCCAGTAGCCCCATTTTATAAATACAGCATGTCACTGAGGTCTGCAGGGCACAGAATATTAGTTGTGCTGGTAACTGAATTCCCACGGGAGCCTGGATGCTTGTATTAGGCTTTTATAACATGACTTACTGCCACAGTTTATAGGAATTTTTGAATGAACTGAAATGTGACATTTTTATCCCTGTCTTGTGCTCTCTAACCATCTGGCTTGCCTCACTTTTTAAATGCATTGCTGGAGACAGGGCAGATGGAGAGTCCTCAGCATCTTAACCGCAGGTTTCCATTGTAAAACAGTCCCACTCACCCCCCAAACAACAAAAAAAACCCACAAACCAAACAAACCCCAAACCCCAGAAAATAACAGACAAGAAGGACAAGGAACTTCCCTCCTGTTGCTTCCTCCCATTCCCGAAGCATTCCTGAGTAGGCACCATGAAAAAGAGATCCCTGTCTACGTTACTGTAGTTTTTTGGTCAGGCTCTGCAGTTTAAACAGCAATATCCCTGTTTCTTCACCCAAAATGGCCCCCTCTTTTCAGTTTCTCAAAGAGAGAAACCTGATACATTTTGCACTGCAAGTACCTGGGTTCCAGTGAAGTTCACAAAGTCCTGACTGGCCATGACATTTCCAGGACTGAAGACCATTGAAAAAATAAGAGTAAGAATAAGAAGGTAATAAGAGGGTCTTCAGATGTGTTAACATGGCCTGTCCTGGGGTTTTGCTTTTTAACATAAGGATTGTCTTTTGTATTGAAGCATTTTTATTAGAGATAGAAAACCATCTTTTGTAGAATGCGAGAGCTAATGTTCCAGCTTTCCAGATTATTCTGAAATACAAGAGCAACACAGACACTGTTAATAATGCAATCAAAGCAATTTAAATCCTTTTAAAGCATCCACAAAGGATCCTTTGATAAGAAGCAACTTTCATCAGCCTGAAAGACTAGGCAGTTTAGTGTGTGCTGTTTATTAAGTTTATATGTAGACAGTGGTAATTCCACTTTTGGCTGGAGAAGAGCAGCAGTAAATTATAAGACATCTTTATAAGCACCAGTGTTAGACTTGCTGGTTTTAAATGAAAAATGTATTTATATTAATATAGCTCTAAATGGGGTTATTCAGTGCTTAAAGATGCAATTTGTTTTCCATTAGTACTCTGAATGGACACAAAATAATTCTGTAGACCTTAAAGGCTTTGGTCTTTTTTTTTTTTTTGACAAAAAAGAGGAAATTGCTACAAGTGCACAGTGCATGATGGGCTGTGAAAGTCTGCTTAGTTCAGTTGTGCTGCATATTTTTTAATCTTGCTCTTAGTTCCTGCCTTTGTCCTCCTTTTCATTGTGTGTCTCTGTAAGGAAACTTACATGAAGAAAGCAAAGATGGGTGAAAAAACCAGAAGTGGTTTTAGATTTGGGCTGGGCTGGATAGGATCTTTGTTAGCAGCATCTCCCTGAGTTTGATTGAGGACGGAGGTGTGCAATTTTGGGACTTCTCTAGCTGAAATTTCCATCCATCTCAGGGATGTTGGGCATCACTTTGACAGGCCCCACCCCTTTGGAAAAATAAAGTTTTACTTTCGGTGTGCTAACAGTCTTAGGAGCTGACTGCTACTCCCTCGGGCTCCAATGCTGCTCCTGTTGCCCAGCTGGAGTGTGGGGACTGAGGCATTCAAATGCTTTCTTCCATTAATTTGGGGTGCTTTTTGTTGTTCTGGAACAAAGCAGGTAAGAGGAAGAGAGCAGCAGACAAATAATAGACTTGGAACATCTGAATGCTTTTGGTTCACCTTGAAGAAAAAAAACAGGGAAGGGAAGATGAATTCTAAGCTTGGATCATTGAGCAAGAGCAGGAAATGAACAATTAAGTCTTCCTGCATCCTCTTTGGGGGTTCCAGGTGTTTGTTGGTTGGTTTGTTTGTTTTGTTTGTGGGGTTCTGTTGTTATTGTTGTTTTGTGTGGGTTTTTTAAGACAGCATAATTACTTTGCATTTGGATCTTACTCAGTTTTCATCTGATTTAATGCCAAGGATAGCAGGGATCCAGAGGTCAAGTCCAAATGTTCCCATGCAGCAGCGTGGTGCATATCTTGTTGGCGATTCTCCATGCGTTTCTTTGGAAAATCTGCTCTTGGGATTCCAGTATGCTGGAAAATAAAACATTACTTAATAGATAGTACATAAATACAATCCTTGGCCACACCAATAAATGACCAGAAAGCTGAAAAGATGTTCCTGGCTTTTCTAGACTTTAAAAGTGAGATTTAACCTGAGGTTATCCCTCCCCACAGATGTCTACAGGAGGAAGCCTCACCAGCTGATAGCAGGGGTCAGATTTGCAGCTCTTCAGAAAAAGTTGCAGAAGTGCAACTTTTATAGCAGTCTCACTTAGACACCTGCGTGTTACACTGAATATCAAGGGTTATCACCCAGTTTTATAGTTCAGCACTAACCCATCAAAACCCACAGGCATATTGCAAATGTGAAAGAGGAGGGGGGACCTGGTCTCTGCATTTTCTCTCCAGAATGGCTAAGGTGATATTTTAGCCAGCCAAAAAAATGCAAGGTATTTAAATGAGAACTTAAGACAAAAAACCTTCACAAGGTACAGAGAGGTTTTTATCTAATTAAAATATTCGATTTTCCCTTCTTTTAATTGAAAGTTGGTGATTTCAACATCAGCAACTCTATTACCTTGTGTTGAGTTTTTCACTTCATCGATGGTATGTTTTGACTGGTAGGAAATTTTGTTAATAGGACTATTTTTCTTAGGCATGGGCTCAGATATTTTTCAGAACCTTACCAGAATATCTGTTGGGGAGCAAATTTGGCCATAGACCTTGAATGGTGACAGCGTTACGTGTGCAGGTGCAACTATTTTGGTATGTTCTTTGTGCTGGGTGCTCTTGAAATCAGTATTTCAATACATAAGCTATGAAGTAAAGGGAAAAATGAGTCAGTCGAATTATGAATAAACATAATTTGTCTTTATTTATCTTATGAATGTTAATTATGGCATTTTATATAATACCTTTTCTATATTAATCTGTGTTGTTGCTCTGTTGGGAAGATGCATGTGTGCGTTGTTTGCCAGTGATATTTTCTAAATAAAGAGTTTGGCGTCAGCGAGAAGTGTCTGCTTTCCCAGGACTTTGACCCACCCAGCTTTTTACCCCCGTTTTGGGTGGCTTTGCAGGTGTTAAACAGGATGGCGCTGAGGCAGGAGGGTTTGACTACCAAAGATATCACTCTCAGGGCTGTTTTAGTTACACTTCATCATCATAAGCATATGGTTTCACTTCCAAGTGTTTAACATTTCCATTTCCTCAGGAAATCATTCCTTCTATTTTTTAAACTTTTGAAACTGGATGGATATTTTTACTGGCAGGCGGAGCGAGAGCGACACAAGGCTCAGCCCCAGCCCAGGAGAGCCCCTGGCTGCGGCACCCGCCTGCCTCCCCATCCCTTCCCTCCTGCAGCAGCTCCTGAGCACGGCTCGGGGTGCTCCAGCCGCGTCTCTGGGGTGCAGCACTCTGTTAAAACACTTCTGCTTTCCTCACTGTAATAAAACCATCCGCTCCTTTTTCAGCTTTAGCTGAGAGATGTGTTTTTCTTTCTTAGTCCACTCCGGGCCCGTGCATCCCAAGAATTAGTTGAGTGCAGACTCCTTTAGCTGACTTAGTGAGGCCAGCGGCAAGACCAGGGCCTAAGAAAATAGTTTGTGTCACCTACAAGGAATTAAAGCATTTTCATCATGTGTTTATTGTCTGTGTTGGTACATCCAGCAGTTAAACGCACATGACGGAGGAGTGGATGGCTCCAGGGAACTGCTCTGGCTGTTGTGTTTTCAGAGATTATTTGTGGTGTTTCCTTTTTCCTCCTTACGAATGGGTCACCCTTCTCACGTGTTGGCCAAGTTCTGTAGAGTAGGAGGAAGCCTGTGCTCATCTCTTCTTTATGTTGTGCTTATCCACGTATGTCATGGTGTTTATCTGCTTGTTTTCTTTCCCTGCTGTGCTGTGAAGTACAGGTATGGATGTGCAATTTGCACATGAATTTAGCTGGTATCACTGGCCCTTTCAGTAGAAGATCATCCTCTGCTACCTTGGGTGTCACCACATCATAACAACTTTGATAAACAAACTGCATTTTGTACAGCCAGCGTTGTCACGGTGCATCAAATAGTGCTGTACAAGAGAAAATATGGGGCAAACCAGCTGATATTGTGTTTGTTCCTTTCTGTTTTACTCTGTTATGAGTTCAGACAGTCTCATTCTTTGCAGTGCTGGTTTGGTATGGGGAAGCTTGCTGTGGGTCTGGGCTTCTGGAGGGATTGAGTCCTGCCACCAGGCAGGCTGTGTGCTACTGGTATTCGGGGTGTACGTTTTATGCATACCCTCACAAGAGTTAGTTAGTCAAGGCAGCAGAAAACAGCATCAGGTAGATGTAGTTAAACCTTCACACCTCCCAGGAGAGCTCACCTGAGCTGCTGAGGCTCTGGCTTCGTGCCAGCCTCTGCGATGTTGTGAGTGGCTGTTGTGATCCACTTGCCTTCACTTCCCTCAGCACTGTACATGTCTGCACATCCCTTCAGCAATTACTCACTAAAAATGCCACTTGGTCAAGCAGCACAAGCTGGTACCCCCCACAAGGACACCCCAAGGCTGCTCCGTGTCCCAGTGATCCCGCTGGGTTTCCCACCACACGTGGGTGCCGTGACGTTCCGTGCTGAAGGCTTCAGCTCAGGCAAACAAACCAGTGCCGGGGGGCGGCTGCTGATAATTAGATAGACTGGAGGTCAAGTTAGGATTTACACAGTGATTTTGATCCAGTTTTACTTGCGAGAGAGTATCAAAACATTGCAGTCTTCTCGATAGATTGAGTGATACCCTGATCCAAAATGGAATGGCAATGCCAGCAAAAAAATGCTGCTGGTATGTTGTTCCCAACTGCTTCAGAAGACCAGACCCGAGCAGGACCACGCTGAATTAAAAGCACATTTCAGCTGTCTCCCATCTGTGTCTCCAGTGACCACCCTGGAAGTGCTTCAGGAATCAGTTCCTGAAGTACAGCCAGGTGCAGCACTGGGCAGGCTCCCTCCTTCCCCTTACAAGAGGCAGCCTTGGGTGCTCCTGCCCACTGTCACCCAGCTAGAGGCCAGTAGTCCAACACCTCGCACAGCATTTTCTGTTCCGGGCAAATGTACTCACAGGGTGGTGAGACCCTGGCACAGGTTTCCCAGAGAAGTTGTGGATTCCTCATCCCTGAAAGTGTTCAAGGCCAGGTTGGATGAGGCTTGGAACACCCTGGGATAGTGGAAGGTGTCTCTGCCCATGGCAGGGGGCGTGTAACTAGGTGATCTTTAGGATCCCTTCCAACCCAAACCATTCCATGATTCTATGATGATTCTGTGAAGTCCTGGTTTTGCAGAACACGGTCCCCAGGGCACAAGCTGAGATGAGCAGGTCCTTCAGCTGGCTGCCTTCATGGCAAAGGTGATCTCCATCACAGACGTGTGCCTGCATCCATGGAGAGGGAGGAGCTGAAGGACGCGGGGGGAGCAAAGCAAAGGGGGACTCAAAGACATTGCAGGAGCAACTCCAGGCCCAAGAGAGAAGTAACCAAGGCTCTGACAACTTGTGTGGGTTTCGTATGTCTGTTTGCAGTGCTGTGTTATGTGTTTAGAAGCTGGTTGTTTCCATAATAACAGCAAGTGCCATATGGCAGCGAGGAGGGTGGTGAGAAGAATGCCTAAGGAAACACAGTATGTTGTTTGACATGTGTGTACTTGTAGAGGAATAACGTGTCTCAAGCAAGTATTGCTGCTCCAAGCAGGCTGGGGGATTTTCTGCTCTCACCAGAAAAATATCCAAAGCCCTTGGCATTTGTGCTGGTGCAATGCCAGTTAGTGACGCCTGCCCTTCATCCGTATTCTCCTGCTGATAGTCCTTGTGATGGGCAAAGGACCTTTTGCTTTGCTGTGAGTGATGGTTCTGGATGCACCAGCACGGGGGAATGGCATTTAAACATGGCTTTTAAGGGGAAATACAGTTCTGTAAGGAGTGCTGTGTGAAACTGAAATGAGCCAGATGCCATATGCTCCATCCATTCCTTAATGCTCAGCAATTAAATAGCAGAAATTTTGAAACCTTTGAAAATGCATAGTTTACTATAATCATTTTATAGAAAGCGGGCTAAGCACTTCCAGAGATTTGGGGCACTTTAGTGCATATCTAGGAAGCATCCAGGAAGGTCTCCACAAATTCCAGCTTTTTCTGCCCTTTAATGCATGACTCATATTTCAAGGACTTGTAATTTGCTCCCCACATTCCCACCAATGCCACCAGGCTAAGCCGTACCTTTGCATATATTTCCACCACAGAAAAAATATGAAATTATTTTTTCATGATAGCTGAATGGCTTTTGCTTGACCTTTACCAACATCAGCCCTACAAAATTCAGCCTCTCTTAATTGAGTCTTAAAGCCATTAATTATATTTGTATTTGGGTACCTGAAATGTGGTGGCAGGGAGAAGGAGTTTGTTTTGTTCTGGGGTTGTAGTCCTGCACTCACTTGCAATGCTTTGAACTCACGAGCAACCCAGAAGGCAGACCTCTTCTCATTTTCATGCTTCTCTTCTTCTCTTTATTGTCTCCAGAGAGAGATTACTGCAGCATATGTGAAAAGCAGCCCATCGGAAGGCTTCTCTTTCGGCAGTTCTGTGAAACTCGGCCCGAGCTCGAGTGCTGCATTAGGTTCCTCGACTCAGTGGTAAGTCAATTCTTGTGGTATTTTGGGGTGCTTTGCAATGTTCCCCTGGCAGAGGAGACTCCTCTGACCCCAAGAAATCACTGTTTTGTGGGATTTTGTGTCGAAAGTGCTGGAGCAGGCAGTGGAGAGGGCCGGCCCCAGCAGCAGCCCGGCACCACTGGCAGTACAGGGACACGTGGGGCTGGTGCCAGCCTTGGGGGACATGAGCCACCGGAGAGGGGTAGGACAGTCGCCCCCCACAGTGCTGCTGTGGCCTCCCTTCATGTCAACACCCAAGCAGCTGAGCTGCTGTGAGTAATGTCTTCTGATGGGGGTGAAGCCTGCGGTGCTGGGAGGCACTGGGAGGAAGGGGAAGTTGACAACGGACTGACAAGAGAGGGTGGGGAGTGTAATAACCCCAGTATCTCTTACCAAGCCTTTTCATCCGTCGAGTTTGGGATGATTTACAAAGGATATTCTGATTATCACCCTGTTTTTTCAAATAGGAGAACAGAGGCACAAGGTACAGAAATAACTTGATTGAGGTCACTGAGAAACAAATCTGCTCCATTTTCCACCCCAGTGAGCCATCAGTTAACCCAGCCACTGAGCATCACCCCCAAGCCCTGGGGGACCTGACGCTCTTTCCCAGTCTGGCAGCACTTGCCCATGTGTACTGCCAGCTGTTCACAGTGGAAAACTCTCTCAGTGACTTTTTTTTGCTGGGGACCTTTGGAAGTGGAGGGTGTTGATCAGCCAAAAGGCGAAATGGTGCCAGAGAGGAAGGTGAACCTGTCACTTGTGAGTGCCCGTGGGGTCTCGCTCCCTGGCTAACACTGACAGTCAGAAGCAAAACAATGCATACCAACAGGAATAAAATTGTTTTGTTTGCACCGTGGTGAAGCTATTCTGAAGTACAGGGGAATGTGAGCATTGCACTGAAGCTGTAAAAGTAACAGTCTGGAGAGGACATGTGGTCTCTTAAGGTTTGTGTTACTCCTGCAGTAACTATAGCAAATCTACAGCATCACAGAAAGTGTTGGACAAAGTCCTATTTGAATCAGTTTTAGCTGGTCATGACTTCCACCTGTTGTTCCTAGCACTGCTTGGGATTTTCTCTGGTGAAATGTGTAGCCATCAAGGTACACAGAACACGTGACAAACCCTCTGTGCAGCTGTGCTCAAGGCCAGCAGGCAGCAGGACACTTTGGGTACCCTGAATGTGTTTGTCCTGCACTGAATCAGCACTGTCTAGTGAGGTGTCTGCCACTGATGAAACACCACACACCCATCTTGGGGGAGGCATCCCTGCAGAAATGCCACATCAGCTGTGCCACCTGCAGCCCCGAGGAGATGGGCAGTGGCACCTGCAGAAATCCCTTGGAAGACAGCCACAAAAGACTGCTTGGAAGTGGTTTTAATTTCAGACAGAAGTAGCAGAGCCACGCTCAGTTTGGAGGGGGTTAGCGGGGCTCTGTTCCGTTCCCTCGCCTCCCTGCAGCTGCAGGCGGCACATTTTGGTTCCAGCAGTGCCCAGGGGCTGCGGAGGAGAAGCCCCCGTTGTGCAAGCCCTGCATGCACTCAGGGCACGCCACTGACAGCGGGAACAACATCTGGGCACGAGGAAACATCTGTTCCACCCCAGTGCCACCGGCCCCAGGGCACTGTGTGACAGCCTCGGCTGCAGCGCTGCCGGAGCCGCTCCTGTCTCGCCGGCTGCCCGGCGCGCCTCCGGCTCAGGGAATTGAGGGCACTGTGTCATTTCATCCTCCCGAGCCCTGTGCAGCAGTGACAAGCACTGGGACTCTGTGTCCTCTGCTCATCACAGGCCGCACTGCTCCTGCAAAAGCTTGTGGTGGCACTGGCTTTGTTTTAAAGGTCTGTCTCCGAGCAGTCCCGAACTGATATTCCCAAATCCTTTTGCAAAGGTGTGCTTTGCACCCACCCCAAGTTGCCTTTGCAGACTGGAGCTGCCCTGTGTACATTTACTGGGCCAGTGGTCTGTTCCCAGTTAGGCTCAGACTGGCACTGTGAGGATTTGATAAACAAAATGCCTGGCTGGGTGGAGGTCTGAATCCTTATCTCTCTCTGTCTTCTTTTTAACACTAATTAACAGCAGTCTCCTTTGTTTATTGATTTCAAATTCTGTATGAGCTTGCTCCCAGCCCTTGAAAATCCCTGGATTAGGCAATATTAAGGTCAAGCAACACAGCCCATAGCCATTAAATTGGATCATTGCTACTGAAATTTGCCCAGCAGGTTCACACTGTGTTTAGTGAGTAGTGGGATTCAAGCCAAGCCCTATGTTAGGCAAAAAAAGCCCTATAATGAGACCAGGAGTCTGACTTTACAGCCCCAATCTGAGACCACCAGGAATGTGAAACCTTTTCGAGACCACCTGCTGTAACAAGCAGGAAAAGCCAAGAGCCTTCATCTTCTTTTGTCTTAGTTATTTTTATAACATGAGATGCAAAAATTAGCTTTTGTGTAATGTCAAATAAAGGGAAGAGATAAAAGGGGATACTATTTAGCTGTTCATGAGAGACTCACAGAGCTTTTTGCACATTCAGAGGGAGGACCACTTCTCTTTTTCAGAGCCCAGCTAAGTGACTTTACCAGGTCACACAATAAGTCACTGGCAGGAGCCAGTACTTGATGCCTCCCAGTTTTTGATAGTTTTTTAACTCATGCACTCCACTGTCTGCAAGGAAAGAAGTGATGGGGGCTTCTGGGAGAAAACCAGAAGCTGAGTCAGACATTCAACAACCTACCCACATCCTTATTAGAGACTAAGCTCTCTCACACCTTTGCTTCCAAAGGCTGCTAGAATCATCCAGACCTTGCGGACCAGAATATGTAAAGAGACTAAAAAAAATCCCCTCTTGACTGGACATTTATGTCAGCTGTTGTGTGAAATAACTAACCCTGTCTGATGTAGTCTCCTGCAAATCTAATTATGGCAGGATTTGGGAATTTTTGTCTGTTAAACAGTTGTTAAGCTGCTTTCTGAAGGAAAAGGATTTGTATCACTAAATTCTGCGTGCACGTAGGTGTGTAGCTGTCAGTTCCCTCTGAAACCTGTGAATACCTTGGCCAATTTCAACCCATAATTGAGATGAAAGCGCTCAGAGGCATAAAGTCTTTACATGTTTTCTGAGAGCAGTGTTTGGGTGATTAGTCACAATCAGTTGTAGCCCAGCCTGACACGGCATGTGGTTTGTGAGCAGTAGGCCCCAACATTAGAGGATAACAGCGATAGGAACAAAGAGATGCAGAGCTTTGCAGCACAGCACTGGTGGAGCTGTGGCTGTTTGGCTCCCACTGCTGCCGTGGGACCAGTGAGTGCTTGTCAGTCTGTCTGACTGTCTGTCTGTCTGGGGAATGGAGCAACAGCAACCCCCTTCTCCCAGCTGGCACAAAGGGCTCTAAGGACAGACAGCCATCTCTCATTGCGGATATTGTGCAAACAAAACTCATGGCAGAGGTCCTGATTGCCGAGATAAAATATCCACCCAGCACCCATGTGGCTCTGAAGGCATCGCGTGCTTATCTGGGTGCATGGAACCACAGAGATCTCCCTTGAATAGCTCACCAAACCCTGATGTAGCCATTCAGACGATGGAACTATGTGAACATAAACTATTATGGTTAGATGGAGATGGTTTATGATTAAATCAGCTCCTCTAGAAGCTCTTACCCAAGGAATCACGCACAGCCCTGAAGCACACTTTGCTCTGCTTACAAATATTTTAGCGACATCGTTCAACTTTGGAGCTGTTGAAAGACAGCCATTAAAATAAAGTGTGAGGGGCTATGTTTCCTGTGCTGAAAGGCAGATCAGTGAGCAGGGAAGGTGCTAGCAAGACCTGTTTCCTTCTCCACAGCCAGTGCCTCCAGCACAAGAAGGTGGCAGTTCAGTTCAGCAGGGACCTCTTGCTCCTGTCCCATTCTCAGCAGCACATTCCCAGGGTGCCAGCTCCTGACATTTCCTTCTCCTCTCCTGTGATTTTTATGTGCCATTATAATGAAGACTTCAGATTCAGGACTCCCTTTCCTGCTTCATCTACTCACATTCATAATGGTTTTTTCCCAGGGGAGAACTTTTAACATTTTAATGTGGACCAGATTTAGGTTGACTGGAGGAGAATGTGGACAATTTTGGTCATTATTTTCTCTCTAATGTGAACAATATTGCTTCTTTTGCACTGAAGTCCCACAAAAATACATCCTCTGGAGGAAAATAGCCTTGCTGCCTCTTTTGCCTCTTTCTGCTTGTGGTATCTGGGCTCAGGGGCCGGGGCGAGAGGCACAATCTCCTCGGGTGGACTTTTCAGCTGAACGCCTCACTAGACATTGCACTTATCTGGGATGAAAGGATGAGTGAGCATCCATTTAATGCCATTTGTAAAAACCCTGTCTTGCTGTTAGGGAGATTTCGTTTGGTTAAGTCCCTTTCGTGGTATATAAACCATCTGTGTATGTGTGTCTTAAAGCTGTTCAAGGCTTTTTCCATCAGAAATGCCAGTTTGTTGATATCAACAAACTCATTAACTTAAAATGTGTTTTTAAACAGTCAAAAGGGCTCTTTTTGCCCTGCCTTTAAATATGAAAAATGTGGTTTCAAGTTCACTTTTCATTTAGAAATGCGAGTTATTATGAATCCCAGCTGTTTGGGGTTTGCCTTCCAATTTTCAGTCACAGATTTTAAATCTCCAGAGGAGGCAAGTGCAAGGACAGCCACTGAGGACAGAGCAGTAACAGGGCAGAGCCTGGAGTCTGAGAAAGGAGTGTGCAGAGAGAGATTCTGGGGATAACAGAGGATGGAGCTGAGAAAGTGGAGGTGTAAAATTGGGACTGAAATGCCAATAACCTCCTGCAGATGCTCAAAAGGTGATTCCACTGTTCCTGACTTTTACCAAGAAGCCCAAACTTCTCTGGTGGGAGTGTCTGTTCCCATCTCCATCTCCTGGTGGGTACAAGGGATGATGATTCCTGTGGCCATGCCACGCTGCCACAGGCAACCATCAGCTACCTGCTGTGGGAGAGCGTCCTCCCAGGTCTGCAGAGAGGTCTCTTTGGATGTGTTCTTCCATTTGCACATATTTTTAAGCCGTGCAGTTTCAGGAGCTCAAATAATATTAAGATGAAAATCAAATACTAGATAAATTGGTGTGTCAGAATTAATGTGGGCCCCCTGTGGGGTCTCTGTGTCATTGCCCTGGTAGTTCTCCATCCATCACAGGCAGCCTCCAGCCCCCAAACCTGAGCTGTCCCTGAGCCCGTGGCCCCATCCCACAGCCAGTCACAGACTAGATGTTGCTCCCTTTCCCAGCTGAAGAGCATTTTTCCATCTGATCTCTCTCAGCCCATCCTGAGGGCAGCTGCTCCAAAGGGAAGGATGCTTGGCACCCCCATTCCTCCATCCAGCCAGGGCTCCTTCTATGGAAGAAGGAGCCACCAAAGTAACTACTACCTCCAAAACAGCAGCCAGAAGAAAAGTTAGCAGCAAGCAGTGGCCAGCCCACATCCTCTCACCATTTGGGCTGAAGGATCTGTGCCTGCCCACAGAAAGAGCCTTCCCTGCAGCTTGTCCCGTGGAGTCAGGGTGATCGTAAATCCTCCCCTCATTTATGGGCTATGAATAGGGCCCTGTCTGACCTAACTAGGGCATGGAGAAGCTATTAGACTTCAGAGCAGGAGCCTTGAAACACATGCCTGGATTCATCAAAGGAATAATGGAAAATATTTTGTTCCACATGGGTTTTAAGTAATGATGTTATTTCTAGCAATTAGGGATTTGCATCCCTAATGTAGCCATGCTTTTGAGTATTGGGAAAGAAGGGGGGATATCTTATGATTTAAGCACAAGACCAGGAGTTGAGGACCTTGGTGGCTTCCCAGGCAGGTGGCAGAGGGAGCATGGGGACATCCCTGTCTATCTCCTGTAATAACAGGTCACAGCTGAAAATGTACCAGGGTCTGTTGCTGAATAGTTCAAAAATGGCACTGAAGGGAGAAATAATAATGAGCTTAGGAGCAAAATGGAACAGGCTTCCAGTGCAGATCCACAGTGAAATCAACACTGTGCACAGTTGGAGCTTACGGTTCCTTCTCACATCCTCACTTGTCTGTCACTTCCCACCTTTGCCACCACCATGTCACATTTCCTGGGAGTGTCAAATGCAAGTATAATTAAACTTTCCTTTTATTCTTTGCTTCTGTCTTGAGACAGAATGAGATGCTCTGTATCTGCATAGGTGTGCATTGAACTCTGCATATGTTGGATCCCATCAGGAATCGCATTTCAAGACATCCAGCTCTTGCTGAATTCCTGTCTTCCAGTCTGTCCTGTTGTACAGTTCCGCTGGGATGTAAATGTTATAGGTTATATGTGGCAAAAAGGACATCAAATTTTTTGACAGCTCTCTGGTGCACTTCAAATAGCAGATGATGGCTTATAATCAGGTTTTATTTGCTAGGGAGCCAATATATTATCAGAGTTTGAAAGCAAATGAAGGGGAGAGAAATCATGGAGAAAAAGGCTGCTAAAATGCTGTAAGCACTTCAGAGATTCTGTACTTTAAGAGCCAAAATGACCTATACTCAGATACCATCTAAAAGGACAGGAAATTGGATAAAAGATTTTTTTAAACCCTTGTATTAAGTTTTATGAGAACATAATCAGTTTCATCCCCGAAATGGTCACTCAAAAAGAAGTACTGTACTTGTGGATTTTAGTTTTTGGTATTTTTTTCATCACTTTTCTTTGTGGCCATTATCATTTCCCAAACCGAATCAGATCATAATTCCAAATTGTTCAAGCAACCTGCTATGCCTGTGTGTAAATATGCAGTTTCAGACTTGAGCTGCAGTAGCTAAATGAGCACTGGCCAGGTAGAAGGGGAACAGCATTATTACTACATTGTGGTTTCCATGTCATTCCTAGGTTTGCTTAGCTGGGGTATCCATTACAGCCAGCCTGCAGATTTATTGCATCCAGCCTGGAGCAGTACATACATCTTCCAGTGGGCAGTAGTTCTGAAATTTGTTCTTCCAAGTGTTTGCCAGTTCAGTCTGATTTACCTTCTTTTCTTTTTTTTTTAGCTTCCTCCTCATTTATCATCGCAGACAGCTTGTATTGGACCAGGTTATTTAATTGGTTTGGCAGGATTTTCTGGGATCTTTTTTTTAATACAGTCATGAAAGCTGTTAGGCTGTCGTCTTCTTTTTTTTTTTTTTTTTTTTTTTTTTTTTTTGTTGGAAAATATTTTGATCCAAAGGCTAAAGCTTCATATCCCAGGCAGTGCCAAGCAGGAATGTCTCTAAGAACTTGTTGTCATTTAGCCACTGGGGTCCCCTGCAGCACGTGTTTCCCTCGAATGCCTGCCATGGATCCAAAACTTTAACTGGAGTGATTAATATCTTCGTGGTACACATGTAATGCTTCTTTTGTTTCTAATGTAAACATTTTCCTGAAGCTCATCAGAAGTCAGTAATGCTTCAATACCTAGAACAGGCAGAATTTTAAAATGTAGGTAGACTTTGTGTGTGAGGATGGGGTGCTCCCTTTTTTAATGCACTAGGGAAGCCAAAGAGAATTTTGCTTATAGTGTCTGTTCCTCTAAATAGTCTCTCTTGTTTCCTCTTGGTCCTGAGCAATCTGCCTTCTGGAAGGACTGAGCCAAGGATCACTAAATGTGATGGGCAGGTGTCTCTGCTTTGCACAGGTATTGTTAGGCCAAGGTCAAGGCATAAATACATAGAAAAGACACATTAAACAAAAAAAGACAATATATTGAAGAATATATATATATATTCACCTGGCACTTGAAATACCACTGTGGCAAGAGTTAACAAACATTCACTTTCTCTACTACTCAGAGAAATATTTTTACCTTCTGTGTCCACCTTCCTTTTGAGCAAAACCAAATGAAGTTGACGTCTCTTGTCACTGAATGCTTTCTGAAAGCTGGCTGGGCATGGTTATAAAATATAATTTAATTAAATTGTATTGGTGTTAATTAAGAGACAAAGCCCCAGAAGATGCATCACTAGGGTCTGGTCAAAATTTAGTGGAAGGTTTTTAATGAGATTGTGTGTACAGGTTTTACTTCCACCAGAAAATGATATTTGTCCTTCGGATTTTTCGTACAGAGTGTTCTGTTGAGGCCACATCCAAAATGAAGTTATAATGGTGAAATATGAGTACAAATATTGACTTTTATTTTTTATATGTCTTTTCCAGGCAGAATATGAAATTGCTCCAGATGAAAAGCTGGGAGAGAAAGGAAAGGAAATCGTGATGAAATACCTCACCCCAGAGGTAAGGGGCAGCCAAAGTGGCATTACTGAAGGAATCCTGCAAGGCACACCTTTACTAAACAAGGTTGTTACAGGCTTTGTAAGCCAGACTCCTAAAATTTATGGTGGCAATCTCCAGTGAATAAACCTGCAAGTCTTACACAAACAGTCAGAGAGAAAAAAAATTATAATGCAATCCAGAAATTGACTTCTAAAGATGAACTTGACTTACCAGGGGCTTAATTCTTCTGTGAGTGAGGACAGGGCTTCTCTGGTCTCTTCTCAGTGTGCAAAGCTCTGCGTTGGGGGTGTAATGCAAGACACCTCAGCTGTTACCAGCAGATGCCCCAATTATTTCCCGTGCAGCTCAGAAGTGGTGGTGGCGTTTCATATTCTGTCGTGCAGAAAGCACAGGCAAGAATGGCCTTTCGTAACAGACACTGCATTTTGGTACAGAAATCCCCACTCCTCCCCCAGCACCATTTTCCCCAGGGTGGGCAGGGACACGCAGGACTGACGGGGGACAGTGGGGGTCGGAGCTCAGAGGTGCTGTCACCCATCCTTGTGTCCACCACGGTGGGTCCTGAGAGCTGCCTCTCGGGGCTGTGGGAGGGAGAGGAGCTCACGGGAGCCGCCGTGTCCACAGGGTGGCACTCCAAACAGAGACACGGGTGTGCTGCTGGAATTTGGGACAGGCTGCTCTGGGACTAACCCTTTTGGGGGGGTTACGATCATTTCCTGACCACATTTCACCTTTGCTACGGAAGTCACTGCCAGTAAGCAGTAAACATCCAACTTCAAACACAAGAGCAATCCTAGGATTTTTCCTAAGTTGCTTTCATAAGAGTAATCAAAGACGTACAATTGCTGCTTCAACTATTTTACAAGAGAAATACGTCTGACCTTCAGGAGAATTAATCACATTTTTGGCAGATGTCTTTCTAGAGGGTTTAAATGGTACAATATGTTTTGGAGGTGCAGGGGCAGAGCAGACCACTCTTTTTCCACTCAGTCATTTTCCTACAATAAACTTTGATGCATACTTTCAGTTATCTCAGGCTGCATTTTGGAATCTGGTTTCATTTACTGAGCCTGGCTAGTTTCATGTGCAGCCATTGAGCACTGCCAGTATGAGTTCCTGCTGCCCATTCATTAGGGGCATGAAGTTCCACTGCTTTTTAAATCCACCAAAATGACCTTTTGTCTTAAAATTCCTGTCAGCAGAGGAGCGAGCGACCAACACTGGGGGGAAATATTTCCCACTGCTCCAGTTCCCATCTGGAAATGCAGAAAGGCATTTTGCTGATAGCAGAGCTAGTAAAGTGAGGGAAGGATAGCATTGCTTCACTTCAGCCAGTCTTGCTGCAGGTTTCCAAAAGCCCGTCACTGCTGTCCATTGGCTCTCCTGCCAACCATAGTGCAGCCAGAAGCACATAGAATAATTTAGTGAATGTGCAGTGAAGACCAAGCTGAAAACCACTGCTTCTTCATCAACAAAGAATGGTGGTGTTACAGGAAGGAAAAATACTGGGACTCCAGAGCTGGAGTTTCCATTCTCTGCTGTGCCTTGTACTTCTTATTTGACCTGTGTACCTGGTTTCTCAGAATGTAAAATTGGCACAGCATATTTACAGTCTGTCCTGAGACTTTTCTGGTATTTGCAAGTTACCTTAACAACTCTGAGCAGAAGGAAACTGGATGACCTCCAGTGGTCCCTTCCAACACCACCCGTTTTGTGATCCTGTGAAACACAGAGATACTCTCCTTCACTTGTAATCTAAACCTGCCTCCCTGGTGCTGGTGCTTTAATGTCTGCATTGGTCTTGCTGCACTTTTTTCCTTAATGAGAAACTTCTGCTTCTTCCCAGAGGGATGTGGAAACCCTGTGTAGCAGAAAATACTTCCTAGAGGTGAGGCTGACTGTGCTGTAACAATGGGTCGAATACTAGATTGTCTAATAGGTGTCCCATACAACAAATACTTAAAAAACTAGAGCAAGGCCTGGATTGATTTAATTTAATTTTAGGTACCTAACTAAGGTAGTCAGGTTAGGAGAGCAGATGGCCTACTGTCCTTTCTTGTCAAGAAAGAGAAATAGGTATCTCCAAAGGACACATTAGAAGCCATCAGAAGTCAATGATTCAAAGCCAGGTTAGATGTCTGCAGTCCAAGCAGATGAATTTGGACCCAAATGTCCTAATGGAACATCATCCTGGCCTGCAAAGAAACTTTCCTTTCATTGGAATCTGCATTTCTTCATTTAATTATCAGTCCCTTGAAAGGTACAAATTGCTGCTGATTCTGGAGTCTTCTGCTTTCAGCTGAAAGCTTCTTTTAAGTAGGTGTGTGTCTGTGCTTCAAAGAACCTGATTGTCTTGATACAAAAATAGTGTGACATACAGCTTGACTGATAGAATAAAATTATAGGTTTAGTTCTTGGACAGATAATTCAGTCTTATAATGTGAGGAGTATTTTTCCCAGAGTGCAGGATCAGAAGCACAGTGAAAACAAAAAGTAGACTTTGTGCTCTTTAATACTTAGAAATGATTTTTAGTTCTTGCTTAGGTTTTTAAAGGGCATGCATATTTAACATACAACTTGTCAGTATATCACCATTCCAAAGGGCGTTCATTTGCATAGGGAACATGCACTTTATTCAATAAAACACGCACTTCTTGCGCAGCACAAAGGAAGAGAAGGCGCTTTCCCAGATGAGCAGACATCGCAGCAGCACTCCCAGCCCCGTGTGACTCACGCAGCCGCTGCCTGCGAGGCGGTGCCACCGTGCAGGTGCCCTGCTCCACGTGTGGGAGCAGCGCATTCCCGCCGGGAGAGCTCCACGTGAGAGCACTCAGCATCCGCCCCGAGGCCGCCAAACAAGCCCAGCACTCGCCAGGATGGTAGAGCAGGGAGGTGCTTTCGCAAGTGATCACTATTCAGGCTCTCCACATCTTTGCCATCCTGAGCTGCCCCTGTGTGCTTGTTGGGGAATTGAAACCTTTGTCCTGGTGGACAAGCAGCTCAGGCTTCCACCGTGTCCCTGACCTACAGGCAACAGCAGTGACAAATACAGACAAACACTGGCACCTGGAAGGGAACATGAGTGGTTAAGGCCTCTCAAAGACGGCGTACATAGGAACAACCTCCCTAAGGATGTGGTGGAGTCCTCATGACTGGAGGTTTTCAAGATGCTGTTGGGCACTAGATCATCTTATCTAGGCTCCCTTTCCCATGAAAGGCTGGACCAGATGATCTTCAAAGGTCCCTTCCACGCTGAGCTGTTCCAGGATTCTGTGTGCTCAGGTCCTAGGCAGGCATTAGTGTTCCCTCTCCCTTGCCTCGAGTTCACTGAAACAGCCACATCCAACAGCCCATTCTGAACTGTTTGGTGGGAGGGAAATGTAAGGAGCACATGTGATCTTCACACTAAGAATGCCAAAATACAAGTGTTTTCATGGCTTCTGTAGCAGGTTCACTTGCGGGGTGAGCAGGAGGCTGAAAACCCACAGGAAAGGTGTCCTGTAGCTGAGGGAAACATTCTCTGAAGAATTATTCCTTCTCCGTGCACAGGAGCAGCACAATGGTTGTCACACCAGCCAGGTCCAGGTTCCTTGCTGGTAATCCTGCTTCTTTAAAAAAGGCTTTAACAATTTCCATGAAAAAGGCACTTAAAGCTGCCTGCTTGACTTCATAAGCCCCTAGGGCAAAAGTCCAACCCACAGGAAGTCTAAAATTTCTGAGGTTGTGAAATATGGTGGTAAAACTGCTAAAATGAATTGGTCACAAATATTTCTTCCCTGTTTTTTTTCCTAATCTCAGCAGTCGAGTGGAAAAGGTTCAGTTTTAGGTCCAGTTCCGTCTGTAAATGGCTCCATTGAACTGTTGAGTTAAACGGAACCCAACCTGGCTTCATTACCTGACTGCTTCTTGTACTGGAAGAGCAAAGAGATATATTTACCTTTGTACTGCTTTTAAATTAGAGTTTTACGTCTCCATGCAGCATTTTTGCCTTCCTGCCTGACAGCTGCCATGCCTTACTCTACTAAATCACTATCCCACTATTTGCTTTTTCACTGTAAATCACCTTGAGAGACTTGGAGAGATGCTATATAAAACTAAATTGATTTGAAATGGCTCTTAAGACAGTCTCCATATGCCATTATAGTTTATATTTGGACTCAGCTGGGTACTAAAAATGTTACTGAACAGGATGTCTAATGTGTATTGTTAGCCCCATTAAAATACTTCACAGAATATGAAAAAGAGCAACAGCATTAATTTTCTTATCTGAATTCCTGTCCAGTCTCCTTTCCTTCAGGAAATGCACAGAATAAAGGCCATGTTTGCACTTTCTTTGCTACAAGAGGTTAGCTAGGCACAGCAATAACCTCCTTACTCCAGTCTAAGGCTAGTAGTGGGGATTTTGGTAAACAAAACGATGTCTTTGTTTTTATGAACAATTATAGGATAAGGGAGGGAGGGAAAAGTCCCTTGAAAGGGACTCTGGCTGATCAGCAGTGCCTGACCTTCCACTTGTCTACTGGCTAAAATGTGCCCTTCTCTCAAATCAGTTGTTTATGGAGAAGAAAACATCACTGTAAGATGGGTTAGATGAAATTAAAATGACACATGAGCCCTTCTGCTGGGCCAGGCCATGCAGCTGAGTCAGGCTCCTGCTCACGGACGCCTCTCCCAGCTCTGAGCGCTATCAGAGCAGTTTCCTTTTGGCCATTGCTTTGATCCTGAAAACAAGGGTCTTTGCCTCTCTCCTTGAGATTTCTTCCCTCCTTCCTATTTTCACCACCACAATAAATGCAAACTTCAGCACTTGTGCTTCTGGGTGAGTCATCTTTGCTGATCAGTGAAGCCCTTCCATCTCCCAGAAGGGAAGTTTCATCTATCACTTCTTAATGATTCTGGCTGAATCCTGCAGGTCACACCATACCAAGAATTGGATTCAAGTCCTGAGACCTCTTCCTCTAAGTGTTCAGTTTTACTACATGCCTCCTAGGGAACATGTTATAATTAGTTTTTGGGATGGCCAAAACAAAAGCTGAATGCCACTGTAAGGGCAGCAGTAGAAGATAGAAACATTAGGCTTCTGTAAAGCAATCTGCAGAGTTTAATGCGAGACAGAGGCTCCGTGTTTTGAAAGGTGAGCCTTCAGGGACTGTTTTCTACATCGTTATCTTTCTCCTAGAAATTCAGCTTATATCACTTATATCCAGCAAGTCATCACTGTCCCCCTGTAAGCTTATTATCTTGCTGATGAAAGGCCAATACAGTATCTCTTTCACTGGCTGCAGTGGATGGCCCCTTAAGGCTTGGTCCAAGAGTTATCTTCTACAGCTAGTTTTCAAATTTCTCTAAACCCTATGCATTTCATTAATGACCCAATTGAAGTAAGCAATGAATGAGGTGCCTGTCTGTCCACAGGGTGCTACATGGACTCGGGATGGGCTAGAATTATTTACTTGCTCAAAGCATTATTCACTGCATCCTTTGGGTTCCTATTAGGAGACTTTTCAGGATGCTGAATGCTTAAGTAGAAATCCTGGCATCGCTTGAGCCAGGAGAATTTTGCCATTTAATTAATTACCCTGGGACTTTGCCCTTTGCCTCAATGGATTTCTCATCTCCCCTTTCTATTGACTTCACTACTCTACGAGTACCATTTTAGCCAGACATGATAGCATTACTTAGGGCTCTGCTTTGCAGCTCGCTTAATCGATACATAATCCAGTCTCCGGAGAAATCAATGTATAATTCCTGTTGTTGTTGCAGAGACAGCGCGATCAATATCTCTGCTGATCACTGTGTCTGAGTCCAGGAAAGTACCTTCTCAGTGGGCGTTCTGAAAAAGCTCATCTTTCCAAAGTTCAGTTCTGGGAAAATATCTGAGAGGCAGAACGGCAACCATGTTACTCAAATTAATGCTTTCTAGTCAGAATTTGTTTTAATGAACATTTGTCTGTCACTGAGGCCCGGCTGTAATGTAGTGTGGTAGGGAATCTGAAAAATCAGTGTTGCCTTGATTAGGAGTCCCTTTGCTGTGGTCTCAGGCAAAAAGGCTTTTTTCTCACGGTTTGCTCAAGTCCCGTTTCCTCATGCTTTACCCACTGTTTATAGTACAAATGTTAGTTAACTAAACACTTACTGAGGGCTTCTGTCTCTTGCAGTGGTGCCAAACTGCAGGAGAGTCTATGAAAACAACATGGAGCCTGCCCTGTCCTGGTGCTGCTGTCCCAGATTTGGTCCTTGGGTGGTCCCGTGTCCCCTGTCCTGTCCTTTAGACTTAGGGAGGGCTGCATTTTCAATGCATTTGCTCAGACTGGTAGAAGGTCTGAGCTGGAGTCATTAACTCTGCTGGTTTTGTGCTAATCAGTGCTATTGAAGCTCTGCTTGTCCTTCCCCGTTCTGGAGAGGTTGCACTCCCCAGTGCACATGCCTCGTAACTGTTTGTCATCTGTGGTCAGGAAAAGCGTTGGGATGCTGTGGTCATTGGGCAAAAGCCTTCTGGCTTCCCTGTGTTTGCTGGAATTACTCTGACTCGACCCTTTAGAAAATGGAAACTCGTTTCCACTGATGGATGTCAGCCACACATGTAAACCTGGCTTACATCTGTCTGTGAGGCAGGGCAGGCCCCCCAGCCTGCTCCAGCTCCTCCCGGAGAGCAGCCAGGCCATCTGAGAGGACTCTGCAAACAAAGAGCAGATCTGCTCTGGGTTATCTGGCAACAGGAAGGCTGTACTTGCCTGCCCTTGGCTAATGAATATGCTAATTATAGCTTCCTCTTCTCTGTTTCAAGGGTCATCTTTTCCCTATCCGCTCTGCATGCCCCTCATGACTTACATTCGGTTTGTATGGATTATCCAGTGGCCAGGGAAGTTAATTCTAAAAGGCTTTCAGGTCCATTCAGCTTTCCCAGAAACAGCCTCTTCTGCCTGAAAATTTTGCCCACATGGGAAAAAAGGAATCAGCCTTTTCCAGCTGTCTGGAACACTGACTTGCAAAACTTCCAGAAATCTGCAGGAGATGGCTTTTGTGTGTTTGCACAGAATGACATTAAAATAGACCTCTGGTGAGTCCAGCCTCTTGCATTCCCAGCACTCAGCCTCGGAGGCATCTGGATTCGAGACATGAGATGACTCTTTCTGCCCACTGGCTGTGGGGAGCCCGGGGAGACTCTGAGTGTCTCGACTTTTAGATGTTTAAAGTGTGATGAGGTGAATTCCTCGCTAGGTGTAATGCAGAATACATTAAATTACCTTGCATGGCATATCCACACAGGTTTCTGTGCACAATTTCTCAGTAGTTCAGGAGTCTTTTCAAGACCTGACCTCCACAGCCCTTCCATCCCCCCACTTGCTGCAACTTTGCTGATTGGTTCAGTTTCGGATTTCTGAAGCTAAATGCATAATGGGTCAGCTAATGTCTCCCTGAGCTCAGGATTCCTTGTGCTAAACTCAGAAGCAGTAACAGGCAACCCTATGCTTAATCCCAACAAAGAAGAGAATGAACAGGCACATGGTGATAATGGAAATTAATCACACCTTATTTCTCACCTGATTCCCTCGTAATAGGAAATTAGGATTCTGGAAAAACATCTGGAGACTTCAGCATCTGAGTAGCCTCACAAGAATGGGCCAGGGCAAATTCAGATGAGATGCCTGAGGCTGACACCTTTGGCTGGGATGATGCAACTAGAAGAATCAGTAAACTGATAAAGTTAGAGTGTGATATTTTAACTTGGAACCAGGAATCACAGGATTACCGTAAGGAGGGTTTTAAATTTCACGGAAAAAAATATATGTTTCATTTCCTTAAAATATCACTAGATAAGTGTAAAAAGTGAGATTTTTTTAAAAGTCTTTTTTTTACAAATTGATTTAGAAATAATCAGCATATTTAAGTTGTGGATATGTGACACTTCAAGCTGTTTGTGTTTAATATTTTTTTCCTAGTAATGCAGCAACACTTTAAAAAGTCACTTAACCTGCTTGCCAAGCCTCAGCTTGTATGCTAATTTATTATTTTTTAACCAGGTCAGGCTCTGACCTGAGTCAAAAATCAAGTGTATAGCAAGTTTATTATCCTTGCACTGATGATGTTTGTCCAACTAGGAGAAGTGAGGAAGAGTGGAATATGCCACTGCAAACAGCGTGTCATTGCCTACAATAAATGTCTTCCCTCTCAGTTCTTTGCAGATGGCTGCTCCCATATGACTGCTAATGGATCGTGTGATCCAGGTGATATGGGAATGCCCTGTTTCCAGCAGTGCTAGCAGTGATTTTGTTTGCCTTCCTGGGTGTTTCCAATCTTTCTGTGAGTGGGCCACTGCTTCCTGCCTGATGTTTGTTTAATTCATTTCCTAATTCTTTTCAAGACCTTCCTGGACTCTCTTTTGGATTTTCATTTCTTTGTTTGAGTGTTTCCTCAGGATTTTGGCCTGCTAATGGAAAAAGATGAAGGCAAATTCTATAGAATCCCCCCTGCAAGTGATGGCAAAACAGCCACTGAGTGGAGCTCAGTGGGGATCAGGCTTCAGCTTGCAAGGGAAGGGTTACTCCTGTTAACAGCTTTGTGTCTCAGGAGTGAATTCAAGCAGGGATCTGTTTGTTTTCCTGCAAGAAAGCAATTCAGTAGTGTTGAGGTTGTAAATGAGTGTTTATATGTTTAGGGATTTTTTTTGTTTTAGTGGAACAAATGACATTTGGTTTACCAGAGGAAGCCAAGCTATGACTATTGCAGCATAAGGTTGCTTGCTAATGTTTAGGCCATCCATCAGTGCAGGAGGATGTTGAAAGGTAGGAAGGTCCTGATAAAAGGCTGGACACTGGATGTTATCCAAACCTATTAAGCACACATGACAAGAGAAAAAAAACTTCCTGAGAAGAGAAGCTTTCAGAATTGTCCTGTCATGTTTGCTGCTAGTAATAGTAGGAATACCATTCTTCTCCCAAAAAGCTTTATCAAACATCTGGCTGCTTGTAGCAGTGCTCTGTAGCCATGGCTCCATTGGGTTGCTACCAAAAGTGGTTCTGTGACACTCCAAAGGATTGTGAGCAGCCTCACTGTGGGGTGGATAAAATATCCTGCTTGATATTCACCTTCTCTTCTACTCTGTTCCTTAAGCTGCCCCCCTCATCCTGCTGACAGCTACACGTATAAGTTGTTTCATCTCTTTCCATCCTTTAATCTGGGTGCAAAATGCTTTTAAGGCGGAAAAAGGGCAACAACAAGTAAAACAAAACTTTCTCTTCCCCTGCTTTAAAGCAAGTTTATTTAAAACAATTTCAGCTGGCTGGTTTATGAGTACCCCTCCACCAATAAACCTATTTGTTGGAGAAGATGAAACAGGAAAGCCTTATAAGTATGATTGCCTGGCAAAGGATGCTGAGAATATGGAAACTATAAGCGAGATTGAAATGAAAGCAAGCTTTGAGATACCAGGCCTTAGTTACTGAACAACTGGAAAACAATGGTATGGCCACTGAAGGTAATCCCCTCTTGATTGAACAATACCCTCTGCTTGAAAACAGGTCCAAGGGTCAGAGCAGACCCTGCTAGCTTGGCAGAAGGGGTCCAAAGAGTAGTTTTAGAGTTTAAAATGTAACGCAGTATGGTAATGCAATGATTCTTATAGGCTGTATGTAGATGCTATAGGATTTGTGGCTTGTACTAGATTGGTTAATGAAAATTAGAATATTCAGCACAGAAGATGATTTATTGTATTGTAAACGAGAACCACTCATTTCTACTGCTTCTTCTTCTTTACTCTCTTGCTCTCTCTCTCTTGCCTCTCTTGCTCTCTTTTGCTTTTCTGGCCCCCTGTACCCACGCCCTTCGCAATAAACCTCATGCTCTCAGACCTGACTTCAGAGATGTCTCGTCACTATCCGCCCGCTCAGGAGATCTTACACCTATTGTCTGCAGAAAGGAGGAAAAATGTGTTTCTTTGGTGAAGAAACCTCGGTGAGCATGTTTCTAAAGAATTATTTAAAAAGTATGGGTAGGAAAGGACTAGGGTTTGAAGATCCAGAAAAATACCCTGCCAAGCACTTCTTGTGAGGCCAAATTTCTCACTAATTGAAGTCAAAAGCATATCTTCTGTGCTGACCAGTCTGGATTCTTAAAATAAGCTGTACCAAAAACCCCATAGCTGGTTGGGATTGCGGTGAGTGTTTCTGTTTAATTGAAGAGTGTAAAGTCTGCAGCTGATTCACTGGACTTGCAAAAGAAGATGATGAAGCAACTAAATTTTGTCTCATGGGACAATTTGTTATTTCAAAATTACTTTCTATGGGGCTTTGGCTGTTTAAGCTCTGGTCACCTATAGGTGCCAGGAAGAATTTTCTCCTTCTTGAGCCTAGGCAGCCTTTTCTCTTCCTTTGTTGCTCCAAAACTCATGTTGTGGTTATGTCCCCAGATTTCTCTGAATCAAATAAGTCAACATTCCAAGGAAACCACACTTTGGACTGAAGAGCTTTATGCAGGAAACATGTTGACTCACACCGTGCGCATGGCAGTTGCTTGTTTGCCACTATCGGGAGCAGAAACGTGGTTTCTAGAAAGGAGTAGCTGCAAAAATGTCTGCTGAGAAGAGGAAAAACAAGGTATAGCCAGATAGAAGGCCCTGTTGCTGACTAACAGGAGAGCCAAAAAATAATTCATATACTTCCTATGCACTTGTCAGAAAGGAAACCAGAGGCTGGTGTTTTTCCAAGGAAGGGCATAGTTCTAGACTACAGCTTCTATCCCGGCACCAAAGAGGAAGAATGCTGGAAACCCAGGGAGGAAACTTGTCCTTTTTTCTGCTGCTGGGCTTGCTGAGGCACAAGAGGCACCCCAAGGAGTCCAGGGCAAGTGAGAGAGCCTGAAGCTACATCAGATCTACTGCAAGAACTGAGGTGGTAGCGTGGCCCTTTGTGTAGCATTAGTATAACCCCTCCAGGCAAGAGCATGCTCAGCTGCTTGCTGAGGGCTCTGTTGTCTCCAGTCATTGTATTTTTCTGTGTGTCAACATGTGTTTTGATAGTTCAGTAGCATATGAGGGAAAACAGATTTGTCATGACTCCAGATCGGCTTGCAGCTACAAAACAAACCCCACAGCTGACAGGCGCTGCTGGTTTGCTTCACTCAGATACCAGCGAGTGATCCTGCCCTCAGTACTGAAAATGCCATTTGGTCAGGGAAGAGGATCAGGCTCAGTATTTTCTCTACCGTTGACCCTCTCTGTAATCTTGGATGAGGTATTTCATATCTTTGGGCCCTGCTCCCACTCCCAGGGCTGATGAGATTGGTTTGCTTTGGAAGCTCTGGCTCTCATGACGTGTCTGTAGGGCCTGGCACTACGGGCCCCCATCCTTAGGTGTCATGTCTGCACACTGTTGTAATAGATAAATTGCTACTAATAACACGGGGCCTTCCATGCTCCCTGTCCACCTCACTGCCAATTCCTACATCTGCCATCTCAAAGCAAATATCCTGGAATTATGAAGCCTTTGCTTTACTGGTTCGCCTCATACAGACCCAAATGACTGTGGCAGGGGAAAAAAATAGTAAAAGAGAAAATGCAGCTGTTGATTAGTTAAAGTGTTGCAGCTGCTCCTGATGTAGAATTGGCTGTTTACTACACTTACAGCTAAAACTGAACAGATAAGATCAGACACAGGGAAAGGCAAAAGAATGTTCCAACATTTTTGTGCGTAGCACCAAAAGGCATCAGGAGGCTGCGTGTGCTGTGACAGTGCTGGGATCCTTTCCCTCACCAAGGGAATGCCCAACCTTGATTTCCCAAAATCAAAATACAGCCAAGACATTCCGTCTCCTCGTCCGCTGCTCTCCTCTGAATTTCATGATGGGACTCAGTGATCTTAAAGGCTTTTCCCAACGTGAAAGATTTTGGATTCTCCTTGTCAGCCCCTTCACACTTTCCCTCAGTCAGTCCCTGGCTGCATGGTCGGAGATTCCCCAGCTGTAGCTTGGACTGCTGGATAAAGCCAGAATTTCCAGGTTTTTGTGTATGAACTCTTCTTGTCCCATCATGCATCATCTCACACAAAAAGTTCATTTTAGCCTGTTTCTGTCATAGTTCTGAGGTCTCTACTAGTAGCAAATCTGTGTGAAGATTTTAAAACAGATTGTATGTGGAACATTGCTGTCAACATCTGAAAATACACATATCATGAAGACAAATGCTTGGAAGCAGAGACAGCTCAAGAAAAGTTACAGCTTGAACTTTTGTCCATTGACTGAAACGTTTTTAATTGTTTTAAGCTAGTTTGTTGTGGAATGTTTTCATAACCTGAAACATAACATATGCTGCACGTTATTTATTTTACGCAAGTGACTTTTAAAATAACTCATCATGTTTCAGTATCAGCTGCATGCCTTAAACTTGCCAGGAAAGCAATTGTGTTTGTGACAGAAGTTTGCATGAGGTCTATTCAATATAAAGAGTGTGGCATCTTTCTGGTTCATATGGTTTCTGTAGTGATGAACAGTTGTGCTTTAAGACACCCTGATGACTCACATTCACTGGCAGGAGCTGGTATGAAATGAAAGCCTGTACTTCTAGGTTTCTATTCTTTATTCACTAATTGCAAGCTACAATTGGACTGATTTGAGGAATCTGAGCATCTCTAGCTTTCGTTTATCTCAGTGAGACTTCTTTGATTTCAGCCACAGGTGATGATCAAATCTTCTGCAAAACACATCTCTTAACCTCCTGTTCACTGTTCTGTAAAATATTGTGAGATTGCCACCTAGCTCATGAAGACTTAATCCTGCAATGAAGCTTTAATATTTTGAGGTTCTTAGATGGAAGTCACTGTGTAAGAATGAAGAATTACCTCTGAACTATGGACCTGCTCTGTTTTTTGCAAAGTCAGTCTGGCCAAACTCAATGCTCTCCCTTTTTCTGGTCTGAAGTTCAGGGTTCTGCAATCCATGCCATTTATTTGTTTGGGAGACAGTGATGATTGAGACAAGTCTTTGAAGCGGGACCGTTCGTTTGCAAAGAGGATTCTTATTCCTTTACTCAGAGCTACAGGTTTCCTTTGGTGAGCACTCAGCATACAAACTCCCTTCCTCATCTGTTCTCAGGGCCATGCCATGTTCCTGTGTTTTATGAAGCCCAGTGTTTTCCAAAATCGTTGGTACAAAGGACTGGGAAAGGGCTCAAGAGCCTCTTGCATTGAACAGAGATCAAATACACTTAGATGATCAACAGATGTCTGAGTGCCCTTGGAGGTCTTTCAGACCTCTGAGAACAGATTCCACAATATTCACAGGCCTGTTCTTCTGCTTCCCTGTGTGAAAAATTAGAATAAAAAGCCTTCATATCCAATTAAGTAGATTTCTTCACATCATTCCCCCAGTGCAGAGCAGAATAATTGATCCCTGCCCTCTTTATTAAAAACATTTCTATATTAGAAGACCTTTATCAAGTTTCACCCTTGCTTTTCCAGACTAAACAGATCTAGTTCCTTGATGCTTTCCTCTGGGCTCTTTTTCCTAAGCATGTTTCTTAACTCTCCAGGCACTTGGTGCTCTATAGGTTTCTCAAATGGTGGTGACCCCAGCTGGATATGTCTTTAGCTGGAGTCTCAACACATCCCTCTCAGTCCACTTTGTCATTTGGGCGCGTTTCCTGTGGAAACAGCAGCGTTAAACACAATGAACCAGCTCTGCCCATGCAGGTTTGTGCTGCGTGTGCATCTGCTCTGGGCTCTGTACAGGTCTGGGGAATACCTGGGGACACCTGCTTCTCACCTCACCCCTGTTCTAGAAGTGTGAACCCCAGCTTCTGGGCTGCCAGGAAAATGCTTCTGCTCCTTGAAAGTGCCAATCTCTGCTTGCTGGCTGCCTGCTGTCACGTCCACAGGCTTGGAGGCAACACCTGTAGCTCACCACACCTTGACCGAGGTCATGCACTGTAAACATTTGGAAGTTCTCTCGTAAGAAAAGGTAGAACAAATAGCAGATTTTCATTAAAAAAGTAAAAGAGAAGGTCTTCTGAGTGCCTCCCTTGGTACTGCCAGCACTTCAGCTTGTTTGAGAAAGAATTTGATTTGCTGATAGATCAACAAAAGGTCGGATGTCCTCCACACAGTCACAGGGGAAACACCGTCTGAGAGATGTTGTGAGTCCCATGGCAAACACACAGAGATGACTTTAGGAGAAGGTTTATTTGATGGCTGTCCTGTTCCGTGAACTCAGCAAAGGCTGGGTCTTGGAGGTCTGAGTGAAATAGCCTGTAGCAAAACTTACAGAGCTGTCAGAAAAGGAGAGGCCACGTTTCGATGTGTAGCGGTGCAACATGACATTCAAAGTAACAGATAATGGGGAGTCACACAGCCTGGAAGCTTTCATCTGATCTGAATCAGATTTTTCTACTTTTCAGTACTTCACTGGGGTTCCAGAACATAGGCAGCAGCAGACACTGCTGCCGGACAGGACTCTGCTGGCATCCAGACTTTTTGTGGACATGCACACAACTAACCCTGAGCAAGTGTGAGACCTATCAGCTGTTCTCATGCCATTTACTGGAAGGGGAGAGCAGCTGAGAGGAGCCCTTTTGTCTTATAAATACAGAAAAGATAAAATTTAGAAGTGGAGATTTTTCTCAGGGTGGGCTAATGGCACTCAGAAGTAACTGAGTATCCATTTCTTGTGTCTCAAATAACCACTAGCACAATTCCTAGTGGCATTCTTTTCTTAAAAATTAAATGGGAGAGTATCATAAAGCTGAGATATTGCTTTGCCAGCAAAATATTTGTACAAAGGTTTTCAGTTTCTGGCCATAAAAGAGAAGGTATGGGAGGTAGTAGATTTTGGTTAAAACCTGGTAAAGGTAGTGTAGGCTTTTGGACTATTATTAAAATGTCTGATCAAAAAGGATAATGTGATGAGAGAAAATTGTGTTGTAGGATCAATTTAAGCACATCTTGTGCTGCCATGAATCAGGTTTCAGTTCTGTCAGCGTTACCCTAGTGTTAATCAGTTGATTCCCTGGCATAATTTCTGATTTACATTATTGTACGTGAGATCAACAATGACTTTCTTTGCCTTCAGGAAACAGAATAGCCATTAGGGGAAATGTGGGGCTATACTTTTTATAACTCCCCAGAGTTTTGTTTTGAATGCAAGAAAGTGTAACTGGTTTCTGCAGGTGTTTCTGAAGAGTTAGCAGAATATTCTTTGTCACAAGCTCAGATGTAGTGGTCTTAATCACGGTGTACGGCTCTCCTAGCTGCCACAGGACATTTAATATGTTGGAAAAGGTGTCTCTGTTCCCTTGTAAAAGCCAAATTTGCTTTTACAGCCATTGCCCATAATGCAGCAGGAGAATGGTGTTTATAACCATTTCATTGTGGCTGCAGAAATCTTCTGCACCCCTCCAGGGAAGAAGCAACTTTTTCATCTGTAAATGGCCAAAGTGTTACCTTTGGAAGCTTTCACTCTTGGGATCCAAATGCTTCCTTGCACACATAACCTGTGCTACCTAATTGTTCTCCAGGGGAGCAAAAGTAGGTTGGTGGGTTGGGTTTTGGTTTGTAATTGTTTCTGGCTTTGTTTGAACTTCTGAAGGCTGTGGGTGTGCACAGTATTCACACAGGGAAAATGGCAGCCATGGCTATTTAATGGGAGCAGTGGGAACTGTGAAGTCTCAAGGAAAATCTCAGGAAGGATCATACAAAGGCTCCCTAGAACTGTGGGCAGAGTTGGAAAGGGTTGGGTATGTTTCTCCCAGGCATGTGGTGCCCTGAACTCTATGAGGGGCTGTAGAATGACACAAAATGTTTTGCTGGGCCTACAGAAGCTTTGAAAATGATCAGCCTGTGGAAAAAAAAAATCTCTTTTTCTTGTTGTAGAAAATGGAGTGCTCTAGGGAAGTGTTTGCACTGCACTGTAAGGCTGTAGTCCATGCACAGGATTTCAATGTGTTCATGTCTTTGCCTACCTTGATGTTGTTACCTTGCTCTCAGTTTGTTCAGAGGAACTAAAGACTCAGAGGTCAGCAATGAGTGGTTTTGAAAACCCAAGTGGTGACTGTATCTCCCACAAACTTGGAAAGAGGAATCATAGTCTGTGTCATTTTTAAATACTTCCCACATTGTCTTACCATTTCTTTTGCTCATTCTTCCCCCCTTTCCCTACAACAATTTAATTTCCTCTTTACGAGTAACAGTTAGCTGATGCTTACATTTTTTTTTTTAATTTCCTTTGATCTCAGACAAAGTTTGGTGGAATTAGTACTCTAGTAATGTGTCATAGGCATGATCCTCAACACTAACCTCAAGGCAGCTTACCTTCCACTGGGAAATTAATTCCCCGTGGGAAGTGGGAGTTGCCTGGCATGAGTAAGAATCAGGTCACTTGGTCTAAATGACTAATTATGCAGTTTAGTACTTAGCTTTTGGACTCCAGTTTTGACCTCTAAATGTAGAACGAGTTCCAGATGTAATCAGTAGTAACTTCAGTTAGAGGCCCTGGTGTGGATTTTACAGAAGTGCTGCTCCATTCACATCAGAAGGCACTCCTGGTCCACAGCAGCACCAAGACTGTGGAGTTCACGGGTGTTTCTGTACCCTGTAAGTCAGAGAGATGATCATCTTGGACCAGGGCTCGGACCAGTGGGTTCACACAGCCACCTACCAACTCTGGGCTACCAGTGAGCATTTGTGTGCAAATGTGTATCCACTGAGTACATAAATTGTAAAGGTATTCATTCATCTGGTTTCTAGCCAAAATCAACTGAAATACTGCTAATCATTAGGCTTTTGTTCATATCTGAATATTGCTTTAAAAGCCTTTGTTTTAATCTGTTTCCCTGTCTTTCCCCCCAGTAGTTTCAGTGCTGTAGGACTGGAAAACAGGACTTTTGAGGTTTTTTCCTAGTTATTGCTTCCCTCTTGCCTCTACTTACTTTCTTGAACTAAAACTGGGACTTCGATTTCATTGTGGGCATGTATATTTACCTCAGTGGTCAATCAAGATGAGAAAATCTGGCTTTGTCTCAGTCTCTCTGTCTTTTAGATGATAACGTGAGGGGCTTACCTACCTCTCAAGAAACCATGAGACTTCTTACTTATTAGTAATTTACTCTGCCTGTGATTAAAAGTGGGTGTCCCCTAGATATGTTTTGCTGAGGAAATGGAGGAATATATTGAGGAAATGAGGAAACATTTCGGCGAGGTCAGAGGTACAGATTGTCTGTCAAGGCTGAGCAGTGAGAGTGCATTACACTGCATGCACAGACAGTTCTGTAAACCATGTTCCTATTTAAAAACATTCAAGTGGAACAAACTTACTTTTTCATGTTGCAAGCAGGATCATATTCACATTTCAGCAGCGGGAAGGAAAAGATAAAAGACTTAATTCAGCTTTCAACATGCTGGAGATTTTCTCTGCCTCCACCTCTGCCCCTTCCTCTGTCCTCATTCCCAGTGTTTTTGAACTCTGCCTGCAATGCATTTCAGTGCTTGCCAAGATATTTCTGACTAGGGGTGAGTTAATGAGAACATCTGGCCAGGAATGAGGGATGATGCTCTGTGACCCACCCACTCAGCACGTCTGGTGGTTGTGGGCATGGATGGGGGACCTTACTGAGCATTAAAGCTTCTGCAAGGAAAGAGGATTTTATCATCTATGGCTGGGTTTATTGAAAATACCCAAATCCAATTGGTTATATAAAGGGACTTTCATGTACGTGGGAGAAATGCCTATAAATAGGTGCACACACACAAATGTACACTTTGTAATACAATTACAGTATACAGGCAATGTGTAAAAATGTGGACTGCCTAAAAAACTGTCTTTTTAGATAATTAGTCCCAAAAGTCCTAAACTGGTTAACCATCAAGGCATCTTGCAAGAGACCTCTCTTTGCTAAGGGCTTTTTGAAGGGCTGAATATACATTCTCTCCAAAGGGAGGAGAGGATGAAAAGAGTTTATATGCTTGGTTGGCAAAGCTCCTTTTTGAAATTACTATTTTGAAGCTGCCGTATTATTTTTGTCATTCTAAGGATGAACTAAGGTGTCCAGATACTTTTGTGAACATCTTTTTATGTATATATAGATGTAGATCTATATCAGTAAGTACCAATGCTCTCTCTTGTTTTGCTTTGCTGGTTAACAAAAAAAAAAAAAAAAATGGATTTTTCAGACTGCACAATGAATCACCCATGAAGTGAAAACACTGGGCAAATTCTCTTTTGTTTAATAGAATGGCCTGTGCACAGTTCAGGCCAGCACATTTTTCATGGGATGCAAGAGAGCAGTTCAAAGAATTGGCAAGGAGTGGGTCCTGCATATTCATGAGGCTGGGCAAGGAGGTGAAGGTACGGGAGAAGGCAGAAAAGCAATGTGAGGATAGAGTGGAATGTGGAGCGAGTTGCCACGGTATCCTATTTTACTGCTCTTTGACGTAAAGCCTCTTTGCTTTTACACAACCGCTGGAATTGAATGGAAGCAGCTCGGGGCATAAATAATGAATGTGCCTCTCACACGTTAAGAGAGGAGAATCTGCACCTCGTCAGAGAGTTAACGTGCCCCTCTCTTCTCTCCCCAGTCTCCAGCCTATGTGCCCGAAGTCAGTCGAGAACTTACCCGAGAGACAGAGGAGAAGCTCGAAAACAGCCCCTGCAAAGAGCTGTTCTCTCCCTGTACAAAGTAAGTATAACACGCCACCCGAACATCACAGGGCTGCAGCCAGCAGCGTGTAAGGAATGTGTCAGGTAGAGAGAGACATTTCAGTCTGAACCTCAGGCAGGTATCTTTGGCTCCTGCTCACAATCCTAGAGGCAGAGCCGACAAGCGGTGAAGTCATTTCATCTGAACAAAATGTAACAAATATTTCCGTGCCATTATATACACTACACACAGGCACTTACTGTTTCAGGTATTTGACAGAGTGTTCTAGCCAAGTGAACCAGCGTGGATTTCATGCTGTGTGAAAAGAGCTACAAAGATAATGTATCCAAAGAAAACATCTCTGTTTCAAAGTGAATAAAAATTAAGTGGCTATACAGTCCATTTAGACAGAGGAATGTGCAAACTTGCTCCGCATGGCTTTTCCAGAAAATCTTCACCAGGAGAACGGGGCTTTTTTAATGCTTTCTGTCTGTCTGTGGCGTTCAAACGAACGTGCATTATTTCACCCTTTGTCTGGGAAAAGGCTTATCAGTTTCTGCAGCGATTTGTGCCATTATGTGCTAAAGCTCCAGGTATGCAATCTGCATTTGCAAACCCTGCCCCGAGCGCGTCCACGCCAGTAGATCATAAACCAATAAAAATATGAAAAGGAGGGATCATCGCACGCGGGCCCATGTGGTTTCTGGCTGAGCGCCGTTTGTTTTCCCTGGGTGATGTAATGGGGATTTGTAAAATTTGCTCCGCTGTCATTCATTGTTTTGACTCATTTCATTGACCTTTTCTGGTTTCAGTTATTCTCTGCATTGGTAGGAGCTGTGGGTTATTTCTGGCCTTCCCTTATAGCACAGGCAGTTTCCTTGCATTGGCCTGGTGTCCTGTAGAGATGCTCTGCAGCTCGCACCACTCGTGGGTGCCAGTCCCAGTGACAAAGGCAGAGCTGTGCTCGACACAAACCCCCCTGGTGCCTGTTTCCAGTTCTCCAGTCGGTTTGAAAGCTGACAGTTCCCTCTAAAATGCACTTTGTTGTTGCCAAAGAGGGGAACTAAAAAGCAAACAACTGCTGAAAGGCTGCTATTGTTCTTTTAAAATACGTGCAGCTTTTAATTAACTGAATGGAAAGGGCGAGCATTGGACGCCACTTAATGCAGGCTCCTTCCTTCATCCCAGCTGAAGCACAGGAATGAGCCAGGTTTGGGACCTTGTTAATAAATATGCTGATCATTTCACACGGACTAAAATGAGGTCAAAAGGAAGTTTTAAAAACTCGCTGTTGGTATTTACTGGTACTGAATGATGTTAATTTTGGAAGGGTTCACAGTCAGACCAGAAAAGGAAGGCATACATACAAATATGAAGCCTGCTGTCCTGTAGGAGCAGGGATGGGATGAGTTTTATTCACATCTTCACAGATAAAAATCAGTCTGCAAGAAAAATGTGTGTATAACAACTTCTGCTTCTGCATTTAATATTTTGACTGTCTGCTCCTGCCCTCCTCCAACTTCACCTAGAATTCTGATGTTGAATTTGGACATTTGCTAAGGCAGATTAAGACTTACTTTTTATTTTATTTTGTAATCTTTAATCCATTAGGGGAAACTGTTATGATCTATGTCCAGTCAAAGCTAATGAAGGCAGCAACAATTTGATTTGTGCATACTGAACATGTGCAATTACCTGCCTTCTCCAAACTGATGGTGCAAGAATTTAAAAAAAAAACCTATTGTAACAGCTGAGAAATCCCAAAAATACTAGCTCATGATCAGGGAGGAACTAAACTGAGGAGACACATTACTCATGGTGATTTGTTTGCTCAGAGAGCTGCCCCAGGGTAAGGCATAGACTATCCATTCCCGAACAACAGTAGTTGTTCAGAGAGGATTTCCTCCTTCCAGCAAGATCTGGAAATGTGTCTGTATGCCCTTAGACACAGACACAAATGTGTCTGTATACACCCAGACAGAGATGCTCATTTCTTTGGGCATTTTTCACCCAAACCCAGCTTCTGTCCTGCCAATGCTGCCAGCAGAGGTGGATGCAGGAGCCCCAGTAAGCAAGGCAGGAGCCAACACCAGCAGTTGTTAAACAACAAGACCACCTTCATTTTAGGCAACTCCCAGCTCAGCCCATGTTTTCTTAGTTCCAGACCCCTGGCCTTTCTGACAGGGTGCCTGATGTTCTCTGGCTGTTTGCTGCCTGTCACAAGCAACAGACCTTCTTCTCACATTTGCAGACTGACCTTTTTATTCCTTTATTCCTTCCGTTATGCAAAACACTACATCCACTGCGTAAGCCCCAAAATTCTTTTCTCAATCCAGAAGCAAATCCACGTTCCTGTTCAGATTTTTCTTTCCTCTGTTTTTCCCTATGAAGCACATAGCTGTTAGGAAATCCCCTCTACAGCAGGAATTGCAATTGATCTTTTTACTCAAAATGATGCCTCTGATCATCCCTCTTTGACAGGAATGGGCTTCAGCCGGAAATTTTCTATCCAGATGTTAACGTCCCTCAAAGTTTAGGAGCTCAGTTCCTGAGGGTGTTGTTTCAATTTACCAACAGAAGCAAAGACGTTCAGTGTCTGGTGGCTAACAACCTCTGTAAAAAAGTCCATTAAAGCCAGTGGGAGTTGCCTTATTAATTTTCAGCAAGCATCACCAGTATTCAGCTTGTATGAGGCCTCCTGTTATGAAATGCATCAAGCACATCACTTTGTTTCTAGATTGAAACAGTGAGTAGAATAAAGTACAAAATAACATAAAAGTGACACAATCCTACCATACAAGAAGTCTGGATTTTTCTCCTCTTGTTTTGTTTCTCTTTTGCTCCAAGTTCAGGATTATAAAATGCTTATATATCCTTTTCATCTGAGATAGATCTGTCCTTGACCACCTCAGTGGGGAGCCATTCCAAGAGTACCTAAACAGCATGTACTTCGACAGGTTTCTCCAGTGGAAGTGGTTGGAAAGGTAAGTGTCACAAGATTTTTTAAAAAATAAAAATAAATAAAAAGGTTTATTTTTACCTTCCATGCAAAGTCTATAGAATATGCTCAGAATCTGATAGCTGAGATAATGTTTGCTTCTACAGCTCCAGTGTTGGACCATTTAATGGTCTTAGGTACATTAAACATATTAGCTATGATTAATGTACGTTCAACAACTTCAGCTGTCTTTCTGTTCAGCTACCCTCTGAATGTGGTGACTTTTTGTCTGGACCAGTTGTCACTGTTATTAAATCACTCTAAACAGAGAAAAATGTGCCGGATAGGTCCTCTCACTGTATTTATTGGCTGAGCATTGCTGAGCACATTGAATAAACAGGCAGCCTTAGTGGGTATTAATTTGCAAGGAAAGGGGCTTGTGCCTTTCCCTTGTCAGGCAGTGCTGTAGCAGACGGTCACTGCTGGGTGACAGTGACCTTGAGCTGAGAGAAGCCTCATTTTCCACAAATGGAATTAATTACGGCGGATGAGTTAGGGCCGGATCCACGAGCGGTGAGTGTCAGCAGGACGCCTCCAGATCAAAGGAGCTGCCAGTTCCTCTCCCTGGAAAGCTGCAAAGCTGCTGCTCAAGAGGGGTGGGCAGAGGGAAGAGCCATTTCATGCCAAGACATGCTCCACATGTCACCTTTCCTGAGCCCAGCATTTACTTTTCCATTTCAATTAAAAAAACATTGGGTGATTCATCCCTGGCCAGGCTATTTCCTATCTATTTTCACATTTGGGGTAAGGAATTTTCTGAAATGCTTTGAGGATTTTTTTTTTCCATTCCCCCGACATGTGTGACAAGCTATTGGATATGCCTGGCTTAAGAAGCTGGGAGAATTGTTTTTAGGATTAGCAAAGAGATGTTAGTAGCATGGAGTGATCAACAGCTCCTTCTGACAGCCTGCTGGCTCCAGAGGAGCAGTCACACAGTGCATTTATTCCAGGGACATTGCTGAACATGTAGTTATCACTACTAATTGTTGCTTTTAACCCCAAAAGCATTTGCAGCAGCCTCATGGAAAACTGAAAATAACATCTTTTCCTCTTCTAGTTTTGACTTTCTGCATACTATTCTTCCCCCACTTAGGAAAACAGTAATGGGCATTAATGAAAGGATTCACTTTAGCATTTATTCCTCATTGTCATCAACCTCATCATCCCTGTGGTGGGAACAGCCACGTTACTGTGCTCCCTCTGCCGGCTGGCTGCCTGCCAGAGGGGAGCAGGGATGACAGGAATATTCATATCCACTGCTAGGATCCTTGTAAAACCTTGGTGATGGAGTGGTGGATACAAAATGGGATCTCGCTGAACCTAGAATTCTTCTTCTGTCACGTTATAAAACTTTTACAGTGGCAAAGTAAGAGTTGGCTGTAGAGTTGGAGCCATTCTGGAAGAGCAGATTTTATGGGAAGCGTGGGAGATTGTCTAGGGATCATGTCAAGTGGTTTTTATGGAGCACTCTGTCCTCAGGGACAGACTTATTTAACCTTAATTTGGCTCTTGCTCCCTTCTTGCCCGTGATGCTCCCCCAGGAAGCAAGTAGCCCAGAGGGAATGGACTGGCTTGGCTCTTGTCTTCCCTCTCTCCCGGCCTGCGAATGACACGTAAATCCACCTCTCCTGCTCCCAGCATCGTTTCTGCCTTTGATTCATATAAGTTCCGTGTTTTGTTTAAGATGCCAGAAGTATTTTCTGGTGGATTGAATTTCAGATCACTTTTTCTCATCTTGCAGGCCAAGCGAAGCAATGTGTTAGCCCATCCTATATATGTCATGGGAATTAATGTCTTACTGGAAGATCTCAGGCTTCCTCTTTGCTTAACAAAGGCCAAGGCTGTATAATGGAGATTCAGAACCCTCCTTGGTCCTAAGATGCTAGCAGAAATTATACTGATGACTCACTAATGTGTTGTATTTTATTACAGCTTAATATGTTGGAATTGAAAAGTTCAAGCCATACATAGTATTGAAGTAATGTAATTACGTAATTATATATTCTATTATATAATATGATTACCTTGAAATAATGAGATTATATAATATTTATCTATTTTGCTTTTCAAAAGTATGCTCTGAAATAAATAAATCACAGAGAGTGAATTAAACGTAGCATGGTGGGGGGGGTTATTTATTTATTTTCTTTTCCTTCAGGCAACCAGTAACGAAAAACACATTTCGGCAGTACAGGGTGCTGGGGAAAGGCGGCTTTGGGGAGGTGAGTAATTCTGAAACTTTCTGTTCTGAGTGTTTCTTACCTTTTAGACACTGCAGGTACAGGAGCCTGTGATGTTTCATTAATTGCTGACAGTTCTACTTAACCCCTCATGACACTGTAATCTCAAAAGGACACTTTTGAGAGTTATTTTGTGTTCAGCTGTTGCATTCACAGTGGAATTAGGGTCACATCCCTATTTGTATTTTCGTGGTGTCTGGAGGTGGCAGCGGAGGCAGAGGAGGTGCAGACCGAGAGATTACAATCTGCACAGACAAAAGGAGGTGGGAGAGGAAGCAGGCGGAGGAAAGTGAAATAATTAAACCAATATTCCGCAGCAGGTTTGGAAACAGTAGTCAGTCCCCCAGCTGCCCCCGCCTAGGCCTGGCTCGCTAAGCCGCCGTCTCTCGCCTTAAAAGGACTAAATCAGAGGAGATGGTGAGGAGTAAAGTGCAGCCCAGACACAGCGTTTGCTTCGAATTACCCGGCAATTGTTCTGCTCAATTCGCAGGTCTGCGCCTGCCAAGTGCGAGCCACGGGGAAGATGTACGCCTGCAAGAGATTAGAGAAGAAGAGGATAAAGAAGAGGAAAGGCGAATCCATGGCACTCAATGAGAAGCAGATTTTAGAAAAAGTCAATAGTCAGTTTGTAGTGAGTATTGAGCTCCATGGCACTCGGCTCCCTGCTCACCTGCTGAGCACCGTTCTGGTTGAATCCAGTGCCTCCTCCGTCTCCTGCTCCTGGAAAGGTGCTGGAAGCTGAATCCCTTTGCTCTGCACCTTAGCCCTGCTCCATGTACCTTTGCCAAGTCTCATTTTAGGCTCTGGTCCATGAGAAATGCAGCAGTCGAGGGGCCTGTGCCTGCCATGGGAACACGATGTGTTTTGCAGCCTTGGCTTGCATCACAACTGCACCAGGCTGAGCTATTCTTATCCAGCGTGATTACCTGAATTCCCAGGGTCTGGGAGAGAGGTGCTTGGAGGAGACTGAAGGAGATTCAACCCAAATAGATCAGATGAGATTGGCTTGTAGAAGCATCTAAGCAGTGAAGTGGAGCTGGTCTGCCTGATGCAGGACTCTCCTGAGTGACACCAGCTCTTGTGCCTCCTTTAAAACTTGCCTTAGGTTAAAAAAAATAATAAAAAGAGAGGTGTTATCTCAGCATGTGTCATATTCTTTATATTTATTTCAGGAAACACTGTGTATACAACAGATGCAAGATGTTTATTTACCTGTGGCAGGAGCCAAGAGGATGGCACGTATTTAAAAGTGATGGGTAGATTTTGGCTGGTCTGATTTTTCCTTGGGCACCCACCAGAGCCTCTCAGGGATGATGCTGACCTTCATGTCTCTGTGATGGTCCATTTGATCATGCCGGGACTGGGATATCTCAGCCTTCCAGGGAACTCACTGAGATGCAAAATGGTGCAGCAGGAGGTGTAGATTCCCTTGATTACTAAGATTTCTCATACATGGGAAAATATGCCTGGAATTAGTATGTTTGTCCAGCCTCTGAAGCCATCTGAGTCTTGAGGACTTCTGGTGATAAATAGGCTGGATTCCACAAATCAATCTGTAAAATCCAACATCTGATTTTTCTGTACTTTTAAAATGTATGTTTGCCATTGTAAGAAAGCCCATTGACCAAATTCAGTCGATGTATTTTTTTCATTTTCTGGAGAAAATCTTTAATGAAAAGCTATCACTTCCTTCTTAGCAGCCATCTGAACTGTCACAACTGTGCTACAAATGTTTTTCTAGGTCAATTTAGCCTATGCCTATGAAACAAAGGATGCACTGTGTTTAGTTCTGACCATAATGAACGGAGGTGACCTGAAGTTTCACATCTACAACATGGGAAACCCAGGCTTCGAGGAGGAAAGAGCTTTGTTTTATGCAGCAGAGATTCTTTGTGGCTTGGAAGACCTACACAGAGAAAATACTGTGTACAGGTAAGCACTCTCTAGAGTCTTAGGATGTCTTTTCTGGGTAGGAAAGAATTGTCTGCATCCTCCCTTCTCACTGTGGTACTGTACAGCTGAGGTGCCTGAGTGCTTTGGCTGAAATTTCGCAGAGCCCTGTATAAATACGGCGTGATACAGTAATCATGGAAGGAAGCAGTTGCTTCCCTAAATACATCCTGTCTAAATGATACAGAACAAGCACAAAGCTCCCCAAACCCTACCTCAGCATGCACTGGGCGACATAAGAAAGCAATGGGAGTTCCTTTAAAGGGATTTCATTAAGGAATCTAGTTCCTAGTTGGGATTAAATGGAGATCATTCCATCCAAGCCTCTATTTTAATTAGTTAGATTATATTGCATGAGGGGCTGCAGCACGTCAGATGTGGCAAAACTTCTATTGCAGAGGGAGTGCAATCCCAAGAGGGTGTCTGAGACACAGGGCATGGATTTGCACTGGTGTGATTAGCTAGATGGGATCATGGTGATCCTGGCGTGCCAGCCATGGAAGGGGGCCCGTTCCCAGCCACACGACAGAGGCATCCTGCTGGCAGCATCCCGCCATCCGTGGGTGCAGCCAGCGGGCACAGCGCTGCCCGGCGCCGCCGCCGCCGCTCCCAGAAGTGCAGATCCCAAGTTCTCGGCTTCCAGTTTGGCTTACAGCTCTATACAAGCACTTTTCCAGGGCAGGCTGGATAAGCAGGCAGATTGCAGACAGAGTTCTTTTGACTCCACGAGGATTTATTTTTTTTAATCAACAGCCACTGTAGTTGTAAACAACAGTTAATGTTTGTGTTCATCATCCCAGCTTGTGAAATCATCGTTGCTGGCATCACAGCAGAAGAGGGCCTGTGAATTGATGAAAGAGCTTCCAAGGACAATGATTAATAGACAATAAGATGCTATTTTTAAAAGCCAAGCCATGCTTTAAATCATTTGATATGCCTGTGTGTAATATGTATGATTCATATGCTTGTATGCATAGAAATTGCAATATTGTTGTTCCTTGGAGGAGATCTCTAACAAACTGCCACTTGGTTGCCTTAGATCTTGCTAGCTGGCACACAGAGGGCAGACAGATAACAAGCTGATTTAGTTGGTGCTCGCCCAAGGAGGAGGTTTTTTCTTTCCCCAAGGAACAAAATGGTACTAAGTGTTTAATGTCAATTGAAAAATCAAATCATGAGTGAAGTGTCTGGCTTCCTTTTCCTTTAAAAAACCGCCTATCACATTTTAAAACATTTTAGAAGGTAATACAGTGTTTCACAATCACATTTTATTAAAAAAAAAAAGACTGGTAAATTCATAATATGGCTGGTAAAATGCCATGCTAATGCCATTTTCTAACAGAACAAATCAGATCTGGCCACCGAAAATAGTGTGTGGCTCTGAGAGAAATGGCACCTACTTCCTTAAGCAGTAGTTTTCATGCTACTCTTCAAAGAGCTGCTACTTTACACCTCAGATGGCGCATTCATTTTGGTGATGAATGATACTAGATCCTTGTAGGTGACATTTTCTAGCAGTATTTCAGGACCATCTGCAGAGACCCCTCATTTGTAATAGCACAGCGTGTTGTGGGACCCGTGAGAAGTGCTATATAGGTCAATAAAATATAGCAGCTAAATGCTACCGCTTTCTCAAGGCGAATAATTCATCACAAAACACTTATTCCTCAGACTTAATTTCATTTTCTATAAACAAAATGCTCCTGAGTAAATCACAGCATTGGAAAATGCATCCCCATCTCCTGGGCCGCTGCTGACGCACGCTGCAGACGTGACCCGGGAGAACAACCAGGCTCAGAGTCAGATTTATCTCATTCAGAATTCCCTTGTCAAACATGGCACTCCTGTTACATTTCTCAACTGCATCGTGTTAGTAAAGGTCAACGGGTTGGTTGTTCATGGAAAGCGAATGTAAAAAGCTGCTGTTTCTCCTCAAATTATTTTTATATATATATTTCTATTATATTATTTATAATACGTACTTATATGTTTGGTTTATATTTTGTATATATGAAATACATATATATGTATGTATGTATGTAACATTTTTTGGTTTATGTTTGGTTATTTGTATATTTTTTATATATGCAATGTTTTTAAATTTATTCTATAACCATGCCTGGAAGCTCCAGTCAGCATCAAGTCCACATAGTCCCAAGCATTGCACAAATCCATGGTAAAGCCTTGTCCATGGTGATTAATTGAGTTGTTTAGGCTGTCCTGCACAGCCAAACAACTGCCTTTTGAGCATGGGCGCAGTGCCAGCAGTTTATGTTTCAGTGTGTTTGGGCAAGGCTGCTTTACAAATGGGAAATTGGGCCTTCGGGAAGTAGCCTTACGTGTCTGTGTGTCCACCAGGGAGTTTTATTCCTCCTGGACATTTCAGTCGTGAACCCTTGGAAGTGCTGGCCGTGCAAAGGAAGGCAGCCTTGATCTTGAGGAACCAGAAATCTGAAAACAGGAATGACAGCTTATGTCCAGGAGGGAAGGAAAGCTTCCTCTAGTTGCCCTAAATTGCAGAAGACTGTAAGGACTGAACTGGTGTTCTCAGAGTCCTCTGGACTTTTTCTCATTCAAAGACAACATTTCCCAAATTGCACACAAGATTCTTATCACTGGCCCCCAGTTACAGTTCTAGGTGGGACTAATAACTGCTGTGCAGATGATGAAGTAACTGATGAAGGCTTCAAGGAGTTCTTCAAGGAAATAGTTCTTACAGGATTTGGAACACATTTTTAAAAATAAATAGGAGATGCCCGTGACCATGCTGCTCCATCATTGGAAACCTTCTGCTGATAGGCAGGGAAAGCCCACAGTGGTATGTTAAACAAAATCACAGCTTCTCCTCAGCATTCAGCTGCCCTTCACATATTTCAGCATTGTTTATTTGAAAAGCAGGCTTGGTACCACTGGGCACTGAGTGAGGTTTATCTCGGAGATCAGGAAGGTCTGAAGCAAGCAAGAAGAGGAGATTACTCACAGTGCTCTGTGTTCTTGCTTGAAATAATAAATAAAAACAAGGCAAGTTTCAAAGTTCCAATCTTGGCATTGTTAAAAAAATAAAATACCCCTCTCCATTCACAGGAAAATTTATGATACTGGAATGGCATGGTTTGAGAGGTGGGGTGGGCTCCTGCACAGGCTCTGTGCTTGCCCTGTTCCCTGGTGCAAGGGTTTCTCTTGTCCACGCCCTCCCTTTGCTCTGTGCACAGCAGTTCCTCTTGCTGGGAAGTCAACAGCACCAAGCTGGTTCACAGATGCGAGGAGGCCTTACAAAAAGAAGAGGCCAAGCACTGCTTGGATTTGCACCAGGCTAAACACTGTCTTCAGATAAAAGCCAGGGCATGATGTGGTGAATTGAAGCAATCCTGTCTTCCCTGCCTCACCCAGCCACTGGTGCCTCATTCAGGCTCCTGAGCCAGCACAGCCCAGTCCTGGGGCATGGCCCTTGTGGGACACACCCTGCCCAGCTGTCCCTGTCTCCCCTCTGACACCTCTGGTCCCGTCTCCCGGGCTGGCTTCATTCCCACTCTGCATGAGCAGGATGGGAAGGAGCCCGCCAGGCTCCCACCTCAACAGCAGCCCAAGAATGGCAGCAGCTGCAAAGTTGTGCTGGGCTTTGGAAAGGTTTGGAAAACAGCCTTGGTCAAGGAGGGGACAGCGTGGCTGGCCTGGGCAGCACCTCAAAGCAGCAGGTGGTGGAGCAGGTTTTGTGCAGACAAACCTTTCAGAAGAGCAATCTGCCAAGGCTCTGCTAAATATATGAAAATTGAGATTATTTACTTCAGAAGTTTATACCTCTCCCAGATTTGGGAAATTTTTTTTTATTTTTTTCAGGAACAGTAAAAGGCACATCTTTGACATCAGATTGACCACCGTGCCGATTTTCATGGCATTGCTCCAAACCACACAAGCACTAGAGTTTCACAAATGTTTGTAAGAAGAATCTTAATCTGGGCACAGCATCCCCCCCTCTGCCCTGCATTTTCCAAGCTCGACAAAATTATTGCACGTGTGCAAGTGCATGGACACACATTAACATATTTGGTCTGAGTCAGATGCCAGACATAGAAAATTTGAGCCCAACAGATCGCTATTTCCATTTTCACATGAAAATAAAGTATTTTAAAACCTAAAATCTTTTTTTTTAATATAAGATTTTTTGATAGAAAATGTTACAGAGATTCAGCAATACACAGGACTATAAGGGTTTGTTTACAGGGCTTACAGGACTAGATGGATGAGTCCATTATAGGGTCGATTAGGAACGAAAAGCTTGGCTTAGTGAAAAATTGTAACTCCAGTTTAGAAAAAGACATATGGTTTCAGTCTATCTGTGAAGTGAGTTGTAAAAGGTTGTACTGGTTTCAGGAGTTCCTTGCTGTTTGAGTTGACACTCAATTGGTTTATTACGAGTAATAAATGCACTCATGCAGTTGTAGGGTTGTGTTATCAAAACCAGCTTCATACCCATAACTGCTATCTTTTATTTCCAGAGATCTGAAGCCAGAAAATATCCTGCTGGATGATTATGGTAAGTCTCGGAGGTTTACAGAGATGCTTTCACGGTAAAGTAGATTAAGTTAGTTTTAGGATATATATTGCACAAAGACAAATAAGGCTCTGAAGTGATTAAGAGGCTCAGCATACACTAATATTCCTGTCTTGGGGTGGGAGAGCTGCTGGAGCTCGGTGCACAGATGGAAGGAAGCAGCCGTGCCCTCAGCAGGGGCTGTTCTCGAGAGCTCGGCGTTGCTGGGGCTCTCTGCCTTTCGTCGTTGTTTTTCCATCCTTCTTGTTGCAAGGCTGAGGCAACACAAAGGGAGCTCTAATTTCTAAATCTGTGCTTCCCTCTCCGTTTTTGAAAGTACTTTCATCCTCTGCTGAGCCAAGTCTGGTTTTATGCAAACCCAGGTACCCGCTCGTTGCTGAAGGCAGCGATAATCAAATCTCGTGCTGACTTGCAGACCAGATGTAGCCTCTTCAGCCATCACAGAGTTACGGAATTGTGTCAGCCCATCCATCCTCTGTGATCAGTTCAAGATACTTCCCCGCAGCATGCTTCTCTCTGCCTTTTTTCATTGGTTTAAAATACCTAATACAATCCCCTCCAGTCCACAGCCTCACTGCTAACATTTATTTCACTGCCTTGTAGTGCCCTTAATGATTCCTCTTTTCCATATCAATGAAACTGCTCCAATGCAGTGATTCAGAACACTCTTTTCTTAAAATGCCCAAGCAGTAAATTGCAGGAGTATTTTAGCAATGACCACAGTTGTGGGTTTTGGACTAATTTGGGTCAGGTTTTATATCTGCTTTGTGTTGTTTTGTTTCTTTTTTCCTTCCAGGCCATATTCGAATATCTGATCTGGGTCTAGCTGTTAAAATCCCCGAGGGTGAATCAATCCGTGGAAGAGTAGGAACAGTAGGGTATATGGGTAAGTCTTCCACAGCTCATCTTTTTTAAAATTTGCTGAGATTACTTGAGTTTTGGAGATATTTCTGCCAAGTAAGCTTAAGAAAAAAGAATAAAAAGTATTCACATTCAGCTGGGTCCAGTTCCGTGCAGCAACTCCCACAGAAATCCTGATAGTGGAAATCAGAAGAGGGTGAAAAGATGGACCTCTACAGCTCTCAGTGAGGCTGGTCTATAACCTTAAATCAGCACAGAAAATTGAAAGGGGAGAAAACAACTGGGATTCTAGTGATTTTAGTGTAGATTTATCTTAGGAGGGTTATGTGCCAAAATAAAGGTTTCTTTCTAGTTGCTGCTTTGGATAAGAGTTAGAATGTATTTGTATGGTTATGATAAAATGGGTAAATCCACACCTATGGTCATCTTGACCAGGGTCATCTTGAGTTTTCCTCTTTGTGCAGGGGAGGCTGCATAAAAGTCGAGTAGAGATCTGTACATTGGTAAAAAAAAAAAAACAACCAACTTCACTCCCTTATTTAGCTAGATCTGTTTCCTAAATTCAATGTAATTATTTTCATGCATTCTCTGGGTGGGCATATTTCTTGGAGTAAAAACTGCTTATGCTTATTTGACTGAATAGAAACTAGCTGATGTGAGCCACTGTTACACCATATGGAGACTTTAATGAAAGCAAGCAAATCAGTTGTCATGTCTAAATTTTGTTATCTCAGTGTAAGTTTGCGTGCACACTAAGGCTCTGTGCTTGTGAGCACGTGCGGATGTGCGTTTGTACCCGTGCATGGAGGTGAGGGTGCCTGCGAGACAGTGACTATCTGCCCAAGAGCATTGTGTGGGGTTGCAACACAAAATCAATGGATTGGGGTTTCTTTAAAGGGGAAAAAGAAAAGCTGTAAATTGACCAAAGAGACAGAATTTGCTTTTGAAGAAATGTCACGGCTGTTTACAGGATGTGTGTTTGCATTTCATTTCTTCCCTTAACGGAGAAATCTGGAGGACCTCTTAAGATTAGGTGTCTGCTTAATATTTAGATCCAACTTCTTTCTGTGCCTTTTTTTTGTTTTTTTTTAATTGGACTGAGTTGGTAGAGAAGTCAGAAGACAGCATGCACAAAGCATGTAGCATGCAGAGAGAACACCATGGCATGTAGCATGCTGCATTTCCTGTAATGCCATCAACTGAAATCAGGAGGTATTTTTGTGTTTTACCCACCATTCTCTGTGCATGTGTGTTCAGTCACCAAAATGAAACTTCTAGGCATTTAAGTGTTTTGCCTGTCTAGATACCAAGCATTTCCACAAGGCATCTCACTCTCCTCCACAGCTCCAGAGGTGTTGAACAACCAGAGATACACACTCAGCCCTGACTACTGGGGGCTAGGCTGTCTCATTTATGAAATGATTGCTGGGCAATCACCATTCCGTGGAAGGAAAGAGAAAGTGAAGAGGGAAGAAGTGGACAGAAGAGTGCTGGAGACAGAAGAGGTGTACTCCCATAAGTTCTCTGAGGAGGCCAAGTCCATCTGTAAAATGGTAAGGGGCTGGAAGGCCCAGTGTGGGAGCTTCATTAACGAGCTGTGTCTGACACAGTCTGAGCAGTAACAGGGTACTGCAGAGGGGCTGCAGAAACAAGGACTAACCAAGCTCATCTGTGGATGGGATGACTGCATTCTCTATTCATTCAAACTGTGTTTATTTGGGCTTGCTTCTCCATGAGATTCATCACGGTCATCCTGAGCCCTCTCCAAGGTTTTATGGCCAAGGGAGCGGTATCTATTCTCATGAGACTTTGAATGTTAGTTTGCAGTCAAGAATGCATTTCTGTCTTTTATAACCTTGTAGAAAAAAATAAAAAGGACTTGATGATGCAAGAATCTGATTGTCTCCTGCAAGGAACTGCAAACCCCATGCTTCCATTGTCTTTGGTGAAAGCTGGGGGTAAGCAGGACAAAGATTATGCAATGAAATTATTGTGACACTCAAATGTTGTCCCAGCCCATCTCACTAACTTTATTAGCAGCTTTTCCCCCGGGGTGCCAGAGTATCCAGCTTTTCTTAATACTGTTGAGCTGTTCTTTAAAATGTTTTCTCACTCTTTCAGCTGGGAGTCATTTTCGTAGCACAATAGCCATGTCTGACAATGGAAATCCTCAATCCCTCTGAGAAATCTCAAAGCTGTGTCTGAATTCATCAATGTCTTGTTGACATCCATCTTTAGAAGGCTGAATTGTAATCTGGAAAAGGATGTGGCCTTTTTCTGGATGTTGTTTGCTAACGGGTGAAGTCTCCTTTGGAGACAATGACATATCTGTGTTTGCTGGTAGAGGGAGAACGAAGGGGAGGAAAGGTCAACAAATAGGTAGGGAGAGTTTCACCAATGTCTTGTGCAACAGGCAAGCAAAGAGCAGATCCACAGCACTCTGGTTGGCTGGCTGCATGAAGAGACACTGAAGTCTCCTTGCAAAATAATAATGGTAGCACTGCCAAGTATCATGCCTGGAAGTCATTAACTCACAGTGCACCAAGTCATTCCCGAATCCTTGGGGCGGTAATTAACTGACATCACTCTCGATAGATGCTCCCAGCCGTTCGCTGCCCTTGACTGGCGATGCAGAGCCCCCAGTGAAGCCGACACGGGAGGATCTGGGGCAGCCGTGGGCTCTCACAGACCATCCCATGTGCCCCAACAGGCTGCCTTCTCTCCTCAGGTAGCATCTCAGCCCCCACCAGGTGGGGAGTAGCACCTGCTGGAGTGGCAGAGAATTTGTGTGGGTCCTGCTGTTAATCTGAAATGGAGATGTGAGGCAAAAATTATATCTTGCTGCTTGAGGCACAGAATCAGAATAGTTTGGGTTGAAAGGGACCTTTAAAGATCACCTAGTCCAACCCCCCTTTTGTGGCTGACATACCTGTGGAAGCCCTTCTTGTTACTCTTTATGTCCCTTGCATAACAGAAAGAATATATACTTTGAAAATAACCATGAGAACTTAAAGCTGAGAAGAATTGAATGTAGCATTGATGGGACAGTGCTGTAGATGACCCACCACACTCCCGGGGGAGCAGACAGTCATCACACTGTAGTGGTCATTTTCATCTTCCAGCCATGGAGACTATGGTTTCAGGGAGTCTGGACCCCAGGAGATCATCTAGTTCATTCTCTTGCCCCAGGGAAGAGTGGACTATTTATAAATTATTCCTGAAAACTTGATCACTGCTGCTTCCCTGTCCAGCCACGTGGCATGTTTATTGAGGTGGTTTGTGCAAACTATTAATGGATCCAAAGATAACCTTTCCCTTTCTGAGCATTTGTATCTTAAGGCAGGAAGAGTCTTAGTCCTGATGCTGAGTGTGACGGCATTTGTGGTTTCCCATCCAAAAGTAATTTATTTTATCAAGTGATGTTTTTTAAAAAATCCATTATTCAGGCATATTTTCTTGAATTCTTTTTGCTTTTTATATTGAAAGCCAAAACTTTGTTGCTTTGCATCAGCATCTTAACAAGGAAACAAAAGAGTAATAAAGTACCCATCATATCTGCAAAATGAAGCAAAAAGTTGCAATACACAAATGAAACCTGAGTCTTCACCAAGATCCAACACAAAAGGCTTTCCCATAGTGGACTCTTCAGGGCAGGAGTGAGGAAATGTTTCCCACCATGTTGCCCAACCTTCTCTTCAGAGCTTACTCCATGAGCTAATAGCATCACCACCAGGAAATAGATTGTCTTTATTCATTTACTCACATGCAAACCCTCTAGAGTCACCCCACGTCAACCTTCCCCTCCTGGATGTTTGTGCCCTTTTGCATTTTTGCAGGCACATATCATAGCTCACATAAATCATCATCCATCCCATATTTCCATGTTTCATTTTGTAAGTAATTTCCCATAAATCAGACCTCGTTTTGGACTGAAACTGAGATGAATAACAAATAATTGGGAACAGGGGCAGCTGGCTTTCTGGGAAGCTCCCCAACCCATAGTTCCCATATAACATAGCTGCTCCTGGTGTGTTTTTTCTCTGAAAAAAATCCAGTCTTTCTAGGAAATGCTCCGTGTTTGTTGTTGTTGTGCCTTGTACTTCATTGATGTACATGCGTGTTTGCCCTGACAAGTGCAGTCATGCATCCAAAGATGTGACTTGAAGTGCATTCAAGTCAGCAGTGTTGGATGGGCCCACATTGCTGTGCTGCTCTGTCACTCTGTCAGTGCCCTGCTTGTCTGAATTTCCCACAAGTTTGTCTTCCCTGATGCCTTTCATCCCTGCAGCTCCCATTTTACTCTACACAAGGGGTCTCTGATGGGAGGGTGTGAAGAAGACAGAGCCAAACTCTTGGTTTGGTGTCCCGTAACAGGACAGGAAGCAGCGGAAACAATCTGAGACACAGGAGTGTTCAGTTCCCTCTGAACACTGGGAAACATTTTTTCTGAGGTGAAGGTAGCCAAATAGTGGAACAGGTTACCTAGAGAGGCTGTGTAGTCTCCACACTTGGAGATATACAAAGCCCAGCTGGACAAAGTCTGGAACAATCGGCTCTAGGAGACTGCTTTGAGCAGAGGGATTGGACTAGACAATATCCAAATGTGGCTTCCAGCCTCAGCTGTTCCATGTTTCTCATCTCCATTCCCTTCTCAAAGTTCCCCCCTCCAACCAGCTGAAAGATAATGGGTTCTGTTTTCCTTAAAAGCAATTTTTTCCTGTTCCTCACTCACCACCAGGAACTCTTGTCATCATACAGCTACTCCTGCCTGCTGCCATCCCTCCTTTCTGCTTTCATCCCGTGGAAATCAACATTATGACACCTTAAAGTTTATCAGTTTATCAGTGCCCAAGGATAACTGCTTTTTCATCTCTTCTCTCATTTAGTAATTGACCATAGTATTGCTTTTCTGCTCTCTAGAGATTGCTTAAAATAATATGTTTATTTCAGTGTCAGGGCTGAACTTTATCTAGGTGATCCCTTAAACTGCTTGATCAGCTGGATCAATGGAAATGGTTTTAGCATTCCCCTTGTTTCCTTTCAGGAGCAGCAATTTTTTGTTTCCCTTACTCCTGTAATTTTAGGACTGACATCTTAGGACTTGGAATTATTTATTACATGGTATGATCTGGATATGAACTGACGGATCACACGAAGATAAAGCAGCGCTTTGGGGACTTTTGGCTTTTTTTAGCAATCCTCACAACAGTTATTTCTTTTTGTAAAGGAAGCAAAACAAAGTCATGGAAAAAAGTCTCAGACACTGCAGAGTTTGAATCCCCAGTGGGGATCAAATGAGTGACATGAAAGTATCAAAGAGCTCTTTATATCAAGTTCTTGACGTAACTTCACTGCTGCTACTCAAGACTCTTTGAGAGTCCTGTTCTAGTCATGCTCTGCCCATGAGCTCTGTAGTCTAAACCCTCAATGTCCAGTGTCATCTGGAACCGTCATTACCAGAACACAAAGCTCTGCTGTTTGGCATCAACTTCATGCATGGTTGGGTGGCCCAGGCCATCTCCAGGTTTGAAACTCTGTGAATCATCTGCAGGCTCTACTGTAGAATTACATTTAAATTACGTTCCATGGGGTCCCTTGCACTGCTGTCCCAGGAGGGCTTGTCATCAGCCTGATGGAGTTGCTTTTGTTCTGCTCTCTATTCATATTAAATAAACCCTTTGAAGCTGAATTAAACAAAAGTGTAGAGATGACTCGAAACATACCTTTGTTATCTCCATTTTCCATGTCAGATTCCCAAATGGGATGCATATTTCAGGCTCTTGCACAGGTTTACTATTACAGAAAGCTTCTGGGACTGCAGGAAAGGGTAAAAGACTCATTATTCCTTGGAGAAAGGAAGGATTTTCTCTTCTGGAAAATATTCTAGTCCATGCTATGTCTTGATATCCACAGCAGAAGCCAGGAAGAATGTCTGGTTTCACCTGTTGCCATCTCCAGAGCTAGCTGCATCTACAGCTTTTCAAATTCCACTTATTTATTACATTTTTCTCCATTGTGACTCTCCTGGGACTCTCAAGAGACTGGCAGCTGCTCCCCTGCAGCGGGGTTTTGCAGGAGAATCCTCTCCTTTCTGTGGTCTTTCAGTCCCAGCCTATTCCCAGTGGCCCATTCCCTTTTGTGTCTTTCAGCCAGCAGTGGCCAGCCACCCACAACCAACTGCATTCATGCTCCAGAAACTTCCTTCTTGCATCTGAAGTTACTGAATACTCCCTTGTTCGTCATGGAGGAGCCCAGGAATCCCCAGGCAGCCTTTTTCTATCCTCAGCTGCCCTTTTCTCTGACCACTCCAAACATCTGACAGCCTGACAAGGGTAAATTCACAGATCAGCTTGGTCTCCCCAGCTAGTCCAGAATCCACACTGCAGAGATGGGAAGTAACCCCCATTTTCATCCCTTCAGAGCTGACTTGAGAGCAGAGACTGCAAAGGTCTCCTGTATCTTCTCCAGGCAAGTCCAAATCTATCCCTTCCTACCACCACTTGCTCCTCAGCTGTTCGTGAGAGGTCCAAGGTGTCATTTCCAAAAGCGTATCAGAGCCATGGGTACTAAAAATGCCCTTTCTGCCTTCAGATTCTTCTTTCCAACTGTCAGGAAAGTCCTATTGACATGAGAATAAAAGATTAGAAGAATTTTTGATTTCTTTGCCCAACCAGAATAGCGCAAGCCCAATTCTGACAGGAAATTCCAAAGCGTCCTTCTTCACATAGGCTGGAGCATATGACTGTTGGGACTAATAAAACCCAAAAACACCCTCACAACAAAAATCCTAGTCTCAGGACCATGAGAACTCAAAGTCTGATGCAATGATTTGAAAGCAAAGCATCCCTCTTTCCTTCTAACCAGGGAAAGCAAAGTCCAGAGAAGTGCTCTGAGAAATATCTTTTGCAGTGAGCCAGATGGATGTGATACAATATCATGTGAATCTGTGTGCTCAGAGAATGGCAAGGCATAGGGATGTTTCCTCAAGTCTTTTTACATTTATGGATCAGCCACTTGTGGTGATCTGTCAGCCCAGATGTCACCACCTAGACAGCATCAGAGGCAGAGGAAAGTGTGGGGAAGAAAGGGATGTTGCTATTTGGAAGCTGAAAGTTGCTGTTGTAGCCAGCACCAGTGGCTTTAAACCCGACCATTCAGTCTCCTGCTGTTGCTGCTGCTGCTGAGGCAGAAAGACCTGAGCGGAAAACTCCTATGTCCACAAACGCCTTCACCACCATTTCTGGCTTGGCTGCTGCCACTGCAGCTTGCTCAGGACCAGCTGGAGGGTGGCCTCTGCACACGGGGGGCACACGGATTGCCAAAGCCATTTGCCATCTCAGGCTGGAAATGAGGCCCCCAGCAACACAGAAGCAGAACTGAGGTGGCTGTTCGAAGTCAGATAAGAAAATCACCAATGCCCACTTGGTAGCAATGCCCAGTGGTAGCAGAGCATTCAGAGAAGCCTAAAGATCTGTGACACTGTGAACCCCTGATAAGGACGAGAAACCTCAGCTCTAGCCAGGCGCCAGAGGAAAGATGACAACATGACATTAGCAACAAACAATTATTTCCTCGGTGAGACGATGTGGGTGAGGCAGCAGCCCAGGCAGAAGGTGCTGGAGCACACAAACCCTGGGCTGGGCACACAAGCAGCATCTCCAGGCAGCCTTGCCCCAGCCGGGAGCCTGCCTGGCTCCCGGTCCTGCCCCTGCAGGGAACGCGGGACTCCTCCCCAGCCTTCCCAAAGGTGTTCGCATCCTGTCATCCGCAGCTGGGATGGTCCCGGGGATGCTCCCGCGGGCTCGGTGCCTGCCCGGGCTCAGAGAACCCAGCCCAGCCCCTGCCCCGCCCGGTGCCGAGCCCCCGGGGGCTCCGCTGATGCTTTCGGTGCCATTACCGTGCACAGCCCGCCCGGGCAGGGCCGAGGGGCGAGCGCTGCTTCTCGGCCCGACTGCGGGGCAGCAAAGCCGGGGACAGAGGCGGAGGAGCGACGGGAGCCTTCCCGTCCCCTGTGCCCCGGGAAAAGCCCCCGGGCCCGCTCCCGGCCCCTTCCCGGAGCAGCGGTCGCCGCCCGGCCCCGCCGCGCTGCCCTTTCCTCTGCTGCCTCCCGGCGGCACCGCCCGAGCGGCTCCGGAGCACTGATGGAATCGCAGGAAGGTTTGTGTTGAAGGGGTCTTAAACACCGTCTAACCCTTAAACACCAGTCTAACTCTCTGCCACGGGCAGGGACACGTCCGCTGGACCAGGTTGCTCCAAGCCCTGTCCAAGCCTGGAGATGGCACCTCCAGGGATGGGGCAGCAACAGCTTCTCTGGGCACCCTGTGCCAGGACTTTGTCACCCTCACAGAGACTAATTTCTTCCTAATATCCAATCTAAACCTGCCCTCCTCCGGTTTAAAGCCATTCCCCCTTGTCCATGTTGTGGCATGTCCTTATCCAAGGCCCCTCTCCAGCTCTCTTGCACCGGAAGGTGCTCTAGAGTCTCCCCTATAAATATCACGGTGTTTCTGTTCATTGACTTGCTTATCTGATAGACCAAAGATGCTGAGTTCAGTTGGTGTCCACTGGTACCCAGGAAACAGGCAGGACTTGCTGTAGCAGGTAGAGGTTGTGCAATGCCCTTCTCTGAAAGCAAGCAAGGCAGAACTGAGGATAATTACTGGGCACTGGCTCCATGGATGGAACTCCCCTTGAGCTCAGCAGAGATAAGCCCATGAGGATAAAGGGTTGGTTCAATGTGTCGTGTGATGCCCTGGAATGTAGTGCAATGGGTGAAGGAAATAAATTTTGTGTATTTTTGGTTTTTCCTAAGCACCTGTTCTTCTGAGGGAGAATTATTCTTACAAGCATAACAAACAAACAAAAACAAAAGAACTGAGACAAAGCACATGGAATTTATGAATGTGCATCTTTATATATATTAAAGATATAGTATATCTTTATACTAGGGTATGTCAGACCTCCTCTTGAAAGTGTTCACTGAAAGTAGGCAAAAGAAATGGTCTCTATTTTGACTGTAAATACTTTACAGCAGGTGATTTTCAGAGGATTTCACCAGCATGTAGAACAGTGCAGTCCTAATCCATTTAACTTTGGCTTTTAAGTAACAGCAGTTGCAACTCCCCTCTGTACTTCCCTCTGGGCACAATACAAAAACAAGTGGAGATAAAAATATCTTTGTGGAGCTCTTGCTTTTCTGACACCCTCACCATTCCTCTCGGCACGTTTCAGCTCCTCACCAAAGACGTGAAGCAGCGGCTGGGATGTCAAGGGGAAGGTGCAGCCGAAGTGAAGAGACACCCCTTTTTCAAGAGCATGAATTTCAAGCGGTTAGAAGCAGGAATGCTGGATCCTCCCTTTGTGCCTGATGTAAGTACGACAGCAAGAACCCCCAGTGGCCTCTTTAAAGAGGTTTGTTTCTAAAATAGCTCCTTTCTCTCAGGGCTATCATTGCTCCCTGCATGGGTAGTACCCTAGGAAGGTGTGATAAGTGGCAGGGCTGGAGTGGGGAGGCTGGGAGGAAGAGGAGAGAGGGCTCTGTGGGCATGTGGGTGCAGGGTGGGTGGAACTCCATCCAGGCTGGTAGGCTGGGGCTTGATTCATTCCCACTCCTTTTACCACAGCCTGCCTGTATGACACTGGAGGCACTGGGAACCTTTGTATTCCCTTATCCACGGTACTACTGTGAAAATCAGTGTGCTCAGGACCAGGTGGTGCTGGGAACAATCAGCAGTGAAAGCCACATGTGTGCATACAGGTTTACGGAGGTGAAACCAGAGTTACAAAGTCCAGAGCTCTGTGGAACTGGATCATCATGAGAACAATAGTTTGTTACAGAGAGTCTGAGCCAGGCCCAGCTATCAAGTGTCACCTTAAGCAGAGAAGGTGACTTGGACCTGAGAGAGGTGTTCATGGGGCGCGGAACCCAACACTGAGTCCTTACTCAGATTTACACACTGGGGCTCACACATGCTGAAAGTCTTTGTTGCACTGGCAACAACAAAACTTTTTCCACCCTTTTGTGGTATCGGTTTCTAGCCCAGTGCGCAGAGCTATCTGATTATTTCCCTCCTGCAGGGCTCTCCTTCTGGCTGGAGCTTCTATCCTTAAAGTCCCCATATGGTTCTAAGTAAACACTGCCATTTTAACATATTAAGGAAAGTAACATCTTGGCAGCTTCCATTCCCGTTGCTGCAAGCTCCACCAAACCAAAGTGGTTTGAACGCTACAAAAGTTTACTTTAGTTGCTCTGGTTTTGCTTTACATTTTACTATGCGGCCTAGTTATTCCTGCCAATTAGCCCGTGGTGTTACGACCTGCTTTAGTGGGAAGAAATAAGAGACAAGCTACTATTTCTTTCTGATGTAGAAAATTATAAAATTCTGGGCTCAGATTTGGGATCTGCCAGAGTGTGTAAAAACTGTGGCACATAAGGCCTAGGAGGCACCTCTTAGAGACGTATTTTCAAAAGCAAAGGCACATAAATTTTTATGGCTATTTATTGGGAACTCAAGAGCTCCCCTAATTTAATTTATTTGGCACTTCATCCATAGATTTCCCAGTCTTTACTGAAGTCGTCTGAATCACCCAAAGCTATATAGCCAATGGCAGAGGTTGTTACCCAAACCATGTCCCTCCATCCTCTTCTACGTTACTGCATCGCCACAAAAATGTTGTGGATTGCAGCTGTCAGGAATGCAGAGGGATACAGCCTTCAGCAAATAGGACTTCTGTCAGGAGTCAGCTCGATTTGTTTGGTCACAGTGCTCAGAACCAGACAAAGTACTGCACAGTTGGACCCCGGGCTGTGCAGTCCTGGTACCACGTACAGACAGTGGGATTCGACACGTGCTGGGGTTCAGCAGGTCAGGCTGGTCCCACAAGCCACCCCTCAGTTATCCCTGCACATCAAAGGATGGCTGTGCCGTTAATAGGAAGCCTCTGGGCACGCACACGGCCTGTGACAGGTAGCCAGTGATGACTCTTTCTGCTTCCCTGGGGCTGACTGCTGGAATATGAGCGGAAAGTTGCGTCGCTGCAAAGAGTTTTGTCTCTGTCGTCTCAGAAGATTAAGTAGTTCAAAAAGGCAAAGCCATTTGACTGTTTCTTTGAAGACATGCAGCCAAGTTAAAAGAGTTAATAGAGGTGATTCTGGGCAGCTTCCAGCAGCTGAGCTATTAATAAAAACAATGGGAAAAATGCCAAGCCTCCTCTGTTTTCTTTAGCAATTAGGATACATTCCTTTAAACTTTTAAGCTGCAGACTCCACAGCTATCTGGGCAGGAGGGCACTTCTATCTGAGGCCTCTTTTCAGAGCTCTCTCCAGTGTGCCACTCATAGACATTCTGGTTTTCTGTTGTTCCCTCTCTAAATGAAAAGACTACTGAAGGGTTCAATTTTTCTTTTCTGGCTCTTTCTGTCGTTTCCCTCTCACCTCTTAACCAGATGGTACAGGGATGACTAAAACCCACTTTGACTGATGCTTTAAGGACTTCAGAATAGGAAGCTTAATGTGCTTAAAGTGAAGTCAGCCTTTGATGATAAACATGCGGGCAGAGCAAGTTTGGAGAAGGAGGATGCAGACACACACTTGTTAGACATTCTCACTTGACTGAGTCTGTGAATGAAAGCACATGGTCCGACTCAGAAATATTTTTCCTCTTGTCCTTTCTCCTTTTTTTTTGTGCTGACATAGCCCAGAGCAGTGTACTGCAAGGATGTGTTAGACATCGAGCAGTTCTCCACAGTGAAAGGAGTTAACCTGGACCAAACAGATGACGATTTCTATTCCAAGTTTTCCACAGGATCAGTGTCTATTCCATGGCAAAATGAGGTAAGGATGTATCATAGCAAAATTACTGCAATAAACCCCGTAATGCAGATGGTTTAAGAGGAGCTCTATGTTTCCAGTAATATATAGCTACTGGATAACTTGCCAGACTCTAATGCTTTCCTGAGTTACAAATGGCCTCTTTCAAGATCTGTAATGTACCACAGATGTCAGGTTCAGGTGACTGTATCTGTTGGCTCTGTGTATTTGTGTGAGTTGGCAAGGGTCCTACTGTACTTCCTCCTCCTGGATTTCTGCAGAGGTGTTTCGACAGCTCTCAGGACCTGCTGTGGTGCAGTTGGAAATCCCGACAGAAGGATCCTCCACTGGTGACCCTGCTCTCACCCACTGTCTGCAGTGAGTCCCAGCTGCAGCAGTTAACTCTGGACCCTGAACTCCTCCAGCATTTCCATATCTGGGTCTTTATTTCTGTTTGATATCAAAACACAGCCAACAGTGGATTTCAGAATCCGACTCTGCATCAAACAGCAGATGTGCTTGGGCAGAAGGGTGCTAATAACTGGGATTTTGTAAGTGTGCCTGTCTTTGCCTGATATTCTCCACAATGCTAAAGAAAAGAACAGAAAGTTTTGTGGGGCAGCTTCTGACAAGTCTGATGTGCAAACACACAGAGCAGACTCAGCCTCTGTTTTTCATACGCTCTATTTGCCCTCTACAGACACCAGCAGGAATCCAACTGTTAGCTCTCCTCACACACTGCTGACTTTGAACAACCTGGCACTACTGGAATTTATTTAGTGCAGATGAATAATTCCTTTTTTTCTCTCTCGCTGTGTTCCACTAGATGATAGAAACAGAGTGCTTCAAGGAGCTGAATGTATTTGGACCAAATGGTACTATTTCACCAGACCTAAACAAAAGCTACCCCCCAGAGCCACCCAAGAAAGGATTGCTACAGAGAATATTTAAGCGACAGGTGAGATCTTTTATGACTAAGACCAGGAAACTCCTGTAGATGCCCGGTTTCACAGCCCTATTCTGGTGGAATTTTTGCTAGGACAAAGGCAGTGCATCTTAGAGAGGGCTGGCTCTCACAGTTACCTCCATATCCCAGGTTTTTCATCTACCTTGTGTGATTTTTTTTTTTTTTGCCACCAGCAGTTCCAGTGTTGCTCATGAGTTTTGTTTCCAGCAGTTGAAAACTTCTTACCCGACCTATTTTTCAGTGGTATGCTGAAATGCCCTTTGAAACTGTTCTATGGTTTTAAGAAGTTCCTTATGGAAATCCTTGATTTATGTGTTTAAAAAAAAAAAAAAAAGAAAATGCACATTTTGAGGGAGACAGTCGTGGCAGGAGACCAAGCCATTAAAGAAGAGAGCAGGCCAGATAAAATGTGATGTGCAGCTTTCACGAGGCACCGTGGCACCACTTGCAAATGTCAATAACATTCTTAGACTGGTCTATTTCTGTAGGGTTAAAACCGTGCCTGAGCATTGGCAGGTATCCTCTGTATTAGTCAGATTTAGCAGATACTGACATTTTGCAGTGAATTGATTTGGCTCCTGGAGCTCGAGTGAGTCTTCTTTGCTTCATTTCTCAAGAACTGCCATGGTTCTGCTGACCTAGAGAGACTTCAGGTAAGAAAATGAAGAATATTTTGTATCCGAAGATCTTAAAAAATAAATCTTGCAGTCCAGTCAGTACCGTAAAATGAACAATGTTGGATTAAAAAAAAAAGCATGGCGTATTTTGGAAATCTAATTGTCATTGTCTTCCTCTCCCTACAGCATCAGAACAATTCAAAGAGTTCTCCAAATGCAAAGGCCAGTTTAAATCACCACATAAATTCAAATCACGTAAGTTCAAACTCCACTGGAAGCAGCTAGTTCCAACTCAGTCCTATGAAGCAACATGTTGCATCCTTCCACTATAATCTCTGGAGCTTCTGTGGATGAGAGAGCCTCCACCGTTGAGTGAAAAATGAAAATATGGATCTCCCAAAATGGAGATTTTCTATCCATTCCTTCCAGTGGAGCCTCACATTTTAAGAAGAAATTTCCACTCAGGTCTGTTTTTGGAGGTGGCACTCAAGACTGTGTGAATCAAATTTGTCTCTTTAGAACATTGCAATAGAAATTCAATGAACATGACTACTTGCACGTATTTAAATAGCATCATACTAGAACTGAATTTTGTCTTTATTATTTTTAAAGAAAAGTTTTGTAAATTTCTCTATTGTCTCAGTTTACATTTTGTACATTTGTATTTAAATGAAAGTCAGACTTTGGAGGTGTATATTTTCCAAGCAGCAGCTGTAAAGCCATGTGTTTTAAGACATTTTTTTAAAAGAAACAAAATGTGACTCAAGACTTCCAGAGCCTCAAACGAGAAATCATTCTTTTTAGCAACTCTAGAAAATTCTTCATAAATCACTTTATCAGATGGGGGTTTATTGACATGCATTTTTATGGAACAGTTTATTCTTAATTATTTTACATCTGTATATTTGGTTTACAGCAACACTGCATACATTTCTCCTCTTCATTAGTTTGTAATGTCTCGCATTAAATGCTAAAAGACAAGATTTTGATGCATTCAAGAATGCTACTTGCTATGCTGAAGGTTTGTGATGTCTTGGGACCAGCACAGCTGAGATTTGCACTTACTTATGTTGTTATTCCATCAAAGGCTTTTTAGTTAGAAAGGGAGCCCTGTTTTAAGCTCTTTTCCTTCACTAGTTTTTGTGCTGTTTCTAATGACAGATAGAACAAAGCTGAGGGAGAGGTGACCAGGAAAGCAAATGTCCATTCATTTTTCTAGGGCTTCAAACCTGCACCTGCTGAAACCAGAGCAAAACTCAAAGTGTTCCCCATGCTGCAGTCAAAAGCCCAAGGCCTTTCCACGGCTGCCCATATCAAAGAGGTAGCAGGAGAGAAGTTCAGCAGTCTGGTTTGTGCCAGCCATGAGATTTGTGACAGCTTTGTAGAGCTGAGCTGTGGATGTTCAGAGTGGGATCTGAGCTGCTTTTGGGCAGTAGCAGAACCTACAGGCTGTGGCTGCACTTAAAATACTTCCATGTGTCATGCAAACACCCCCTGACACGTCCCCTCAATTAGATCCTCAACTGAATAAAATGCCAGTATGAAATAACAACTCCCACTTCCAGCTGCATCATTCTTTGTCCAGGATCCTTTAACCATTGACAAAAGTATTGTCCCCACGAGGATAAACAGGATCAGGCAGGATCAGGAGCAGTACCTCAGGCATCAGAATCGTGCTCTTTGCAAGTATTTCACTATTACTGTTCAGAACACCAGATCAAAAATATGGTTACTTCCCTTCCACAGGAATTGGAAAACCTTTGTGCCCCCAACTGTGGGCAGGATCTCTACAGCCCAAAGTGTTCTGTAAAGCGTGTTGGATCCCTGTGCTCTTTACAATGTTGGCTGGACTGTACTGATGATTTTACACCTTTGGGTCATCAGGAGCATCTGAAGGCCACCCTAGTGTGTCTAAAAATCCTGTTAGATGGTAGTGCAGCTATCCCAGGGTCCAAGGAAGCGACGTTCCACTGGGAGTCTTAATAGCCAAAATTCATTGGACTGCCATGCATGTGTTCTATGTGGCCAGTGCTGAGGGGGAAAAAGATGGAGGTTAGTAGTGGCAAATGCCTGAGTGAGAAACACACAGGAATGACATAGTAAAGCAGCCTGAAGTCATGAGAGAGAGACAGAACAGGGACTTTCATAGAGCAACTGACAGAGAAAAGTCAGAGAAAGGACATGAGGCTACAGCCAGTCTCCCATGTTAGATGGTGGCATTGCAGATCTTACAGAAGATGCAAGATTTTAGAGATGTTGCTAATTCGGCACATGAAGACTAAAACTTTCTTTCTTCACCATCTCCCAGCATTGAGAAATAACAGCAAACCCCTTACTGAAAGGTGGTGGACAAATTGCAAATACTGATTGCAGCTGGCCTTGTACCTTTTAGATGCCACCAGCCTTAACTAATGGTGGATGAGGTTTTGGCAACAACAGTGAATGACGGCATTTGTGCCTTGTCCTGCTCTCCTCTCAGCTAGGACAGTCCTCACTCAGCAGCTCTAGGGCTCTGGCACTGGGCACTTAGGGGCAGCGCAAAGCCCTGGAAGGATGAGAGCATTCATTCCCTCTGGATGCCTGGAGGACATTATGCTAGGGTTGGATATCCTGAATCCTCGAGGTGGCCTGGAAGAAGGATGCTTATGTGCACCTGAAAGCATCAAGCCTGGGATGGAGTCCTCTGGATCCCACCTCCTTGGAGCAGTGAGGGAGGAAGGGGAGAGACAGAAAGCAACACCAGTTGAGGGAGATCTGATGCCACATCCCTTGAGTGTCTCTGTCCTCTCTGACAAACTACAAACAGTATTACCATGCTGGGGCAGCAGAACCTTTCAGCACCCAGCCCTGGAAGACTTAAAATCCATCAGAAGTGCTAATGAACAGTCCTAGGGATCTTCTTGTCATGATTTGCCTACAACAACAAAACCTGCAAGATTTCTTTCTTACTGCATCGTATTTCTGCTGGGATTTTTTTTTTAATTTTTTCACCTTACCTTGCACTCAAAGCTGGAGTAGGAGTGCAGTCCTTGCACTTCCATTGTGTGACCAGGTGCACCTTGGGCCCAGAACTTGGGGCTGAAGCCCTGTCAAGGCAGTGCCCTGCACAGCCAGGCTTCCACAGGCATTTGGCCATTGGCTCTGTGGAGTCAAATTTAAAAACCACTGGGAACTCTGAAAAAAACTTACAGCTTCATCATACAACCTTGGAGAGCATTTGCAATGAGATTTTTAGTGTTTTGATTCCAGGTGAATTTTGAGATGGGTTTGCACATAACAAAGGAGTAGAAAGGAGTAGTTCTGTAATAGCTTTCCAGGCTCTTTCATTTTCTCTATCTCCATTTCAGTTACCATCCAAATTCTTTCCAAAAAAATGTATATGCTCAGATCTGGTTGCTTGTTTTCAATAGACAGATGAGCAAATTTAGCTCTTTTTAAGAATCAGAAATCTTTTGCAACCTGATCCTGAATTATGCAAGCATGTCTTTTATTTTTAAATCTTTGTTGAGTAGTCTGATGAACACTAATTATTTGACAGACTTTCATGAGTCAGGTGTTTGCTATTCATTTGCTACAGTGTCTCAAAGTTCACTTGAGTCTTGCAGCACTTTTTTCCCACTGTTGGATGAGAGGCTTTTTTTAAACAAAGGAATAATGAAGGAAAAAAATAACAAACTCTTAGATGTGCACTCTTGACCTGGATTATCTAAAAAGAGATTTTTCACAAGAATGGCCGTGACTCAGATCTTGTTTCTGAACAAAAACCTGCTTGTGAAGCTCGGAAAGGTGTGAAGATAATCAAACCAAACAGGTACTGGAGATCAAACTGAGTGTTAGGGAGCTGCAGGATTCAATATCGCAGCGTTCACCTGGCCCTGCTGATGAGGGACTCCTCGTTCCTGCCAGTTCAGGGGCATAACAGCTCTCCATAAAAACAGCTTGATATCACCTCAATTTGCAGTCACCCCAGAAACTATGGCTGAGAGTGCCATCAGCAGTAGGAATCACACTTGGCTGACCCAGTAAAGTATCTGATTTGAAGACACTGATTCTTAAGGTCATTCACCCAGACCTCGGGATCCAGCTTGAGTTCTTTGCTCACGTTTCAAATCCAGTGATCTTTTTCAGTGGCGATGCCTCAAACTAAAAAAACCAACAGGAAACCGACCTGTAATAGTGGTAAAACCCTGGGCAGGATGGGGAAGACACACAAGCTGTGAGCTCTGGAGGACTGTGTGTGAAGTCCCACGGTGTGTGAACCTTCAGCAAGGGTGCGGTGGCAGCTGGTGCCACGCTGCTGCACGTTCTTCCTTGGGTCATCATGTGTGGGTCAGAGTGTCTTCAGTGACCTGGGAACTGCACACACAGGGCTGTGTTGCACAGAGGGTCTGGCCCATGGCTCAAAGACAACGTTGTCCCTCTGAGGGTCAGAGGGAACAGCTGGATGAGGCAATCAGGAGACCCCCCCAGGCTTTGTGGACAGCATCACCCAGGTCTGTGTATCCCAGCCTCAGTCAGGAGCTCCCTGCCAAGGCTTTTCTGGAAGAGCAATAAATGCACATCCCTACAGCACAGCTGCTGCTTCTCACCAACATCCATGGAACAGGAGTTGGCTCCATTGTGGAAAAGATGTGGGAGTTTTCACCTCTGCTCCACAATTAGTTGTGATCATTATTTTGTTCAGTTCATATCTGTAATACTCACTTAAGTCGCTCAGTGCAGAGGAGATCATTCGTCAGGCATTTCCCATACAATCTTTTTTTGTAAGATTGGAAAGGTTGGATTTTTCTTTGGAAGAACATCCTTTCTGTCTCTTGGCATGTGGACTGTCTTCCATCACATGGAAGCCTGCAGGAGCTGTAGAAGTCCGTACTTAAAGGCTCTCCTGCCCAAGGATGGTCCCAGTCTGTCTCAGGCTGCAGGGAGGTACATTCAGCAGTGAGTTTTGGAAGAATCAGTCTGTTCGGTGGCTCCATGGAAAACAGGAGATTCCAGAGTTGTCTATCTCAAGCCTTTCCCAAATATGACCTTTAACTTAAAATACTACTAATGGTTTAGAGTAAGGAGAATAATTACTAACACCCTCATGCTAACATTCAGAGAAAGTCTGCATCAGTTTAAAACAACTCCTCTCTTTTGTGTTCTGGGCAGGACACACTTTGTTTTATACTAAATAATATTGGAGTGCTGGCTGGTAATAATGGTCTTTCCTTAAATGCAAAAGATATGAAAAGATAAAGAAATTGGTTCCAAGAATTTTTAAATTATTTCCTTTAGGGAAAATAAAAAATCTCATCAAAGAAGGTGAAAGCCAACAATATGCTACAGTATTATACGCTGACCTCCCCCAAATGTCTCTGTGATAATACAAATACAATCTGCTGCAGTTGGATCAGCTAAGCTGGTGTACTGACAAATGGGCTTTATGAAAGAAACAATTATAAACAGATTGCTGCCTATTCATTAACATGAATATTACTGCTGGCACATATGTATTCTCCTTGGTTTGTGTACTGGAGCCAGGAGTGATGGTTTGTATTCCTATTCTGACTGTTTTTCTTCACTGCCCTGGGCAAATCTCTGTGCAATTTTGTTTTCCCATTCTCAGAGATGGAGAGATGCTCTCTGTCTGTCAATGGGAAGCACTTTGGAGTCTGTGCATAAACCAGATCAATGTCAACTCTTTGTATTATTATTTAAATGAAATAGGCTTAGTATAGCTGCTCTTATTTACATGACTTGTGAGACAACTCTCCTAAATTAGGACTCTTTTTATTATTGCTTTGTCTTAGTTCCTTGGAGATACTGAAACAGAACGCACTGCACTTCTGTAAGACATCTCCAGCAGACAAAGAGGTGACAGTGCAAATGTTTAAGTATTCATTTCTTGCTGAAGAGCCGGCCCGTAATTGTGGCATTCACATGAAAACACTTCCTCTGTTTCTAGATGGGAGATAAATAGTTATGAGGAACAAAATAACATTCATTGGTTCAAAATTTCTGGCCAAGCCTGCAAAGGATTCCCTAGGTACCAGTTGAGTGAGGTGCTGTGTGAAGTCCCAGAGATGGATCTGTGGCAGACTGGGTCTGGAAACGAAACAGGCAACGTGCCTGGGGTCAGTGGGCTCTGAAGGGGAACTCCAGGTTTTCTGGAGTGGTCCTGTAGAGAAGATTCACTCCGGGAGAAGAAACATCTCAGACAGTGGCTGGATGGCAGATGTGTTTTCCTTTCTCATCACCTCACATGCAGCTGTTAGATATGTTAATTAGCAAGCTCAAACGAGTTGTTTCATGTGTATTGAATGCGGTCTCCCTTAATTGCATTTCTTTTAAACACTGGACACTCTTCTAAAAGACTGAACATTTTAGCCTTTTGAAGCTGAAAGCTGTAAAAACTTTATTTTGTGTTTCTGAGCAATGTAGATAGACCTGAAGATTTCATGAACTATCATGTGGTTGCCCATATCTGACTAATAATTAAATTGTAAAATTGCAGTTTCATATTAGGGTTAGTCTTTTCACCTGCTTTAAAAACTAAAAATCATATTTGGTATATAAACACACACAGAATATCCTTCTGATTGAATTTCAAGAGCATATCCAGGAGTAAATGTTTTTAAGCACTTCTAATACTGTAGTCTATAAGAGGAGCAGACACTTCTAAAGCAATGTTAAAAGTTGTCTTTCATAACTGAGTCAACAGATCATTTTTGTAATAAATTAAAGCAAGTGTTCTCAATTAGAAGAGCTAGTGGCTGTTGGTATTGTACAAAAAAAAAAAAATCATTCTAATATCCAAAGGGTTAGGGGTGGGGAGGGTCTGTTTGGTTTTGTTTCTCTTTCCAGGGAGATCTTTAACATTGTTTGATGAAGCTAGTTTCATTTTGAGATTGTTACTGAAGATAAAGGCTTCTGTGTTCTATGGCTGCTTGGATTCTTCGTACATAATGTCCTAGTAATGTCACAGTGCTGCTGTATTTAGATCAAACCACTGTTTTGATTGGGGTTTTTGGCTTTTTTTTTAATAAATTCCTTAATTTAAATAAATGAAAACTTTATGTTTTGCTTTAATGAGGCATGAAATCAGAGATTCCTCAGGTCCTTGGTATCCTGAAGATGGTTACAGTGAGAGTGGGGTGCAGCCCATCTCTTCCTGGATGCTTTTGTGGCTTCATGTGTTTTGTATCTTCTGTCCCACCACATCTTCACAGAGGCTGAGGGAACCAAAAACCAGCCTGAGGTTGCACCTCACTTTGTGCAGGTTCAGGTTCTCATCTGAAAGCAGGCTGTGTTTCCCCTGAGACCTCCCTCCCCTGCCTCCCACCCTCACCTCCCCAGCCTCCCTCTGCACCACCAGCCAACACAATTTTTGCAGCCTCAGAGGTAAGGTCGGGGAGAGGGTGACAAAATCACAGCAGAGACACAGGCTTCAGAAGGCTTGGACTGTGCTTTTAAGTGGAGTGAGCACTGCCTGATTTATGAGGCCCTACAGAGGACTTTGCCTAAGCTCCAGTCAGACAGAGAGAATATATTTACAGAGGGAAAACAGCAGCCAGCCAAGGGTGCTGTTCAGTGTTCCACACAGAAAGATCTAAAACAGAGATAAAGAGTGGCTGCAGCATCACCAGCAGGAGAGTGATGATGCACTGCTTTTTCTTTAAGAGGAGAAAGAAGAATTTTTCAAAGAGGCATAAAGAATATTTTTATGAGACTCCTAATGGCAAGCGGTGTCTGCATCAAGTTTCGTGAAAGAACTCTGAGAAAACAGATTATCTGCATGAAAGCAGCAGCTACATCCAACTGCTAAACTCAGTAAAACCTAAAGTAGTAGACTATATAAATTCAGGTCGTGCACATTATCACTTTCCAAACAAACCCAAGCCATTTTTTCACAAGGTTTTAACAATCTGAGAGGCTGTGAGATGAAATTTTATTTCTTCTCTTAACAGCTCTTGGTGTTTTGTTTTTTTTTTTTCTCTCTGTAACTGCATGTCTTTTTCTGTGCAGCAACATCTAGATATGTTCCCTCTTGGGAGATCTAATCTTCTTAGACTTTTCCACTATCTCTGACATGGGATGTGCAGCTTCTCAGAGGAGAGTCATGACACTGTTTTGAAGGAAATCCAATTTAAAAAGCACGTCAACTTTTTTAATTCCTCAGAGTGCTTTACAGATGAAAAATACCATAAATGGGCCTGACTGTGCAATTTCAGGTCTATGGGGTTCTTCTGGGGGAGGAAACACTACAAGTTTCTGCCAGGTCAGAGTCTATTTTTTGGAGTTTTGAAATTCTGTTTCACGTTTGGCATTCAGTAAAAGTGAAAAATAAAATCAAAATACAGCCTGTTAAAAACTCTGATGCTCTGAATTGTCTTGAGTGGAGAAGAGGAACTGCCCAGAGGCTGAGCAGCTTGAATAGCCCATTTACAGATACTTGGTTAAAGCACAGAACCATAGAATCATTAAGGCTGGAAAAGACTTCCAAGATCATCAGGTCCAACCTTTGACCAAACACCACCTTGTCCACTAAACCATAGCATTAAGTCATTCCTGGAACACTTCCAGGGATGACGACTCCACCACCCTCCCTGGGCAACCCGTTCCAATGCCTGACCACTCTTTCAGTGAAGAAAGTACCTGGTTTTCTGGGTTTATCTTTAATTACAGTTTATTGCTGCTAATTCTTTTCTTAAGGAGACTTTGTTGTCCTTCGCTGTCAGCAAATGTCAGTCACACCCTAACAGTGCAAGTCTCCACATACCTCTGTTAATTTAAATGGCAGAGGTCTGCAGAGAGGCTCAGGATGCTCCAGACCTGCTAATCTGGGGTTGTTGCAGTGTGACAGTCATTAAGATATCAGGAGCAAAAAGGCAGGCAGTTTGCCTTTTCTGAAAACCTTGTGGATCGGAAATGACTCGCAAAACCAAACTTCAAAAGGACACATTCAAGTGTGCAAAGCCACATGTTTTAAGAAATGAAAGAATTAAGGTTGCCTGTGTCCCATTAATACTGTTCCTTTCCCCTCATGCACTGTTATTATTATGCCCTCACATAATACCATGTTATTATTATGCATTCACTCCTAGAGGAGAAACTAACCTCTGGCAAACTCACAATGAAAACCAGATGCATCCATTCAATGGCATCTGCTAATGCATTATGGGTTTCAGACTTTCTTTTAAATCTTAAAAAAAAATAAAAATAAAAATATTTTCCTGCAGGGAAAATCTCACCTAATTGGCTGCTCCCTCCATTTGCAGCAGGAAGGCAACTGGGAATTCTGAAAAATTCATTTGGCCTAAGTATTTAGTGCTTTGTCCCACACACAAAGGACTGAGAGCTCTCAGTGTCCCATCTCAGTTCCCTTAGATTATCTTGATCCCAGGATGGGGAAGAGGATGTGGAATGAGTCTTACATGTTTCCCTTCCCTTTTGGGGGAGGGGGGGGGGAACTCTTGGTTGTTTCCTGAGGGACCTGGCAGAGGGATGTGAGAAGTTCCTCAATCTGCCCTCCCATTTCCACATATCTTCAGAGTCTGAAGAATACGAGGCCCAAGAGCTGAGGAGGCAAAGAAGAAGAAATATTTGTGCAAATAGGTGTTGGGAAGAAGGAAAATATGACCTGCAGAAGGGACAAGACACACCTTGAGGCAAGCTTCACCAGGGCTGAAGAAATGGGAGGAACAAGGAGGGAAAAGTGATGGAAGGGATTCCAGTCAGCACTGGAAGGGATTATGTGTAGCCAGGGGCATGGCTTACTTGTTAGCTCACATTAAAGCAAGTCTGAAAGCAAAGAGAGAAACATCTATTCAAACCACAACTGTAATGAGGAATTTATTGCTGGTGATACCACAGGCAGTAATAGATCTTTCTGGAAGCTTAAAATCATTGCCTCATTTTGGGTCTGATATTCACTGTGGAATTAAACATTGACATTTCCCATAGTAAAAAGATCCAGCTGTAGCTGACATTTTATACTTACACGACCACGATAAACATTAAAATACAATAAACAATTTGAAGTTCAGATTGCATTAGGAATTCACTATGTGGTTCTTGGATTTACAGTAGGAAAGAGGGAAGGAGCCTTCTTGCATACTTAATTCCATCATTCTAACTTAACTCTAGCATTTTTTCCTCTTTGCTCTTGCAGTGGTTTTTGAGTCTGCAAATGAAACCATAATAGCTGTTCATATTTAAAAGTAGATCTTATGTCCTGTGTTTGCTTCTTCATGCATCAAACCCTTGCAGTGATCCACCTGGTGATTACATGTGGCAATGAGTGAAAATCAGTAATTTCTCATCAACTACTTGCATCTGTGTCAGAAATAAGTCGCAGTAAGAACACAAATTAGTTGGGCCACAGTGATATGATAAAAGCAAGAGGCTTAAAACAAGCAAAATAATGAGGCAGAATACAACATTCTTTCTTCAGATTAACTAACACAAACTGCACAGCAGGAAACAAGCTGCTCCTCTGACACTAATCACCTTTTTTGAAGGCAACTTAAGCATTCTAGTAATACATGCACATATTTAGAACACTGCTATAAGCTGCACCTATGGCTCAATCATGCTGATTCTTTGCAGAAAATAATTGAAAACAAATATATGCAATGTTAATCAAGAACAATCCCAAAACAAGCACCTTTCTGCATCAGAGGGGACTGATATATATGAGCTGCTAGAATCAGGATGGTGCTGAACAGGAACAACCCTTCCTGGGCTCTAGGACTGCTCGAAAATCTGTAGCCAGCTCCAGTGTCACTTCTTCTGCACAAATGCTTCTAGAGGAGCAGTGATGTGCATTGTCAAAACATCCAAGAGGTCGCCCGTGCTGAGCTTCAGGACATTCCGGGTTTCCTTTCGATCCTGGCACTCGATCACTCCCTTGCTGTGCTGTTTTGCTGAGCTGCAGGACTCCTCACCCTCCTTGCCATGGGCCATCACCAGCACAGCGCTGCAGCTGCTCCTGCGCCGAAGCCCCCTCCAGGCCGGGAACGGGGTCTGGTTCTTTTCTGCCTTTATTTTCCTTTTGGACCTCTTGCTTTCGTAGTTCCCCAGCTCCATCAGCCTCTCGTTGAAATACTCCTGCAAAGGTTTGTCCTGGAAGCCAGGGCTGGCGGGCTGGTGGCCTTTCAAGCAGCCTTCTGAGGGGCTCCCCAGGCAATGGACTAACGAGGCTCTCCTTGGGAAATTACTGAGTTGTGGCGAGGAGCTCTTCCCTCTTTCCAGATCCTGGAAAATTTGGTTGAAGGCTGGATTTCCCAAATAATTTTTTGATAACTGTTTTAAACAGAGGGAGAGGCAGGATTAGGGGCAGAAGGAAGAAGCAAATCTGAATTAAAATATGCTGTCTTAAATAGAAAAAGGATCTAAGGTATAAGGTTCCATACAGTAAACAGCTGTTAGACAGTGTTCGAGATTCTTAATCCAAATTCCCTGAAGACCAAACAGTTTGGTACCAATCCCTCTCTGGAACAGAAGTCCATTGGGTTGAGGTTAATGCTGAGTACTTTTACCTCCAGCTGACTGTGATGTACTGCCACAATTTTGTGTTGCCTCTGTGAAAATCTAACTTTTTAAAATAATTTCTCACTTGTCTGTCTTAACAGAACCTTAGGTTTATCCTCTTCAAATCCCATTAGCTTGTAGCTGCTATTTCCCAAGGCAAAACTTGCTCCCATTTCTAAGAGATTCTTTTTTTCCCCCTTTCTTTAATCCCAGGTAACTGCTGAACTGCAGTGTATTTTTACAATAATTGCAATTTTCACATACAATATATTTCTACACCTTAAAACTATGAAGTTTATTATTATTATTATTATTAGCATAAATATACATAATTTTTTCTCCTCCTTTTCCATTACAGGATGCCTCTCTCCTTTCTAGCCAGCCAAATTAATACTCAAGTTATTTAAATAGTAAAGAAAGACCTGGTCCAGCCCCCATTGATACACTTGGGTGTCTTTAGGTTGATTTCGGGGGAACGTCCGTGCTGTGAGTCCTTTTATTGACTGGGAGATAAAATTTTGGTAGAAACTCACCATGTGAAAGGCTGCCTTTCCACAGTTTAATGTCCCCTGGGTTTTCAAAGTCCCTGCTCTGCCATTTGCACCTTTCTCACAGGTTTTCCAAGACAGCCTGGCCTGTCTCAGCTACCAGGAGCAACAGCTGGTTTCTGTACAGCAAGCTAGGCCAGACCATGGCTCTTTCTCTGAAAACCTTAGCAGTTTGGCTTGAGAGAAGAACTGTTTTATATTATATTACTGTTTCTAATCAATAAAAAGAAAGACTATACTGTTTGTAGATGACAGCCACAGCAGGGTCGTGGAACATTTTGCAATCATTTATTATGCCTGACAATGCCTTTGGTATAAAAAAAAAGGACATCACTCACGCAGTTTTTGACAATCTCTAATTAAGTCTAGATACTCGCTCAGGGTCCAGCCACAAATCTAGTTTGAGAGCCCAGCAATGTCTCAGTAGGGCACTCCATCATCAGCCCCTGGCACGCTGCCTGCTCGTAATGAATGAAAAACATTGAGCTCAAATGAGGAATGGTGGGTTGGACATGCCATGTAAACTGAAAAGCAATCAAGTTTTTGATCTCCCACTATTCCATCACACTTCATTCTGGAAGGGACCCAGCAAATCTGATGTCCCTGCGTAGAGTGGTTGTACTTTTGGAATACGTTAGGTAATTGAAGAACACTAAAACCTGACTGAAGCAGTCTTCCTAACTCAAACTTTTAAAAATGGTTTTAAAAACAAAATCAACGTAAAAATAATAATCGGCTTTAAAATGTGGCAGAATAAAAGTCCTTCAAGATAAGTTTTTCTATACCCAACCACAGCTCAGACTTTATTATCGTATCAAACATCAGCTTTCCAGAGCATAAGGGAATTATTCATCCTGCAGAAGAATAGGTAGCAGTCACCATATATTGCAAAGAGAGTTTTGGCACACAAACCTTAACATCCTGGAAGCCTGGATATTCTGGGATGATGGGCAAGGCACACTTGCTAACACTGTTTGACCACTCTCGTTTCACCATCCTACGAGAGCAACTGCAGCTCCTGGAGAGAGGGGTTTGCCGCAGCTCAGGTGGATTTTCAGCAGCACTGAGTGGCTTGCAATGTTTTATGTAGCAAGTTCTCAGGCACAACGTCGAGGCAGGCCCTTCCATTTCAGCAGGATCCAGAGGAGTTTGGAAGCAGTGTGTATTCCAGAATAACTCTCTCTCCCAGTTTTCCTCTAATGCATAATCTGGTACCAGGGAGTCCCTCGACAGCCTGCAGTGCGCGGTGCCAGCAGACACAGCACGAACAGCTCCCAGCAGTATCACAGGCAGGGGATGCCTTTGCTGAGGTCTGAAACCCTCAAACCGTTAATGCTGCTTTTATCCTCTGAGAGCTCTTCACAGAAGGCCAGCAAATCTGAACCAAGAACGCAAAGGGTTCCGGTGAGGGGGGAATTTGCAGGGATTTCAGAGTCTCCCACCGTCATCTCAGACAGCCTGATGTGGCTGCTGACGCGGCAGCAATTAGAGAAGATCAACAACCACACGCAGGAGTCGTCACTCAGCCTATTTGGAGCAGGCAGATCACTGCCCTTGTGACTGACCAGGGATCCCTGACACCAAAGCACTCAGGGCTTTAGCTCAGCGGTGCAAAAGGTGAATTAAGTCAACACAGTGAACCAACAGTTCAGGAAAGACAGTGCAGGAATCTGCGATAAAAAATTCCTCCCAAGAAGTCCTATGCCACGTGGCTTCCTCGGTGTGGCTGGAGATGGGCTACAGCCCTGGAGATCTAAGGAGAGCCAAACTGCCTTGCTGTTTGTGTCAGGAGAGGGGTGCTCTGCCTTCGAGCAGCCCAGCACCAGTGCAAGTTTGGCAAGAGACCATGGAAACAGCAGGACTCCTTTCAGCCAAAGCTGAGCAAATGTTCCCAGCAAGAAGCCATAGCTGCCCTGAACAGCTCCCAACCCACGTAGCGCAGAGGAAGGGCAGCCAGGGAAGCAGCTCCAGAGTTTTGGTTTGGAGATACGCTGGTGTTATCATCTGCTGGAAACAGAAAAATGTGTGTAGTTGCAGCAGCTGGCACACCATGAGTTCTGGCAGCACGGGGCTCCTTATTGTCCCCAGGGACAGGGGACACCTCCTGTCACTGGGAGGGCAGCACCTCCCTTCCCTGCCCCACTGGGGCCAGTTTGCATGCAGAGCTTTGGCACTGAGGGATGAATTGACTCTTCTCCATCGCACGCTGTGGAGTAATCACTGTGCTCACTGGTGCTTGGGGAAGGAATACAGAGGGGATTTGCAATCCCCTCACCCTCCAGGGCGTCTAGCTTATTCGAGGTATTCATAAATGTTTGCCCACTCTGAATACATTTATGCAAGTATTTGCGGGTGTCCTGGATGAGCTAGAGATCCCTATCAATCCAGGGTATCCATAAACATTTGCATGCACGTATTCAGAGCCGTGACTGTGACCTAAAGAGCTTTGGATGTGATCCATGAGACCATCAGCTGGATTCAGGTCAGTGCTCTAAGCTCTCTGGCAGATGGCAGCAGGGCAGGCTCAGGGCAGGACCCTCAACAGCAACACCCCCCTGGCTGCTGGACCAGCAGGTCAGGAGTGAGAGAGGAGCAAGACAGAGCCCACAGAAACACTCCCACCCAGCCCTTCTCTATCCAGCTGCAAAGGTGCAACACTCCTTTCCTTATCAGCTCTGGCAGTTTTTCGTTTGAGGGTAAAACGATTCTCAGGCAGAGAGCAGAAGTCTCAGTGTGTGAGTGGCCTTTGCACCTACACCCCCACCAGCCCTCACGGGTCAGGGTCTGTGCCCACAGCTCTGTATGAGCCACGCACAAATTCAGATATGGGGCTGACAGTAACAATTTGCATGTAGAGATGTCACGACGCTCACAAAGTAATGGAACTGTGAGTCATCCCTGCTGCAGCCCTGATTGTTTGCAGTGCTGTTGTATACATAATGGTGCCTTCGTATAGAAACACAATGTGGCCTCGCTAGGTGTACCTGAGAAAAAATTTTAAAAAGCATTAAAAAGATTTCCTGGCAACGAATTTTCCCCTAAAAGACTTTCCTTGTCCCATTTGGCAGAAAAAAAAAAGTATTATTTTTTTTACTACTCATCCTTCAAAGATTTTTCAGACACTCTCTGAGCCACAGTTGTTTTGGGGATATGTTCCAGCAAACCTGGATCAGTAAGTCCCTGTGGACGAGCAGGAGGTGGGTTTTGTCTGTGAGTCTTCAGACCGGGTCACTGCCTCCAGGTCTAAATGCCTTCAGGAGTGTAGAGACAGAGCAACCTGCACTGCAGAAGTGCCTTACCCTGCCAAGGGGGAGAGAAAACAGCAACAGCAGGAGCCCAGCTGATTTCACTGGAGATAGAGCTGTATTGTTTCACAGACCAAGGTACTCGTGGTGCTGCCCACACTTGTCACCGGGCTCAGACAGACAAGAGCTGGGTGACAGAGCTGCCGCGGACACGATTGGCCACATGTAAAGAGTTCCTTTCCTCTTTCCATTTAAACCTGCAGCCTAAAGCCGCTCATTATCAAAACCCTGTTCTCCCCTGAAAGCGTTTCCCTGGTTCAAGTGAGACACCAGCAGCTTTTCGCCTGTAATTGCGCGTTGTGCTTAATGAATGTACGAGCGCTGCACACAATGGGTGACTTCCGTGGAGCTGGGAAAAAGTCCCACGTTCCTGCTTTAATGGCAGGCTCTGATCCTACTCCCGCCGTCTGAAACTGGAGTTCATGGAGTTTGCCCTTTTATAACCTCCTGTTCCTTCTTGTGCCATGTCATTACTGTGTACAGTGGGGCCACAGCAGTTCCCTCTTCAGCAAAACTCTCCATCCTGTTCAATACACAACTTTGCATTATCCTTTGATCCTCCAGTGAAAAGAAACATGACTTTCAGAAGTGTGTAGGCTTCACTAGTTATCCACCTTATCTACCAACATTTAGATTATTTTTAAAAGAATTTTTTTGGATATTTTAGGGGACAGTCACACTCCTCGTGTCAGATAAGGCACTCAGGATGTGCACAACCTGCATCAAAACCCAGAAGGATGCTTTCCTGTAAGACTGAGAGCATAAGCAAACAAGAGCAAACATTCACAGCAAGAGCAAAGTGAAATGCACAGCAAATCTCTTCCTCAGTGCTGTTGGAGGGATGCCACTGCTCCTGCACGCTGTCCTGTACTAGAAACAGTCCAGAGTCTGCCAGGGGACCAGCAACAGTCCTGCTACAACACCCAGAGCTCAGCAAATCCTCTCTGAGCTGCCTTAGTGCCCACAGACCAGGCGGATGCTTCCCTCCAGCCAGCCGTCCTGGACCAAATGTGACGTAAATCTTTTAAACCATGAGGAGTTTTTGTGAAACTGGGATAGGTGCTGGTTTGTAACACCTAAGAACAGAGACACAGAAGTCAGCCCCAAATCCCTGATAAACCAGAGCCAGGCGGGATTGCAGGGGAGCCAAGCACAGATTAAGTTCCTGTGACAGCCCAGGGGTCTGAAACAATGCCGAGAAGTGGGAAAGATGAGAGTGAACACACCAACTCCATTGCTGCTGACCACGGGAGCAAAGTGTGTCACGAAAAGAGAAGCAATGAGCTGTTCCTGGCACAGAACAGGGCCCTGGTCCCTGTTCCAAGGGTTGGGGGTGGGAGCAGAAGTAGAATTGCAAAAAGCTGAGTCAAAATTTTGTCTTCTGATGTTACTCAGTTCCTCATTTAGAAAAGGTCTTCGTCTGGCCCTAAGAAGAAGTCTGGGCTATATCACTGCCTCTGCATCCCAAGTTCCCCCAAACGTGGAGGTGTGACTTTGTATCACTTGGAATTATCTCCTCTCCACTTGCTGCGTGTGTTTGTGGGCGTGAATCTATCCCTCATTTTACTTTGTGATCAAAAACCCCTGATCTCACTCACACTCTTGACCTCAGACCAAGTTTCATGCATCTCTTTTCCTTTCTTAGATGGATAATACTCTTAAAAGAAGAAACAGATGGCACCCGTTTGCAGATGTCAAATGCTTGCCTCACGTGGCATGCTTACTATTGGATTTTCACCAGAGGCTCCTGGCCCAGATAGGGAGATTTTAGTCATAATCACCAGCTTGAAACGTGAAGCAAACACTCACTGACTAGGTCGGGCCACAGTTACATCTCTCACTGCTTCTGATTCTTTTTTAAATCATTTGTAGATTGGAGTACAGGAAAGGGATTAAATGCTTGGAGTGCAGGAAGAAGAATATTAGAAGTGGAGGCTAAAGAAGAGATGGAAAAAGACTAAAAAAATGGAACTGCTGCACTCCTGGGAGGGAAAGGGCAGAGCTCCAGGAGGAGAGGACCCACAGTTCTCAGTACGTGTGAAGCTGACTTGGGAGCAATGCTACGGGTGTTTGTGATGAATACTCTGGTTTACACTCTGATTTACACTCTGCTGTCCTTCCATGCAAACTTCCCCCCGTGAGCAGTGGAGCGGGCAGGGGTGACCCTCTGTTCTGTGTCACAGAACAAAGCAGCTGTTGAGCTGTGAAGTTTGCCGCTGCGTCCCCCGGAACGCGTCTCTCGGCGCTTTTGTTTCTTGGTTTCTTTTCCTGTTTTTGAGTGCAGGTTTCTGAGCTTCCTGGCGGGGTGGCTGAAAGCACGGGGAAGGCGCTGCTCACTCCGGGAGAGCAGCGTTCAGCATGGGGTGGCCTTGTCTCTGCTTGCAGCTGGGCTCTGTCAGGGGCAAACCCACCTGGACCCGCTGAGCCCCGTGGCAGCTTTGTGGCACTTTTACAACATTGCACATCTCCAAGAAAAGTGCTCTATAAGGCACAAAAGCAGCCTACTCCCTCTTAATTCTGGGAACTAAAGGGGAACATTTAATCACAGCGCTGACACTGCCTGGTGTTTTAGACACATGAAGCCAATGTGGTTATTCCAGAAGCCAGAAGTGCCTCATCTACCTTCATCCCATGGCCCATCCATGAGATCAGCTCTTCTCAGTGCTACCAAAAAATGTCACAGGCAGAGAATGAGGGACGTGAGCACGATTAGAAAGTCCAGGTGATTTTCCCAGGGACTGCTCCCTTGGTGGCCAGAAAAAATATCATGTCTGGGTCTGTGCCACCACAACTGCTACCTGCTGGGGAAGCAAGGAATGGGTTTTGTCTCCTTTTCCTGAGAGTCATGAGGCTCTGGCACAGGCTGCCCACGGAACTGTGGCTGCCCCATCCCTGGAAGTGTCCAAGGCCAGGCTGGACGGGGTTTGGAGCTACCTGGGACAGTGGAAGGCGTCCCTAAACTCCAAACAAAACACAGGGACCCTAAATCCCAAATAATACACAGAGATCCCTAATCCCCAAATAACACACAGGGATCCCCAAACCCCAAATAACACACAGGGACCCCTAATCCCCAAATAACACGCAGGGACCCTCAAACCCCAAAAAAAGCCCCCAAAAATCACCGCCACCTCGCGCGGCCCCAGCGCGCCCTCTGCCGGTGCTTCGGGGCCCTGTACGGTCCGGGGGTCCCGGGGCCGCGATGGGGATTTGGGGGTCCCGGGGCTGCAATGGGGATTTGGGGGTCCCGGGGCCGCGATGGGGGCTTGGGGGTCCCGGGGTTGCCGTGGCGGTTTGGGGGTCCCGGGGCCGTAATGGGAGTTTGGGGTCCCGGCTCTGCCGTGTCCCCCTCGCACGGAGCTCACCGGGAGCGGAGCATCACCACCCTCGCAGGGAAGAATTCCTTCCCAATATCCCATCCATCCCTGCCCTCTGGCAGTGGGAAGCCATTCCCTGTGTCCTGTCCCTCCATCCCTTGTCCAAAGTCCCTCTCCAGCTCTCTTGGAACCCCTTTAGGTGCCGAAAGAGGCTCTAAGGTCCCCCTGGAGTCTCCTGTTCTGGACTAACACCCCCAATTCTCCCAGCCTTTCCTCACAGCAGAGATGATCCAGCCCCTGACCATCTTCTCAGCCTCCTCCGGCCCCACTCCAACGGGTCCCTGTCCACCCTGGGCTGAGGACACCAGAGCTCCATCCTGCAGCAGGGCGAGGAGGACATTCAGCAAAATGTTACCTCTGGCTCCAGCTGCAATTTTAGGTGCTGTTTGAGCCTCTGAAAATCCCAGCATTAATGTAATGGTGGAGGTTGTATTTCTGGCTTCCGTCAGTTCAAACAGGCATCTGAGGCAGGTCCCCAAAAAGCAAATCTATTAATGGTGTTAATTCAATGAACCTGCAGCAGATGCAAAAGCTGTCACCTGATTAAATCAACTTTAAATTAGTGCTGTTATCTGTAGAAATAAAAAATGGGGTTGCAGCCTCGGTGGAACATGTGTTTGCAAATCCTCCCTAGCCAAACGAGCGGGGGCAGTGCCAACCTGTGGCATCTCCAGGCTCTCAGAAAGGATTCAGTGCAAGGTACAGCCAGAGGTGCTTCTGCCACAGCTCCATCTACATCAGCACGGCTGCAACAGCAGCAAACAGAAACCTTAGCTCATTGGCAAAAAGTGAAACAAAACCAAAAAATACCCCCAAGCAAAACCCTTGTTTTTATTTTTAACTCAGAAGTGCACCAGAACTGTGTAATACATCCCAGTGTTAGGGGAAAAAAAATAATCACTAAACAGGTTACATGGAAAACAGTGATGCTCACCACGCTGTGAGCTGTGATTTTCCTTTCTGCAGCTCAGTAACAATTACTTCTCTTTCCTCTCACTGTCTTTTTTCCCCTGTTGAAAATTGGTGGTTTTTATAAGGAGTTTAGGAGGGTTTGTGGTCCAGAGGTACAACCACCCCTGCCCGCTGTATTTATAAGCTTCAGAGGAGAATACGAAGAGGAGGGGGAAAAGTAATAATCCCGGTGTGGGTTATGCCTGTACAAAATAGAAGGGTGAAGGAGCAGGGTGGAGACCACAAAGAGCAAAGAGAGGATGGGTGTGACGTCTGCACATCCTCTGGGAAGTGGGTGCTTCGTTCTGCTGTAGTCCAGATGCTCATAAATCTCCCATCCTGGTGAGGTAAGACGTGCCTTGAGGCAAAATGCTGCTTAATAGAAGATTGCTGCCACATAAATAAAATTAAAGTTGTCAGGACATACCCGTATCATGATTTTGGAGATCTTAGTTCCCAGCTGAACTCACCCAGAGGCAAATTAAGGAACAACAGTGAGGTAAGTAATGGTTTTCAGGGTATAGCTACAGCTCCCTTGCTCTCCCAGTCTCGGTCCCATCAGTCATTTCACACAGGACCAAAACTGGAACTTGGCTGAATGCAGACTGTTTCTTTGTCTATGTCACTGTGGTCACTACAATGTCTTTCACAATTTTATTTAGCACACCATGAAGACCTTTTGGCATATAAACTGATTTTCCCCCTCCTTTTTCTATGCTGCATGAGAGCTCTGTTGGGACATCAGTTATGTACACAAGGACAGCTGACCCTTAGCCCTGTAACCTTGATCAGAGTCTACCTTTGGCAGCTCCCAGCCCTGCAGCTTTCCCTTTCCACCCACTCCCACCCCTCTGAGGGTCAGTCGCATCCTTGTGCATCCCTGTTTGAAAACGCTGAGCCCTGAAAAGGCTCAGCACTTCCCAGTTCTGTTTTTCTAACTTGTAGCCTCTCTTCTGAAGCGTGAGGCAAAAATGAAAGAAGAAGAAAAAAAGACTGATTCAGGTTTTGGCAGCTCTCCTCTCACAGAAGAATATTCCACGCTTGCACTTGAAAGGGAATTCTTAGCCAACCAGCGCAAAGAGTCAAAATAACAAACACAAACAATTACTCCCCAAAGATTGCCACACTCAGTATTTTTCTGACTGCTGCTACTGGCTCAGTGAGAGGCTGGTTTGTTGCCAAATCTTGAGCTCAGAAAAAGACAGATCATCTTTAAGTTTACAGTGCTATTGGCCCGACTACAGAGGATAGGATTTCCCTCAAGCCTTTGCCCAAGGCCTGATGATGACTCCAAGAACAACAAGTCGCCTTGAGGTTGGAAATTTTGCTTCAGAGAGATTTTGTTCGCATTCCGTAAATGATACACAAATATTCGTCTGAGTGGATGGAAAATGCTTAAAAGCTGCACAACGTAGTGAATGAGACCAAGCCCGAGATGGAAATAATTTCCTTAATTCCTTGCAGCACTGCTGTCACTTCCAGCCATCTGTTAGCTGGGAAGTCAGTGATAATCCACGGAGCAGCTTGGGCTATGAAACCTCCTGAAAGCAGAGCTCACAAAGAGTTCACTTATTTCTCTACAGTAGAAAAGGAAGTGGGTGGGGAAAAGGAATGAAAGGATGAAACACGCAGCTCATGCCCTCCTGGCTTCAGGATAAAAGATTTGCTCTAAAAAAACCTTGGTAATTTCATACTTCCTTAATGAGAAATGGTGTCCAAGATGTGGAGTGAGCAGCAGTCAGAGGCAGAGTTCTGTGAGCCGAATTATCTTCATTATGTGGTAGATTGTAATTTTAATCCCACAGGTCTTCCCTAGGCCTGAGGATTTTCCAAGCAGCCTGGTCAAGATGTTGATTACAGCTTTTAACAGTGGCTGATTGAACACTGCAAGAAAAGAAACAGAGATGGGTTTCCCATTCATTCAGGGAATGACTTGCACCAAAACTCTGCCCCGTGTACCAGGGTTCTCAGTCTCAGTGAAATCTGTAGCAGGGTTGCCTTTTGTCCTTCATATTTTGGAGTTTCATATTGTTTGGTATCTTTTTGCAGACTAAGAAGGGCATGAGCTTCTCCTCTACGCCCTTTGCTGTCAGATCCATCTCTGTGGCACTTCAGGTATGCAAAAAGGACAGGTTTAGGTTGTGTGTAGTGCAGATGTATAAAAAATGTCTAGACCTAGTATTCAAACTGTGGAAAAATTATGAAATCATAAATGCAGAAAACACAGAACAGGAACTAAGAAAAATTTATGTTCAGCTGTTCCTCTGGACTGCAGCTTGAAAAAGAACCCAAAAGGTTTCAATTTACCTCCAAGTCAGTGTATTTTTTGGTAACTCTGGGAGAGTTTCAGTGCTGCAATTGTTAGCATCACTTGTTCAAATATTTCAAGTTCCTACCTTGTCTTAGCCATGACATGGAAAAACACTTGAAATCTATCTAATCAAGTGGTTCACCAGCTGAGACAGGCCTGATAAAAACCACATTTGTTAACGCTGGTACAGCTCGAGCTCAGCTCCTGCCAGCTGAAGTGCAGCCTGGCACGTCACCCTGTCCAAGACCCACTGGCCACCACGATCCCCCCTGGGCTCAGGGGTCTGGCCAGGCAGCACCTGGGATTCCTTGGGGAAAATGTGCACTGAGGGGCTGCCATGCTCCAGTACGGGGACAGACCGACAGATTCTGCTTGAAATTCATATGGCAACCAAAACAAAAAGCCCCCGTGTCAGGACATCCCACTGACAGCAGTTTTGGTGCTTGCCCGGACCCGGAGCCGTGGATAACTCCCCTTCCCAGCCCTGACCCTACAGCCCTACTTTTCTCAGCCAGCCTTTCCTGCTGGCTTGCAGAGTTTTGTGCAAAGCGAAACAAGAGCCCAAGAGCAACACGGGGGTGCAGGCAGGCATTGGGCTGAATTTTGGGCACATGACCTCTGGAAAGGCTGGAGCAATAGGACAGTGTGGCAGGAACGAGGGTATGAGCACCCATTCCCCGGGCTGCAGCATTCAGCATGCTGGGCACGGCTTCCTGTAGGGAATGTCCCGTCTTTGGGTGATTCAGAGGGCACAAGGCAGGAGCAGCGGCGGGGGAAGGGATAACTGCTGGCCCTTTTCTGCAGTTTCGTGTCACGGAGCACGTTCAGGAGCTCAGAGGGTTATCTGCTCTGTAATGCCAGCTTTCAAAGCGATTTCAATCAGCTTTCTTACGCCCGGGGATCCCCCCAAGTTCTGATCAGAGCGACATCAGCTGCCTTTACTGACAAGCAGAGCCACCTCAGCATTTCAGCATTTCTTGCTGACAGAAAGGTCGCCAAGTGCGCTGCGTTTGAGGAACCAGCAGCTGCGACCTTTCCCTGCCCGGAGGCTCGCTCCAAGCCCCAGATCTCTGCACGTTATTCAGCCGAGAGCCAGGAGAGGGTGCTGCTGAATTTGGCAATGGTCCCATTCCTCCCGCGGGGAGCCACATGCCGCCTTTCCCCCTTTCTTCCCCCGCCATCCCAAGCCCCTCGGAACGGGGCGCTTTTTAACTCCTGGCTGCGATGGATTTGCGCGCTGATCAGTCAGGATATAATAGCCCTGATGATGAGAAGCATCTTTCACTTAATTACGGCCGAGCTGCCGAACTGGAACGATCAGAACCCCGGCTGCAGCTGCTGAGCACTCGTAGGGCAGCACAGCAAAGCCACACAGATCCTCGGGATGAAGGATGCCCCACAGCTCGCTTTGAGCTCTGGCTTCGCCAAAAGCCCTGGGACATGAGCCGTGCTGGATACAAAACAAGAGGAGCTGCCTCTGGCACGGGGAAAGGATCACTGCCATGTAAACAGTGCTGCTGGTTTGTCAGGGGCAGACATTTGGCAAAGCCGGGTGACTTTGTAAGGCTTGCTGCCCTGTTTTAGGATGAAAAGAGCTATAAACAATTTATAAAAGGGAGGATATACCACTTTTCAGCTTTGAACCAGTCACAGAATGATACGGGACCTCTCTGCATCACAGACCTAATTAGTTTTTAACCCAGATGCAGATGCTACCCCCTTAAAATGTCTAAATCTTCAGTAAAAAACCAGCACATTCCAAACTGTTATCCAAACACAAACATTAAAATCTTTTTCTCTCCCTCCCTCTGATTTTTCAAACCCTCCTTCTCCACACCAGTGGCCTGGCAAATGCAGTGAAAGAAGTGCAACAGGAACAAAAGAAATGGGAGATGCAGCAGGTACAAGAGGCATCTTCCCCTGTTCAAGTGAATTTCTGCAATTCATTCAGACCACAGACCAGTCAGAAGTGAGCCCCACTGTGCCATCCCTTCTTCCAAGGAAAAACCCAGCATCCTGGGACAGACTGTGAACTGTGCTAGCAAGGACTGAGAGCAGAAATGGGTAACTATGGGACATGAAACAGTGTCAACCCAAACCGTGTTCAGAACATAAAAGAGCTGTCAGCACACAGATTTGGTGTATTTGTAGAATATTTTTATTTTTTAGCAGAGAAACACAAAATAGGGTAGAGTTTAAGGCATGCAAACAGGCATGAAACTTCTCTTGTTTTGTGTGCTCATACCTTCGGTGTAAGTTCTATGAAGAGGAGCAGATCCTATCTTTAATCTCTACATAAAGCAACTTTGAGCACCCACTTACAGCCTGAGGTTGGATTCAATGTTTACAGTTGCTCCTGGAATGCAGGATTTATTCCTAGGGAAACAGTTCTTTATCTGCCTGTGTGATTTGTTCTGTGCCACGTGGAGCAAGTGTCACCTACTTCCAGAAGTTTGTAATAACACCAGCTTTCCCTACACATACACAAATTGCAATTACAGGCATCTGCTTGCATGGTTTTAATCTGATTGCCCTTTTACTGAAAAATACAGATAATCTAATGAATAGGAAAAACACCTTTGCTTTCTGCACGTTGCAAATCTACTTGTTGGCGTTCTAAAAAAAAAAAACTCAAACCAACTCAGACACCACAAAGACAATGGTGCAATCAACTTTCTACCTCTGAGGTAAAAGAGCAACTCAAAGATTAAGGATTTTGTGATTAAGATACATTAGATTAGAAACATAACAGGTATTGAAATAAACCTCACAGGCACAGAGATCCTGCTAAAAAATACATTTCCTTTTGAGTAACTTTTGCCTCTTGGTCATGTAAAGCACCTTTGTGTCTACTCATGTGGGGCATTTGCTCTTAGCAAGCAAAGGCAGTACCTGATAGGGAACATATTGCCAAGGAAAGTGTTGTTCATAAGCAGCTACAAACTTACTTTCTCTCTTTAATGCCCTACCTTTGTTCATATGGCTCCTGGTTTCATCTTCTATTATCACCATTTTAAAACATGATAGTCAAAGACTCTTTTCTCCCTTGCTAATGCTTTTTTAAAATCCACATGATTAAAAATGAATCTACTGTGCATCCATGTGATGAATGTGGTAAGAGCTCGTTCTGCATTTTTCCCATGAATGTCTCCATGCTGAATTCTTTAATATCACTAAGACTAATGCAGCAAACACTGGGAAAAAACAAATCCCAAGTCCTAAACTGGTTAAGCTGCCCACTCCCAAGGGTTTCAATGCTATCAGAACTTCTGTCCTCTGCTGTGGCAGGCATTAAGAGTTTGTTATTACAGTGGATTTTCAAAAGAGATAATCCTGAGATTACAAATAGTTGGCAAGTCCAGAACTGGATGGTCCCATTTCCTAGGCCCCATCAGAAAAAAAAAATTAAAAAAAATTCATGCACATGTTCAGTTCATTCTCGTTCAGTAAAACATTGAAATACAGCTTAAGCAGGAGGTCAAATACCACTGAAAGTGCCTGAAGTAATATGACTTCACCATTAAATCTTTCGAGAGCATAAAAAGAACATTAACTCAGTGCATAAGAATTACACCTTACAACATGCATTTGGAGGCACTGACCTCTTCTTTGATTTCCTAAAAATGAACAGGGCATGTAGCTCCAGGGGAAGAATCAGAACTTCCATCCCCACTTTTACATCTAACTAGGGAAAAGCCCATGGAAACAATTTTCTTTGCACAATACCTGCAAGAGTGGCTCAGAGTTAAAAGAAATTATCAAGTCTACCAAGTGAGTTTGCATTCTCAAAAATGACAAACTAGACTTAGATTTTAAACATTGACAGTGACAGCAATGTATGAAATATATCTGGCCTTTCTGACAAAAAAATAAGTACAAAATGTTCAAAAGCTAACTGTGCATTTAGATTAGCCAGCACATAAACAAAAGTTCAAGACAAGCAGTGCAAAAAATGAAAGAGTAAATAATGAGAGAGTGGGAAACAGCCAGACTACAGCTGCAAAGCCTGTAAATAGAGCAAGTAGCTAATACACTTTCCCAGCTTAAACTGCAACTTAGTAACACTGCAGTGAATTAATCAAAAAGCATAATGAACACATGAGAAACTGTAGGCTAAAATGTGCTTTGCAGTGCTGACACACTCCCAGGACAACATGGAAAGCTCATTGGGAGCATCTCCCTCTACCAACCTTTGATTGCACAGGGCAGAAATAAATTCCCCTTGCTCTCAAGCTTGATGTGAGAGTGGCTGAACCTCAAAGCCAACTCTCTGTTCCACTGCAGCTCTCCAAAATCACAATTAGGAAAACCTGAAATACCTCCGTGGGGCAAACAAAACTCGGCAGGGTGATTTGAGCACAAAAAATTGAGTAAAACAAAACCAGATTTGGTTTGCTGGTCCTTTGCCAAAGCGCTGCTCCTGCACAGAGAGGGATTGTTCAGAAAACCTGGGAGAGACCAGACGCTTCCTGATAGCAGCATCTGATGCCACACGGATTTGAGGGACATGCCCCAGCCAAGCCTTGCTGAAATCAGTGTGCCCCGAGAGGGGTATTTACTGCCACATTTCCCAAAGGCAGTTAGTTCTTCAGAGATTCTCTCTCTTTTAGAGCTTTTGTTCCCAAGGGAACAGAGGTTATCCCATCCTCTGAAGAAGGTGATTGTCTACTGCAAAAAAAAAAAAAAAAAAAGCGGGGGGGGAAATTTAGGAGATAGAAAAATGAAAATCATAACTAGGCAAGTGTTTCGATTCAGCAATAAAGGCAAAGCAAAACAGACATCACCCTGAAAGAACAAAGTCACACAGGAAGGGATTGGATTCTACGGAGCTTAACCCTGAAAGATGCTGTCCCTTTATGATTAAATTTGCTATGAATGACTCACCCACAAACTGATGTGAAATGTACTCCTCAACAGCTTCTCCCAGCAGTTCAGGATGTAAAAGCTAGTCCCAAATAAAAATTACAAGGCAAAAATAAAAACCCAACCACGCAGTCTCCCATTTTGCACCACCAAGATGCCTCACAAAAGAAAATACAAGAATTGAAAGCATTTTAACTTGTGAAATATGAAAGGCAACTCATGCTATGGAGGAATACCTCAGCCTCTTAGCTGGGAAACAGTCCTTCCATGGGTGCTTGGTTAATAGCTATCATGCAAAAACAATTAGTCATTCAAGCAATTAAGAAGGTAAGTATCTCCTAAAAAGGTTTTGAGCTTTCCAAGCCCTAAATGCAACTGTTATAAACCTAGACTGTTCCTGAGTGTAATTTCCTTGTTGTATTGCCTCTCCTGAAGAGATCCATTGTGCCTCATGTGTTGTAAATTCTTGATGCTCTTTTAGCTGCAGTCTGAGCCTCTGGTGAGTTCTCCTCTTGCTCCTCGCTCTTCTTATGGTTTAGGAATATGTCTGACTTCAGGAAGCGGCTGTAGCTGTCGTATTTCATGAGATTGAATATCTGGGAAGAGGGGGAAAAAGAACACAAAACAAACTACCTAAGTAAAATGAGATTTTAAATGAGAAGGACACATTAATTTCAATGTACTTTCATTCTGTTTGTACTAGAGCACTACTGTAGAGCAGGGCATTAAGAAAAAAAATACACTTCCAGCTCTGCAAGGGGGCTGCATGTAGCAAACAGTGCTGCAGGTTCCGTGGTCACTGCCTGGCAATAACATCCACATTAGTTTAAAAATCAGATTATAGTTTTCACAGTAGCCAGCTTTGCACACCTAATACTGAAGGTGAAAGGTCCCAGGCCATGGTCACTGAGTGGGATGATCAGACCCTCCCAGGAGGGTGTTTGTCCCTCTGAACATCCCTCTGAATGCCTTCCAGCTTTGAAGAAAGAGAGGTACCTTTTATGCACCTTTCTGACTGCAGTGACTCCTGAATGTTGCAGAGTAACTCATGCAGAGCACTGGATAACTAAAGAAAGCCTCTAAACAATTTACACAAATACTGAAACAACTGGTTTAGCCAATGTTTCTTAAACCTATGCCAATCTTCCCATTCTTTTTAGACCAAATGCCAAGACTGGTCTCAGGCCAGTTGCAGGAACCTGCCACAAAGAGCTGACCTGGTACAGATGTATTTTGCCAGTTAAAACGTGGGCTTAAATTGCTGGTGGATTAAACTTGTGTAATTACACTATTCACTAGGCCAAGAGCTTCTCACAGCCAGCATGGAAACATGAAGTCAGCCTCAAGCATAGCTTTTCTCTCCCAGGGCTTGAGTTCTGGCTCATCCCTCAGCCTAACTGCTGCTCTTCTATTTATACCCACTGCGGACAAAAAAAAAGCTACAACACTTTTGGAGTTTTCTGAAAACAAAGGGGCTGGGAGAGGAGCCTGGAATCTGTTCAGGTGTCAAGGTCAGGACTGTATTTTGCTTGGTCTTGAAACAGAGGGGACGGGAAAAAAAGTAAACTTCAAAACTATAATTGAGGCAAAACCAAAGCCAGCATCACCCTCAGTCTATTATTTCACTGGTGGAGCCTCTCTGAGTCATGTTTCAGGACTGATCATTTTTTATGATGCTCAGAGTAACTGAATTTCCAAGACAAATTTCTGGATTCTGACCTGCAGATGTGGCTACTCCATGTGTGGACAACTCATCTTTACCTTAACAGGCCTCACTTCTACCTGATCCTACAACCAGTACCTGTTTGGCAGGAGGAAAAAACCAATCTCAAACTGCTTTTTCATTTCACATCCTCGAGGAACCTGGACAGATACAGGCAAACACCCAAAACTTGACTGTTCTTGTCTGTGCATTTGCTGAAGTAGCTCCTTTACAAGTAAATTACATGGTGGGTTTTACTAACCACTATTTGTTTACGTATTTAAATATTTAAATTCATGTCTAAAACTGCGTAAATATTATTTTTTAAGCTACATATTGGAATATGAAAAAAAAAAATCCCAAAACACCCAGTCTGTATAGACTCTGATCTTCATGATCTTAACTCTTCCTGAGTTAAGCAAAGTCAAATTTTACCTCCTGGCACTGGCTAACTACAATATAATTCAATTTATCCAACCAACTCAGGGGAAAAAAAATTGTAAGGAAGATGTTTCCTGTTAAAATGCCACGTCTGTGTAAAGAACTTAGACCCCTCTTGTTCCTGGTATCACTTAAAACATCTCCCAGAGAGAAAGAGCATTGAAGACCAAGATCTTCTGCAGTCTGGTCAGCCAAATATAGAGAGCAGAGTCCATAATCATGTGCCAAAGCAGAACCCTCTTTTCCCCCTCCCTCCCTCCCCTCGCTGTCTTTGTGGAGCAGGAACATTTACCCCACAAGTATTTTGAAGCACATGAAATATGAACTACTCTAACATCACTTCAACCAGCACCAACAAATGGCTTGGGGGCAGTCAAGGCCACCCCATGGCCCCAGCCCACACCCCACCAGTATCCCCAGTCAAACCAGGAGCTCTCTGGAGACCTGAAGTCCTTGTTACCAGCACTGCTGTAGAGCAGAGTGCAGCTTTCCAGCTCTGCCTTTTTCTTCTCCAGACTCACCGTGCCAGCAGTGGTTAACACTGCTCTTCAGAGAGCAAATTACACCACTCTTCATAACTTTATAAGGATTGAAAGCTAGGGAAGACCATAATTCTTCTGAGCCATTATCTAACAGCAATAAACAGTAGCTTCAAGCACTGGAATCTTGCAATGACCCACAAATGCTCTGCATTTGTTTTTAAAAGCTCACAGAACTTCTTCCCACACTAGTGGGATTCCTCTACCGCTAGTCCAGTATGGTTCCAGCTCAGGTATTATTAATCCTTGGCTCTCCACGGGCATCATTTGTGAAATAGCAAATATTTTAACTCCAGTATTCTCTCCAGCTTCACTCTTACAGTCACTCACCCTGAACTGCAGCGCTTAGATCTACCAGAACATTTCTCTCCCTTCCCCCAAGTCAGAAGTTTTCCCACGAAAAACTCTGTTTCTTCACATGGAAATTTGATTTCAGGTATTTCCACTGCTAATGTCTTGGAATCTGCCTGAAAAACAGCAGAGCCTTTGCCCCTCAGACCCCTCCAACTGACCCAGCCAGTGCCCAACCAAGGTATTCAATACCTGATTGAAATGGGCTGAAAACACTGTTTAAATCTCTGTGCTGTTTCTCCACAGAAGGAAAGAGCCAAATGGAAAATACAGGTAGTCCTGAGGATGGTACAGGAATTAAAAATAGTACTGCAAGTGCTGGAAAGCTGCAGATAAGAATGACTCACTTCATAACTTATGCTTTGAAATCAGCTGAATATCAAGAAAATTTACCACCCAAAGACATGCCTGCAAAATTTCTAATTTCTACCAGACCTCCCAAGTTCTTTAGGGAAAGGCAAAGCAGAGATCAGCTCCTCTAAGTCTTGCATGTTACAGAAGAGTAGGGTTTTCAGAAAATTGTGTTATATTCATATCAATATAAATTCCAAAACAAAGTAAAATGAAGAATCTTAAGCTCTCAAGGAAACCAGTGGCAACTACAAAACAAACATCAGCAATGACTCAGAACAAGTGAATATGCAGGAAAACGAAGGCACTGAGTTAGTCGGGGCGATTCTCAAGCCACCCACACAGGAACCCAGGAGAAAACTCCATCCAGTTTTCCAGAAAAGCCCTGAGTTGGAATTAGGATGATTGTACTGAGTGTCTTAATTAATTAGTCGTAGTGAGATGGGGCCAAGAACCTGGAATACCTCAGAGCAGCCGCATTAATATCCCAACATGGAATCAACCCAGCTCTGTGCCTACCTGTTCAATCCATGCCATGGCCAGAAAGCAGAGCTTATTAAAACCAGACAAAATTGTTTTATTGATGTAAATAACTTTACCTGGTCCTGGAGCTTCTGAAACATGAGAGGGTGAGGTGTCTCCAGGATGGTCTCGCTCAAACGGGACTGCCCTTCAACATTGACTTGGGAGGAAGCTTTACTGGACAGGAAAGTCATGTAAATTTCTTTAGCTTTTTCCTGCATCTGCAAAAGGACATTTATTTAAAAGAATTATTAAAAATGACATTTATTTAAAGAGTTATTTCCTGTGGAAATAGTCTCTGATTGGGCAATGTTTTGTTGGAGACTTCTCTAGGTCATTTCTTGAGGTTCACGTCCTAAACCCAAAATATATTCTGAATTTGAAAAGAAGTAACAAATACACATAGCTTAGGCTACTTGTGTATATTCATTTGTACTGGAAGAGAAATAGCTCTACAGACCAAAACCTACACTGATATTAGTGAAAGCCACCAGTGTTCAGCAGGCTGTGATGTCTGAATCTCAGTAGCCGGTGTAAGACTGCTCAGCATCATCAAACAGACCTTGTCTTCACCTTTGAGAAGACTGTTTTTCCTAACAGATCATCAGCATGGGCAAGAAACCCAGAGAAAAAAACCTGGGAACTTACTACAAGGGAAAACTAAGCAAAATTGGTGTCTAAGCCACGCCACTGTCAGTAACCTTATCACACCACACACTTTGTCTTGACCATTACCTCAGAGCAGCTCACCTACAACACCGACTACACGATTAAAGAAAACACCAGCAACTTGGCTAACTGGTAAAGATAAGACTCTCAATAGCCTCTGAGAGCTGATAAATAAGGGTGTGACCTGCATGAAGCTGTTTGTTGGTATTTGCCCTGATTTCAGAGCTTTTCCCTTATCAAGCCAGTAACAGCGATAACATCTCGACCCCACCAGCATCTTTAAGCTTCAAAGCAGTGAGGGGCCACAATCCCCTGAAATTCAGTGAAAGCCCCCTTTAACCAGACAGTCAGATAAGAGGAAGCCAGAGAGGAAGAAGAGACACAAGCCAGGCAAGATCTAAGCCCCCCTGCTGCAATCTGAATTCTGCAATCTGAAAGCAACCCAGCAGCAGCTGCTCTGGGTCATCCTGAGCCCTGGGTACCTCTAATGAGCAACCACAGCTCCAGACCAGCACCAGCTAAAGGGCTGTGCCTTTGATGGGAACGGGGCTTGAAGAAGAAAGCATTTAAACCCTGCCCATGAAGGAGTCTCAGAATTACTTCCATGTTTTACAGCTGAGGTACATTTACACTTGGGGATAATTAGAAGAAAAGCTGCATGTGTTTGAGCATTCAAGGGACCTAAAGAGTTGACTCTCTCACTGCTGAAGGGGACACCCATTCTCTAGTATTCCTTTTTAAAACTCATTATTCATCTGGTGGGTAGAACATTACATGTTAGGTGCATTAGGCCACAGTGAATTGTTTTTAACAATTTCCAACTTGTTTCACAGCTCAGGGAGGACTGGGTCAGCCCCTTCTGTTCTAAATGAGCAATTAATACAAGGGATTAGAGGTGTGACTGCTGCAAGTGGCAAAGTTAATGTCCTAATGCAGGCACAGGGAAGGGGCCTCCAGCTATTATTGCATGAGCAATTGCATTGCCAGTCCCACCTAAACAACAACTTTTGAACCTGCTGTCCAATTTCAACCATACTTGAGAGAGGGGCAAAGGACTAAGAAAAAAAATTACCCTCCTGCTGAGTCAATGGAAAATCAGCAGGAGAAAAGAAACGGAGAGGAAAAGGAGCAAAGGCACCAAGGGAAAAGCTGCAGTATATGCTCAAAAGTATCTGCTCCACTTGAACTGCCAGGGTGTCCTTTGCTGCTGGCTAATCAAGGCAGGTATAGCTCCTCACCAGCCCCAGCACAAGGTGCTGCTTGCCCAAGGACACAGGAACAAGCTGGGCACTGCAGAGAAAGAGCAGAGGGAGGCTTGAGAGGAAACACAAAACTGGAAGTAACTGTGAGGAACTTTAAAGAGCATGGAGGGGAACAACAGGACTGTGTGGGAGGCTGGCGAAACAGGGAGGCTCTTTGGATTTTGTGAGGAAGAATAACAAAGAAAGGAAGTGAAAGAGCTGTGGTGGGGAGAGGAGGCCACTGGAGAGACACAGGGGACCTGGCTTTATAGCAGTGGGGAAATATGGAAATGCACAGCTGAACGTTACAGGTTCTGCTGCAAATAGAACTGCTCTGCCATGTCTGTGCTTCAGCGGTACAGCAGCTGATTAACTACAGCTTATAATTTGCTTTAAAAAGAAAGAACAGTCAAAGCTGCCAGTGTGCTCATACACCCCCCAAGTGTCACTCAGGCAGAGCCAGGTTCAGGTGGAGGAGGCAGAGATTGTCCCTGTTCATCGGTGGCATTCTCTGCTCTGCATCTGCCTGAAACTAAAGCCTCAGCACAGGGGACTCTGCTCTGGAACTGAAACAGCTCCTAAACTGGGATCTTGTTCGCAGGTGGTTATTAAAGGATTTCTGGCAGTCCTCAGTTCCATCTGTGTGCTCGCCCCAGCGTCCGTGCCAGATTCCCATTTGGAGCACAAAATTCTGTCTGCAGCAACCCCCCTTGCTGTTTCAAGTGGATACAAGATTCTTTCCCACTTCCTTTCCTAAGGTCAAACTCAGCTCCCAAGCATGTGTGGTTCCCAAATGAGGTGAATGGGAGCCCCAGATGCTCATCAGACCAGGCTCCCAGCAGTCAGCAGCTGTGCAGCATTACCCAGCCCTGCTAAACCCTTGCTACATTCCACATGGGCAGCAACAGAAGAAACTCCTGAATGCACAGGACTTTGTTCTGGAATCATTCACTACAAAACGCCAACATGGATATTCTGGTGGGTTTTAGCAATAGCTGAAAGTATTCCCTATTGTTGGAAATACTTATTACAATCTAATTTATTTTTGAAGCTCAGCTTCAAGAGGAGAAACATTTAAACCCCGGGAAGCAGCATGACTGACATGTTGTTTATTTCATTAACAGTCACAAATGCAACAACACATGACTAACCCCAACAAAATATTTAAAGTTAAATTTTATTCCCGTATCCCCACCACTCCCATTTCAATAATTAAATACGTGCCCTAACACGAGGGCCACATGGGTGGCAGCAGAGCTCACTGCTGCGGGTGGGCTTGACCTAATTGCTTTCTCAGTCTTCACTAAATGTTAAATTTCTATTTTAAATTCAATTTTAAAGGATTATCCTTTTTGTTGTTGTTGTTGTTTCTAAACTACAGACCTGTGTCTTGAGCTGAGGGGAGAAGTTTGTACCTTCCTGCTGCAAGAAGATGGGCTGAGCCCAGTCCATCTAAAACCTGCTGAGACCAGCAATGCAGTCTGCCTGCTGCCTTGCTCTGCAGCTGCCAAAAATCTCCCCTGCTCCCTGAATCATCCACCCTAATGGACCAGCAGCCTGTACAAAACCAAACACTGCCCCAGGCTGGCACAGGAAGGATGACAATAAATATCCCTGGCACAATGGGTGCTTAACCCACTGCTCATGTGGTGACCTTCGGGCAAGTTTAAACCGGCCAAGTAGAGCCCCATGCCAGCACTCTCACATCAAGTAATGAAAAGTTTATCTCATCCTTTAAAAATCGGGAGGGGGAAAAATCCCATTCATGGAATCACGGAATGGCTTGGGTTTGAAATTACTTTAAATGTCAGCTACTTCCAACCCCCTGCAAGGACAGGGGACATCTTCAACTAGATCAGATTGCTCTGAGTCCCATCCAGCCTGGCTTTGAATGTTTCCAAGGATGGGACATTGACCACCTCTCTGGGAAACCTTCCAGAGAGTGTCACCATCCTCACAGTAAAGAATTGCTTCTTTATACCTAATCTAAACCTGCCATATGTCAGTTTGAAGCCATTCCCCCTTGCCCTGTCCCTCCATCCCTTGTCCAAAGTCCCTCTCCAGCTCTCTTGGAGCCCCTTTAGGCGCTGGAAGGGCTCTCTGGAGCCTTCTCTTCCCCAGGCTGAACACCCCCAGCTCTCCCAGCCTGGCTCCAGAGCAGAGCTGCTTTGGCCCTTGGAGCATCTCCGTGGGCTCCCCTGGACTCGCTCCAATCTGGGTTAAATTGATATCAGCTTCATCTGACCAAGAGTCCCCGTGTCTATGAGCTAATCTGTGTGGGAAACCAGTTTTAAGGAGAAGCAAATTACAAAACAAGTAAAAGACTGTTTTTAGAATACTGTGCTCACAATAGAGAGATGCACAGGGATTTCTGCAAGAGCCACTTTCAGAAGAAAAATCCACGCTTCACGCTACCATAAACACTGGAAAGATTTCTATTTTTAGTGCTTTTCCTAGCTTCATAAATTATCTAAACAAAGCCACCCATAAGCAGTAGCTACAAAAACTGACTGTTAAGTCTGTGTCATTCTAAAGCACATTTATTCAGCCAGTTATAATAATTTGGGCAGCACCAGACTCCAAGCTGACCATGCTGTGGAATGACTGGTACTGAATAATTAACCTAAGTAGAACCTAGTTAAGGCCCTGTCCATTCATTTAGCAATTCATTGAAGGATTCACTAAGCTCCTATCCTTGTATGTCACTTCACCACTTTCTGCCATCCTAAATTAGCAATCTTAAATCAGATAAAAATATGGAAATTATTTAGCAAGGGAAAATATGATTATTATCCCACTGAAAGCGTGGGACTTTACAGAAAAGTTGACTGACTGGTTGTGCTTTCCTCAAGACTTTCTGCATTCGTGGACCTTAATGAGGGAGGGAAGCAGCTGAATACACAAAGCTGAAGCTCCTAAATGTTACAGAGTTCACAGTCAAACTGAACATTTCCCTCTTCTCGCAAAAAATAGCATTGTTGTATTTTTATGGATTTATCAATACCAAATAAATTCAACTAAACCCAGCAAACTGTTTTGAGGGGAATGTTTTTTTCAGTGCAAAACACGGGATATTTACAAAGAGTAGACTCCCCTCCCCAAAACACATTGTTTGGAAAGACAGGGAAACTGTTGTTGTTGTTGAAAATCTCCTGGGAAACTGTTTCAGCTGACAATATTTGACTGAGGAATCCTGCAATGTGGACACAGCCCTCTTACACCTGCACTTCATAACACCTCTCCTAGCCCAGCTCTCCCACCTGATTCCTGTTCCTTGGCATTTCTGATGTTCCTCCAAGCACGTATAATCCCACTTGGAAGAGGTTTAAGGGGCATTTTCCCACTCTCACCTCTTCATGGTGCTAAAACATGCCATGGCAACAAGACGTGCACTCAGGTAAAAAACATAAAAGGGGGATTTAAAAAAAAAGCTTTAAGAGTCTGACTCTCAAGGACAGTGATGCTCACTTGGAGTTTTGAAACTACTGAATTTCATGCCCACAGAATCTTTCTCTTAAAGAGCAGATAAATTTAAAATTTCTCAAGAAAACAACGAAACAAACAAAAAGAAACCACACAAAAACTTTTTCAGAAACAAGCAGACTAAACACAGTTCACAGTTTAGGCCTGGTTCTATGGGCTTCAAAGTCTAAATGTGAAAGTGGATCCTGTGTTCCTGGTGGATCTAAATGTAAACCAAGATCTAAGCAGGGGGGAAAAAAAAAAAAAAACCAAGCAAACCTTACAGGAGGTGGCTGGTTGAAAAATTTTCCAGTAGAATGTTTCCCACTAGAAAGACAGAGCTGTCATCAAAATGAAAAGGCTCTGCAGGTATACATCAATTTGGATAAATATTTAAGCAAAAAAGTTTAAACAGACCCCTTCTGTTTTGTAACTTGTAATTTGATAAGGCAAAATGTTTCCTTTTGGTGCTGTAAATATTTTTGTTTGTGCCATTTGTTATTTTTACGTTCCACTACAATATCACAGTGGTGTAAATTTCCATGTAATAGCTGCTATCCTCTAAAAAAGTTCTGAATGAAATATCTTTATATTTGCAAACAAGATGATGCAACATCACTGAATTAACAAAACTTTTGCTACTCCCTAGACACTACAAAAAGTTCAGTCTTCAAAACACGGGAAACTTGACAATTTCAGCACTTTGTTTTGATTTGAAGTAGAACTGGCTTTGTTTCCAAACAATTCCACCAGGATGATTTTAGTGCAACTTCTTCAAATATATTTATTTGCATTCATACAAAGCACGTTATGCAACAGAGATGTTTTAGCTCCAGCTCTGCTAAGTAAACTTTGTTGACAAGCAGAATTTATTTAGGAAACATACCTGCTTTTTTCCCTGTGTTTTCTTAAATTCTTCACATGCTAACCAGAACAAAACGTTTTCTTCACTAAATTCTTTCTTTAAAAATTCCTAGGAGAGGGAAAAACAAGCACACAAATGTTAGGATCCAATTTCTCAGTTGGTTTTCCCTCTTCCTACTACAGCTATTAGAACTAGGAGCTGCCTACAAATAACTTTACCCTGAGTTTACCCAACCCAGTGCCAACAGAGCATCTGCACAACTGATACTGAACACTCTGATTTTCTGCACTTTGAAAGCACATTCCAGGAGGATGATGGGCTACAGCTCATCTCAGACCATATCAGTAACTAACAGGAATGATCTCCTCAGTCTCCCTTAAATAACTCGAGCGCTTTTACAGCCACTGCTCAAAGGGAAATCCAAAAATATACGGATTCATTACCAGGTGAGTAAAATGAACTATTTTAATGAGAGTCACAGATCACCTGGGATTCTTATGTAGTACCTTTCTGACTTTCGTAATGAGTAAAATCTCTACAAATGAAAGTGTTTCTAAACATGATCATCAGAGGCAATAAATCCACTTAAGCAGACTGAAGCAGAAGATGTAGCTGTGTTCTCTATGCTGTTTAAACACAGCACATTCCTCCAAAAGTGAGGCATGTTTTAAAGGGGGAAAAATGTACATTAAATTAATTTATGAAATATAATGACTGAAACTTTTATAGCTCTGAGATCATCAGTTTTCTCTTTCAAGTGTTAGAAAATAGAGACTAACTAATGCCAGGAATTAAATAGCACCAAGACTACTTTTTTTTTTTTTTAAGAATTAAAAATCAGTGTTTTGTAATTCTTGTTCACCTCATTTTTCAAACCAGTCTGGCAGGAAACCATTTCAGCCCAGTGCATTTTATCAGTATGGTATGGCAAAAGCACTTTCAAGTAGGCAGTTCCCATTCTTACATCCTAAATGGCAAGAAGGCCTTCAAACACCAACTCACCACCCTCACCTAATTAAACTTCAAGCCATTTTGAGCTGCACCAGCCCACACTTTGTAGTAAACTGAAAGAGAATATTTTCAGTAGAGCTGCTAAACACAGAGCAAGAGCCACAGAGTCATCAGATTGCTCCTGGTAACTCATTGCTTAAGGACAACGTGTGAGACTCGAGAGCCCGGGATCTCAGTGATAAATAACGCTTGGCAGGAGGGATCAGTGGCTCAGGGACTGCAGTTTATCCAACGGGAACTTGTTAATCCTTGCAAGAGTGGGTAGATCCCACTAGAAAGATGCAGCCAAAAGTCTTGCACGTGCCTTTGGAGCACAGGCTGCAGTGGCAGGGGGCAGAAGGTGCTGCCTCAGCAGCTCAGCCAGGGGCACAGCTCTGGCTCTGCTCAGGGCACGCATCTAGAGGGATGTGTGCCTCTGTTCACAGCTGCACCCTTTGTGCTGAGGCTCACTCTGCTGCAAAACCTGATTTTGTTTTAGGGAAATATCCATATTCAATATAGCCACCCTAAACCGTTTCACTCCTTCCGGGTCTTCGAGGAGGCTCTCCAGGGACGTGGCCCATTTCGAGGTGCCTTTCAAGGTTTGGTGGCTGCTGCTTGGGTGGCCCTCGCTGTCATTTATCTCTGGGAAAAAAAAAAAAAGTTGAAAACACCAACATCTTCTTTAGAAATTACAAATATCACTCACATGGATGTCTCCCCCATTTCCCCCTGCACCCTGGATTTCATCTGCTCTCTTTAAAGGAAACACCATAAAACTGAAAATAAACACACATACATACAGACACTTGAATCCTGCTTTGCCTGGAAGGAGGGAAAAGTTCCTCACAGCCATACAATTCAGGAGCATGTAAGGAGGCACTGACACTGTTTTATAGCAGTTCAAGCTCCTTCTGCCTGGGGAACACAATGACCACAGTCCATGTTTTGTTCTGGCACTGTCAACAACATCGGGTGCTCTAAAGCAACTCCTGGTCAGTCACACATGTGAAATTTAAGAGAAGAATCGTCACTGGAGGCTGGAGGTTGGGTAAAAGCAAAGAGAGAAAGAAAAATAATGGTTTGTTCAGCAGGAGAACCAGTCCAAGATGTTAACCCAGTCTAATGGGAGGAAAGACACCCAGCACAAGAGCCTCACTGCAGCTCAGCCAACCTGGTTTTGGGCAAGAGGGTGATTTCACTGTTTGCTTCCAAGTCCACTGAAATTCTCCTTTTATAAGGTGTACTGGACTGTGCCCACATCTGATCTGCCAGGCAGCCTTCTCACACATAGGAAAGATGGAATACAAGCTCTATTTTCTCTATCCCAGGGACAAGTGCATTTCATTCGAGGCTGGTGATGGCAAAAAAAGCCCCGTTTGATGGCTACCCTTCAGAAAATCTATTACTTGGAAAAACTCCAGGAATGCTATTGCTCATCTGAAAAACTCTAACACAGACATAAAGTGCTCAGCCTCCTCTCCTCTCACACACAAAATGCCCTGGGAAGACAGGAGGGAAGTCAGAAGCATAAGAGCTGCATTTCAGGTCACTACACACTGGAGAGATGCACAAAACTCTTACAGTCACCAGCAGAGCTTCTATTTACAACTCCTCCATTTCTCCCTACCATCTTACTGGAAATCTGGATCTGACTAACTTCTGCTTAAGCTCTGCTTTTAAAAACCCTTCTTTCACCATGAAACTAATCCTCACTAAGTATCTCAAGAAACAACCTATGCAGAAAAATATATATATATATATATAAATACACACTAGCAGATGTCCTTTCCAGCTGGTAACTGGAAATAATGCAAGGGTTAAAGCCCTACAGAATATTGGCATGACAGCAAAGCCTCCTGAGCTTTGGTTGGTAGGGACCTGCGGAGTCTGTTTGTTTTACCAACTGTTCTAAATGGATGAACATCTCTGCTGCCTTGATAGGAGAGGGGGTTTTGTATGAAAAACACTCTGCTAGCTTAAAGGGCAGCAGCCAGACCCCAAGGATTGTCTCCAAACCACAACTGCTGCCTTCACACGTGACATGAGCACAGCAAGTTAACGCCACCTCAGTTCGCCCCCCCTTCATACAAAAGGATGTGGTTCTTGATTAGTACGTGAAAAAAATTATTTTAGAAACCTGACTCAAAGTATTTGGGCATCTAATCTCAGCAAAATCTGTGAGATTTGAGTGTGAATGGCCAAGTATATTGCAGCAGAACACAAAAACCCCTGAGGAGCTTGAATGTGTTGTTGCGATCCCGCTCACCTTGGAGGGGAAAGGCAGCTCTGTGGGTGCAGCTGCTCGTGGCCTGCAGAACCATTCCCTTACTGAACACAGGATTTAGCACACAACACAAGAGGGGAACATCTGATTTCCAGTGTTTCTTTTCCAGCCAAATCTGAAGTGGACATCACTGATTACTTTGAAAAAAGCATGTGTTTCAATGAACCAATGCAGACCCAGGCCCTTGAGAACCTAAAAAAAAATTCTGGGGAGCAGAGGCCAGAATAAGTCCTTCCACAAACCCAGGATACATCAATCTGCTTCTCTTCTGCTGCTTTGACTGATCTCCCATTTTACTGCTGGCCTTTCTCTATCCTCCCTGATCATCATTTTCCTCTCACTTCCAGCCTACCCAGCACAGCCCAACTCTACCCCTCCATTTATGTTCTCCCCCCACTCCTCCCTGTCAGCCTCCAAACCCTGCTCTCTCCTATGACCCTGCTCCCTTTTTCCCTGCATTCTCCTCCTACAGCCTCAATAGAACAAAATTTGGTTTTGAAGGGAGGACCTACACGACTTCTTCCTAGTGTCCATTCTGTTGAGCCCTGTACAGGACAGAGTTACACAGTTTGTTCCCTCACTTAACCAGCTCCCCACAACCCAAAAAATACTGTGGTACAGAGACGAGGGTTGCCTGCCCACTGCAACCCTTCCATTTACCCCTTGCCCCGCTTATTCAAGCTGGGATGTCCCCAGGGCAGGGGCTGTGGGATGCCTCAGGTGCCTCCAAAGGTGCAATCCCAGCTCAGCCCAGGCTACAGCTCCCAGCACTGCCCACCCCAAGGCCGGGGACACCAGGCTGAGCACCATTAACTCCCATGTCCAGTGTTCCTCAGCAGCCACCATGAAACATCAACATTCCCCTTCAGCACAAACATAAATAGGCTGCACATTACAGTAGGAAACACCCTGAAATTTTATGAGGGTATTGAAACTGCTGGGTATTTTTATTATATCCCATTAAAAATGCCACCTCCAACATTTAGTCTAATACAAAAGTGACCCGATATCCCCCCAGTCAGGATCATAACTTCCCACTCCACATGCTAGTTTCACATAGCAGATTTGATGTGTGATTTCCAGAATTCTTTTAAGAGTTTAAAAGACAGGAAAGAGCTTTCCCCCACAAATGACTCCAGGAAATGATTCCCAAATCCATCTCTATTACTAAATTACCTTAAAAATGATACTTTCACTGAAGTGCAAATTAATGAGTCTGAAACAATTTATTTGAGGAGGCAATACAGCAGTAAGTGTAGTTACATGAATGATCCTCCTGACACCTCTCTCTGATATTCATAAAAAGATAACTTTCTCCTGTTAAAATCATCTCCTGACAAAGTTAGGTAATACACCCTTGGAAACAACAAGCTTGATACCATTGTTTAACAACAATCAAAATGTACATACATTTGTATGATCGTTTAAATGAGGAAGGCAGACATTTGCTGTTACTGAAAACCGGGAGATAATTTTGTGCATCAAAAAGGGCATTACAAAATGGCAGTTCTCCCACTAATATTTCTGTAAGAGTAACACCCAGAATATGCATTAGATGATAAATGGGCTAATTAAATTTCTTACACCATAGTACATTTATTACATTATAATATACTCATTAAATTTCAGAGCAGGGCTTGCTGTCTTTTACATGGGTTAGGAACCGAGAGGCAGAGAGAGGCAGCAAGGCACGCACAGCAGAGCACAGTTGCAAGAGTTTCTGCTGAAGCAAACTTTCCACTGAGTTGGAAATCTGCTTCAGAGACACAACCGCTCACACGATGTGCAGAGAGCAGCCAGCTGCTCCTACCGACGCAGCACATGATTAAGTGCTTCTTTTAACTGCACCACTCTTCAGAGCACTCCATGCTAAGCCAGCAAACAGGCAGTTGCATTATCTGGAGCACTATTTTAGAGGAAAACCTCGCAGAAGCTGCCTTCCCATCACACAATAGCACTGCAGCAGCAGGCTGTGGATAAAGGCTCTTTGTGCGCGGCAGAACGGTAAGCGCAGCACTAATAACGCTGTAATTATCAGTTGAAGAGTGCTATCAAAAATGCCAAATATTTGCATCCTCCAAACGGGAACTTGGACTGAAACCCCAGGGAGTGTCAATACCATCAATATATACAACTTTGCAGGTCAGAACTCCCAGTCCTTGCCCTTGTTTTTGACAAGCACGAAGAACAAAAACCTGTGGGAACCCATCAAGCTGAGTGATTCAGACACAGCTAATTGAGTTAGACATGCTGATCACTCTGCCTTCCAGAAGCACTACAACGGTTTCCCAAGCTGCTGCCACTCTCCAGCTGTTGATACCGTGGCCTTTGTGGCACCATATCGAGCAGCACAGACTCACACGCTTCGCAGAATCCCGCTGAACACATCCCTTCCTAAACGCCTGTTCTGCCCGTCCCCTTGCCGCACACACCTTCTGCACAGCCCCTGTCAAACAACGACTGCCCCACAAACACTCACAATGACAAAAGCACCATGCAAACAGCACATTCCTTATTCTATAGTTATGCATTAATGTACAACAAGAAAAGCCGCCTCCATTTCTTTTTGGAAGAACTTCTGACCACACCTCCCCTTATCCACCTGGATCACAAAGCTGCAAGCCATGAGCCTTTATTATCACTTTAAAAGCACTCTGAATACCTTGTCTTGTCCTACAGTCACCAGAATGCCTACCCACCAACAATCGCCAGTCTGGAATTAATAAATCCAAGGTACGAAGCAGTGGGAAACTTCATAAGCAAGCAGCTGGAAAGGGAAAATTCCCTTACTTTCCATGTATCCAAGCATCAGCGGATGAATCCTCACACAACAATTTTTTCCTAGTAGCAGCTGAATTTTAGACCTTTTTGCTACAGTAGAGCTGTCCTTCACACTCGTTGGTTGTTCAGAGCATGAGACTCAACATCCTCTTTCGACTGTCTCTAGCAACAGATGGCTACTGGATTCCACTTTTAACTATAAGGAAGGAAATTAAAGGGACGTTCCTCTTTTGTAGCATCTCTGGAAGTGTTCACCAGACATATATCCTTTAAAACACCCCCTTCCCGCCCCCCTCCCCAAAAAAAACCCAACCCAAAAAAACCCCAGAAAACCCAAACAACTCTAGACAAAGATCTCATCTGGCTTTTCTTAGAAAGACTGCAACTTCTTCCTGCACATCATAAAATACAGTGTTTTTTTCTAGGATTTGGAGATTGCAACTGTTGCCCCAAATGTCTCAGCAGTGACAGATATCAGACATCACCCCCTTGGAACCGACAGACCGGCAGCATCGGGGATACAAAACACACAACCACGCTACAGCGCCTGTCTACAGAGAGAACCCTGATGTCCTACATTATTACTCCTTGGAAACCCTCATTCCAGCTTAAAACGCTCCCTCCAAAAGCAAACTCCTCAAAGTCAATTTGGAGTTCGAACAACCACGCTCTGATGTCCTGGGCTGCTGCCTCGCCCCCGGTAACAGCGGCAGTTCCGACTGAAACTTGGCTGCCGAGGCAAAAGCCCGAGCAGGACCCAGTTCCCTCTTCCGCGCTCAGCGGGAAGCGCCGCGCTCCTTCTCCGGCGCGCCCGGAGCCGCATCCCCCGCGGCCCCGCGGACTCGCTGCGGGGCGGAGGGGCCCCGAGCAGCCCCGGCCCCGGCCCCGAGCAGCCCCGGCCCCGGCCCCGAGCGCCGGCGGGGCCCAGGGACCGCCGTGAGCTCCGCGCTTCCCCCGGCGGGGCCGCGGGCAGCGCAGCCCGGCCCGGAGCACAGCGCAGCCCGGCCCGGCGCACAGCGCAGCCCGGCCCGGCGCTTCCCCGGCGGGAGCGGCCGCGGGCTCGCCCGGGGGTCGCCGCCCCCGTGCCCGTTACCTGAGGGCGGCCGCTTCCTGCTGAGCCGGCTCACGGCCCGGTTGAACATCCCGGGCGCCGCTCGGCCCCGCTGCCGAGCCCGAGGGCGGCCGCGCTGCCCCGCCCCGCCCCGCCCCGCCGGGGGAGCAGCGCCGGCCCCGCACCTGCCCGGCCCCGCCGCGCCCGGGGAGTGCGCATCCCACGGGACCCCGGGGCGCAGGGACCTCCCATGCAACGTGGCACTGGCGGGGCTTCACCGCCTCGTACCCTTCCCCTCCTCGGCCGGAGCCACGCCGTCCCCACTTTCACAGCCCTGCTCTCTCCGTGAGCCCAGACCCTGCTCATCCATCCCTCCTCTAACTCGTCCCGGCTCAAGCCTCCTGCTCCTCAGTCTGCTCCTGTCATCGCGCTCTCGGACACGGGATAGCAGCTATCCCCACCCGGCACTAGCCACCAGCCACCCTCCTGTTTTTGCTTTAGCCACCTATGAGCAGGTGCAAGAAGCAAAAGCACTTTCCCAAGACGGTCACCTTCATGAAATTGTGTCCTGTCTCACCAAAACAGACACGCCAAGCTTTTTGTGTTGGGGTGACTCCTTTGGTCTTCCAACATTTCGAAGGACAATTATTTCTGATCAGAAAAGCATAATTACAATTTTAACAAAGGTACTTTCACTTTCAGAAATAATGTTTTTACCAATATATTTGTTCAAAAATCCAGCATGTGAGAAGTGTGTGTAATTCTGACAAAGTTGCAAGCCATCGGACAATTACCTCAGCAAAACAGTAGTAGGAGGCAATGGGAGTGCTTAAATCCCACTGGAAATATCACCAATACACAAAAAGTCACAGAAACCATTGCTAGCAGACAAGTCAACAGTTGTTTTATTTCCACCTCAGCCAAATCCCGTCCTGAACACACAGTAACACATTGCTAAGAAGCTCCATTTGCAGAAGGAACTTGGATGGGATCCCCATGTCACTGAAAATTATGGATATTTTCCACTTATATGCACAAGGCCAAGATCTCATTCCTGGGAATTGGTGACACCAGAAGACTGAACACAAGAATCAATTGCATCTGTGCTTCCAAAATAAACAACAGCACAATACCTTCCAGCTGAAGGGATTTGGCCTGCACCCCCTGGACCTCTGCCTTCAGCATCGTGGCCAAAAGCTGTGTTAGCTGGTAAAGATTTCTTGGCTTTTGGGGTGGATTAAAAAATGTGAAAGTTTGCTGCTTTGCTGAGGGAACTGCTCAGCAGCTGCACGTGGCGTTTCCAGGCAGATGTGCGAGACAGGCACAACATTCGGAACACAACTGGAAATGCCGTGCAAGCATCAGAAGAGCAGCAGGGGACAGATAACACCCCGGCAGCAGCAGGGCCCAGGGGGCACAGCTGGGAGAGGTAAAGCACGTGGAGAGCACATGTGAAAGGAGCAGGGGGCAGGGTGGGAGAAGACAGCTTGGACATGCACTCCCACAGCTTTTTTTAGTCATATCCACTAGTGCCAGGTATTCCAGGCAGAACATTAACACTGAAGCAGTACAGACAGCACCAGATTTTTTTCTTTCAGAATCAGGTCACAAAGCCCAAAGTTTCTATTTTAAGTCTTAGGAACTCATACTCCTAGGACAACTACATCATCTTCGAGACAGTGTACTGACAATGGGTTACGAGATTAGTTTTAAGGCTTAGTGTCAAGGATTTGGGGATGAGGGAGTACGTAAGAAGTGTGAAAATGTTCGGAGGTCCGATTGTGCTCATGGTGCCTGCGCTGGTGTCTCCAACAAACCCCGCAGAGCCCAGCTTCTTGTACATTCATATAACGGGAAACCTGACCTACAGATCTGTCACAAATTGAGCTCTAGAAGGCAAGGCATTTTCGGTTCCTTTCCCCCCCTTGATACAAATGTTTCCAAGATTTTTTTCTGCACCTTTTCCTTGAAAACGCTCCTGCAGAGGCAGAACCCCAGGTGGGCACACCAGTGCCTGCCCTGTCAGTGTCATGTTCCCAACGATGCTCTGTGTGTTCTGCTCTCATGCTCAAGACCCAGTGCTCCATCAGAAAAAACGACTCCAGAAAATTTTCCTTCCAGGTGAATTCAGTGGAGATTTTCAGGCACTGTTCATTTGCTGGTGTTTTTTTCACCTTTTTCCACAAATAAGCTGCAATACCCATACACAGCAAATATATAGCAAATTATGATTTAATTCAAACTGTGCCAGTGTCCACATGCCATATCTCAACATTTTTACATTGATTTTTAGACCTTGCATCACTTTTTTACCAGCTTGTCCTTAATTCCACATGGCAAAAGTTCCCTTAAAAATGAACCCACATATGTGTTTTATAACCTCTGGCTGCAGGCCTGGCAATACAGAGAGGATGATGTACTGTGAGTACTTACCACGTCACTGCACTCACACCTAAACAACTGGGTACCATTAAAACTGAAATCTACGTTCCAATAGTCAAGTGCCCTTAAAAGTGACCATGAAACCTTCCGTGAGCCTCCCATTTCCTGCTCCCTTCTGCACATCCACGACGTGTTGGCACGCGGTGTGGCAGCAAGCCTTGGGCTGCTCATCATCCCAAACGAGGGCAGCTTTGACATTTTGGATAAAGTTCAGCAAATTTCCCGCTGGCAGGAACAGGTGTGAGTGTGTGTAGGGGGAAAGAGAATGTGCAAGACACCCAAAAAGGCAGACGCACGCTTGATAATGTGATTTCAGACAAAGATTCTATTTTAAAATTTGACTTGTATTCTGAAGAGTAATTTTACTTAAATTTAAATAGCTGGATTTGAAAAGAAATGGAAGGAGTTGTGCTTAGCTGTTGCCATTGCAAAAATCTATTCTGGAACATGCTGAGCTATGAATAACGCCACAGAAAATTCGTAAAATGCACAGTTCAATGCCAAATTGCAGTTGAAAGACTCAAAATTAATCAACAGACTATGAGAACCCCAACTCATGATTTAAACCTGATTTCACTTACACCAACATAATGCAACTGATTTCAGTAGAGGCGGAACTTATTTACATGATTATAAGAACTTAAAATCAGAAACGTTAACAAGGAGGAGAGTAGGCCTTCAAAGTAAGAAACTCTTGTTCCTTTAAAATCTGATTTTAGACTTAAAAAGGTTATTAAGAGCAGAAAATAAGACTAGATACCGCACTGCAAACTAAATTCTGGCCAGAAAATGAGGGATTTTCATCAAGAACTCGTGCACAAAAATCATGGACTGTTCGGAGTATCACAGGTTCAAAAAAAGCAGGTTTCAAACTTCATCAACGTTCTTCTTAACATCTCGATGTTCATGATGGGCTGGCAAACATGGCTTCAAAGCTTTCCCTTCCAAATCAGCCAGTGCTGAAATGCAGAGTATCACGAACCTGCAGGGACTCAGATTTATGGGGTTTTTACCTAAAAGCTTTAGCACAGATATTTTCAGTTCAACCACAAAGCAATGAGTGACCGACTGCTAGAACACACCACGGTGTGGTTAACCTTGGTCCTTTCCCAGGAAGCAATGGGACTGGATGCTGTTAAGATCTGGGGTAGTTTTTCACAGTTCAAAGCCAAGAATCACTTTTGAGTTTTATTAACCTTAAACCAACAAGGCAATTTTAGTTTCAAACCAAGGTTTGTAAGTCTTAGCTGAATGCAGTTACTGAAGATACACAGATACCAGAGTGATAGAGCAGATAATAAAACAAGGTTTAATCTTTGAATAAGATACACACAGAGCAAATCTAAACATAACCTTCCTGCAAGGTACACACAGCATAAAACAGTCTTGAAGACAGTATCTTGTATTCTATTTCAGGCTTGCCTGAATAAATCAGGGGAATTTGTGCAGCACTCCTCACTTTGAACTCACAGAAAGCTCTGACTCACTTTGTAATACTTTCTAGTATAAGGAGGTTCACAGGGTCAACTTTTATCCCTGATCTTGTGGAACATTCCTCAGTACCTCCAACTCCAGCAGCTCTATGTGTGCCAAAATGCAGACTGCAAAACTCTGGCAGCGAATTTAAACATGCAGAAACTGAATTACAGGCTGAGTAACTCCAGCAGTGCTCCTACCTTACATTACTTACACCTATATCTCTTCATAATTTGCACTCAGAAAAAAAAAAAAAAGACCAAGTATTTCAAAGCTTGAAATTTTAAGTGTGATTGTGATTTTTTTACAGTTTTATGCTCTTTGCATCTGACAGGGAAGAAAACGTTTCATTAGATTAGTCTTAAATGTGTATTTAAGTTTGATAACAACCTTACTGCTAAACCAGTGTTACCTTTTTTTCTTCAACTTTGTATTGTATTTTCCTTTTATACTGCCTTTAAATTTCAAAGGCAAATGTCATTTTTTTTACCTACAGGACTTAAACTCAGCTTTCAAAAAACAAAGCAGAACCATCAATTAAATCTTGAGGTGAAGAAATACAGTTTTCAATGAGTAATTTCACAGCAATAAACATCCTGACTTGGTAAAATATTCACATATTCAACGAGAAATGAAATAAGAAATCATCATCAGAATCTTAAAAGCATTCTAAGCCCTTCTGGACTACACATAGGTTGGACTGACTGGGGGTTGCAGTAAAGAAAACCCAGCTTTTGTGCAGTGTTCAGTCTGGTATGAACCTGAAGATAAAAAAAAAAAATACTTACCACATGCTTTCAACACCTATCTGTAAATACTAAAACAGGTATAGACAACAGAAATCAAAGATTTTTGCAATACAGGGAAATATTAAAAATGATACCTGAGGTCAAGCGTGTTTCTGCTAAGAACCAGATGCAAATACAACAGACTTGTCTCCTGGTGCATGAAAAGCAAGTACAGCTCTGTTGACTAGAAACATAATTAAAGTGAGAAACACAGCAAAATGGGGTGTGGAAAATGAGCAATGCATGGCCCTAACGATAACTGAATCAGAACTCACAATTCTAGCACCCACATGCATTTCCTACAGTGAAAATAATTATGAAGGAATGCCTGTTTCTATAGCCTCAGTAAACTCAGACTTACCTGGATCCCTCTAACAAGTATCTTGCATCTTGTCTTCCTTTACTCACAAGTCACAGACAGGAGAGACTCCAGAAATACCTTTCAGTAAGATTCTGCTGTAGCATTTCAAGGAAACAGCAATTTCTCAGTCATGCAGCTTGTCAGACACTTGGCACTAGACACTGTGACCTTGGAACATGAACTCAAAGTATAATGTCACATACCTTGGCAAATTTCTATGCATACATCTTGTAGGATAGTTTCTGTGTTCTTCCATAAAAACCCACAGAACAAAAAGGTGCTGCAAGGAACTCTTTCAGAAGTCAACGTGAACACAGCATCACCTTGTGTATCGGCCTTAAGTCTTCAAATTGCAGCATATATTCAGCAGTATCTGTTCATCCTCTGACCTTGGGTATTGACCATTTCAAAATGTATCAGCAATACACGTGAGCAGCTGTTACACTTCTGGAACAAGGTCTTGTTACATGCATACTGCAAGTTTATATAGATTTGTTCCCTTATGAAAATGTCCATTATAAGTGATTAGAGAGATGTTTCTGGACCTTCGTACCCTTGTTCCATAGAGTACATAAACCCAAGTAGGAGGCAAGATTCACCTAGGAATAGTATCCTAGAAACATTCACATTTTATTTTTCTTAAGTCTGAAAACAGCCACGTTTCTAGATAATGTCTCAAACTCAAATTTCTCCCAGAAAACCATAGCATGTACCTTTAAATGAAAGAAGCCCCAATTCACACCAAGATAGCAAGAGTTCAGAAAATATTTCACCTCAGCTTTCTCTGAACATTTGCAAATATACAGATTTATTCTGTACAGAACACAAGCTTTGCAATTTACCAAAGCAAGAAGGAAGGCATAAATGTTTCCAGCCTTTGACTGTACAACAGGGATCTGGTACAGCAACTGTAGGATGGAACAGCAGCTCGAAGCAGTTGAGTCCAAGGCGTATTTGTGTAGACTCCTTGTGCTTTCAGGTGCAAGTAAAACTCAAGTAGAAATGGTTCTACAAAGGTCTACTGCAAAATTAAATAGTCCTTTTAATAACTAAGAGGGTGATTTTCCCCCCAGTCAGTAACTGAGTTGGAAGATTTGGAATAAGCAATAAATTGTATCAATTGGTCTTTCTCACTACGCTTGACAACCCAGCATTAAAGGAAACAAATCATTTGTGGAGTGAAAAAGATCTGCCCCATTGAAAGGAACAAAAAACCCATGAAGAGCATTTTTCATGGAACAGCAGCCCAGTAATAATTCCCCATTTATTAAGGTCAAAGAACTAGCTACTCAAATGGAGGACAGCAGCTTTTCATCATCCCCTGTGATATTTATGCTTCTACAGAGTTGGCTCTAGTAAGTCAGTTTCAATCCAGGAAATGTGAGCATTATCCAGTGTTTCATGTGGTAGACCTACAATTCTTATTCAACTCTTATCCATCCCTGTTCCAGAAGCTGTCAAGAACGGGAAGATGTTCAACAAGCAGCTGTGCGTATCTTAAACTGCTTCAGTTATACAAAAAAAAAAGGTCAATATAGACACACAACAGAATGCCAAGCTAAGAGGTCTACATTAAGCAAAAGTCTACAAATTCAGATGCTTAATGCAATTTGCTTTTTTATTTGTTTAGTCACCTCCAGTGTTCTGGCTTGGCTGTCTAATATGCACCTATTTTCTGAGGAACCAAAGAGGTTATGTGGTTTCTACTTTTGTAATTTTAAAGCCACATTATTTTAAGCAAGCAGATAAATCAAGTTTGTGTCTGAATGGTCACAACCCTCGGGGTACTGCTGCAATATCTGTGTAAACCTGTTGTTATCTTAAACATGTTTGACAATCTGCCTTGGCACTGCTGCTGCACCACGCACACTGGGCTGTACCACCTTTTCTCACCATCTTTCCCCTTCCTCCTCCTCCTCCTCCCTTCCATGTCAGCAGCTGGGAAAGACAGCTGCTGAGGATCTGGGATCTGTGAGAGCCAGGTTCATGCAAGGAATGGTGACTGAGCCCTTGTTTTAGAAGGGAAACATTCAAACACCATCACCCATCAGTACAGAAAAGTCAGTTTACACTGAATTCCCTGACACAACTCCATTAAGTGTTTTTCTTCTAAACAAAAAACACTATCTGTGCAACCCTGATGCCTTACTGACAGCTTCAACACTAAGACAGAAGGCAAAGCCACGTATCTTTCCACAGCATATCAAGAATACTTTAATAACCAGTAAGATTCAGATCAGCTTTAATCAAAGCATAAGGAGCTGTGTATTTAAGCAAGAATAACTTGTATTCAAATAATCATTACTGATGTCAAATTAACCTTCTGAGTCATTACCCTTTAAATGTCAGTGAGCAGAGCATGTCATTCACACACCCATGATCTACATCAGCACACAGCCTCAGATGGACAACACAGTGTTCACTTGTCAACACGAAGTCCTGTTTCAAGTAAAACATTCAGTAAACACTTCAGGATTTTCTTTGATTTGAAATTATAGTACAGTGGGGTGGGATTTTATCCATGTGATACTGAAAAGCACAACTTTAAGAGTTTTTTTTAAACAATCAACCGGATTCATGGAAGTCAGCTGAAATGAAACACGACAAAGACCCTCCCAGAAGCTACTGCCTTGCAGTTGCCTTTTTATGAACAGAAACTTCATTACATAGTGACACCTTTAAATTTATCAAAGCGGGACAGACACCACATGTGATCAGAACAAATGAATTCTCACTTACTTTCAAGAGAAGAACTTCCTTTTGCTATTACAGCCGCAATCCAGATCCCAGATTATATCTATATATGAAGATTTAAGCTGGAACAAGGCAGTTCTTCACAAACCCCATCCATTTTTTGGAAGTATACTGAACAAAAGATTGCCTGTATCTTGCAATGTAAGAACAGTGCAACAAAATCTTTTATTGCTGACCAGGAAACAGTTTCACGTGATTAAAACAAACACTTGTGCCCTTGTTCAAAAACAGTCAGATAATTAAGAAGTATCAGACACTAATCATGTCCATACAGTTTAAGTCTGCTTCCTTGTGTACAAACACAAGAAAAACAAATCACTATTTTTCTGCAAAACTAAGCCTTATTCACTGTGAGACTTTTTTGAGTGAAATGAAGGCAATGGCTCTGGTACAGTGAATCGCTTCTCATGAAGTTATCTTAGTAAGAAGAAGGTTCTGCAGGAAGAGTATGTCTAAAAACTGTTAGCAAATATACACAAGGAGGCAGGACTGATAAAGAAGCTACACGTAACCTTAGATTTACAGCCTTACTACTGCAACTCCGCAAAATACAAAATGATTTTGTATGAAAAATTTTTTAAATAAAACATCTTTTACATGATGGCAAGTGCATAGTTTACAAGTTCAGCCTTGTCTGCCTGTTGTGAGTTTTACAGCAAAGAGGGACAATGCTTTGACAGATGACAAATACAGGATAAGCCCTTTATCATGTTTCACTTTTATTGAACATTTTCTGCAAATGCAGATTACAACCTTGCTTTAGGTTGCACGCATCAACTTAAGCCATAGTAAATCAGTATTTTTGAAATCCAAATCCTAGTGGTAAGGGTTAGGCAGTGGTCAATTTCTGTAGTTAGAGAAATTACAACAGTGTAAGTGTCACTCATAAAAGCAGTATGGTGCAAGAGGCTCTTTGGTGCCAAAAAATTGTCAGTGATGCATTTATGAATGCTACTGAGTAAAAAGCAATCTAATTTACAACTCTTCCTCGCAGTGCTAGAGAAACATTAAAGGACATTGGAGACTCCCACACCTTGAGCAGTCTGCGAAGAAATATCACCATTACAGAAAAGCTGTATAAAAATCAATGACAAAAGACTTAAATCAGAAGGTATATCCTATCTTTCATCCTGAAATACAGGTCAGGTACGGCCCAGCTCTACAGCAGGCATATTAAATAATCAGATTTAAAGTGATCTACACATTGAGACCTGAAAGATCACTGCCTTAATCTCACACCCATTTATATGGGCATTTATGTGGCAATGTACTTGCATCATCTAAATCTTCAGTAGCGCCTAAAGAACAAACTGCCTCCACACCAGCATGCACCCAGAACAGCCGTATGGCAAACACCTAGAAGGATGTAGAAACCCCAGATTTCAAGTGAAGTCTAAGAAACTCTAAAGGAACTCACAATTTGTATCTCTACTGACTCGTGACTTTTTAAACCAGCTGAGTGTAACAAAAACACAGACTTACTTGTGAGGTTTTTCCAAACTACAATGTATAGGCCGATCCTCGCGTAGATATACACATATGTACAAAATTTATAGAAAAACAAGAGTCCTGTAGATAAGATCCCTATCTTGAGTGGAAAGACACTACATATACCATAAAGGAGAAACGGAGATAAAGGGCCAATTCTGCCATCACGAGCACTCGTGGTTCCACACTACCTTCAGTCATTATTGCATGCATTAGATGCCCAGAGTCACAGGTACCTCTGGTGCAGCTGAGCCAACTGACTAAACTGCTCTTCCAGTACATCTCACTTTCAGCCTGATCTAAAAGTCAAGGTACTACTCCACACGTCAATAAAAGAGGAGAAAGAAAACCCTCATGTGATTTGCTACAGCAATAAATGTAGTTATTTGCACAACCTGGCTGGGTTTAACACAACTGCAAATCTCCATTTCAAAACAGACTATTCTACCTCGCAACACCTGCATGGTCAGAAACAGAAAAGAGAAAATGTACAGCTTCTCAGACACTCACTTAGAACTACCATCTCTAAAAATCAAACTTTCTGTTTCTTTTAAAATGCAAGTTTGCTTCACTGAACTACCACTGCAAATCCTACTCTTTCCCTTCCAACCGTGCCTGCCTCAGCATTCCAGATTACAGCTGAGGCATTTGCACCCTCTAGCTGTCACAGGGAGGACACATTACTTGTATCTAACTTACATTCATTTTCAACTTCAAATTTATTGAGGCAGTTTATATCAATGTATCCATAAAATAATTCAGAAATAACCCAAGTATACCATTTAAACATCTTCATGATTTATCCATTTACACACTCAGTACACAAACAACCCAGCCTCTGTACAGGTTCATCACATGCAAACCACCCATAAAGACAAAAACTTTAATTAAAAATAAGTCACAACTCAGTGTACTGTTTCAACTGCATCTCCATTTACCAAATGGCACATTGAATATTCTCTAAAATAAGATGTTTTTAACAATCTTGTTAAAAAATTCTTGGGCAAAATATTTCTAGACTTAAAAAACATCAAGATTTTTCAAAACACTCAAGATACTATACAACTTATAATAACCTTGAAATAGGTTTACAAGGTTGTTAACCAAGGTATTTACATACCAAATAATGTAAAGCAAAAAATTTGTATTTCTAATGACAAAAAGGTGATGCATTAAAGATTTATGAAATTAAAATTAAGGCTCTTTGTTATAGTTCTTTATGTAACTTTACATAATAGCCAACTTTGGAAATGTCAGTCTTGCACATTCTTGTCAATCTACTGCATTTAAAGCAGTAGAGTATATTAAGTATTACTTTGAATAATTACATTGCTACTTCTATGTTTGAGCATGCTTTTGAAACACTGTAATTATGAAATATTTACAATGTGTAGCCTTCAAACTTTATGTAAAAGCCCAAGTATGACTGTCTGATTTGAATACAAACAACATACTTGTAAAAACGTTTTTACTTCTCAAAATTAAATGTAAACCACTACAGTTTCAACAAGCAAACCAGCTCCGAAAAGTTTCAGCGTGTGCCTGAATGTGGACAGTAAAAGTTATGTGAAATTTCTCAGACAGTACTGTTTTTCACTTCAGACTCAACTATTCATCGTATCAACTGTTTTCTGTAAGCATGTAGAAAAATTAAATATTTTTTTAAAAAAATTATTCCAAGACCTCCATATACTTTGAGCTATGTCCATAGGTTTCTTGAAAACTCAATACTGTCTCGCAGGTTGTAGTGATTGGTCCACAGTTTATTTCAGGATGTGTGTTCAACTAAAAGCAACTCGCTGTTTTTCAACGTCATTTCTCTTAAAAGCACAATGAGATAAAACACTGAAGACAAAACAAAAAAAAAATGGAATGGTAACCTAAAGATCAAATTCATTAGCCATTTCTCCTACTATATCAAAATTTGTAGTCAGAATTGTCTTTATTGACTTTATTTTCAATTTTTGTACACAAAGAAAAACATGTTCATATCCATCATGAACAAAAACTTAAAAAGGCAGAACTAGAAGACATTTGTGTCCTTCACCAAAGCAAAGCTGTGCTAAAGGTTCCAAACATTTCCATTTTTAAAATAAATATTTTCTTTTTTTTCATTGTCTACATTCCAGTCTTCAGAATGTCACTGGAAACTGCAGGCTATCATGAAATACACACTTTTAAACAGAGTCCCAGCTCACTGCGTTTGGTAGCTTGCCATACCATATCCAGCTTGGTTAGGTATTACAGGAGCACCTTGTCCCTGGGCAGGCTGAGCACCAAATCCACCCATCCAGGCAGCAGATGGAGATTGGCTTAAAAAGAAACAGGATGGTTAAAAAAAGTGAGGAAAAGTAACTTCAAAAAAAAAAAAGAACATAAAAACATACTTCCTACACAACTACTTGTATCAAAATAGAACAATTTCTTCTTCTTTTTAATGAGTAATTCAGGTTAAGCACAACATCATGTGATTCCTGAAAATATCATGAGCTTTTTAAGAACAAAGGAGAAAAAACCCCACAAACCTTGGGTACCAGTTGCATATGGCACCTGCCTCCAAAGGCATGAACACACACAGGTGGCTGGAACTCAACATCAGTGATGCAGAAAGGCAAAAAACACCCAATACCTCATGGGCATGAATGCCAGTGATAGGTTTATCAGGGCTTAATATGTTTAATTGGCACCAGATTATGAACAACTAGGCAAACAAGTTATTTCAAAATTATGTTAAAACAAAGAGTTCTTGTGAAGACTTCAGTCTTTGAGAGATCCATAATTAAAAGCCCACCCAAATTCTGAAACTGCACCAGTTCGAGTGTCTGTGTGTAGTTCCTTCTCTCTCTGTAGCCAAATACCTGGGCTCCTACCTCAGACTCACCACCTCAAGTAAGAATCCAGAATATATTTAGATACCAGACAAGACCACCACCCAAAACTTTACCACACTGGGTGGTCTTTGTGCCTCCACCACACACGAAATGTGCCATCAGGTACAAGTCAGAGCGACTCACCCCAGTACCAGCTCCATGGCAAGCACTGAACATAAGCTTTAAGCACACAGGAGTTCCCCTAAGGTTTTAAACCTTGTGCAATCCTTGACCCAAATGAGCCTGAAACTTAAGATGCAGCATTCTTGGAATATTCTAAAAAAATTAAATAGAATTACTCACTCTACTCCAAAACCCTGTTGATTCCATGCTTGGCCATACATTCCATATGATGGTACTTGCCACCCATTAGCCATATATTGCCCATACTGTTGTGGATTTCCATATACTTGGCTCCATTGCCCCCACTGACTGTAATCCACCTGCAGAGAGAACAATCCATTGTACTTCAGGTTCTAGAGATGGTTTATGTTGCATTTGTGCTGCTGAAGGCAAAGTTTTGGCTATACCAATCAGAGAGCTAAAACAAGCAATAATGAGATCTGAAAAATAAGATGTCACTCTGACTTAATTAGATCCTTGTACTGAAAAATATATCTGCGTGTGCTTGAAACCCCAAAGACTATTTGGTTGGACAGCCACCTAATCTGCAGTTAGCAAAACAGCAAGAATTAAAATTACCTCAAAGTTTCTCCCTATCTTGGATCATATCCAGAAGACAGTAACAGATATTCCATCAAAATCACTAGCCCAATTTGATGAACTGGAACATAACTGAGACAGAACATGGAATTTCATAAGAACTCCACCACAAAATTTAGCCATTATAACTGGGAAGTCATTACAGGTATAAACACAATTGCTTTTGTAATACAAAGAAAAGGTTAAGTACAGTTACCTGTTGGAAGTTTTTAGTCATATCAGGGGATTCTTTACCCCAATAACATTTAACAACATGTCCTTCAATTGTGGTTCCATTAACTGAAACAATAGCATGTGCTGCACTTTCATGGGTTGAAAACCTAAAGAATGTAGAAACAAACTAATGTTATGCTTTACAGTACTTCCTCCTGATTACCTAAACAACAGTGACTCCATACATACAGGAAATCCAGAGAAAGACATCTGCTTTCACAAACATTCATCTTCTCAGGTAAAAATGTTGGTGGCCCTTTTTACAAGTTCCAAATTATTCTATGAATATATGGTGACAGTTTTTATTGTATCAGGACAAGTTCAATCAAGTGAAATCACACAGAGATGAAGCATTACTACATGCACAGACCCAGAGATTTTGCTTTCTCTGTCCATACCTGACAAATGAGTAACCTTTTTCTGGAAACACCCTTATTTCCATAATCTGTCCAAATGGTGAAAAAGTCTGTCTCATAAGTTGATCTACAACACAAGATGTTTTTGAATTAATCATCATCCTGGTGTCCAAAAAGTTTCAATAATAAAAAATAATAGAACACTTCATACCTGTTAGCCCTGAGGCAATTCCTCCACAGTACACAGTACAATTTTTTGGACTTGACTGATTAACTACGTCTTCAAATCTCAACTGTTTTGTATTATCTGCAAAGAGAGAAGGCTAGTTTTCAGCAGTGGGCTGACAGTAACCCAGACACTTACCTCGTACACAAGCATGAATTTCACATTCAACAAACACATTCAATACTTTATGACAGACCAGTAGCGCCACCACTACATTGATACAACATACCAAAAAATCTATTCAAGATGTGGAAGGCAAGCTAATATGCGATTTAAGTGACATGATTGGCTTATGTTTTATTCCCCCAGTGACAAGTGACAAGACAGCAAACACAACACAGCAGGACATGAAGCTCTTACTTTCTTGTGTACTTTTGGGAGCTGGTGGTTTCCTTGTTGCCCAGTTAGTTCTGATCTGGCGGCCTCCCAACCACTGGCCTCCCATGTGTACAATAGCATTTTCTGCATCCTGAAGAGATTAAAACAGAGATTGTAGCACTTCCAAACAAGAAGCATGTACAAATCTACTCCCGAGACTTGGTTATCAGTTAATTCTATTGAGAAAACCAGTAACAGTACTAAGAAGAGCACAAAATTCTGAACAATCATAGCATGCGGACAAACATTAATTAACATGAAGGCAACTGGTTACAGAGAAGGCCCTCAGAAGTCATTCGGTAAAAACTTCCTCCCACACATTTTCCACACAGGCTAGAAGCCAACTGCAATCCTACATATACTACCTGTATATATGCCATACGCATACATGTACACACACATATATTTATGCCATATACACATCTACTATACAATCATCTGCATTAGAATGTTCAAAAGGTGCTCAAAAAAGCGGGAAGGTCATACAGATGCCAGTACCAATTACTGAACTAAAACAACTATCATTAAATGTTTCTTCTGCTCCCTGGAGATATGCAACAGATGCTTTGTAAGCTCTCTACGTGTTAAAGCCATTGTATGAACACACACAAGAGTCCATTGCCCACGCAGAGTAATTTTTATCTTGAACATGCAACAGAAGACAATCTTTGAGTTCACATTGTAAGCAGAAACATCTGGTAAGCAAGGGTAAGTTTGCTAACAGCTGCAAGGAGCAATTTGTCTCCCAACTGCTTTGGAAGAAGACAGGCAAACAGTTAGTACATGTTTGAAGTGCTTTTCCAAGGGCACAAAGCTTAAGAAAAAAACTGCCAAGCACAAGGGACAAAGAAAATGTGGACAAGTTAAAGGTGAGCTGCTCCCAGCTGGAATTCTCTTCTCAAACTCAGGACCTTGATCCTTCTAGGTTTTAATTACATTGAGTACTCATTTTGAAAACACATAAATACAAAAATGAAATTACAAAAGACCAATAAGAAAAGAAAAACCCAACATAAAAGACAAAACCAAACCACCATACAATAAAATACCCCAATTTATTGAAGCACCCTTGGCTCCCAAAATGTGGTGAATACATAATAAACTGACGAGGAAAGGAAACACTTTCTGCTGAATCTTGCTGCTATCCTGCTTGAGGATCACAGCTATGACAAAAATGGAACAGATCCCAAGCCATAACTGATCCAGTCCAACGCAGGAGTTCAATCTTCTCTTAACTGTGGTATGCATCAAGAGCTCAGGCTGGAGTACCTGAAGTCTGGGAGCATATCCCACTTCCCCAAACGTAGCAGAATGGTATCTTCTGAGAAACAGGCCTTAAGGTACCAGCTCAGAACAGTCATGCCATAACCCTACAGGTGCAGCTGCTGTGGCAATGAATAGCAATCAGGACATAAAATTGAGAGTACTTTTTAGTACTATGTTTAGAATTCATCCATTAATTTGTAGAATGAATACAAATTTCAAACTGGAGTTTTTATGGCTCAGTCTGAAAAGAATCCAGTAACTTTCATTCCATGACTGGGAAGAGAGATTACATGGAAATAAGATAGCTACTCCTTGCCTATTTCAGCTGTAATGCAGAACAAAGTGTAACTGGAAAAATACACTAAATCAAGGCATTCAATTGCAGTATCTTATGGCATTGGCCAATCTGAAGAAATTAAAACTTTTTTTCTGATTATGACAGCTCCAGGGAGCTGTTACAGAAGATCAAAAGAGATCTGACATGTAGGACCCCTGACCACACAAACAGGCTTTATACGCCTAAAATCCTGAAACTGTGTGTTTTTCCTATGCAAAATGTTTAAGGAAAATGATTGACAGTTTCCCCACGTTGTCCTAAACATACATACAGCTTCTGTACATGTAAATTCGTTTCCCTGGGTGAAGTCTAATAAACAGCGAATACATAAACAGGCAAAACTAAAAACGGAAGACAGGAACTATTTTAAACCTGCATTGTGATTACTCACCAGTTTGTTATAAAAAGATACAAAACCATAGCCTTTTGACTTCCCAGTTGCCATATCTTTAACTACCCGTGCATCCCTGTGAAAAGAAGCACAGCTATATGAGGGTAGTATTGATAACCTGCAAAATAAAAACTAAAAGGAACCACACACACTGTATTGTGAGCATAATTTTTTCTTATAAATTCAGTTAGCCCTAAAACTACAGTCATTCCTGAACTCTCCCTATTGCTTCTTTACCTGTTAGAAAAAAGCAGTAGGACAAAAAAAATAACATGTAATAAACATGCAACCTATGCACATAACCTATACTGGCTATAACTAGAATGTTCAAATTTGAAGTATAAGAGAAACAAAGTTTCCTTTTCTAATATTCTATTGGCTAGGGTCCTCTAAGGTTTACTGTTCTATAAATTACTGTAACAATTCTATCTAATTTACCATGCATTTTCTAAATAGTTAAATGTCTTCTGCCTAGTGATACAAAATATATGAAATATTAAAAAAATCGAAAAAGAGGAAAAAATAGGAATTAAAAGGCATACATGGCCTGTTAACAGATTTCTTTATTTTTCTTGGTCAATTCTCTACCATCATTTTGGAGTTTGGGTAGCTGTAAATTTTGAAAAATTGACATTTTCAGAAATTTAAGAAAGGAGAATAAAACTAACAACAATGCTAAGCACACCAGTACGAAAACAACAAATTTACACAGAAATTTTAGTGAGTAAGTTAAAATGATTGGAAATATAGAACTGCACTGAATATAGAATGTTAAAATGTAAATACTAAAATATGTATATATAAATAATGTATAATAAGAATAAATAGAAATGAGAAAAAATCTACAACTGAGTTCCAGTGTGCACAGTTCCTTGCAGTTAGCCTTCAAGATCCTGTCCATTCTTATGAGCAATTCTGCAAAATAACCAGAATGCTATTACTTTTAATTGTGACTTGGACTTTAGAAAAACTGCAGGTCTCAGGTATAAATATAGATTGAGAAACAGAAACCTGAATTATTCTTTTTAAATTGATTTTTAAAACAGTACTACTTACCACATTAAGAGACAAAAAGCAAAGTAAACAAAACAGCAGAGGTAAGAAATAAGATTTATGATTCATTTAAAAATATGCGTACAGAACAAGAGAAAAATAAGAATTTTGTTCTTAGAAATATATTCCTGTAAAGTAGTACAAAAACGTTCATGTGCAACTTTGATTTTTAGAAAGTGATTAACAGACTTTTTTTGTAGCAGTACTCTTTAGGACATATATACTTTAGCACTCTCAAGGATTTTGTAATGTTAAATATGTTCAATTAGAACACCAGGTCATTTAGTATCACCTGAATTGTCCAAGAGAAGTTTAAAGAAACATTCTCTTAACTGGCAGAAATGTGCACATATTGTAAGCCACCATTCTTTCATTTAAGATATTATAATTGTAATTCATCCCATTATCATCCATAAAAACAGATTTCATTCTTATCAGTATCAGCTTTTTTCAAAACATTCCCAAGTTATTAACTAGCTGCTTTATAGAATTATATTCCAATTTTCCCAGTTTTCCATACTGCCTATGAAATGCAGCAAAAATGCACACAAAACACACCCAGGATACAACATATACCAGTTGTAAAGTCACTACTCTGTACACATTCTCAACACCAAAAAGTCACACTTAGAGCAGTAATTAAATTTTAATAAAAAGTTGAAGGACATTAGCATATAAATTAGGTTAAAAGCACATTGCTTTCAGCAAACCACAGCACAATTCCATTACCGTATTTACACCATGAGACACACTGAGATACAACCCCTCTTTACTACCCACCCACCCACCACAAGGAAATGAACAGCAGAAAGATTATCTCAACAGATAAAAAATAACATTTCAACTTAGAAACACATTTTCACTATCATATTTTCTAACTGATAATGGAAATGTTTATGATGATACTTACGATATTTTACCAAAAGGAGCAAATGCTGACTTGATGTCTTCTGTTGTTATTTCTGGACTTAAATCCCCAACGAACACATGGAAGTGATCTGAAAATAAACAATTTACTAATCAAATATTTAACTGCTATCTAAAGTTTCAACTCCTGAGAAAGTGATGCTCTGCACACAGCACTGGGAACCAGGAACGCTCAGGATTCCATGTGAAGAGCAGCAGCAATTTAATCTGTCCACTCCGGTTTCCCCAGTTGTAAAGCAGAAACAGAAGAATTAGTTTGCAAAATTCTATTAAACACTAGATGGGAAGGAGAGAAGTTATGTTTAAATGCATTTATGATAAATTATTACCACTTTGTGAAGTATTTGCATACAAGTGATACTGTGGCATTACATTACTTACTGGATGTATCTTTTTTCTGGCTACTTGGTGTTGTTGCCCAGTTTACTTTGACCTCCTGAAAACAAGTATAAGATTTAGTAAAAATTCATAAAATTCTTACATTTTACAAGTTCATTCAAGGGTAGGTTAAAACTGTCAACGTTTACAGATCATCATTCAATATAAAACACCATCATAACTAGAACATCACAAATAATACATTTCCTAAACAAGACTTACTTTTTTTTGTATCAATATTTTTAAAAGATTATTCTATCAATATTTAATCTTGGTAAAACATTTTCAACAGTTTTATTAATATTTTCACACAAATCTATATTCTTTAAATCTAAGATTACCACGTGAGCAACTTACCTTTCCCAAAATTTTTCTCCCATTCATAGCAGCTAATGCAGCAGCTGCATCTCTGTGTTCATAAAATTCCACAAAGCAATAAGGGTCATTGCTTGTATGCTGCAAAACAGAAAATCCAACAGAAGAGTTGACCCTTCTGCTATCGGGTTGCTGAGAAGAAAATCCAGGAAAATATATTACTTATAGCTAGAAACTTCCAGAATGATTTGCATCAGATTTATGAAATAGCCTTTGACATTACACTTAAATGCAAGAATTATTAAGATGGATTTTTTATTAAAAGTCTAGGAATTTCTGAAGGATAGTTTGCTTTGAATGAGGACTGAAGTTTACTGAACTAAAAATAACTTCTAAGAAAAGTGATCTGCAAACTAGATGGAAGGGGGGGGAAAGGGGAAGAATGGAGAGAAGAACAAAACTGCCTCGTGCATATTCTCAAAGCTAGAAAGGTTTATTCCCCAGATACATTTCCACCAATTTTCTCTTGCCCTACTTAAGAAGTCTTTCCATTTGACTGAAAACCACTAGCAGGCAGCAACCTGGAAGCTGCATAGTTTTGGTCTCAAGTGAAAAATGCCATACCCAACAACTGGGAAATAACTTTTTAAAAGAACTCAAAATAGTTTGACTGAGGGAAAAGGATATTAATCAATTGACTGTTAACTCTGTTAAACCTTGAGTACAACCTGTTTTTGTAGGATGGCCTACCAAACCACCTTTAAAAATACTCACTGACAGAGGTCACTGAAGTAATAAATGTACCAGAGTACAAAGTGCAAAGAACAGAAGAGTTTTCTGAAAAGTTGATCAAGTGGAAAGGATGTCTAGAACGTCAACCTGAACGCTGGATTTGATCTACCTCCAAGATGTAATGAGTACACAAACTCTAACAAAAACATTTCCATTTTAACCACTCTGCACATGCATGGACCAAAAGATGACAACACTAATATTACACTAAACAAATTATTTCTCGCATGGACAGGGAACGGTCTAGCAGAGAGAAACTGTTCTGGCATCAGTATTCTCACCTATTAACCTCCCCCAGTGCCAGGTAGAACACAGCTGTAACTAACACAATTAAGAGAACTCTTTTCCAGCATTCCCATTTAACTTCTGACAACTCATGCATACTTATACTGATGAACAATTCTAATCCTTCCCCCTAAAACTGGATTGTACAGCTTCAGACATAATTCTGTCTACCTCTGAAGCTGTTAAGATGCAACAGTTGAACGGATCACAAGGCCTTTATACACCTAAAATGATCATGGAGTCTGAAGTCATCCTCCTGAACACTGTCAGTACTTGGGGCCTCTAACTGATGCACAACGAACAGATGAGAGAAAATGTACCTGAGATCATAAAAAAAGTTTCAGTCACAAAGTTCTCTACAAGCACACTCACCTCAGATGCCCCAAAAGAGAAAGCCTTAATCCACCTCTCGTCCCACACTACTTTGGGAAACCCATTTAAGGCTCCTTTAGGAAATTTAGTGCAGCTTATGCTTCAACTGAAGTGCAGCCTTATTTTTAGATTGTAGGAACGTCTTCTTTAGCACTGAGAACTTGTCTGAACATGAGAAGAATCTCTTTTGAAGACACTCAGATCTTTAGGTGTTCAAACTACCTACAAATATGTCCCACCACCCTGAGTATTATATACCCCCAAACAAACACTTGAAATCTTTCAATATTTGACGTGTTCATGACACACACTCTAAGAAAAAGAATGACTTGATGCATCTGGCTAAAATGGAAAACTCACAAGTTTTTAAAAGGTGATGGTGGTACTAAGAATGGTAAGAACCACCTAACCATGACTCAGTTCCTAGGAAAGGTTTACCACACACTGTAGAAGGATGGACACTATGGACAGGTCCTGCGACAGCTGCAGGCCAGTCCCAGTCTAGAATCCAACCTGCATTTGCTGTGACTGCTTGGCGGCAGGCACTGAGCTCAGCCCAGTGCATTCACTTCTGTGACTGAATACAGCTGCCAGCAGTTTTTGTTTATCTAACTGTTTCATAAAGATGTCTCACTTATGGGAAGATCTTAAAACCACAAAGCCTCAACCAAGGTGAAATGAGTGTTGGAATTTCTCATCTGATCCTCAAGAAACCAAACTGATGCTAACATTTCTCAACCAGTCAAAGGTGGGAGCAGCAGCACCTTATGTCTGTAGAGCACATGACAATCAAAACTGTTTATTCAGAGAAAAACTAAACTGTGATCTTCCAGCCTTCTGTCATTTTTCTCCAATAAATTTAAAGCAAATGCAGCAGAGAAAAGTGTCACATGGGAAATTATTAGTACAGACAAGGATGAGAGTGATTAAACAAGCAGCAAGTTGATGATAAGCTAAAAACAAGGAAACAAACAAGCTGTGTGACACATTGAAAAGAAAAGAAGCCCACAGGGGAGTTTCTAGTAGCATTCCTAAAGAAGTCTGGTCACAAGATTTCCTTTCTAATACTTTCATTAACAATCTTGACAAAAAACTAATATAACTGTCCTCAGTTATATTTGTAATTAGTTAAATTTGTCCTTAGTTATATTTGTCCTCAGTTAAATTTGTAATTGCAAATTAGTATGAAGCATAAGATGTAGTAAAAAGTACAAAGAGTATACAGAAACCAGAGATGAAGGACCAAAACTTAAACCTGGCAGAAGCTCTGATTAATCCCTGCCCGCTCAAAGCTTACCAGTTATAAATGTAAAAGCAAGGAAAAACATCAGGGAGAGAGAAGTTTTGTAGGATGTGTCAACAAGCTCACAGAAATGGCTACCAACCCTAAAGGTACCAGAGTATTTAGAACGGAGACAAGAAAGCATTAATACTTACCAACACTCTGTGCAAAAGACCTTGTCTGGAATACTATGGAAATTTTGTCACTTTGTTTCAAGAAAAAATTAATTTAAGAAAAGGCAGGTGCAGACAAGAGCCAGTTGTACTGGTGCAGACAAGAGCTATTTGAGCAGAAAAGGCCGAGGAAGAACCAAACTTATTTTGAAGGATTTTTTACTTTTCATCTACAGCAAAGAACCATTTATTCAAGAGGGAAAAGAATTACTAAGGCTCATGTTCAAATAAAGTGAAAAATGTACAAAATAGCCATGAATAACACTTGGAATAATAAGGTTTCTGATCATCAGAACAATGTGATTCTGAAAAGAGGGGTAACAATCTTTTAAATAAAGTGGAATCTCATTGTCAGCTGATAAAAGGTATGTCAGGGCTACAGGCAAAAGCACTGCACACATACAATCACACAAAACACAGTCACAGCCAAACACAATCAACCCAAAGAAACCCACGGCCAGTAATGTTAAAAGAAGCCCTTAACTCCATTTATTTTGGACAACTTAGGATAAAGTTATATTACATTTGCTACCCCTTTGGATGTGGAAGGCCTTACCTCTGTTATCATTTTACAGCTTTTGCATGGTCCAATCTGGCTGAATAACTGAAGTATGAGAACCTCAGTCACATCTCTGGAGAGGTTTCCTACATAGCTACACAAGGAAACAAAAAACCAAGATTTTAAACCAGAAATCATCACCTTTTAAAATGTAATTATAGTTTTAAAAACTTAGACGACTATGAAGAATATCCCTTTAAAACATCTCAGGTATCTTAAAGACAATATTTACAAGTTATTTCATAGTTTTAATGCAGCATTCATACGGTTTCTAAATTATAACGTTGGCCACACAACTGAGAAGTGAAGCTTGATTTGGACATAACACTGGACACCAACACCTAGTGCCAATCATTTCCTTGGCACAGAGATGTCAAAAGCATGAAGAACATTGCTCGAGAATGCTGTGTAGAACAAGCAACCAACTGGGCAAAGATATTTTAAGTTTCACTTCCCACTGAGTATCTCATCAAGAGTACTTCTGAATTTGGGTACAAACACACATCTAACTCCCATGAGCTCAGGAGCAGCTCTCGGACAAATTGTGCTGCCTTGCAAGCAAACAACTCAACTTTTCTGTTTTCCTGAACATTTGGAAAGCCAGCCCACTCACCAACAGACAAGGCAATTTATGCAGCATTATACCATAGGAATGCACTGTACAGCATCTATCTCAACAGCTCCCACCTTTGTAATACCCCCAAAATTCTGACAGTGTTATTTTAATATCATCCAGACTTCTTGATTTTTGTTAGTTTGTAAATCTTGAGAAATAATGCCAAGTTTTTAAATACTTAGCAGGTTTAGACAAGAGTCCTCACAATAAAGGCTGAGAAAGTCATTAATGCAAAACTAAATTCTTTTTAACAACGTGACTAATTTGTAATCAAACTGTAAACAAAGTGATCAGTTAAGAGAAAGGCTTGTCACAGTAACAGATGTCAAATGCCATCAGCAGAGGGACATTCATCATCTTTACAAATAAGCCTGTCAAGGCATAAAGAATTCAAGTGCAACCAATAAGATGAGCAGAACTTTCTGTGATTTAGAAGTTGAAAGAATATACATTTTATTTATTTTACTCTGGTCAGTTACAGAATGTCATAAAACTGCAAACTAAAGTCAGCCTGAGCTGTTAATACAGTTTAACAGTATTAATACAGCTGCTAATACTGTTCAACACATAAATGTGAACCAGCATTTCTTAGTCTGTGCACAAACCAATTTATTTTGAGTAAACTAAAGGTGTGCTCTGAAATTGCTCTGAGAGGCAACCCTTGAAAATTTTTGAAAAACAATTTCTGTTTGACAGCCGGACTTTCACCCGGATCAGCAAAATTAAAATAGACACTGTTTGTTTTCATCAGAACATCACACAGTGTTATCAACAAACGTTTGTTTATGTCGTTCTTTCAGCAATTATGGGACAGCTCTGCACTTTCTCAATCAGGACTTCAACGCTACAAGATCCAGAGTGAGTTTCTGAAGTATCACAGCACCTGAATATAGAATGTCCACTAAAATCCTTCACGTACTCATTACTTTCTTATTAAATACGTATGAATTAACACACATCATTAACAGAAGCCTGTATTGTTATGAAGCTTTTCAGTAGAGAAGTTAAAAACTGCAGAACTCTAAGACCCCTTACAGGACAAATTGTCCATCTCACTGACTTTTCAGTTCTGTCCTGAAAACTTAGCAGTTAAACATTTATCCATACCTTCTTTCTGAAATATTAACTAAATTTTTGTTAATCATTCACCAAGAATAAATTGTAAATCACTAATAGCTTTTAGTGGAAATGTTAACCTTTGCAGATACTACTAAAATCAGATGGAAAATATGTATCCCAGTAGGAATTCCAACATGAAGAGTCAGTGGGGGTGCAAACTGACTGCTAGTACTGGTTTCCCCTGTAAGCTGCAGAATAGTATTCATTAATACTGAGCCTTCACAGCACACTGATACAGTAGCACTGACATGAAATCAAATAGAGTGAAGTCTTATCAATATTATTTCTACTGCAAATCAGATACAGTAAGGAGTACAATTAACACTAACAAAAACCCAAATATCATCCTGTTCTGCATAATATTAACATGTATTTGCAAAACACAGGAAGTCTGAAAATCAATCTGGAGAATTCCTCTTGGTCTGACAAAAATTTTTTAAAAATAAAGGCCAGGGACAGCCATTCCTCAACAATCTATTCTACTAAGGTAAGAAAAGTTATACAAACTGCTAGAAGATATAAGATATACTAAGGTTTTTTTTTTGATACCACCATGCCTTCAGCAAGATAGTTGTGAGAATGTTGCATCATAAACCTTAGCTAGGAAACAAGCTGCCTTTTCATAAAAATCAGGACCACCTTGACTGCTAGATTCAGATAGGATGTGAAATCCCTACTGGTCCATTAACTCTCTAAATGTATATGATAAATACTGCCTTGGTGCATAATATTGCCATTGGTGAGAGGCCTTCCCACCCTTCCCAAGTAGCTAAAAGTCTGAATCTTCAGTAATGCACACACACACTGAGAACACCGCACAATAAAGGTTCATGCAGCAAGGACAACAACCAGAGAGACCCAAATCTCTCAAACTGCATGCAAAACATGGGAATACAAACCCCTACAAATTTGAAACAATATGCTAAAAAGTAAGACTTGATGGTTACTTTCATGTCTTTAAGCAGACTGCAGTACCATCACCTCCTTCACTACAGTTAGAGATGACTTTAACAAAAACATACAAGCAAACATTTTTGGTGTGAATGTTTGAATACTACAGAACTAAAGAAAGAAATATATTCACCACATTAGGAACAGACACCTTACCTTTCTGGAAACACAAAACTTGGCTCAGCTGATGCTAATCACCCACTACACATGGCCAACCTATGGTCAGCTTTCCCCTTTCTAGCTCGATTTACATGTGATATAACACAACAACATCTATTCTACTTTGGGAAATCAAACTTACCAGAACCACACCCCAAGAAACCATATGACTCCTAAAATGCTACTGTACGGTATTTCAATCTTTTTGGACTGATACAGTCTACAGGATATAGTACGCAAACTTTTAAAAAATTATAAAACCCAGCAGGGCAGAAGCACTTACTAAACTTTTATAGGTGGTCTTGGATGATGTGACAGGGCAGCAAAAGTTGTAGCTTTTTGCACACAAGCAATAGTGTTTGCTCCCTTCTGCAAGGCTGAAGCACTTAAATACTAATTAATAAGCAGTTACAAAAAACCCCAACAACCTATAGAGAGATCCATGTCCTGACATAAATGTTGATCTATTACACTTCTGAATGCTGCTGACAACACAAAGAATAACAAACTACTTGAAATTCAGAGATCTTGTAGAACTATCTAAAGAATACCAAAGGCACATATCAGTCCATAATGAGTTTTAGAACTAAACTCTTTGACTTGAGCAGAAAAATTCTCTCTTTGAAGGTAAACTGATTTGAATTGTATCCTAAACAGGGAGGTAAGAAAGGGACATTTACAGCCACTACTTTTAGGTAAACAGAACTCCCTTACATCCTTTTTTGAGGAAAGATAGTAAATCTGATTTCTCTCTCACAGAGGCAACATGCAGGAAATGGCAGCTTCCATACTTAAAAGTAGAAATTATGATAAGCAATAAGGTAAGGTAAGGCTCAAGAGCCCATGGAAATGCTAGCAGCAACTCTGCCTAGTGCTTGTGAGCTAATGGAAATAAAATTATTCCACTCTGTAGCCTCCTCTAGGAGACAACACTCCTGTACAAGAGCTGAACTGAAAGAAGTTCAAGAGAAGTGAATCCGGGTGAAGACTTACTCCTGCACCTTATCCACATTCCAGGCTTGGAATACAGCATGGCATGGCTGATGAGATAACAACTGTAGGTATGCAGTGACTTCACAAGCAGTCACTGAATACCTACAGACCACACAAAATATTTCTAAAAGCATTAACAAGAATATAGAAATTTGGAATTTTTCTGGTTGTCTGTGAGAGCTGGTAACACTAGCAACACATCAGGTTTCTGATAGTTTAGTTTCCACCTTAAAGTAGAAGCAGGACTTTGATATAGCCTGTGAAATCTAACAGTACTCACAGAAAACAGAGCTTTCAAGTATTCTATTAAAACAAAACAGAAAAAAAAAATCAGAAGCTCACAGCTCATTTTAGGACCAGCTAAAAAATTACATGTGAAAAATCATGCAAAAAGGCCCCCCATCCCAAATTGGCAGAAAATATGGAAGGTCATTCTTCACATTTCTATAAAGTTAAGAAATGTAAGAAATAAAAATGCAAATGGTGTCAGTCTTCTATATTAAGCCTCAGAAAATATTCTGAATTCTTAGAGGTTCATGACTGGAAACAACATAACAGCCCTGTAAGTACTGCAAACTGAAACCATCCTTATTCCTGAGCTATTTAAGACGGGCATAAACATTGGGTGAACAGTGGTTAAGTACGTTTTGCTTTTTGTAAGTTAAAAAAACCTGGCTTGTAATTGTTAAAAAAGAAAATTCCTTCCTAATTTACAGATTTTGGATTTCATTTATTCCTTCAGGAGTGAAAAACTAAGACATTCATAAAGTACTGCTTAAACTATCAATCAAGTGCTTTTGCACATGGTCAAATAGCTACTGAAACAATTTGTTCTTCACTTTCTTCCCCCTCCCCCTCCCCAAATAAACCAAACAATGAAAACTTACAAGTTCAACTAACTATTTTCATTTGTTGTTCTTAGGGGACAGTGAGTTTTATTTATGAGGTTACAACTGCTCTATATGAAAAGCATTGCTCAGGATAATAAGCTTTGAAACACGACTCACAATTCTAAATTTAAAGACATTTCAGACAAAAAGTAGGGACAAGAAGGTAAAACGTAAAAAACACTCCAGTGAAATTTTTGTCTTCCATGCAAAAAGCCTACAAATAATTACAGGAAAGTAACCCTTTGTGATTGTGGTTACTACAAAACTACTAGGAAATTAATGTATATGTTGTTTATTAGTTTAACAAATGAAACAGTCACACGTGTGCAATAAACCATGTGGGGCAGCTGCAGAGATGCTATTTCAGACATCTTAGCAGGAATTTGTTTTTTTCTTGTTAGTGACTAAGTGGGCTAAATCAGGTCCTTGATGGATGCGTTACTGGGAAGAACCCATGGCCAATGCGGTACCAAAACTTGTTAGCGTTAAAAGAACATTTTAAAACTTAGTGGGAATATAGCAGTTATCAAAAAGAAAGAAAAAGAGCCAATCATGAACAAAGGAACCTTGAAAATAAAACTGAATAAAACACTGTGTGACTCTGCCCTTTTCTCTCCTCCTATTCTAAAACAACACTCCAACCTAGGTCCACTCTCAGGGCCAAGCAAACTAAGATCGTTTGGGTAATCAACAAAAAAAGCATTTCAGATATGCTTATTTAAACTACGCATCTCAGGGAGCAAGGACTAAGTACTTATACTACACTATACACGAGTTAAAAGAACTTTTACAGACACAGAAGAAAAATCACAAATTGCCTTGAGAAGCCTTAAATGCCAAGTCATCATTTTGGTAGTGAGAACAAACAGAATTATGAGACATTTTACTCTGTTTCAGTAGTTTCCTTAGAGTGGCTTTCAGTCCAGACTATCTTTGAGAGCTTTTCTGAAGGCTACTGTCCCAAAAGCTAAATAGACAAAGATTTCATTTGCACTGTCCTGAGCTGTGTTTGTCATCTGGGCAGCCCGAGCATGAGACTGCCTTTCTCCCAGGGACAGCCCGAACGCTGCACCGCTCACAGAGCCCGAAACATCCTCTGGCAGCTGAACTGGAAATCTGGGAACTGGTTAAAATCAGCAGCAGCACAAAATCCCTGCTCTCAAGTGCTCAACCACAAGTGCGAGCCTCCCCCGTTTACGCCAACAGGACAAAGAAAATTCATCAAAACCATGTCTGCAAAGCTGAAAAGAACCCTACAGCAACCCAAAACCGCTCAAATTTGTATTTTTAAACAGAAAATGGATGACAGCCATCAAGTGACTAAACAGCCCGGAGAGACACGGCCAACACACAGTTATTTCTTTCTGCTGGGCCCGATGCCCTGTTATTGAACCACACCGTGACACGCTGGAGAGAAAAGCGATCCCTCCCGGTTTCCCGGCGCTCCCCATCCCACCCAGCGCCGGGAGAGCACAAAGAACTTTCCCAGCGCCGGGACCGCCGCGCAGGGGGGGCCCGGGGGCGGCCTGTGCCCCCCGGGGAAGGCTTGGGACCCCCGCCTGCACCCTCAAACCTCCGGGGACGGACCCCAGAGGCTCCGGGGATGGACCCCGTTACACCCCAGGTCCAGCTCCGGTTCGCCCGTGTTTTCCCTGGATCGGTGCAGCGCAATCTCCCTGCGGGCCGCCGCGCTCCCCTCCCGCTCCTCTCCCGCTCCCCCTGCCCGGACCCCGCTCCCGGCCCTGCCGCACACGCTGTGTCCTGCTCAGCTCCCTCCGCTCCCCCAGCATCCCTCGAGGCCCCGGCCCCGCTCCCCGGGAGCGCATCCCTGCCCCCGCTCCGCTCCGCCCCGGGCCTGCTGCCCACCCCGCCGCCCCCTCCCCACTCACAGGGTCCTGGGCTGCCCGTCGTCTTCCATGATGGTGGGCGAGCGCCGCTCTCCGCAGCCGCGCCCGGGGGCAGCGCCGGAGGGGCTCGGCGGCGCACGGAGGCGAAGGGAAGGTGAGGAGGGTGCGGGCGGCCCCGGCTCCCCCCGCTCCGCGTCGCCCCCGCGCCAGGTCCCGCGGCCGCAGATCCCGAGCGGGAGAGGGAAGCGGCACCACAAAATGGCGGCCGCCACCAGACGCTCAGGAAGCCGCGCTTTGCGCAGGCGCCGCCCCGCGCGCTCCCGGACCCGCTTCTCCTTCCAGGCCCCGCGGGGCGCGATGGGGATCGTAGGCACGGCCGGGCACGGCGCGGCGGGGCCCCGCAGGCTGCTGGGAGTCGTAGTTCGGCCGGCCGCGCACAGAACGGCGGCGTCGCGGGGCAAGAACTACAGCTTCCGGCATGCCCAGCGGCGGCGGCGCCGCGGGGGGGCGCGCCCGAGCGGCCGCGATTGGCCGCCGGCAGCCCGGGAAGATTTGCTTCGTCCCGATCCCGATCCCGATCCCGGCCCTAATCCCAGCTCCAACCCGGGGCCCAGCCCCGGCCCCGCGGAGCGGAGCGGAGCGGGACGGAGGTCCCAAGGCTGCGCTGGAGCGCGGTGTCACCGTGTGCGGGAGCACAAACGCCGCGATCCGCTGCGCCCCGAGGCTCATCCCGGCCACTCCACATGGCCTGCGCCGGCCGGGAGCGGCTGGGTTACGCTGGGATGTGTCACTGCGGCGAGCGGCAGCCTCTGGAAAAGGATGGCCAGGCTGGATGGGGCTTGGAGCGAGCTGGCCTAGCGGAAGGTGTCCCTGCATGTGGCAGGGGGTTGGGACCAGATGGTTTTTTAAGGTCCCTTCCAGCTCAAACCACTCCGATCTCGTGATTCCCAAGAATATATCCTGATTTCACGTGCCACCCGCATACATGTGTATGTACCACCCCGGCCTGGCTGAGCACAGGCACGGTGTGAGTTCATTGCAAGGATTAGGAGATGTGTGATGCTTAGGGGGCCCACCGAGAGAAGCCAAGTTAGGAATTGTCCGCGAGGAAATGGATAAGGATAGCTCTGCACGGGCAGAGGATGAGCATCCTCATATGCACCTCCTGCAGAATAATCGCGGCACTCTCACTCTGGAAGAAATTCAATTTGTACATATATTGAATATTCAAGGACTCTTAAATACCACCACTCCCCCCCCCCCCCCCCCCTTCCAAAATAGTAATATCACAGAGAAAACTGCTTATATAGTTATCAAACTCGATGTTTTCACGCCTGCTGCTCTCACAGTAGTGTTTTCCTCTCTTTAACTTAAACATGCAAGACTGTTGCCAGGCACATATTTCTGGAAGAAGTTGTTCTAGCACATGGATGCAGAGAGGTGGCTTAAGTAACTTTAAAAAATTTATTAACACAGAAGTTTGAATATGTAAGGAATTAGTGGGGTACTCTAAGCATGGATTTTCAATAGCCAGAGATCTGCAGGCAAGGAATCTGCATGTGCAGCAGGGATCAAATACTTTGTTGTTTATTTCACATGTTTGGTCTATGGGTAGCAAATCCCAGGAATTCTTTGAGTGTTGTGACATTTTCCAGTGCCTGCAGCTCCAGGAGATGATGCAGCAGGACTGGTGAGGTGCTGTGAGACAGAATGATGTCGTGGCACCCAGAACTGACCAGCACCAGTATGTGCAGCACTGCCTGAACCACCAAGTCCGTGGCAGTGTTTTTTTGTCTAATGCAGCAATAAAAAAAAAACAAAAATCAACTTAGGTTTGTTTCCATTTAAGAGATATTCAAGGTCCCTGCAAAAAGTGGGTGTACATTTAATTACAGCAACATCCAAGGAGTGAAGCCCTTTATAAAGCAATCAGACACTGACTGAATCTTCTCCAAGTGTGTACTGAGAGTGAAGTTTTTCTACTGGGTTTAAGATTTGCAGTGTTCAGAGTGTTGGATAGCACTGATCCCAGGAGAAATTCTCTGGAGAAAGCTCCACTGTGCAACTGTGTTTTCCCATTAACAGCTACCTTTTTTAAGATCTGTTAATGGGGGGATCAGACCCAGCCAACATGAGTTTAGGAAAAGGCAAAACCTGCTTGACCAACCTGATCTCCTTCTATGAGAGGGAGACCCAGCTGGTGGAAGAGGAAAGGCTGTGGATGTGTCTATCTGGACTTGAGTAAAGAGTTTAACGCCACCTCCCACAGCATCCTCCTGGAGAAACTGTCCATGGCTTGGACAGGGGCTCTGTTGGGTGGGTAAAAACCTGGCTGGACGGCTGAGCCCAGAGAGTTGCCCAGATGCTACAACAGCATTACAGTTTTCACTGAGTAGTGACCCTAACAAAGGTTTTGGACTTGCCTCTTGATTTATCTCTTTGTCAGAGCAGCTTATCTACTGGAAATTGTTAGCTTGCATACCTTATTCTTAATTCCAAGTCTGGCAGCTCTGCTGTGGCAGTGAAATCTTGCAGAGATGGTTTGCTGACTTGTCTTCAACTCAGCTCTAAAATCAAGGCACTTTTAATTTTTTTTCTTTCCTACAGAACCCACATTTTACAGATTTATGAAGAAAATCAAGACACAAGAAAGGTTTGAGTTCTTAATCATTACCTCAGGTCTAACTGGGGGGTAGCACAAGCTGCCCTAGGAGGGCAATGTGGAATTAGGAATAGGAACACCCTGGGAGGCAGAAGGCAGTGCTGCCTCTGGCACTGCTGCTTTCCCAGAAGAGAGAAGGAAGGTAAGGGGCAGGAGGGGAGGAATCTGGGAGAGCCTCTTTGAGGAGCTGCTCTCACCCAGCACGAAACAGCAGCAGAGACACTGTAAGATGTGGGACACTGAGGTCAGAGCCCTGATGGGAAGCAGGCAGAAGGAAGCTAGACTTAAATACAATCTTTTCTTGCTCTCCATCATCTTTACTTCAATAGCAAGAGGGTTAGTCTTGATATCCAGCCTCTTTTAAATCTAATTGCTTTGATTTTTCTTTCTTTACGGATCAAATTATCCTTCTGAAGAACAGCAGGTGCGGTGAGACTTAAAATAACTCTTCAAATGGACGCTTTCAGATGTGTAACAGAAATACCTGGGGCAAAATTTGGAGGTCTCCTCACAACTGCTTCCCAGCCCTTGGTCAGACTGGTCAGATTCCTGTGAGCTAACTGGGAAGTAGTACAGAATTATGGAATACAACCAGGAAAGGAGCCTGAACTTAAATTATGTCCTGAAAACATGCTTTCCACTCCTGACCTCGATTTTTTTTGTTATTTATTTTATATGTTTATTTCCACCCCCCCCCAAAAAAAAACCTAATGCTTCATCTAGATGGAATGTATTTAGTTTTACTTGAGTTAGCTGGAAGGTTGACATTTACAAGGAGACAGGGCTAATAGTCTGAGCTATTTGAATTTTGCAACTGCTAAGCACACACGCACAGATATAGCCAAAGCTTTTCTCTCACAGCAAACAGGTAGGAAACCAGACCTAGGTCAGGAAGGGAGCTGAGCAAAGTAAACAAATTAAATAACGATTCATAAGTAAACAGAAAAGGAATTGTCAAATAATTAAAACTTTTTAAAGTGAGAAAACATGAAGAAGGATCAGTTTGCTGCATCAAAATGCTCTTTTATTTTAATATCAGTTACCTTTTACTAAGAGGAAGATATCTTACCTGTAGGTCAAAACCAGAAGAGTAATTTCTCTTTTTTCACAGCTCATCAAGCCCATCCAACTCTTCTAAAAATCTGGTTGTAATAACTGACAGCAAGCAGATAAAACAAGAAAAAGCAAATTTCATTACAGCTTTATGTTTCAGGGAAACACCCTTTTTCTTAAAATTTCAGCAGGAGGCTGTGAGAAAGCAAAAGATCTCTTCATCCACTGCTCCCACCTAATTCCTCTGAGCTGAGTTTCTCATGTGGAAGTATAACTTAACCAGGAAGCATCTAGAGCCTTTACACATGGAAAGGTCATTCCACCAAAAATAAACATAAAGACGCTGCCAGTCTACTGGAAGTTTAGTTCAAATGCCATCCAGGATTTGTCATCTGTCAGCTTCCTTGTTTGCAGCAAGAAAAGACTCATGTGTTCTAAAATACAAGAAAACTTTCTGTTGTGTCACACTGCTCCTATTTGATCGCAGTCTAAACTCTGAAAAAGCATTGGATGGGATCCCACAGGGCTAACAGCAGCAAAATGTGGTCTGGCAAAATCAGGGAGTTAAATACACAAACAAACTGGTGCAGTGGTGCTTTCCTGAGGTTCACAAAGAGAAACCTTGAAGGCTGTACCTCTGTCTTGGCTGGAGCTGCTTCCAAAAGCCAGAAACTTCACGGAGTCTTTATGTCATTAAAGCAAACAAAGATAATCCAAGAGAATGTGACCCCCTGGACATCTTAACAGGAGACATCTGCTTATCACAATTACCCCAAACTTTGATTCTTGCAGTTCAAGAGTTTGTTAAACCAAAACCAGGAAGCAGAACTGTATAAGACATGTCTTTATTTGCCTGTTCAGAACCAAAAGAGTTGTTATTCCAAACCTATTCATTTTTTAAATGTGTTTCTGTCCATTATGCATACTTCATAATCACTCAACATAATTACTCTTTGTTTCATTATGATAAATAATGATGAACAAGAATGTTCTCATTGATTGTACATTAAAACATAACTTACTGACACATAAATGCACCATATTACGAATGCACAACTCCTTACAAAGATTTTGTTTCTATGACTTTAGCCCTGGGACAAGCCAAAAAGAGAACCATGCACACAGATAAATGTGAATTGTAAAAGCAGGGTGGGGATTCTGTGCAAAAGTCACCTGGATATTCTTTCACTAGTGAGGGTGTAAACCTGCAACCTGAAATTCTCTTAATGTATTTTCTTTTGGGAAATCTTCTGGCTGCATTCACGTTAGAGAAGAAAGAAAACGATGTAGGATATCGTTGTCTAGACACTATCAGATCATAGCATCCCACACTGTGTGTTCAGTACAAGGGCTCAGTCATGAAAGAGTCTTTCTTTTAATCTGTTTATTGCTCTGCTGAGTCTTGCTGCCTGCTTGATGTTACCGCAGACTGCTCAGTCCCCTCTCTTGCAAGTTCTTCCTGGACGTTCAGACTTGGCATTGCTCCCAGTGAAGATGTGGAGCTAAAAAACCGTGGTGAAACACAGAGAACTTGAGACTCAGAACTCGATCCTGCTCCTGTTGATTAAAGCAGTGGAGGGTAAAGGCTTAAAACAGAATTCTCAAAGCAAAAATTTGCACCTAATGCAGGATGGACTTCAGGAAACACAGATATGGAGCCAGTAAAATTCTCAGACAAAAGACAAAAAACCCACATGCAGTGATCTTGTGGTATAGAGCTGAACTGGGCTGCAAGAAATAAAGGTTAAAGTCTCTGATCTGGGTAAGAGCCACAAGACTTGAGCCACAACCCAGTGCCTGCCCTAAGCATGGGATTATTCTGGGATGATATTTTAATTTTCCTACACAAAGACAAATAAAGTAAAGATTTTTCCTTCTCGGTGAAGATCACCGACAACTAAGAAATCTCCAAAGGTTTTGTGGGATGGAAGAAGAAACCAGGGCAGCACTCTGCTGCTTCTCAAACTGCTCTGGCTGTCTCACCTTGCCAAGACAGACTATTTTGGCAACTCAAGATGTGCTGAAGAGTGGAAGTGATCTGCTCCATTTAACTGCCAGGCCACATTCCCTGCACCAGGGAACACAAGGAGGGCTGTGCTGTCCCAAAGCTTAGCAAGGATCTTTCCATGCCACTATAACCCTCTGGAAATCAAATCCACTGTTTTTGTGTTTTGCACCATCTGAATTTTTTTTTTCCTAATAGAGTTGATATTTAAACCACAGAATAGATGATGTTCAGCCAAAAAAGAAAATAAAACAAAATATGAGACTTTAGAAAGATATGAGAAAATTTGCAATATGCACTTAGAAACAAAAATCTAGTCTTCCAGTGCCCTGGACTATTTAGAAATATAAGCAGTGGGAAAGGAAAACAGCTTTGTTCTGGGTAAAATGAGCCAAAGATTGAAAAAAATCCTTTTAGCTACTACAGACCAAAACTGCAGTTCTGTAAACGCAGATAAGCATCACTTAATCTTCTGCTTCAGAAAATTGATTAAATTTGGAAAGTATTTCCCTACAGCTGCTCTGAACTCCAGATTTTATGCATTATCCAGGTTTGTCTTCCTCTGAATCTCTGGGACGCAGTTGTGACTCAGCCACTGGGGCAGAAGTGGAGTCCCCTGTTTCCTGCCCCTCTGCCCTATCAGATGACCCTCAGGCAGGGATGGCAGAAGAAGATAAAATGTGATCAGGAGCTGCAGATTACAGTTCTCAGCTCTAATTTAAGAAGGAAGTTAGTGACTGTTCAGTTTGACCTGCAGGTTGTTCCCTCTGTGGCCCTGCTGCAGGAACCACTGAGCCATCCAATCCAACATAAACCATCCCCTGAACACCAGGCAGAGCCACTGCTAGAGATGGGATTTTTACTCAACTCTGTTAGCAAGGAAATTAGAGGAAAATTATTACAATAAGTAGTTTTTTATAAATGCCTCCTCTGGCTGTTGTTTTGCTTTTATCAGGAGTATGCAGACTAAGATTTTCCACTTGGATTTCTTTACTGCTGAAGACTGCGTATTAAAATTCACTATGGCGAGGCTCACTTTTGCATGAGGATACCTGCAAGCGTGGTTTTTTGCTTATAACTCCATCTCCCAAAGGTTATTGTGCAAGTGAAGATTTGTGCTGACTTCTTGGCTGGTTCAAATTTCAGCAGAGACGCGGTGATACTCTCCATTAAAGGAACGTGTGGGTTCTGTGCCACCCAGGAATTTTAGTTTTCGGGTTTTAGTTTTAGTTTTTCTGACTTGTTTGCAGCATGGAGTGGATGTGTAAATGCCTACGTGGATCAGATAGCTGATCCAGTGACGAGTAACACTGTCCAGAAACCCTCCCCTCACATCTGCCCATCCTGCTGATACAGCTCTCCAGCCCCTGAGGATGGATTTCCTAGGTAGGCAAACAGTAAAAATGGCACTGCAGCTGTGGGATATCTTTGGAGGGGGGCTGGGATGAGATCTCAGCAGGAAACAGCTCCAGGAGAAAGCAGGGGAGGCACTAATGCTCCTTCCAACCCTTCTCAACTGCTCTTATCAGCGAGCCAGCCTTGAGCAGCCAACTACACTCCTCAGAAGTGGAGGGGTTGCATTCCTGGCACGGGCCCAATGAGCTCTTTGTATGGCTAGGAAATGCTAGCACTTCCAAAGCTGAATTCCCAGGCAGACGCTGCTCCAAGGAGAGCCAGAAGGAGCAGAGACTAAAGGACATGTATTTGTTTCTCTTTCCTTTCAGTCTGTTGCCTCCTTTGAGACTGCACTGTGCCAGGGAGAGAGCCAGAGATGCTATCAGCTCTGCATCTGCTTCTTCGATTCAAGGGAATAAAAATATTTGGAAGGGATGATTAGGGACAGAGCACCAATATAATTAAATCGGCTGCAGTACCCACAGAAACTGGAGAAATACTTCTGCCTCCACATGTGCCACATTCTGCTCATAAAAGGATCGATTTGCTCATGAAAGAGGGTTTTTAAGCTCCCTTTTCAGTTGTTTTTTCCAGACTCTGGACTGTGTCTGCTACTGGGCATCCTCAGCTCTGGAAATAATTCTGGTTTGGACCGAGATTTGCCAGTAAACTTTGGAAAAATAACCCAGACGTTCGAAAGCACATTTGCGTCATGGCAGCCCAGAGTACAGCAGGGCAGAATATCCACTAGGTGGGAGCCTCTCAATTCTGATGGGTGCTGGCCACTGTGGCAATTAAAGCAGCCGGCTCAGATTGACTCTCGTTCATCCTCCTGATTTCTAAGGAAGACAAATTTCTGCTCCCTGTGTAGGCCCAGACACCTCTTAAACCAAAGAGCTGCCTCTATGGGCTTCTGCCTGACTGACACCAGAAGAACAGGGAATGAGCAGCCAATAATGCCTATTCTGGAAATATTAATTTACCTTACATATGCCACTCATGACATATTAAGAGAGAGAGTAGCTCTAAACATTCAAGTTGTCTTCTGCTGCCTACATTTGGAATTGAATTTTGCTTTTGCTGCATACAGGTCACAGAAATTAAAGCTGTTTTTGCCATGTTCACAGCCGGATTTGCTTCCTGATTTAAGACAAATTGCATTCCAGGAGGAAATAAAAAGAGAAAAGAAAGTAAAAATTGTGCTGGAATTAGCTCCTGCAATCTTTTCCAAGTTCAAAACATTGAAATTTTGAAATCTGAGTATGTGCTTTGCAAATGCCCAGCTTTAGTGTAGTTGCAGTGTGATTGCAACACGTACATTAACAAGGTTTTCTCCATTGAAACAGTACACTTAGCACTCAATTTTCTTATTAATATTTTGAATTTTCTGTTAGAGTTCATAGGAAATATATTTATCTATCAAATGACTTGCCTGCTACTGTGACTCCAATAAGCAGATGGCATGATCAAGCTCTAAGAGCCAAACAATGTCTGCACCATGCAGCAGTCAGAGTGAGATCAGACCATTTGTGGATGGCTTCATCCACCTACTTCTGCTCTCTACTTCACCATCAGTCACACTAAATCATGTACCAAACACTGGAAATCGAGTCTGAAGTGGTCTGTAGCATAAGTGGCAGATTAGTACAAGATTATCAATCACTTTGCATCTTTAACTTTCTTAAAGGCAGGGCGCAATTCTATCAATGTCCCAATAAACAACTCCATGATTCTGAACAAACCATGAAGCCAAACATCCGTACAGCTCTGGTCATAGTAATTGCTAGATGAGATCTTTGTGCTTTTAGCTGAAATGGTTCATACACCTGGAGCAGGATATTCAAAATACCATCAGTGAAGACCTGGGCTATTCAGCGATACTCTGGGTGAAACATCAAGTGATAGAAATCATGCTGGTCAAATTCATCATGTCTCTTGAATCTGAAGATTGAGAAAGTCTGTGTTTGTTGCATTTATTAACAGAGTGTTCATATGACTCAATCTTAAATGCATCCAGCAGAGAACTTGGACTGGAGCCTGCTTCGGAACACAGCACGCGACACGTGCCAGACACGTCACTTACCCAGGTTCATCAATGCCAGCTCTCTGCAATAACTGATCCAGAACAAACACTTGAACTCCCAGTCCTGGTTAACAGAGCCTTTTCTTTTGGGTGACCTGTGAAAGTGCTGCAGGTACTCAGGAAGTAGAAAACCAATTTAGATCTTACTGCAAGACGTGTTGTTTCCTGACCCACCAGAGATATCTGCTTGATTAATGCAGCGAATAACAATTCCATTACAACAGTGCTGTGCTGTACAACCTGAGCTAGAGCTGCTGAGCAGCTGGGAGGGAGCTCTCTGCAGCCCATGTTTAAGACAAGGAAACATGGAAGACCCTGTAGAGCATATCAACTCTGGTAACTCAAATTACACCATTTCTAGTTGGAGTGGAACACCCTGGAGCGAATGTTTAGTTTGGTACTCCTGGGTGTGTGAAGCTCTGTGCAGATAGGAATCTGGACAAGTCAGGAGTGCTGTGTTTGCACTTACATGAAGAACACAAAAAGCAGCAAATGCTTCTTGAGTGTTTTCCCTTCTGAAATAGAACATATAGACCTTGAGCCTGGAGTCTCATCTGGTATTAGCCAGACACTACAGAGACTCACTTATCTTAATAACAGATTTTCCTGAAGCCAAGATTTTTGCTTGGCAGTATTCCCTATACGAACATTTTCATAAATCATTCTGATGTGAAGGATGGCTAATGACAATATGAACTAGAAGCCACATTGCCTCAGGGTCACAGCTATGGTGCAGCGACACCCCAGCACCAGAGAACAAACAGGGAATCAATCCCTGTACGGATATCCTGTGCAACCTGCCTCGCTGGCAGTGCTTTCACCTGCACAGGAAACCAGGCTAAATCCTACCTGTCAAGAAAGACAATTTAATTAACAGAAAAAACATGATGTCTTGCCAACTAAATTCAATCACTAAAAGGCTTTTCCTTGTCAGCCCAGACTGTTCTCTCTCCAGCTGGATGCTTGTCGACCCTGCAGCAGCTCAAGTGAATCCTGAATCACTCGCCCATGATAATTTCCGTGAAATGCAGTCCCCTCTGTTTCTTAGCAGGGTATGCTCCCACAAAAATGTCTAACTGAAGTTAGATATCCCTTTGATATTTCCTTTCATTAATTTTTCACCTACTTGCTGACCTTATTCATTAGCTCTGCTGAGTATACGGTTGGCTGCCAGCTGCGGCAAAATAAAAGACCCCCCATTCTTCATGCCTCTGTTTACATTCTCTCAGCTACAAACCCCATTTGTATCACTTCCTCAACTTACAAGAGTAATTTTCCTGCAGGACCTTTTTAACATCTGTGTCCCCTGTGTCTGAATCAGCTGCTTTTGTTGATTTGGAAGAGACTCTGGCATATGCTACAGGGAACATATGGTCTAAGTGTGCCTTTCTGTTGCAAAACTGAGAGTGAAATTCCTCTGCAGATTGGAAGCAGAATAAATTGCTATTATGCCTTTTGAAGCTACTGCTGACATTGGTGAGGCTGAGCAGAGGTTTTATGCCACTGAGAGAGCATGAGAGACAGCAAAGGTAGGAAACATGTCCAGGGAGAGGCACCACAGTCCAGGACTGATGTGAGATGAGCAAGGTATGGGATTTGTTGCTTAGAAAATAGGTGAGTCAGAAAAGGTGATGACAATACAGACATCTTCAAGTAAATGCTCTGGGAAAAAATGATCCATTTATAATACTTAGGAGTCAAAGGCACACAACAGTCAGGATCACTGCGATGGAGCAGTGTGGTTCTGAGAGCAAGGGACACGCAGGATGGAAGAGCTGCAGGAATGAAGGAGGAAGTGTCAGCAATTATTTGGTTTGTCAGTGTGATAAACAAAACCCCCTGTCAAAAGATGAATGACCATCAGTGTTAAGCAGTATCAGATCTTTGATCCTGCCGCGAGCAGGAGGAGATCCTGGCTGTGCTCAGGGGTTTGAAGAGGCAGAGGTCTTTTTGAAATAAGAGATACTTCAGTAATGAGCACCTATCTCCGAGGGATTCATACTTTGAATTCCTCAAAGCATATAGCTTTGCAGAAGGTAACTTCTGCATTTGAGGGACACTGTGCATTCACTGTTCTACTTGGAGTAACCATCAACAGGCATCTGTGGCTGCTCCTGTGACTGTCAGATGACTACAAGTGGTGTAATTGTGAAGCACAGTTACCTCAAACCAAACCCACTGAGTGCATGACATGCTGATAGAGCACCCATGAAAAAGCCACTGCTTTAAACCTCACAGACACACTCTTTGCCTTCAGGTGTATTTCTAAGTGAAACTGAGGACTGAGACACGTATTTGCAAAGTGCTGAGAAAGTTCAAGCCAGGTGAATCTGAAGAACAACGCCTGCCCACACCCTCACTTGAGAAGCATTATTTTTGTTGTTTATTAACCATAACCTCGAATTGTCAGTCACGGGGCAGGGAGTTTTGGGGAGGAGCTTTGAGCTTTCTCTCACTGCCCCGGGCAGTAAGTCGGAGTTGCCTTGCGAGAGTGCCGGAGGGCTGCGGGCTCCCCAAGGACGGGCTCGGGGGTGAGGCACGGACCGGCCGGAGCAGGAGGGCAGCTCCGGCTGCTACATTCACCCCGCGGTGCCCGTGGCGAGCAGCCCTGCCCTCCCTGCACAGAGAGCCGGCCACGCCGTCCCGGGGACGCCTGCGGCTCCCGGGGCGTTCCCAGCGAGCCCTTCCCGGTACCCCGGGGGTCTGCCGAGCCGCGCTGGACGCCGCCAGAAGTTTCCAGCCGGCGGCTCCTCCGCCGTCCCCTGCCGCCCTCCTCCTCCGCGTCCCGCCCCTCGTCCCTCCCCCGCCGCCGCCCCCCGCGCCGCCGTTTCCAGACAGTTCCAGCCCCGCGCCCCCGCCCCCGCCCCCGGCGGATAAAGCGGCCGGCGCGGCGCCCCCCCCGCCACTGCCCCGGCTCGGCGCGCCCGGCCAGCCATGAGCGCCGCCGCGCAGACCCCGCCGCCGCCGCAGATGGAGGGCAGCGCCGAGCCGCTGCCCCCCGGCTGGGAGATCAAGATCGACCCGCAGACCGGCTGGCCCTTCTTCGTGGATCACAACAGCCGCACCACGACCTGGAGCGACCCGCGCCTACGGGCAGCGCCGCAGGTAGGGCGGGCGGGGCTGCCCGGGCCGGGTGTCCCGGCGGGGCGAGGGGGGTCGGGGGGCCGCGCTCCCCCCGCGCGTGGCGATGCAGTGAGGGCAGGAGCTGCCTTTTGTCTCTGACGCACTGCAGTCCCTTTTTTGTGCATTAAATCATTTGATACCTCGGCCCTGTAATGTTTATTTAAAGTTGGTTAAGTCCGCCCGGCCTGCCAGGGGTGAGGCGAACCTGATTTATTTTTCAGCTGTGAACTGCCCAAACGCTGAATGCCTTTATAAAAGGAGAGATCCGGCATGGACTCTGACTTTTTTATTCTTTCCCCTTTTTCTGTTCCCTGGTACCAGACTCTCCCGGCAGCTGCCGCTCCGGTTTTGTGCCGAAGCACGCTCAGGGAAAAGCCGCATCTCAGTCCAAATATGTCCATGGAAGGAGAGGCGCGGAGGGGAGAGCGGCCGGGGTTTTGCCGGCGCCCTGAGGAATGACCCTTTCGTGTCAGCTTCTCCGGGTGTTGGGGAATACAGCCCGCTCCTTGGGGCAGTTCATCCCTCTGACCCAACAGCGCGGCGGCTGTGGGCAGAAAGTGCTGGAAACTTGAGCCAAGTAGGAATTGCTTGGTGGGAAAGCCCTTCCCCGGCGTCTCGGTGCGCTTCTCTGCGCGGAGCATCGCGTAACCCCCGGCACGCCGGGCTGCCCGGCTCCCCCGCGCTCCCGGGGCGTCCCTCCCGGCAAGGGGCTCGGGCACGGAGCTCCGCGGGGCTGGACCGGAGCCCGGTGCCGGCGGCCGCCGGGGAGGGGCCGCGCCGGGGAGCGGCGGCTGCTGCGGGGCGGCCCCGGGGGAGCCGGGGGACGGCAGGGACGGAGCCGAGGGACGGCAGGGACGGAGCCGAGGGACGGCAGGGACCGAGCCGAGGGTCGGCAGGGACGGGGCTGCGGGAGCCCCGGGGAACGGCAGGGACCGAGCCGAGGGACGGCAGGGACGGGGCTGCGGGAGCCCCGGGGAGCCGAGGGACGGAGCTGCGGGGCTGCGCAGCAGCGGGGAAGGGGATCGCTGTTGGATGCGGGATGCGGCTGCACCAGACCCGTTGGAAGTCTTTCTCCCCTTGCCTTACGTACAACATGAGGAGCGAAGCGCTCAAGAAGTGTTAATTATTTTAAGAACTTACCGTTTCTTAAAATAGTAATTGCCCGGTTTGCGAGCGCAGACCGTGACTGAAAGCTCGCTGTGAGAGCAGCTGGCCTTGGAAAGGAAGGGATGTACTTCTCTATCACAAATTAACCCCCTTTGCAGCTCTTTAAGTGCTAGTTCGTTTGATCTATAAATAAATTCTAGTAATAATACACAGAGGTCTTAGAAAAATGTAATTTGATAATAGGAATATTGAGACTAGCATAGGAAAAAGTGGTTTATCTCCTTTTTTGAGGCACCTGCTAACACTGGCTGCTATGGTAGTAAAAATAAAAAATAGTGTGGTTTTTATAACCATAGAATGTACTTGAGAAGAAAAGTGTGCTGTTTACTCAAAGGCTTTTGTTCCAGGAATACCAGTTGAGACTAACCCATTTAACAGAACAGTCAGATTCAAGCTGCTTTCAATAATTGTGTGAAGAGAGTTGGAAGTTCTCTGATGGATCAGCCCTCTGCTTGAGTAGGTGCCTGAAACAAAACAAATTTTCACCCCTATCTCATGTGAAATCTGTGGTAATGAAAAGTGCCTCTGTCTCTTCTGCCAGTTCACAAGGAATGTCACAGGTACAAAAAGGTGCACCTGCTTTTGAACAGCTTTTGTGGGATACGCTCTTTTCCAAACAGGAATCTGTTACTCCTGGCTGTAAGCAGGAATGTGTGCTTTGGGTTTGTTCACTGAGAGACAGAGAAATGCCTCCAGAGATGAACTGTTGATTTTGGGAGTTCCTATCTGAAAAAATCCTGCAGTTTATGGGTATAGAAGTTGTGTGTAACTGCTCTCACAGAGCCATTTGTCAGAGCCTTGAATTAAGTGTGGCTGCTGGAATTCATGGACAGCTGCTGAAATCATCAGTTTGTTGAGTACCAGTGTATTTCACAAGGACAGGTACTAGTTAGCAAAAAAGTCTTAGAATCAGGCCCAAGGAAAATGTCTTTTCTTAAATAATATTTTCTTGGCTAGCTAATGGCAAGGAAGGCAAATTACCCACTGACATTGAATTTCAAGTCCAGCAAGGATTCTTGAAGACTAATACCTGAACAGGTAGGAAGGACATAACCACAGATGAAAGCAGAAAAAGAGACTTGATGGGGAGAGTTTTCTGATTTCCTTCATTCTCAGCCTAGCTCAAATGGAGCTTTTACAAGTGATCTGAGAACCACCAAAGCTGTGTGCATGTGTCTGACTTCATGCATCTTTTCAAGGATGATTATACAAAGATTAAACTTGTGCTGACTCCATCACTGCGTTGCTTTCACTGAAATCTGACAGTGAAATTAGCGATCTTTTTACCACCTTTGAGGTGGTCGTGCACTATATCCACCAATATTCTCCCTGTGAATGTTTGTTCCCTTTCTGAAGAGATTAGGCAATGAAATGAGGCATTATGCTGTAAGTGGACAATGACTGGAGCACAGATCTAGGGCTAACTGAGCTTTTCTAGCTAAGTAATAACAGAGCTGAGACAGTGTCATAATAAAGTCCTGTTGTTCCCAAGTGCTCGATCTTGCTCTTCTCACTTACCCTGGGCTTAACATCAGTGTAGCCATGCTGACTGCAGTAATCTGTGCCAGATACATAATCAGGTAAAAGTTGAAGTGGCTCTTCTGAAATTTTAACCCATGACAAAGCCATTTTAAAGCAACAAAACCAGACTCTGATTTTGCATTTAACTCTGTATTTTAGATGCATTTGTGAATTCAGAAGGCTCTGTTATTTCCTCATTCAGTCTGGCTTTTTTTTTTTTTTTACCCACATGAAGGATGGATGTTCTTCCTCTGTGTGTTTGTTTCTGCTACATGTGAGAAATCACTGCAGCATAAGGATGGGTTAAGGAGTCCTTCATGAGAAAGAGGAAAAAAATCTCTTGTTGTTCCTGTGAGAAATTAGGGATGACTTTGCAAATGACAGAAAAGTATTTATTAATGAAGCTTCTTGGTAGACTAATGATTTTCTTTGAAGGATCTGATTAGTAACATTAAGATACAATCAACACAGTGAAGATGTACATACATAGTTTTAGTAAAAAATGTGTTTAGTAGCACTGCCACTTCTTTTTTTTTTTTTTTTTTAACTTTGATAGAATTACTCATTTCCTATGCTTACTTATTGTAGTTATTTTCTGGGCTAACTTAGGGCATCACAGCTCTGCATACTTCCTGCAGGATTGTCTTATGGCATTAAATTGTTAACTTGGTGTTCCCCAAAATGTTGATAAAAATAGATTGCATTTAAAGAGGAAAACAAAGAAGGCTTGTATAGGTATTTATCGATGCCCCTTCTATGTGTTGTTGCCACATGCAGTAAACCCCCTGGGAAATAATGCAGCTAAAAATAAACCAAAGGAATTGACTGTGCTGAGCTTCACTAACGGATATTGAAGTGATCAATAGCTCACTGGTGCCTTGGGTTTGAGATAAAAGCTGCAGCAGCCAGGCACGAGTCAGGGAGCAGCCATAAATGTGATCTATGATAAGTATTGGCTGCAGCAATGACTGCACAGGCCTAAACAAAGGAAGAAGAAGCCATCTCACCCTCCTGCTGATGCTTCATTGGGGAACAACTAACTACAGCTAAGTTTCCATCCTCTCCCTTCATGACTGTTGCATCTCTTTCCTCTCTGCTTCCCCAAATAAGTCTTAAGTCACTCAATTCGCATCTCTTTAGCAGTGGACTTATTTTTGAGCACTGACTTCTCATGGTCAAGTTGACTGAAAAGTCCTTGGTAGACCAAATTAGAAATTGCATTGAGAGGTCAGAACAGCCTCTCTGAAGCTGCACCTCTCGCAGTGGTTCTCCTCAGGGGAAGGGAATGTGAGGTCAGCATAGTAACAATTAAGGTCTCTTCCACCTGCAGTGTTTTTACATTCCTAATGCTGATGTGCATTCTGTCAGGCTAATAAATTAGTTACTGGATTCAAAAGGTACTGCACAGAAAAGGCACAATAGATAGGAGTGGTAAAATTATCAGTAGGGGATTTTTGGAGGGTTGTGTCCTGGCTTTGTCCAGATTCCCTGCAGCTGCTTTGTGTAGTTATTTAAAGCCCCCCCTGACAGAACATGGTGAGCAGGGAATTAACTTGTAGACATATCAATTAACCTGAAAACAAGGGGTGGATCTAATCAGAAATAAGAGACAGGAACATGAAGAAATGATACTGGAGATAATGCAAGAGGAAAAGCAGAGAAGGTGTTGCAGGGTTCTGTGTAACCCCTGGCACTGTGTGCCTCTTGTCTAAAGGACAAAGGGAGAATACTTGTGCCAGGTGGCAGCATTCTTACCTAGGAACTGTATTTTTAACACTTGCATGCACAGGCAGAACTTTTCCATGACTATGTGGCAAAAATAGAATTGTTCCCTCTGGAACCATGATAAGGCAGGTAACAATCCAAAATGCTTTGGGGTGTACAGACAGTATCACTCGCTAGGTAAGCTGTGGTCTCTCCCCATGCCAAGGTAAATGTAAATTAGAAGAAGTGGCTTGTTCACACAGATCACCTTACTTAATTACAGGCAAAAAGAAAAATGCTGTGTCTTAAATATGTTGCAGAAGTTGTTGGTTTGATTATTTTTATTTTTCCTTCTTGGTTTTACAGACAGGAAAATCAGGCATGGGGTGGGGAAGATACTTGTCTGACATCACCCAGTAGGCCGGGTAGCACGAAAGTGTGGTTTTTTATGGCTGATGGCAAAGCCTTATAATTAATAAATGGGGTGCAATGTAGCAAGTGCTTTTATAGTGTTGGAAAATTGCTCTTTGAGGAAGTGAAGTCAGAAAACTGCTGTGTACAAAATGAAATTTTAGATGAAAATGTGGAGCCTGACTATAAACTGTGAAATTCACAGCCTACTCTTCAACCATTATCTGCTTAGTCTCCTTTTTTTATGAGGCATTGTTTTGCTAATTCTTGAGTCTTGTGCTTTCTGATGTATTTCAGATTCCTGGGCCATAACTAATAGGAAAGCAACAAGTTGACCACCCGCTTCTTAGGTAATGAGGCAGTGAACAGAAATAACTGAATAAAGTGTCATTCTCATTGCCCTTGACAAGGATATTTCTGTTAGTGCTCTAAAGGGCTTTTCTCTAACTCCAGCCTCTAAAGCTGGCAGGGTGAGTGGTGATCCCAGCTCTCCTAAGAGCACTCTGCTCCTCAGAGAGGGAGCAGTCACTGTTTCTTTCTCAGACATGTTCAGTTTGGCCCATCAGGTACTTTTGGTGCCAACTTCCACTCATGGGCACACAGGGCAGGTGTTGTCATGTCTGCCAAGGCATTTTAGCTGAAGAAAGAATCCTCCTAGTGATTAAAGGAAGACAGGTTTTGTTCCTGGAACAAGATGGATCTGCAAGATAACAAATATATCTGCTCCAGTAAGGCTCCGTGTTGTGAAAAGCTTAGGATTAGTTTTCTCTTTCAGTTTTTAATAGTGTTTATTTATTTCTAATGGCATCAGTTAGAGCAAATGTTAACGTAATGCTTGTATAATACAACTTGGTAATTACAAGAGAGAACAAAAGGCCTGTTTGCCTACACCTGTGTATGCTGGGAAATAAAACTCAGCATTCAGCAAGTAGAACATCAAAAGCAGCTTGGCCTGTAATTGGGTTACATGATGCGACTGACACGAAGGTCTACTGAGACAGCTCATGCAACTAAGCTTATTCATGGTTTCCTTCAGTCATTAGCTAATGATATCTTGCTCAAATGCCTATGTGCTCAGTCTATATATTTAAGCACAAATTGTGAGTAAAAGGGTGAGAATGCAAATGTCTGCAGCAGCTGAGGCAGGGCTGTAAGAAGTTTGGAGTCAGCACTGAGAGCAAATCACTGGGTACCTTCCAACTCATGTAGTTCTCTGGGAAGCATTAGTAAAACGCAGCTCGTGCTGATGTTGTGCTATTAATATGTTCAAACACACAGCACTGGTGAGGAACTTAGAAATACTTGGGATATGCTGGTTTCTGTTGGTAGCAAAGGTAGTGTAGTACTTTTGTAGTTAATGTAACAGAAGGAAAAAAGGTCTGGCTGAAAGTAAAGTACAAGTGGTTGTGGCATCTAGTTCTAATGGTTAAAGGTTTGCCTTTCTATGACAAAAATGGTTTTTTCTTGAATAAATAGAGTAGTTACTTCATTCTTAGATTTGAATATTGGGTGCTACTGGCTTTTTTCATTCTTCATGGCAATTTCTGATAAAATACAGGTTTGAGCAAGTGTGTGAAGAAAACTTGATTGTTATATGCCACTCATTTGAGTTATGTTGCTTTATTTGATTGTAAAACAACAGATTCATGCTATTCTCTTATTCCTAAATATACAGGATCTGGGCTTAAAATTAAGGAAGGTGTGTTCTCAAGTAAGATTTTGTCAGGTACTGGTATTTTCTCAATCATTTGAGCAACAAGAATAATTCTGTTTGCATGGTAGTCTATAGCAGCAGCTTACAGGTTCAGGACGACACTGAAGGCAGTGGGCCATCTGTTTGCGTACAGAGAAGTTGTTTAATCTCTTGGCAGTGTGGGTAAATTTTATTTTCCCCTTGCTAGATAATATTTACAAAACAGGTACAATTTAAATACTTGCACTGCTGCTCTGCAAGAGCTACAGGGGTGCTACATGTGTGAATAACGTGCTTTAGAGAACTGACTGCAGTGCGAATAACATCAGTACAGGTTAAGAAAAATGCAAGAGTGTGATGGCAGCAAAGGAAGCTTTTAGACTTTATTCTTCAGACCATTTTAGTATATGAGGAATGACAAATGTATTATGTAAGGAGTCTCAAAAGAGAGATTCTGAATTGGATACAACTATTCAAGTCATTTAACATGAATACAGAATATTTTGACAAATTTAATTCGAAGGGTAGAGCCGTCTGGAAAACTCCAGTGGCAATTTGCCAGCATCAGCAGTGGCTGAATTTGCAGGTTTCTGTGTTTGAGTCTGGAATTACACTTGAGCACTCTTGGGGCACACTAGGAGTTATCCATTATCCACTCCAGATAGTACAGCTGTACTGGGAATCCTGGTGCAAGGTTGTGCTTTTTCTCTTGCTGTCGCTTTTTTCATTCCACTGGCTTGTGGCCTCAGAACTCACTCAAAATGTGAGCAAGTTGGAGGATTTTAGTGTCAGTCCTGACAGTGCCCTTCCCATGGGAAGCCAGCAGTAGGATGTGGGGGTATGAAGTGTTTTTTCCAGTTGCACAACTCGTGCTGGCTGCACCTTTATTTATCCTGGTGATGGCCTCACAACAGAAACGCTGGTCCTTGTCCCGAGAGGTGCGAGTGCTGTCGCTGCTCCTGAGCGGATCTCCAGGCACAGCTCCACTGTCCCTCCTGCAGCTGGGCCAAAACTCTCATTTGCCTGGATGTCATGACTTACCTCAGCACCTCCTGAAGTGCTGGATTGGGTTTGAGTTCCTGCGGGTATTTCAGGCTACCTGAAACGTAGGCTAGAGCTGTTGTGAAAACTTCTGAGCTGCTCAAGGGAGTTTTTGCATTTTTGTGCTTCCTCCTTTTGAGAGATTCTGTCTCTTAAAGGTAAATTAGGTGTGTGATCACAGCTGGAGTTGCAGATAGCCAGTCCTTCTACTTACTGAAAATTAGTTGATACTTTGTTGAGTGTAGCTACTCTCAATTTTAAGGAAGTACTTGTTTCCTTAGATGAGGGCAGGAGAAATTTACTTCAATTTGTTTTAATGCAGAAACCCGAGTTGGGTTCCTGGTTTTTAATACTTAAACCAGGAAGGATGATGGACTAAGATTTGTCATTCATTTATTGGTCATTTCTCTTTGTGCAGATTTGTGTTAAATGTGAGCTCTGTGCTTTTTCCAGGTAACAGGTTTGTTAATGTAACAAGCAAGAACTGTATGCTATAGAAGGCAAAACCAAAAAATGGCTGCTTTTTGTTGTGCTGCCTGTGCTGTGGAATTAAAGCATTAGGAGGGAATCCATGAATTTCTTTTCCATAGTGTTACAATGAGACCTTTCCAGAGCTTGATTCCATTCCTCCTCCTTGCCACCGTGTCCCCAGGCACACCTGAGCTTCTCCTGAAGTCTTCCAGAACCTGTTTGCCCAGGCTGGAAACAAAACAGAACCGCTTTGGCCAGAAATCTGGAGACAGGGACACTGGGATCTGCACGCACTCACTGTTGTGTCAGATTGTCACTAAATACAGACCCGAACCACTGGCAGCATCTCCCTGAACCCAGGGCCTCCTTAGTCTTTGGCTGTGGTGTCATTCCCCAGTGATGGGAGTTTCAGAATACCTGGATTGTCCGGGTTTGTGATTGTAGGACAGTGGGAAGAAAAGAAACAGGAAAGAAAGAAGTTAAAGATGTGTCGATACAAACTGGCTAATGTAAGCAACTGCATGTAGAGTTAAGTGTTAATTAAGTGTTGAAGGGAACAGTGTAGATCAGGAAGTGCAGTTGTGATGAGAGCACCTTTCCTCATCCTGATCTGTGCCTCGGAGCCACTGATGGTGGGAAAAACAAGGACGCTGCATTTGTTCTTTTACCGAGGGCTGTTCCAGTATGACTGCACGGTTGAGGCCTCTGTGGTTAGACCTGACTACAGGGGAAAAAAGACTGCAACAAAGGGCCAGCTTGAAGTACTAACTTTGCACAGGAGCAGCACAGGTTGTCTGAAGCTGTAAGAATACGTGAGAAATCATGGGAGTATAGTTTATGCTGTGGCACTTAATGAGGGGCCAGTGTTTCTATTAAAAAAAAAAGGCAACAAAACAAAAAGCCCCAAGGTACTGATAGAAGTTTTACTTCATTTATAAACTGAATGGTTTGAAAAAGCAGTCCAACCTGATTTTTGCTTTGAGTTTGGGCTGCTTCTTTTGTATTTCTTACCAGGGCTTAAGTTGCAGTGGTAGATTTCTCAGATTGCTAAGAAGGTTCAAAACAAGGGCAGCCTCACAGGTCTGAACATGAAGACAAGGGAGGGGAAGCCTGTGACTGGGCTCTTTGGGGGGGGTTCATGGAGGGTGGGGGAGTGGGACACTGTCCATGTTGAATGATTTATCATTGTGGATTACTCCAGAACACGGGAGGTCTTATCCCCAAATGGAGCCATTAAAGACAATGCAGACCTCAGAACAACTACTCCCTCAGGGCAGTTCTGTACACCCAGGTGGAGCGGAGCAGGTTTGGCCCACAACCTTCTCATGCCAGGTCATCTGTAGGTGCTGCTGGCCCACCCAGCTCCTAAACCCTTCCCAGCCCCGACCGTTCCCGCAGAGCCGCTGCAAGTGAGAGAATCTCCTTTTTATAGCGGTGGGAGCCGTGGCTGTAGGTGGGGTGGCCGCTCGGGTTACCGCGGCGGGGACACTGTGCCGAGCAGCTGGCGCTCGCAGAATGCCCGGACTCAGCGCAGCACCAAGGTGCTGCTTCTCGCCGCGGAATCATCGGGTGCCCTCCCCGCCCGGCTCTGGTGCACGCTTGGCTCCGGCACGGCCTTGCATTGTTGTCAGCTGAGCGCACCTCAGATCTATTTCCCGGCAAATGCAGTTCGCTGATGTAGCGGCGCGTCCCTCCGGACCCCGGGAGAGCTGTGGGGCCAGGGTTATGCTGGTGGAAGGTGAAAGAGCGAGTGCTTGTTGGTGTGTGGGGTTCTGAAAGCCCCTGGGCAGTCTGCGTGGAGGAGAGGAATGTGGTTTCCTGGTAGGGTGAAGTTAAAATGACTCATCTGTGGATCCTGGTGCAGACGTTGGCATGAGATCATCCTTGTTCTGCAGCTGGGAAAGACAACACTTCAGATTGCTTCTCTCTGCGAACTTTCTAGGCCTGGCTCTCCTCTGTGCCTCTTCCAGAATTCTTCCTTTGTGGAGGGTTTTTTTGTTTTGTTTTGTTTTTTTTAATGATTAAAAGGAAATGGAACAGTGGGGCTCGGACTTTGAACTTGTTCCTTTCTGTGGTTTTTGTCTTCATTAGCTTACGTAAATAACAGCCTCTATTCTTTGCAGTTTCACTGCTAAGAGGTATTCTCAGAAATCACTTTTTAAGGTGATACTATCGTATAGGAAGAACTCTGATAATCTGGTTGGTAAAACAGTAAATTCCTAATGAATTAGTATGTTAATGTGTACAGGAGCAACATGAAATATTTTTGCAGCTTAAACACCTCTTTAAAAATAGGGTTTCCAACACTTGCACCATATGTCCCCTTATTAAATTCTCCTCTTACTGAATAATGACATTACCCTCTGAATGACAGAGGTGCTTGTTATATGATCTGACTTACAGATACATCTGGAACTTGGCCCTTGCAGGGTCTCAAAATAGAATGACCAATGCAGGAAGAACTTACTAGAGGACTTGTGAGGGCTCTTAGTGCAAAGCACTTCCACCCTTGCCAGAGCTTTGACATTGTCCAGTGAGTGTACTCAGACAACACAGGGATTTTTAAATCTTGCTTTTCAGTGTTTTCCTCTTTGTTAAGCTATCCTGTCTTCCCCTTCCCTCTCCCTCAATATTTACTGAACCAGATCCTCCTTAGCAGGAAGTGAATACATTTTTAGTGTGCAGTGTTAGTATCTCTTCAAATAGCCAGTGGGAAGAATGATACCAACAAAATTTGTGCTTCTGTTGGGATTAGTCTTCCTCGCAAGTGTCTTTTCAGATGTAGCACAGATGAGTTCTGAGCGGTGCTGAGGAAATGCTTCTGGTCTCATGGGCACTTGTTTGAGTTGGATGAGCTCCCTCTGAAGAGGGTGGGTGGGCTGGTGGCTAAGTGCTAGTGATGCATGATAAATAAGAAATCCAGCTGGAATTAGGCAGGTATTTCAAAGCACAAGTGAGTGCTTATGAGAAGTGGGGGTGAAAGCCCCACACATAAGCAGATTTTTTAGCTTCCTCCCCTTGCCTGCAGTGTTGGCACCTGCTGTTGGCTGCCCTGCACACGCCCGAGAGGGTCTGAGCTCCTCACACACAGCTGATGCTGCTTTTAGGACAGACCTTTGCAGCAGCTTTCTCTTACCGTGTTTATTGAGCTACCAACAAGTGCTCTGTGCTGTTTTTCACTTCCAGGAAGGCCAGTCCTCAGCAAATGGCCCATCCCGCGACAGCCCCAAGCAGCCGGCGGCCCGAGAAGGACACGCGGGCTACCCCAAGCTCCGGGCGGGCTATATCCCCATTCCCGTCATCCACGAGGGCATCGACGGCCGGCAGCAGCACCCCTGCTTCTCCTCCCCGCAGCCAGGGCTGCAGAGGTACAAGACAGAGGCCGTGCCCGCCCCGGGGCAGGCTCAGCCACCCCTCAGGGGGGCCTATGGTGGCCCCGAGTCCCCGGCGAGGGGGCCGGCGGAGGCCGCGGCGGCCGATAAACAATGTGGACAGACACCGGCAGCTGCGGCGGCCCCGGCGCCGGCCACGCACGGACCCGAGGTGAGCGTCAGCCGTGCTGGGCGCTGCTTGCAGTGGTCTTTGCGGCATTTATGGCCCGAGTGTCTGTCACACGGGGAGCTTAGCCCTCAGAAAGCCCAACTCGCCACAGGATTGTGTTTTCCCCGAGTATTGAAAGTGCACAGTCATGGCAGCATAAATATGTATGGGTTTTTTCTAGCGTCACCCACTTCTGTTCTGGAATGATTCTGCAGAGATAAATGCAGAGCTGAGCAGGCCCTGTGGCAGGGGAGGGTTGTTTTAGGGTTTGTACAGGTTCCCCCACAAGTGGAGGATGCAGACAAGCCTCTTGTGTTCGGTACCATGAGTCAAACTGGGTGAACAAAGTGGGAGAGACGAGTGTCCAGTCAGCTAACAACCCAGGCCACTTCAGAAGTTCTTTGCTTCCTAATTTAATATTTCAGTTGTCTAAAATGTATTTTACATATATATAGATTTAAAAGTGAAATGTAAAGTATTTTTGTCCTTCAGTGGCATGTGAAAATATTTTCAGACTATGAACTTCTTTGGAAAAAAAAGTCACCCTGCTTGTTTTGTGTTTCAGAAGGTAGGATTTTTGGCCTGCTCTCTGTAGAAAATTAGCAAATTGGTATTCTTGTAATATATGGAAATATAAGCATCATTTTTATTCAAAGTAAGATGAGCAGGAAATTCAGCCTTCACTAAGCTGAAAACATATCAGGTCTGTAATTCAACAGCAGTGGCATCTTCTCTGAAACCCATTTGGAGTTTGAAGAATGTAATTAAAATCCTGTTGGCAGGTTTCTCATCTCTCTTGACTAACCATGCCTGTCCATGCAGTACCTGGACAAGAGGCTCAGCTTTTCCTTCTCCCAACTCTGTACAGCTTTGCCTTGTCTGCAGAGTGGCTTTAGGAATGTGTCTTCTGTGCCACTTCCTTAGAGATAACTGGGGAGGACCTCAGAGCTTGCTGTCACACGCTCAGGCAGTCAGTGTGGGTGCCAAGTGACCGGAGCCTGTGCTGGTGACCCTGCCCTGCATGCCAGCAGTGCCACTGATGGCTGCTCTGATGCAAACCAGCATTTATTTATTCAAGGTTGCTGTTCCTTGAGCAGTTTATCAGCACCGAAAGAGGGGTCTTGTTCCCCTTCTCGCCTGCTTTGCCTGCCTTCTGCTCTCCCAGCTCCAGTCTGGCCTTCCACAGGAGAGGGGGCAAAGGGGAATTAGCCATATCTGCATTACCAAATTAATGACATGCTCTAAAAGAACCCAGCAAAACATACAAAATCTGTTAGTGTGGCCAGGATCAGAAGTAAGTGTTGTGTGCTCTTAGGGGTTTGGGTTTGTCTCCAGCACGTAATTTGTTTGCTTAGCTTAAGTTTACCTCAAATTTAACAGGTTTAGACAGGAACAGCCATGCAAAAGCAGCAAACATTCTGACTGAGCATCCACTCCCTGCTCATTTTGGGGCTGGGAATGCTGTAGCTCAGGTTCCTACTTGTTATAATGATGCTCTCACAACTCCTGTGGTTTGTCTAGAGAGGCTCTTGGCCAAAAAACCAGGGAAATGGAGTCCTTGCATGCCGGAAACACGAGCTCAGTTTCTGTGATGACTGCCTCCTTTTCTTTGTAGAAATAAAAAGTACTGTGAGCACAAAATGGTCAAATTAATCATGGATTTTTGTTTTCATGGCAGCCTCAACCTCCTGGAGCATCTGACTCTCCAACAGTTTCCCCTCAGACCTCTGGCAGACCCAACGCAGGGAGCCATCCACTTCCTCGCGGTTATATTCCAATCCCTGTGATCCATGAAAATATGCCACGCCAGCCAGCACAGGCCTACCACCAGGCACAGAAAACCCACTACCCTGCCCAGCAGAGCGAGTTCCAAGCCCACCAGCCGGTGTTCCACAAAATCCAGCCGGAGGAGAGGGAGCCCAAGGCGGCGCGAGCGCAGTCTCCGTTCAGAGTGGCTCAGAGAGGCTCCTCCAGTCGGGAGAGTTCCCCGGCCAGAGTGAGCACCCAGATGCAGCCCCCAGCTCCCATCCGAGTGCAGACAGTAGTAGACAGACCCCAGGTATGTAGAATGGGGAAGTGAATCACCTGCCAGGGACCTGAGTGTAGCTAGAGCTGAAAAATGAGCTTGTACTAACACATACATGAAAGCTCATAAAGCAATCTCCACTGCTAGATTTAAACAGACTGGGAGGATCCTGAGATAAGCAGCAAGTTGCCTTTCCATCTGTCAGGACTGTGGTGGGTCACTGAAATATGATTTAACACACGATTTAATCTTCTCTTGTCAGAGTATAATTTGGTGTAATTACTCTGAAGTCGCTGATGTTGCATTATGTTTATGAGAAGAAAACCAGGTCTGTGGGATTTGTGACATCTATGTAAATACACTTCACTGATGTCTCAGAACCATTTAGGGGGGATAGCATCAGATGCACAAAGTAATTTTTGCTATGAAGAAAGGGGATAAGCAAAATCTAGAGCTTTTTATTCTTCTGACTTGAAGTATGCTCTTGATCATAGAACCTGCTGCTCATTGAACATTTTTTCCATGTTAAAGTTCTTACTAAATCTACAATTAAAAGGCTACTGGGAATTAGACAACTGTGAGTGTGTGGAAGGGGGTATGTACAGAAACAAGCCTTGATTTTTCTCTCTGGAGATGTTTCACATTAAAAATGACAGTAGCAGAATTAGGGTAATATTTTTGAAAACCCAGGATAGGACAAACCAAGGAACACTCGAGATTTAATGGCATATTCTAGGTCAGTGCTGATTTATTTTTGTGGGTGAGAGTTTGCACTCCCTAATCAAATTCTATGTTTAACAGGTAATGCAGTAACAGATTTTCAGTGCAGGCCATTTACTTACTTGGTTCAAGTACAATACAGATCTTTTACTCCAGCCATTTAAATCCATGAGAGCTGGATTTAGTATCTTTCAAAATCACTGTTTCTGTGCCCAAAGTAAGTAAATGGGGTGTCAGGAGGAGGAAAATGCAGATAGATATCACAAATTTCAGTTTTCTGCTAAGATTTCAAAACTAATCTCATTTTCAAGAGATTTCTGATTTGATGACTTAAAACCGGAGTAATCCCGAGGATGGTCTCTAATTGCTACAGTGTAATAAGATTGACACAGTAACCTCTGCATGTAAATAAGTTAAAGATTTAAAATAAGCACTAACAAAAAAAGGAATGTCCTGAAAACAGGAATAGGATGAGAATAGCCCAAAATGTGATTAAAACTCAGCAAAGTAGTTGGCTTTTCAAGAAAGATGAGTCCTTAATTAGTGACACGGGATGAAATTTTGACTGTGCTGCAGTGAGCTGCAAGAAATCTCACTGACTTCAGTTAAGTGAAGGCTTTGCTCAAAGGTCCCATCTTTTAGAACTGCTCATGGGGCCGATTTTGTTAGGCATGGGCAGGATTTGGTGGGTTGAAATTTAATGCTTGTGAGAGTTGATTGGTGTAAAATAATGGCTGTTCAGCACAGTGCTGTTTTTCAGTTTAGAACAGTAAAATTCAGCAATGCTCAGGAAAGATTAATCATCTCGCATGTGTGAAATTGCACTGCTAGGAGTACAGAAAATTAGATGTTAGATTACTTGTTCTTTAGAAGGAAATAAGGAGTGTTGTGTCTCAACACAAAACTTGCCTTGCTCACCAGGTTTCTCAGCAACAAGTCTCAGCTCAGGAGCCACCAAGACCAGCCCCTCCTCCTGAAATCAAGCCTGACAACAAGGCAGCCCCACCGCCCGAAACGGAGGCACCCTCCACATATATTCCAATTCAGGTCACCCACCAAGAACCAGATCCTAAACTACCACCCCAGAAGCCTCCAGCCATGGCAGAGAAAGCTGATAAAAAGGCTCCTTCCCCAGCTAAGGCTGCTCCTCCCCAGGAAAAGCCTCCTCCTGAAGAAGTGGCGCCGCCAAAGACGATGGAAACAGGAGAACCTCAAAAGCATCCAGGTGTTTTGAAAGTGGAAGCAATTCTGGAGAAAGTACAAATGCTTGAGCAGGCAGTCGACTCCTTTGAAGGCAAGAAAACTGACAAAAAGTACTTGATGATTGAAGAGTACTTGACCAAAGAGTTGCTAGCCCTAGACTCAGTGGACCCTGAGGGTCGTGCGGATGTGCGCCAGGCCAGGAGAGATGGTGTAAGGAAGGTCCAGACCATTTTGGAAAAACTTGAACAGAAAGCAGAAGATGTCCCAGAACCTGTTCAAGTTGATGGACTTCAGCCAAATTTGCCAGAGCCTAAGCCACCACAGGAAATCATGGAGATCGAACCTGTGGTAGTCAAGAGCAAGGGAGATCCCAGTAATAAAAATGCTAAAGAGGAAACCAAAATGGAAAGACATCAGCCTGAAACTAAGGAAGAAGTGTTTACCAATCTCACCACCACGACAAACACACCCAATAACCCAACCGAACCGTAGCCATGTGCTGAAATTAAAATCTCTCAGACTTTATAACTTAAAGTGTGTTTAAGTGAATTTTAAGTTGCATGCATTTCCAGAGCTCTTTTCAACTGGTTTTAATCAACATAGCAGCTTGGGACACAGTAAACACTTTGTGGGGAAAGGAGGGAGCTAGAAAGAAAGTGATGCATTTATCCTTTATTCTTACACTATGTAAAAGACATGTTTCAAAAATAAACCCTGTACATTAATTGCTTTTAGGTCAGCTGAATGGAAAAAGAAAATGACTTCAGGGTTAATATTGATGCGTGTTGTTTAAGGTGTATTCTTTTGCAGGTGATTTTTGTAAAATCAGTGGCCTGCATTGTCAGAATATACCAGTCCTCCTACAAGTATAGCCACTCTTAACAGTAATGTTTTTACTTTTAATGTTCACAGTTGGGCACTTTAACTAATGATGGATAGAAAGTGTGTAAGAAACTGTAGGGATATTTATATGTGTGCAGGACTTCAATGCTATATTTTAAGAGGGAAATAAAATAATATGGAAGCCTAATTCAGTCTTGTGATTTTATAAGCTGGAAATGTAAAGGCAATAATTGGTTTTATATACACTCTTCTGAACAGAGATTTGTTAGTGCAGCATTGTAGTTGAAGTCTGACAGCTGTTTTCTCATCAAGACCTAAACATGCCTTTCTCCATTCATGTCCTCCCTTCTGATGTTGTTGCTGTGTCTCATCTGTGGATTGAGAAAGGAATTTGGCTGAGCATTTCTGCTCCCTCACCCTGGGAGTCACCATTTAACAGATATGTTTATAACATTGAGATCTGTGTCTACTGTGGTTGTTTTACAGAAGTTTACAGATCCTAACTTCTTCTGCAAAGGCATTATTCTTTTATTAACAATTAACTGGATTTTGTATGCAGAAGTACATGGGGTTTTTTTGTATTTAGAAATAATTTTGTATTTATAGAGTCAATAGGATTTCTTTCACTTTGTGAAGCAATACTTTGTTCTAAGTGATTAGCAATTTGCACTTAAGCAAGGGAGATAAACCATTTTTCAGCTACATCCATGCGAAATGAAGGCAGCAGAGTCAGTGCAGAAGGAGTGCAAGGGAGGAAGGGGTCCTAACTAAAATCCAGAGGTTACACTTGTTAATTTTACAAATGCAAACTTCTTTTACCTGATAGCATGTTTGCAGCATGCAAATTTATGAATACAAAAATAGGTCTGCTCAAGGCAATTGATCACTTACTGAACTACACTTGGAATCAGGACAGTGGATTGGAAATTTGGTTTAAACCCATCTGAAAATCTCTTCTTTTTAAGAGGCAGGTTGAGAGTGGTCATTGAGAACTGTCACTGTTTATTTTAAGGTAACAGTATAGCATGTAAATTATACTGCAGTGTGTGTAGCATTTGGACTGTGAAGTGTCTGCTTAGTTGCAGGTAGAAGGCTGATGCTTCTTTTAGTTTCATTTTTGTAGTCAACAGCAACATGTAAGAATACACAATGTCTTGTAAGCTTTTGGCTTCTCCAGCTTTGGGAGCAGCATTTGAGGCATTCTAGAAGAAGAGGTGTGAAAGTTCAGCTGCCTGCATAATTCCTGCATGAACTCACTTCAGTGGCACATTGCTCATGCAGGGTGACATTTCAGCTGAGGACACGTATCTGACATCATGTAACAAAAATACTTAAATTGAGGAAAATCAGCTGTGGATTTTTAGAACTGAGCTCTCTAAGCCAAGTCTGTGGGAGCTATAAGGCCCTATCTCTTAATGGTTTCTCTTAGTAGCCCACTACAATAGTTCAGATCAAAACAACCCCATTAACTGAGGTGGCAGAGTGGAAATTAAGATTATAGTCTTAAAATTGTAGTATTTACAGGAGTTAAACAGCTGCTAGATTTTTCATGTGTCATCTGCTGCTAATGGGGCCTGATTCATGTTCCACTATTCAGTGTTGGTCAGAGTAGGTGGGAGTCAAATTCAATTACAACTGATGGGGTTCTTTTAAGAAGCAAAGCTGGAGGCAGAGCTGCACTCTGCCAAGTGTTGCTTTAGAAGTTGATTGTTAAAGTTGGTGCTACTACTGCAGAATTAGGTACAACTCAAAACAAAGTGAGGTTTCATGATGTGGCCTAATAAGGGAAGGTGCATTTGGCTGCCCTGGAGCTGCCTAGCTGGGAGACTGGTGCTCTGAGTCATAGTCTCTCTTTGTTTCCTCTGTTGCTCAAGACTAAGCTGTGCCCAGTCCAGCTTATGTGTCTTGACACATCAGCGTAGCTACGAATTGTGCATGTGGGCTGGGAGGAGGGAGTAGCCAAGGAGGAAGTAGCTGAAGATTCCCACCCATTCCCTGTAAGCTCCTGACCTGCTCTGTGCAGAGCCTGTTTGCTGCCTTGCTTTGGTACCCATGATGTGTGGAGCTGGCAGAGGAGAGGAAGGGGATTCCTCATTCCCTTGCCTTTCTGCAGGATGGTGGTACCTGCTCTGTGCTTTGACCCTGGGTAGCAACTGGAAACTTGGCTTTTAAACTCAGGCAGAAAGTAATTAGGAGTTTAAAACCGTAAGAATTATGTTACATTACTTTTCAAATACAGCCCTGCACAACAAACAGCAAATGTGCTGTTGAAGGCAGGGTTTTCAAATACACGGTACATTTGCAGTAGCCATTTCAAAAAATTGAATAAATGTTGAGCAATGCAATTCATTCAAAAGCAAATGATGCCTATTTCAGCTCATTTGAAAGTAGCAGGAAGGGTATGAAAAGCCTGTCCACGGAACCACAGTAAAAGCTTAGGCTATTTTCTGATTGCACTATCTTGCCCAGCTAGTGCTATTTTAAATGCCAGTAGTGGCCTGTTCTCTATATTTAAACCTCACAGCAGCAAGGCATTGTGTTTCCTGTAAATATAGCATTTTGGCTATTTATTTACATACTGCCAAACCACATCATGCCCCGAGGAAGGGGCAGCAGTTGCATTGCCCCCAGGAGCACGGTGAGACAGGCCTGGTGTCCGATTCCTCCCTGGCTCCAGAGGGAGGCACAAACCCTTCATCTGGGATATGTTTTGCTTTCAACGTTATGTTGGGTCAGCTGTGTTTGCAGGCACAGTGGGGAAGGAAAGGGGTACAAATCACACTCCACCCAGCAGGCAGGAAAGCAGCACAGCAGTTTGTAGAGGCAGGTTCTGCCCCTGCACCTCCTGCCAAGGTAAGGCAGCCTAGGAAAGCCCTGATGCCAGTGTCCTCAGTGAGGGTATCTCTTATTAAAATAATTATAATAATAGTAAAAAATAGCTTCTGGAGGCTGGCACACAGCTGCTGAAGAGGACAACTCAGTCAAGGTATACTTATGAGAAGGTTTTAATTTGCTACGTTTTCAGTCTCCCTTCTTAAATGTGTATTAATTGATCTTTTTAAATACTCAGGTATCCAAATAGAGGGCACTACTTCACCATGAAGTTAAATGATGTACACAAACCTAAGGGAAAAATGGGACTAAAGGTCTAGTAATGGGCAGTAATTTCTGTGCTTTTGGCCCTGTTGTGTCAAAGACATAAAATGCAGGTGTCCTAGAAACAAACCTTAATGCTGTAAAAGTTTAATACGTAAAGTTTTGGGTTTGTTACAAAAGCCAGCAGTAACACAGTTTTTGTGACGGAAACAAATCCAGCCCTTCTGGGCCACTTGGGTAAAGGAGGCCTTCAGGAAAAACTAATCTGAGCTCAGCACTCGCTGTGGAATACAGATTGAAGCCGGAAGTTAACCATACAAAATACCATTTCGTGGAGCCTTCGTGTCAATATTAAAACTCCAAAGCCACACTTCTCTGGGTAGACACAGTACTGCCATTAATGAAATGTGAACACAATCATTTTAGCAAGATGTGGTTTTAGTGGCACTTTCACCTATTTATGTGCAATGGTACAGGAGAGCCAAATGAACAAGTGTGTTTAAACTATTTTTTTCTTAAGATAAATAATTTGCTTAAAGATAAAAGGGTGACTCTAAGATACATTAGCCTGACTGACAAAGAAACAGCCTTTAACACTGGATAATTTGTGTTCCTGAGCTCTGCCCAAAGAACACATCCATAGGATTGTGCGTGGGATCAGTCCCTGTGCCCGTGAACCACTGAGGGGCTGTGGATGGTCTGTCCATGCTCTGTAACACTAGAGACCAATGTAACTGAATGCCAGCCCCTGTAATCCAGAGCAGGAGTTATTTTAAGAAGGGTGAGAGGCTGGTTACAAAGCAGGGGAACACACCAATTCTCAGTGAAACACCTTCCCAGGATTTATGAATAAGCTACTTTAAAAAAATAAAGAAGCTAATTCAGTTATTTCCTGCTGGAATTTCCAGTCCAGAAGCTGGAAATCTGCATGAAAGGAAGGAGCAGGTCCAGCCTTTAGTTTCCATGTGTCTCTGCACCAGCAAATTGCAGGGCAAGCAGAAGTGGAGGACCTTATGTTAAATTTCAGATTATAAGAAGAAAAGCCCATTTGCCACACATATTTCAGAAAATAATTCCAAGGGGCATTGATCTGTAAACACACAGTTCGTGTTTCAGAATTAAACACAGAATCTGGAGTTCCTCATCCCTGGTTCTTTATATTTGACATCTGTTCAAGGACTGTGCAATGTTCTCTGACGTGTTCCACAACAAACACAGAAATCACTGATAGGGTTTGCACTAAAGGATAACATTGCTGGAAGTCTTGGTAAAAAGGCTGGGGATTGAACAGAGATGAAATTAATTAACTCCCTCTAATGAAATATGGTACCTATGTTAGGAATCAGGTGAGCAGGCAAGAAAATGTAACAAACTTTGAAGTATTGCTACTTATATCTACTCATTGGATAGATGATCTGTCTGCTGTTCATCTGACTGCACAAATATAAAATAATTTTTAAATTATTTGAATTTTAAAACAGTAAAAGAAATATACTGAATTTAGCAACAACGGGAGTATGGAACTTAGCCTGGTTTTTTACTGCATTTCTGCAGCCCCTGACAGTGAGCAGATGAGATTTGCAAAATCATCCACATGGGTTACTTGAAGCCCTGATTTATTGCTTTTCATCATTTTGTGAACTTTGAGTTCTCATCTGTTTCTGTCTTGTCAGGAAAGCTCCGCTCCTTCCATTTGCAGAAATGAGCAGTGTCTGGAATAATTCCCTTGCGCATTTCCCACGAGGTTGGCAGGCAGATAATGCGTTTTTTTCTGCAGCCCATACTGATCCGTGGCAAAGAATAGGAGTTGTCAGCAGTCTGTCTTGCCACTCCAAGTGCACAGCTCAGACTGTAAAATCTGTTAGTAAGAGCCACAATGTTTAACCCAGTGTGAGCTTTCCTGTTTTATTTAAATCAAGATGAGATTAAAGCAAGGAAAACCTAAAGCAGTTCTGCCCAGCAGCCACACATACAGAGATTTTTACTTTCAAAGACTGATGAAATGATAGCACACAGCTCTAGTTAGGCATTTCTGTAGGTGTTGGTGAGTACTTGGTCCCCAGGACCTTCTCTTGTGTCATCATTGATGATGAGCTCTTGTCTCATCTCCATTCCTGCTCTCCCCAGCTGCCTTTCCAACAACCATGGAATGTTTCTTTCCCTTGAACCTATTACCACTTAGAGAAAAGAGCGAGATAGAGCAGATTTGCATGTTAAGATTTCTCTTAAAATTTAGAGGGTTTGGTCCAAAACAGTGCTGGGAGTTCAACTCTAACCTGTCTCATCAATTAAAGGTGATCTTGACCCTGAGCCAATAAACTCAAACATTTATCAGTTTCTGCGTGACTGCATATCCAGTATAAAGCCAGCTCTTAAGATGGAACATGCCTGGAAGCAAGAAAACAAGGATGAAAGTACAGAAAAAACTGTAAATCCATCCAAATCGGGCTTTTCTCCACCCAAAAGAGTGAAATGATATAATTTACTAAAGCTTTGGAAATTTGCTCTGTGTACCCATGGCAGGTGTAAGCATCTGCTGGTGCTGAAAGTGCACTGAAGCACCACCAAATTTTAAATGGCCTTATTTGTTTCATTTAGTTCCTAAGATTGTTCACTAGCACCCTGACAACGATTAACTATTTTACATCAGAGGTATCTTTTCATTCTAAAGAGTAGTTATTTCAATATGCTACTCTGTGACAAACTATGGAAGTATCAGAACTGAAGTTTAGCTGTATGGATATATTAGATTACACTGAATAAAGGATATAAGGTAGGGTTGGATAACAATATCATAAACAAATACTGCTGCCTAGAAACAGCAGGCATAGACACATTAAAATATTTAAGGTACCTTTAATATTAACTACCTAGCAACAAGTCCCTGATTACTTCAAGGAAAATAGACACTACTAGAGAAGGCAGGAATCATAGCAATTATTATTGTTGTACTTTTTCCCCCCCCAGTAACAATTAGACACATAACTCTTATATAACATACAATTACCTGCGTAGGGAATCCCTGCCTTAAATAGTTTGTGCTTGACTACGCTAAGAAACAGTCCATGGTTGTGAAATTAGAGGACGTGGATTTGATAGAGCTGCATCAGTGAGTTCTGGTTCCTCGGATCTACGCCGTGACCCCGCCAAGCCCTCTGTGCGCACATCCCTGTTTGGGGCTTGCAGCCGGAGGCAGCTGTGGCACCCCGCAGCAAGGTGACCTGAGGCACCTTACGCGATGCCATTTGACGGGAGAACCGGGGCAGGGGGCGGCTGTCGCCTCTCCGGACGCTGCTGATGTCACCTAATCTACCTGAGTGTCACCTCGAGGGGTCACAGCGCGGCACTGCCGCCTCCCTGCACCCCCCCTGCGCCTTCCAAGCGCCGGAATTCCCTCCTGCCGTGCTGCTAAACAGAAGGACTGGGATGGAAAGTGGTTTCCTGTAACAGTGAAGGGAACGTTCTCGTCTTGCATGTGCTCACCGTGTTGGCAGGATGCTCTCTGCGCTGGGGGCAGGCTCTGGGGGACGCCTGCATTCCTAGGATTTCTTTTCAAAACTTACAAAAGGTGTCAGGTTTGCCGGGTGTTGGAGGCCCTGGGTTCCTGCAGTTCCAGTTATAACAAACAACACTGACATATCCAGCATTTTAACAGGGGATACTTCCAGATTCGGCTTCCAAACTGGGTTTTGTAGAACCCTGCTTGCACATGACACTCTTGAGCTTCACATAAAACCAATAAACATTTCCAGTCTGGGATCTACACGAAGATAACAATCCCCTAGCACAGGCATTAGAATTTTTTTCACAGTTTATAAACCCAAAAGAAAGCCATTGGCTCATTTTTGCACCTCTTTATTCCATAACCACAGCTCTAATCCTCATTCCAAACCTCAGAATTACCAACCATCCTAATCCATCAATCTCGAAAGAAATACAAGCCTGCAGATTCAGAAGGAACAAACACAGAATTTTTCCAGTAGCACTTCTGCACTGAACACAAGCAGCAGCTCTTAATTTCCTGCAGGCTTAATTTCCTGAGCACAACCCAACTGAGGGAAAGGATGGTAAATTGAAGTGGAAAAAACTCTGAGGGAAGGTGTGGTTTCAAATACCTTGCTCTCAGTGACACCTACTTTTGAGATTAGTGAGCAGGTCAGCATTGGTGTGATGGGCCTGGCCTTTCTATAGGAGAGAATGAATCAGCCAGCTACAAAACCAGGCCCTGTATCAAAGTTCACCCAGAAAAAGTTCGTAGATTTTACATACTCACTTGAATTTGTGCTTTTATCAAATGAAGAATGTAGAATTGAGACACATCTTTATTATTTGTGAGTGTGTATTGCGCTTTTCTCTGATCAATCTGATAAAAGTTCTTTATTTCTTTACCATAAGCGATGCTTTCTTGGTTTAATTACATTAAAATTAAACATGTGTTCTCAGATTTTTACAGAGAGGCTTAAAGCATTTATCTTTATAATCGATTCACATTTTGTACCATCCAAGCTACATCACCAGGAGGGTGAAATTCTCCCAGTGTCACATGGTGCTATTTTCACTTTTTGTTCATCAGTTTTCCATTGGGAACTCTGTGTGAATCTCCAGTAGTTGATGAAGCCTGATCCATCGGTGTAATCCCCTCCTGCTGCTTCCTTTCCTATAGATATATACATATTCATAAATATATATATGAATATATATTTATATATTTATATACATACATATTCATATATATACATATTCCTATAGATACAGCAAGGCTTCCAGAAGACCAGTCTTCCTTTAACTCTCCTCTCTCTCAGAGGCAGGAGATTCAAGGAGCTTTTTGTGCTTACGATTTCCCCTGTTCTCCCTGGTGGATTTTCCGTCTCAAGGACTGGACAGCCAAAGCTTCCTCTGCTGCCAGAAGTTGGAACAGAGCCTGAGTATATTTATGTAAATGACAGAGCAAGAAAAGAGTCAATTTTTGTATTAGCCCAAATGGACATTTCAAGGGTGACTCAAGCAGGTCATGTGCACAAGGCACACCTTGGCAAAACCAAACTCTGAGAGTCTGTCAATTTTAAAATCTAAACCCCTGAAGTTCCTTGGGCTTGATGAGAGAAACTTGTTCCTAACTAACTTGTTTTGCTACTTGATGCTCTGATAAAGGCAAAACCCACTCAGTGGAAGAACCTAACACTGCCAGTGAATGGTAATTTAGCCTTCATCATACAGATTTTGAGATGGGAACATTCAGATTAGATATTAGAAGAAAATGTTTTTCACTTTCTGGGTTCTCAGGCACTGGGAATTGGTTGCCCATGGAGGTGGTGGAGTCACCATCCCTGGAGGTGTTCGAGAGGAGCTGGGTGATGTGGTCTGTGGCTTAGGGGTGCACAACTGGATGATCTTGAAGGTCTCTTCCAGCCCTGACAATTCTGGGGGTCTGTGACTCTACACAGGTACGCCAAGAAAATGGTCCATGACAGCATTGGCATTAAACCCACAACACCGTGTCAGAACCGCCTTTCTCAGGGCCACCCGAGGCAGCCGCAGCTGTGCCAGCGGCAGGCCCGCCCCAATCGCTGAGCCCGGCCGCTCGCAGCGCTCCGTACCTCGGGTATGACGTCAGAGCCCCGTGACGCAGGGCGGGCGGCGGCCGGCAGGGGGCAGCAGCGGCCCGCGGATGGCCGCCCAGAGCGGCGGTTTTACAGAAATACGGGGCTGTGACGGGAGCGCCCCGCCTGAGACCGGCACACGGGGCAGCGGCTGCCACCGAGCTCGGCACGTCTGGCCACAGGAGGTAATGCTTGTACCGCTCTGATGGCACATCAGCATCATTTCTGGCTCGCCACATAAACATTGCTTTTGGCTCAGGTGTTGTCCTTAGAGGTGGCTGAACTGTTCAAACCTCAAAACTACAAATAAGAGTGGGATTTAAGTAGTTCCAGTACTTTGTATCAGTTATTTTTCCTTATACAGAGTGGGAAGATGTACTGCGAGGAGCAGGAAAGTATAACATTTCAGCCCTGCTTTTAAATAAAGCGTTCAACTGAACACTTTATTTAAAAGCAACCTTCAAGTGAAAGGTTGGGCTAACAATCTCCAGAGGTCCCTTCTGACCAGCATTGGTATGGCTACACTTTGATTTCTGAAAGACCCATCTTGAAAGGGCAAGATACTAAAATCACAATCAATTTATTCAGTAAAACTTTTTTTTGTTGAGGGTGCTGTTGGTCAAAGCCAGGCCAGGTCAGAATTCATATAAGCCACTTTTTCCCTGAGAGGAAGTGATTGCATGTCCCTTCAGAGTGACTTATGTCACCAATAAAAGCTGCCAAGGAGTCACAACCATCTGACTGTAAGGATTGCTCCAATCTTTATGATTTGATAGCTGAGGCAGCCTTCCCTTGAACAGATTGGACTGTAAGAATATGTAAAGCATAGAGCAAAAACTGGTCTTTGCATGATGGAGTACTGTGCACATAAATTAATCCTATTATCACAATTATTGGGGATTATTTTTAATCTAATTTCCATCTCAGGGAACTTTGCATGCTCTTGTGTGTACTTATGTAGTCTTTTAATTACCTGTCTCCAAAGTGCTTTCCAGTCATGAAATACTCAACAGGCACAGGTCATTGCCCATTATTCCAGCTGACAAGTAGCACAGTAAATTGTTTGCACTCTCAGTTGTATAACCCAGTGGTGTTGATGCCCAGTGCTTCCCAAATCCTTTCCCCATAGGCATTATACTACTGTGGGAGGACATAATTTTTTTATTTTATCTTTTTTAAAATGAATCCAAATATATTAAACAAAGCTGATATTTAAAATTACATACTCCAACTGAGAATCAAATCTATGACCACAGTTGGTTTTGTTAGTATTAAACTGTGTTTGCTTTTGGATGCTGTGTTTGATTAAGAGCAGGGCAGGAGCACCTGTTTTTAAGACTGTTAGCAAATTTAACTGGAGTCTGTGTTTATTTTTTTCACTGTAATTAACATCGCAGCTCAAGGCAAATCAAATCAACCAAACAGAACAATTGCTTGTGTGATGCACCAGCTGCTCTCAGAAACCTCGTTTCAAACTGGTTTAGTTGAGCAGGAAAGTTATTTGGGGACTTGCTCATATTTGCTTTCTCATTTTTTTGGGGCGTTCTTTTTTGGCACATTCAGAGCTGCTGCTTCTGTAAGGAGGTAAGTATGGCTAAGGGGGGGAAAACGGAATGTCAGACTTTCTTATCTTTTTTTTTTTCCTTTTTCCTCCTTTTTTTCATTTTTCCTTACATTGCTTACAACAGCTGCCTGGGAAAAAATAAAAAAGCATTGATAAATGTTACAGAAAGAAATGAAAGTCTTATGAAGGAGGCTTTCTTTTCTTAATTAAAACAATAAATTGAGAAGCTGCGGCCCAAACCTTCTGATGAAGTATCTACAGCCTTAGAGAAGGGCTGGAATCCACCGGCCTGAAATGTGACAATCCTGCCATTTCTCAGGTGGATCTGGCTGCCTAAGTTCAATTTGCACAATATTTATAACAAGGCAGTGTCCAATTAAATGACTTCACAAGATCTGCACACAGGACATGACCTTAAGACCGCTGTTCAGAAGGCCTGGAACCCAACCGGAAGAGGCACAGAAAGCAAAGAGGGTTAAGTAGGGTGAATGTTGCAATTTCTTGTAGCTGGCAAGTATTTGCAGTTCTGTGGGGTTGCTACACCTTGGCAGAAGCTTCCACTGCTGCTTGACAGATACATGCATAAGACAGGAAAGACAGAATAGGAAATGGGTGAAGAGAAGGCTAAAGAAATGTGGAAATTTTCTCAGTCTCTCAAAGAGACTGAGATTCAAATAAATAAGGGTGCAGCAAGTCCTCGTAGGTTGTGAGTAGGAAGAGATCACATTACTTCATTCCTGGCTGGCCTAACCTGTTCTTAAACAACACCAGTGGAGGACAGTGCCCAGCCAGTGTCACTGAGCAGTCTATTCCCAGGCCTGCTTAGCCAAATGCTTTGTTTCTAACTCATTCTTTGTTTGTCTAACTCATTCTTCCTGCAATTATGCTCAGTACTTGTATTTTCTGGGGTAAGACTTGGGATTGTTTAGCCTCAAAATGAAAAGACTCAGGGGGGAACCTTTTTGATGTGTGCAAATGCCTGATGGGAGGAAGAAAAGAAGATGGGGCCAGACTCTTCTCATGAATATCCTGTGAAAGGACAAAAGGAAATGGTCACAAACGGAAATATAGGAAATTCCACTTAAAGTTAAGAATATTTTTCACTGTGAGGGTGGTCAAACAGTGGCACAGATTGCCCAGAGTAGATGTGGAGTCACTGTCTTTGGAGATACCCAAACCCCACAGGCCATGAACCTGGACAACGTTCTCTAGCTGATCCTGCTGTGAGCAGAGGGCTTGAACCACAGGTACCTTTCAGCCCCCATTCTATGGTTCAGCGACACTGGGCAGAGAAACCAGTTATTCTTGTCCTCTTTCCAGCAATTCTTGTGTATTTCAAGGCAGTTTTCCTGTTTCCAATGAGAAACTAGTCCAACAAACCCCTATTCTTCACATAATAAATCAAAGCTTTTAAAGTTCAGATTACCCTTGATTTCCTTTGGCCTGTTTTCTATAGATAATTCTTAAAATGGTTGTATCAAACTGGATATAGAATTCCCACTGAGGTCTGACTCAGAGTAGAGTAAAAGGATTACTGCATAGGTCTTATGTATAATGCTCCTGTGTGTTCATTGTAGTATAAATGGATTTTTTTTCTTTTTTGTTACTGGTACTTTTATCAATTTATGATCTAGGATTACCCCAGAACTCCTGAATAACCAACTGTTCCTGAGTTTGTATTTATACTGATGATTATTGTTCTTGAAAATTTTTCCTCTTGCCAGGCATTTCATTCATTTCAGGTAATTTACTCAACTTGCCACAATAATCTCATAATGGAATCCTGATGCACAGTGGGCTTTCTGACCCTTCTAGCCTGATGAATTTACTAAGTACACTTGTTACTCCATTATTTGGGCCATTGGCAAAGGTACAGGATAGTACCAAACTAGAGTGTTAACCATTAGTAACCACTGTCCAGGAGAAAATTCCCAAATGTTATGACTGTGGAGGTGTCAAAAGTGGACCATGTTTTCTTAGATAGTTATGGGAAAACCACAACGAACAGGATCAAAGGTAATATTAAGTGCAGACACAACTATTGCCCAGGACTGCTAGACTGTCATAAAAAGAAAGGATGTTGATTAAACCTCACGTTTATTATCTTAACTGTTCACGCTTCATTGTCTTGCAGGTACTTGAAAGTACATATTTGATAATTTTTTTTCTGTTCTTTCTATTCATTTAAGAAAAGGGTCTGACTGACCTAAAATTCTGTGACTCTTCCTACTTTCCCTTTGTTAAGGTCAGGATGGCGGCACAGATTCCTCAATATATAAGAAGTTATAACTGCCCAGTGGTTTCACAGACATGGAAAACAATAGGAAATTAGAAGCCCAAATACTTTTCCTACTTTCTGGGGCCTCATCCTCTGCTAGTTTTCAAAGATCAGCACTTATTTCTCCAAGCTGATCGTGTTTCCACCTGGCCCTACCGGCCTGATGACGTAGTGTAACTCCTGCAACAACAACACATGCTTGTAATTTTCCCTGCAATAATTACTCAGGGATAGTTCTATTTCCTCCTACATCCTATATAGTGTAATGGTGTATATGGCAGGCTTAGGATGCCTTCATAAATGAAAGAGTGCCTTGCAATTCTTTGTGTGTCTCACCCCCAAAGAGACAATTGACTATTTATATGCAGTGTCTAGGATATTTTAAAATTTTGTTTAGGAATGCCTTTGACATTATCTCAGAAACATCAGGTAAAGCTGAGTCATTTGTGTAGCTCCATATCTGTCATAGTGTTATAGCCCTCTGGTGTATCACACACAGCCATAGAGCCAGGGTAAAAAGCTATTCTAGAAATGCAGTCCATAAATTGCTCAGATAGACAGATGTTGTGATATAATCAAAATATTAAAGTGAAAAGCACATTGCCAAGTGTTTCACGTGGCTCTGATTCCACCTCGCTCCACTCCAATCTTGCTTCTCACTGGCAGCCCCCCCGACAAATGCAGAACCTGACTGACTCCAACAAAAATACAGAACTTCTCTGATTTGTCTGAGGAATGATCCTACATAAATTTTATTTTATTATTATTTCCATGAAAGATAGACCTTGCTTTTATTTATCTGCATGTAAATATGAATATAAACTCCGTTGTCATGGCGGTTTAAAACATTTTACACATATCAATATAGTCAGGCTATAACACTTGTGCACAGTAGGGAGCAAACGTTACCTTTAGTCCTAAATGTAAAAGAGTGGTGCAAAGAACCTGCTGTGAGTTCAAGGACAAGGACTCAGACTTTCTGGTTTTCCGTCTTCTTTTTCAGTCTCATGTCTGTCTTCTTTCCCTTGGTTTGACAATGACCTACATACCACTGCACAAGAAAAGCAAAGCCAGCAATAAACACTTTTAGCCTGTATATAGCAATGATCATCTATCCCAGTCACTCAAGTATAGAACATATAATCTCACAGGAAAATAAAGTTCTTTTAATCTTCTGGTTTAGTCCTTTGAGAGTCATAAGAATTCTAATTACCGGCACAGTACTTGACTGAGCATCAAGAGCTTGAGGATTGCAAGATCTGTACAGGACTTTTTTATCCACATGCCACAGATGAAGGAAAAGCTGATAAGTGTTTTTTGACCTAAATTGTTGCCTGGCAGCTAGAGATTCTGCTCTGGGGAGGAGAGGGTTGAGTGTCACTCTTGGAACTTCATACATCCCTACTCTTAAACACTGAGGTGTATCTGCAGTGTAAATGCAGCATTATGTAGAGGATGAGGTTCTGTAAATATGAGTTCTTTTGGAGACCCGTGGGTAGGTGTGTCAATGAGGTTTTTTATGGCTCCAAATGTCTGCCAGAATAATTTCACTTACAGTGTTAAAAACAATCAGCTCATCTGTGTGTTGGTGAACCTGGCTGAGATACAGCAAGGCTTCCAGAAGACCACTCTTCCTGTTCCAGCTCATGACATTTGGGAAGGTGATGGCCACTGGAAAAGCTCCTTTGGATGACACTCTCTGAGACTCATCACAAGACTCTGCTGTTCTATATGTGAGCACATGAATTGGGTTCCTTAACGGTTGCAACAGAAAACAGGAGATGCACTCCAGGACTGCCTCTGACAGGCTCCAGCTGCTAAGGGGTCTGTAGGACAAAACTAGATCTAACCTTAAATAAAACTCCTGGAATGTGCATAGTTCAGAAGCTGGATCCTCAGCACCAGCTGTTTAGGTCTCCAAATCCTTTCCAATTCTATGGCACTGCTTCCTAACGTAGGCACAGTTGGTGTTAGCGTATCCATACTATAGACATGATCTGATTCTGCTCCGTGTGACACTGGCACTGTCTGAGTGACACTAAGGTAAGTCCTGGCCCTACAAAATTAGGCTCCTTCTGCTCAGTAAGGCCAGGTAAGTTTGTTCTTACTTCAGTTACTGTGATTTAGAGTCCAGTTTCACATATAGTATTTAATAGGTTATTGTGCATCTGCAAATCCAGTTCACAATATGCTGCACAAATGCTTGTGGCTATCCAGTGCAGGCGTGGGACAGGAATAGAAACACACAGCTGGGAAGGAGGAAAGGATTATTTAAGCTGGCTTTAGCAGTATTCAGTATTGTTGCTGAATGTCACAGCGTGTCAGACCTTACTCTGCAAAGTTCCCTATGGAACAGCTTCTGGGGTGAGGAAAGGAGAGTTTGACCCCAAGTTAATTGGTTGCATAGGATTTTGCTGCAGCTGTACACGTGCTATTTTTAAAGCAAGGTATTCACAATATATAGAATGGAGTCCACTAGAGTGAAATAATATAAATATTTTGTGTTAAAACTTTATTAGCTGAATGGAGTACTAAAGTATGTCTTCCATCACAACTCGGTAATGCTTAAATCCTGGAATGCTGAGACCACTGGCTTTGAAGTGATGAAAAATGCCTCATTTTCTTATGTTCATCCCTTAAACATCTTGTTCTGTTATTGACTTTGCCTTTTGTAATGGTTCTAAATCCCTGGAATCTGAACAGACATTGCTGGCTCTGCACAGCACCTCACACAGTGGGGGTCCTTATCCAGAACTGGAGCTCCTGGGCACGACACGAATGTAAACAATGCATAATAATTCATAAATATCGTATAAAATAATGAGTGCCAGGAGAACAGGGAGCAAGAGGAAAGTGATTCAGCCCCCCACACTTTTCCTGCATTTATTTCCATCACATATGACTGACAGATTTTTGCACTGAATATCTAATACATTTCCTTTTCCTAGGGCAGCCAAAACCAGGGAAAAGTGACAAAAAGAACTGTATAACACGTCAGCACTTGGCAACTACTGCTGTTCTTCAGGTGTCATCTGATGCTTGGCCTCCACAGTATTCACAGCACATAAAGTTAGTTATGCAAAAATGGAATATATGTATTTGGCTATTTTTGCTATTTTACTGTGTAATCTACTGATAAATCTGGAGGAAAAAGCTCTATTCAGTGAACACCAGTAAAACTACAAAGATGATGATGTTTTTTGTTTCTGTAATATAAAAATAGAAAAAAAAAAACCCTAGGGAAATTAAAGCAACTTCCAAGAAAGCTACTCGCAAAATTGATTCAAATTGGCTAAATGGTATCAGAAAAAAAACTTTTAAAAATATTTTTTCCAAAAGACATATTAAATTCCAGTGATCCTAAAATTTTACTTTTCATCCTTTCTAAAGGCAGAATTTTTCTTCTTGTAATGTGAGCTATTTTGCTGTTTAAAAAAACCCCAGCCTAAATTAAAAGTAAAGAAAGGGAGATAACTTCTTCCAAATGGTAATAAACCATTAACTTTTTCAGACTGAGGAAAAGCAAGAAGAATCTGTTTTAAATGAGATGCAAATTTTATTACAATGGCCATGAAGAACAGCCTGCTGTTTACTGTGGAGAAATTATGAATTAAATGTGGCCTTGGTATAGTATAAATAGTATTTTAACTGAGGAAGGCAGCCCAACAACACAGTAAGGGATCTTTTTATGTGCAGTAGCTTGGTAGCCTGTAAAGTGCAGTTTGCAATTCTAGAATAAAAGAATTGTAGGCAGTCAAAACATTCTAATTTATTTTTGAAAATGGTCCCATTGATTTGCTCTTAACAGCAAGTGCAACAGAGGGAAATCAATGCATTGTCCATAAGCCATAGAGTGTATTGCGGATATTAACCACATACACATCGCTTCGAAGGGAAAAGGTTGTTCTTTTCCTAGTGCTCACTCAAGTGGAAATATTCCCATTGCAAGTAAGAGATTTTCATGGGGAAGGAGGAAATACCAGAGTTCCTCTTCCTTTAGAGTTAACTACAGCTGCCACAAAAAAGGTACTTCAGTGAAAAGAAAGTTAAAAATAAATTCAGGCAAAAATTCTTATGCAGAACTGCTTTCCCTGGGTTTTGAGAGTTTTCATTTTCTTGCCAAAAAGCTAATGTTCATGCCAGTAGTTTCGTATTTTTCTGGTATAAAACACAACATAAAACTATTTTTCAATAGTACATTTACAGGCACTTCAGAAAATGTTCTAGTACCAAACAAATCTCTTTTATCCACTATATTGCCTGTCAGGAGACCCTCTTGTGTTACTCTTGTTCTGAGGAGGTTCCTTCTCAAAGCAGACTCTTCAGTCTCTCTTTAACGCATAACAGACCCTCTCCAAAAAGTACACACACAAAAAAACCTTCTCAAAAACATATTTCAGAAGAGGAAAGTAACTCACTAAGGAAACCTCCCTAAGCTCCAAAGCGAAACAGAAGCACATGGAAGGTGTAAACGGGTAGGGAATGCCAAGGAGGAATACAGAGGTATTGCCTTGGACACACAGGGATGAAAATAGAAATGACAAAGCACAGCTGGACTAAAAACTGAGAAGGAATATGAAAGGTAACAAGAAAGGCTTCTATAGTTACTTTGGCGTCAAAAAAGATGACCCAAGATTTTTCTAATGTTTCTCTGGAAGCTGCCAGGAGCACTGAAGCCAAACAAACAAAAAAATTGCTCTATGACTTCTTAATGACTGACATTTAGAAATAAAGTTCCTCACACTGTCTACAGTGTCATTTCCAGATCTGGTACCCTTCACCTCAGGAAGAGTGGTATATTTGTCCAATCTATCCAGCCAATTGTACTTCCAAGTGTGGAGTGTTCCTAAATCACATCCCTTTCCGTTAATCAACATTTAAACTTGAAATCAAGCTGCTGGCAATCAGGTAATACTGGGAGAGCACATGACTAATTGTCAGCCTACGCATTTCCTTACCATTAGCTAGTGACAATGAATTGCAAAAATGCAAAATTAATCTTCCAGTTTTTCCCCGTATGCTAACTAAAGCTGACAGGCTCATAAAAACAGCACCCAGCTGTGAATCTATGGAAATCACACTGAATGCAAACAGAAAAATACCCACGGGGGAAAAAAAAAGCTCTGATCAAAGCGTGAAAAATGGCAAAACAAAAGTCTGTCCTTGAAATCTCTGCAAGCATTTTAATGGCAACCCTACGCATTGTGCTACAACACTGAACTACTTGGGAAACGCAAGCAGAATAGAGATGATATTTTAAGTGATAAATATTTAGTGAATGATAGTGCGGACTAAAGACATAGGAGCAAAAATAATGTTTTGACCCATTGAGAAGTTCAGTTCCTAGTCCTAAAGCAGAAAAGTTCTGAAGAACATGCTCATCTTAAAAGATGTTTATGTTCAATTAAGCCTATTTGAGTTATACATTTAAAGTCATGCCTGCACTTAAATGCTTTTCTAGACTGGCTGCTCAGAACCTTCCAAAATCAAGCTCTTGCCTGGGTCTTGAATGTTCACATTTAATAAGGAGACTTCTCATTTCTTAAAAATCCTTTAGTCACGTGTTTTGTAGCATCACTAATGATGGGGATGAGTGGAGCCGGGTTCATGGCAGCCGATCCAGGGGGAACCGGGCTGAGGGGAAGGCGCTGAGGGACCCGGGGCTGAGGGGAAGGCGCTGAGGGCAGCCGATCTAAGGGGAGCCGGGCTGAGGGGAAGGCGCTGAGGGCAGCCGATCTAAGGGGAGCCGGGCTGAGGGGAAGGCGCTGAGGGAAGCCGATCGAAGGGGAGCCGGGCTGAGGGGAAGGCGCTGAGGGCAGCCGATCTAAGGGGAGCCGGGCTGAGGGGAAGGCGCTGAGGGAAGCCGATCTAAGGGGAGCCGGGCTGAGTTGAAGGCGCTGAGGGACCACCGGGGGCCGTCGGGCAGGGTCGGGAGCGCAGCCCCGCCCCACACAGGCCCCGCCCTACACAGGCCCCGCCCCTCTGCGCTGTCCCTTTAAGAGCTCGCGGGGCGGGGCCGGCCGCTGTCACGTGCGGCGGCGGGAGCGGAACCCAGGCTCGCGCCCGCTCCTCCCGCTCGCGCTCCGGGGCAGCGCCCGCGTGCGCGTCCCCGCGCGCGCCTGCTCGGGAGCGCGCGGCCCGTGCCGGCCATTCCCCCTTCCGCCCCGGGGCCGCGCGCGGCGGCGGGAGCGCCCCTGGCTCCCTGTGTCCCTCCGTCCCTGTCTCCCGGCGGCTCCCGGCGTGCGAGGATGGAGCTGTTCCAAGCCAAGGACCACTACATCCTGCAGAGCGGGGAGCGGGCGCTGTGGTGCAGCCGGAGGGACGGCAGCCTGCAGCTGCGAGCCGGTGAGACCCCCGCGGCCGCGCCCGCTGCCTGCGCGGGGAAGGGCGGGCTGGGACCCACCCGAGCGCCGGGGCGGGCGGGGGGCGGCGGGGCCGGGGCGCGGTGTCCCCGGCGGTACCGCGGCGGTTCGGTACCGCTGCCCATCGCCCCGCAGCTCGCAGGACCAGCCCCGGCTCGCCCCGGGCCGCCGGAGGTCACGCGTGTCCCGGAGTCCCGGCTGGCGCGTTTGTTTCCCCTCACGATGAAGCAGCGCTGCCCCCGCCCGGGGCTCCGCGCCCGGCGTGACCCCAATGGGTGCCGGTGTCGGAAGGCATCTGGGCATCCCCGGGGAGCATCGCGGGGTGCCAAGGGCCGTGTGGGGCTGGTGTCAGCCTTACATAAGGAATGCTCCCGGTGCATGGGCATTGCGTCTTCGGGCTGATGTGTCCCGTGGTCGCCTCTTCCAGGAGAAATTGAACAGGTGGCTACACCGGGTAGGGACTGGGTGAGCTTTAAGGTCCATTCCGACCTTTTGACGTTCTGTGATTCTGTGGCTTCTAAAGTGCTTCTAAATTTTTCAGTGATTACAGGCTGTACAAGTGACAATTACACAGAGCTCCACTGTGTGTTAACATGAGACTGAAGGGAAGACAAACAAAAATTGAGATGGAGTTGTGTAAAAGGGAATTTTGAAACAATGGTAATTATCTTATCCTACCTAGGACGTTAGTCAGTAAAGATGTGTATAAAATAAAATGCCACCCGTGGAAATTGTCTTGCTTTGCGTAATATTGGCTCCCATGGCAGGGGGTTGGAACAAGATGATCTTTAAAGTCCCTTCGAAGCCAAACCATTCCATGAGTTTTCTGCATTCTTTGTGATTCTAATACACAGCTTTGATGTAAAGGACCGTGCTGACCCTGCTTATATGCGGAAGAAACCCTGAATAGCTGGGTGTTTCACTAAACATCTGGCAGGCTGCACAGATGTTACTTACAGCTTTCTAAAACTGGGATCTGTGTTATGCCAAAAAAGGTGGCTAGACGTGTATATGGCCAGGTTGGCTATTTGAGTACAGTAGGCTTTATGAGCTTCTGTGAAAGCCTGGACAAACTTTAAACATAAATATCAAATACCGTTGTTATCTCTGTTTTTCCAAAGAACTGTTTTTCACACTGCACTTTCTTGTTAAATTTTTGTCCTAGAGTTGTGTCTTCTCAACGCAATTTGTTTGTCTCTTAGATAAAATTGCAATCTGTCTCAAGTTAGCATGACTATCTCTTGTCCATCAACTTCACTAATCCAGCAATACTTTGATTTGCAAGCGATCTTACAAAATAATTGATGTTAAGCTATCAGACAGTACTGCTAGTCAGTGAAATGTGTGCTTTTACGGGGGGGAAAAACCCCTCAGGTTTAGGATTGTGATGGTTACAGCCATCTGCATGGGCATAAAAGCTCTTACTTGACCCACAGTAATTAAAGCACTAACCAGTGTACTGTAGTTCTGGAGACTGGTGTTTGATAACTTTAACTTTTAAAGCATCAATCCCTTGTAAATAAAACAGTTTCTGTGTTTTATTTTTTTTGGTGTCCCTTAACTTCCTGGAGGCTTTGCCAGTGCCCAGCAGTTTGTCTGCCTGCTGTTCCAGCAGCATTTTGTCCTTAGCCTGCCTCTGCATTTTCAGGCAGTGTACGTGTGATGCCTATTGTGTGTGACCTGCAGAGTAACTAAAGGTGATGTGATATTGAAGTCCCTTGGTCTGCTTGAAACTCTCAACTGTTAGCAATGCTTTCCCATTTCCACGTGTTTACCGCTTTGTTTTTCCAGCCCTGTCTATCATCTTCTTGACAGTGGGCTCCAGGGCTGTGCAATGAAATACCTTAGTATTGAAATCCTTAGGGTTGAAAGTAAGCCCAAGAAAGAAACAGTTCTCTCACAGGAAGTGTTTCTTGGATCAATAGCTCTTTCTTGTATTAAGACAAAACTGCATAGCCTCAAGTTTGTAATTTTATTACATTTGACCATTTATTATCGAGGCCACTGCCCGGAAATGAGTAGATGGATTTCTGTGTGATGAGTCACTGCCATGTTAAAAAAAAAAAAACAAAGTCATAACTTGTGTTCATTGACATGTTTAATAATCTGTCAAAAGGCTGTGATCTAACTATGTGTCTCTGCTTGGTTTTGGAGGCTTTGGTTTTATTCTGTCTCACAGAGGCTGCTCTGAATTAATCTTTGCACGTTCATGGGTTGAAATAGATAATACTGGTAAACCTTGCGAATCATTGCTTGAGATGGTAGGTCTGAATCTAAAGAGCTGATGCTAAGCTTTAAAATACTCTCCTTCCTCAACTGTAAAGGCATGTTCAGAATTTTGCTAATGTTGAAAGCTGTTTTTCTGACCTCTTTGGATCATGGAAATAACAGCTTGAATTAAAAAAAAAGGCAAATAATCTTGGTAAATATTTGCCATAAGCAAAGTCTGAGGTTGGCCCTTGTTTGAAGGTTGTCAGCCTGTGTTTACAAGATGTTGCTGGGTTTTTTTTATTCTCTAAAGTGAAAGCACTAATGAGTCACCTGCAGGAAATCCATGAATCACGTTGGCATCATAGTTTTTTTTTTTTTTTAGGAATTTGGCTGTCTAGAGTGTACTTTTTTCAGTGTAATGAAAAAACATGTGCTGTTCAACCATGCCTTAAATGTCTTACATCAGGTCTTGGTCAGGATTTCACTCTGGGATTACTCTGTTTATGCTCTGTGTGGCTTCTCCTGACTGGTAGTTTTATACAGATTACAAACATTGTTTTATTGATGATGTTTGTATAAATTTTGTGTTTCTGTTTGCATATGTATACTTCTATATATGTGTGTGTGTAAAGGATAAAAAGCGTTGAAGACACCGAATTCTTCTCACCGCTTTTTTAGCAGCACAGAAAGGAATGAGACTGTTATGGTGTGAAAGCTTCTATTATCATTGATTACTGGCCTTGATAATACTCTAGGCAGTAATGTCAAATATATTAGATTGGGAACAGTTGCTACTAAAACTATTTCTTGTAGTTATGGTGATTCCCAGTACTCTGAAGGAAAAAAAAATCTACCAGATATTTTGAAGGATACACAGATTGGAATTAGTCTAACACAGTTTTTGGGGATGTCATGCTCAAAGACTCCGTTGCCTCCACCAGTAAGAGTAAGATGGGTTAAGCTGTGTCTTACCTCTGGAACTGTAAATTAGAGGCAAATGAGCATTTGTTTGTTTCAAACACTTAGGAATTTATTGTTACAGTTTTCATTTTTATCTGTTGAAAATGGTTGTGAGTCAGCAACTGAAGCAACGCACTTTAAATACTTTTAGTGAGGGACGTGTTACCAAACAGTATTTTCAGAGGAGCAGGGGACAGATTTCAGGTTAGGTGTCTTAGTGTGATAGTGTGAAATCATCTCTGAATCACAAATCATAAGGCTGTCTAATATTCCAGCTGTGTGCTTGCCTTACTCTGCAAAGGCGTTGCAGGAGTTGCGTAGAAATGACTTGTCAGAATTCCTGAGCTGTTCTTCGTGGCTGTAGACTGGAGGAGGAAGTTTCTTTGTGGGAAGTCTGGAAGTGCTCAATGAAGGCCTTGAGCTAATGGATGGTGTAAGGAGTGATGCCACTGCTACTTAGCATGTATAGCTAAGTTTAAGTCTACAGAGTAGTCCTAGACATGGCTGTGAGGGGTGACAGCCTGAGTGTGAAGTCATGCAACTGAATTATTTCATACAAAATTACGTTCCTGAATTTCAGTAGTATGTCTTGGAAACTGCCTGTCTATTCTGGGAAATGAATTCCACAGGAGGCTGTAGCTGTAGAAGAATTCTCTCCGTATTTCAAGTTACTTCATAAGGAACCTCAAGCTGTTTTTTGACGCCTTTTTAGCTGCAATGGGTACTGCACTGTTTCTCACCCTTGCTTGCTCATTCTGTTCCCTCTTTTCCCTACTCTTTCTTGGTTGTCAGCACCACGTACTTGTGGCGTATGTGACAAACCAGATGTCAGAACTGATCTGCATTAGCTGCAACCCAGCGAGAATGTAGGCTGAAAAAATCTTCAGCAGTTGGGTCCCTGTTGCTGCTTTTTCCTTCTTGTGAAAGGTAACAGAGGGGACCAGGGGAGTGGGCTGGGCTGCTCTATATCCTTCGTCTGGTTAAATATTGCATACATTAGTCACTGTTGTAGCGTCTGACTCTGAGGCAAGATCTTCATATATATTTATCAGAGGGAATTTTTTTTTTTTACTTTTTATAAGTAGGATCCACTTTGTAATTCCATCCATGATTCTTTTTACAGAGCATAGTAAACCTAAAACTGAGACTTAAGTGGGTTGACAGTGTGTTGCAGCCTAGCCTGGTGAGAATTAAATAAACCTTGAGATGAGGTGTTTATTTTCCTGTTGAGTCTTAGCAGGTGATGAGTTGAATATGATAAGGGTGTTCCTGTCTTTTTTTTTTTCTCCTTTTCCTTCGATGAAGAATTCTGAAAATGCCAAACTTGTCCCAGCTCAGATGTGTAGATGTCTTAGAAAACCTGCCCATGCTGGAATGACCTGAGGTTTTAAATACATGAAAAGCTCCTAATGCTTGATATCTTGATGTTCTGGTGTGGCTGGTTCTTTTTTTTTTTTTTTTTTTTTTTTTTGACTTCCCCCTGTAATTAAAATGAATCTAATTCAAGTGGATTTCTGTGGCTTGTATTTTGCTGGCAGAGGTGACTCATCTTTGATCTCATGAGTTAGTATTAACTAAATATTGAATAGGAAATTGCAGACCAACTGCAGCTAAAATACTTAGAACAGAAGACACTGATTTCAATTAAGAAAGGTCTGCATCTGTACCAAGGGCTTGTGGTTTTTTCGTCTGAGAATACTGTTCTTGTTAGGTTGTTTCACAGTTTAATGGTGTGGGTGATATTTCAGCTGTATGTGCAAGGAAACATTCAAACTTTAGTGATTTTGAGTTTTGAACTGCAGGAAAAGGCAGCCACTTGTTTGATATGCTGCTTGTGTTCTTTCAAAACAACTCTTGTAGATTGGAATGGGATAGAAAATAAAGTAGTAGGAATGGAGTATCAAGAGGAGGAGAAATTTTTGGTTGTATTTCTAGAGGAAGAATTTGGAAATAGTGCAAAAACTGTTTTTTATTAAAGTTTGGCTTTAGTAAACAGGAATATTCATTCTTAATCTATTTTCTTGCTCCAAACATCTTCCCCAATAAAAACTAGGAGAGGGCTTTTTTCCTGAAAAGCTGAACCCAAATGAATTAAATACCACTTGGAACACTGAGGTTTTCCTTTTAAGGGAGAAATCTTACTTGAATAGAGCCCTGGAGCAGTGTTTGCTGAGTCTCTGAAAAACTGAAAACAAGGCCCTTGAACATGCTTTGAACTGGAAAACAGAATTCTGAGCCAAATTTAAAAGTAAATGACCTTGCCCAAGAGGTAATTGCAAAATGTAAATGGCAAAGATGCTGGTCTGTCATTAATTGTCATCTTCCAGTTTTTTTCCTTGTCTGTTTCTCAGTTAAGGAAAAACAGCAACTTTTGCACAGATGGGTGATGGTTAAGTTTTTCCCTATATTTGCAGGTTTTCCAGTAACATTTAAAAAATATGTTGCTGCTTGTTATCTGAGTAGTCAAATTGTCCCCAACAGTTAAAAAAATAATAAAGGGGGGAATATATGGGGGGTGTGTGGTGTGAAATCCTGTCTGTTCCTGAAACATGTGCCAATTTTTGAGTATAACTCTCTTATTTAGTGTTAGAAATGGTTGTTTCCAATCCATAACTCTTTTTGTGCTTTGAGCCTGATTAGTTGGACAATCAGAGAGAAAAGTTAATTATGGAGTCAGAAGAACAGGTGACAGTGAGGGAAAACTTTACCTTGCTTAGACTTGGCTCACACTGTAATTCTCTCATGGCTCTTAAGAAGCATTAGCATAAGTCAGCTCAGTGATTAGTAAAACAAACTAATTTCCATAATTGTGAAATCCTTCTGCTCAGTTATTGTTTATATTGTAATTTTTTGAGGATAGAATAGCTTTCTTGCCTTCTTCTTTCAGCATAGCCATAGCTGAGCAAACTTCTAATAGAGAATCTTCAGAATGAGTGAACATAGTGTTTAAGCTGTCAGTTTTGTAAGTAGGTTTGAATAAAATCTTTCCCCTGCCTGATTGATAGTTTCCTTCTTGCAGAGTAAATAGGATTAAAAAAAAATGCAGACAACCTACTGCTTTCTTAGCTTTAAGGGTATATCCTCACACAACTTGAGCTTTGTTGAAATACCAGCTAAAAATGGGAATGAATGTGTGTTGGTGTGGAATAATATTAATTAGTGCAGAGTTGTTGCTTTTGGAAGGATAAAAGATATTTTTTCCTCTTCTGTATCACTTCTGAGAAAATGTGTTTGCTAACAGAGTTCAGCAATGTGAAGAATAAAGCGAAGCTCTAAAGTGAAAAAAAAAAAGCCAAACCAACCAAGCGAAAAACCAACCCTCTGAGCTCCAGTGGCTTGGCACTTATTTGCATTTTAAGAGTCCCTGCTGGATGGTTTTCTGAATGGTATTTACAGGTTTATGGAAGGGATGTGAGGAGCTGATTCTTATTTCAAATGGTAGAAATGCACATTACAGCTTGTTGCATATATTTAGCCACCTACATCAGTGGTCTCTAAAGTGGGGTGCACACAGCTTGTGGGTGCTCAAGGCAGTCCATTGGGGGTGTTGGAAGAAAAAATTTTGTACCATTAATAAAAATAAACACTATTTTAAAACAGTGTTTATTCATCCATTAAAAACCTCTAATCTTTTGTATGTTTTATAATGTATGCAGTATAAATTATTTTCGTGTTCTACTGGATTTATAAATAAATATACATATTTGGGACATGTCCTAATTTATTTTTTCTTGGTGTGGGACTTGATAAGAAAGTTTGGAGGCCACTGATGCACAGGGTCAGATTCTGTTTGGAGCAAACACTGGTAACAGCAGTTTGTTTCCACTTCTAGTACAGGAGTTCCTTGTGCAATTCCATGTAACATTGGATACTCTCCAGACAACTGAACATTTTCCGTATGTTTTCCAGTTTCCCAAGCAATGCCTGATGACTCAAGGGATTTTTTGACTGCACCAGAATACAAAGAAGTATTTCTTTATCAAGATGAGTAGTAGGAATTCTTTTTTAGGTGCTTTCTCTGGGACTTGCATCCTGCCTTGGCAGCAGCAGTACAAATGTGTATTGTATGCTCCCATCCCCACTGCTTTAAATCTGTCACTAAATTGTGCTCGACCTGTTTGTGTTCATCCAGTCTAATGCTGAAATATTGGAGGGAAGTGTCCCAATAAATGAAATAAAGTTTCATTTTCCTGAGCACAGCTGGGGAGATGTGTGCTCTGCAGTGTGCTGGGCTCCTGCTGCTGACTCAGGCACTGTAAAATTTGCTCTGAATTCGTGTTTGGAAAACATGCTTTCCATGAGGGGAGGATAAACAGGCACTCTTAGGAGGCTTTGAGGTGCAGCAGGAATGAGAGAATTAGGTGGGATTTTTTTTTTAATCCCCCTGGTGTCACCCTTCTGTGGGCTCCTTACAGCAGGGCCAGGCTGGGGAGCAGTGGTGATCCCATTTCTTTTCCAAAGCAAAGCATTTCAACTCTTAAGTGATGGAGGGCTCTCGAGACTATAACACCTACAGACAGCACAAGCTGTATAAATGACAAATTATATTTGTGTTTAATCAGGTGATTAGCTGAAGGGATTTACAGTTTGGCGGAGAATATGCAAGTAAATAAAGTTAACAGTTCATGACAATTAAGTGCTTGTAATACTAAATGTCTTAATGCTCCATCTTCCTGCAAGTAGCTTAAATACAGTTTTGGAAATCTGTGTTGAAAGGAAAGCTCAATTAGCCTAAGTTTTATTTGCATAAGTAGTAATTTATTTCCTCCAAGAGAAAAAAGTTCAACTTTATACTCTTAAGTCTTCCCAGTTAATTTGTAATCTCTTAATCCTGGCTAAAATTCCAGAACACTATTCAAAGATGAACTGGAACTTGGAAGCAGACTTTCTTTTGAAAAGCCACAGAAGGTTATAAAGGTCAAGTAATGCTAATAATAAAGTCTTGTTTTTGATCTAAAGCAGACACAGATTAGAGAAAAAAACCCCTAAAACCTATTTAAAAATAGTATTGAAGCTTCTTCCTGAAAATTAACACTTCTGGTGTTAAAATTTACATTAGCAGAGCCGAGTGTTGTATTTTGGCTATATATAGTGAGTTGTTCTGCTTTTATTTTTTGTATATAAATATCTATGGCTTGTGTCGAATGGTGAAAATGATTGAGAATTAGTGCTCTGTCAGACTCCAGGAAGACTTTATGAGAAATGACCCATTAATGTCTGTGCTTATACACTTAGGTGTAACCTGAGGGAAATTCAGTGATGGCGTGTATGTTTTTATATCGAGTACACTGTCAGGAAACACTTTCTAGCTGAGGTTCATTCCCAAAGGCCAACAAAGAGGGAGATAAAAGGTGTGTCTATGCCCTCTGAACTACAGCAGGATTGGAAGTGAAATAGTTACAGCTGCTCGATGGATTGAACCAGGCAGCAGCTCAGTAGCATGGGCTGGATTCAAATGATAACAAATTAAATCTTTTTTCTTCCTGCCATCTCCAAAGAAAGCTGCCAGCCTGCCTCCCCAAACTCTCCAGACTTGCCTCCAGCCATTCTGTGTTGAGCAAGTGGTTTATCCCAAAGCAGCAGTTTGTTTTCTTATCAGAGTTTGTGCCTGACCTTGGATCAACTCAGCTGGTGGTAGACAGAAAGAGCCAGAAAGCAGTTCTGGGTTTTGATGCTCTTCCAAGTTGCTTTTGTATCACCTTTATCATGGTTATGTTTGTGTAAACGCAAAGAATTAAAGAGACTTTATCTGGTGTTGCACGGCTCTGCGTCGCTGCTGGTGAGCTCTGAGGGTGGTGGTGGAAGTCAATCACATCAAAGCTGGTTTTGTTCTGAATTTGTGACAGAAGTTCTGTTGTGCTGCAACTGAATGCTGATACCATCGCTGTGAATGGTAAATGCATTGCAGTGATCATTAATCTCTGACAGGAATCAGCAAAAAACCCCAACATTTATTTCAGTAGCTTGAATTTATTTAGTAGGATAAGCCAAGGAATGAGCAATTTTGTACTTCAGGATGGAAACTTAGTGAGCAAGTGTATACATCAGAGTGCTAAGGCCTGTCAAACACTGGCAGTTCTCTCAAATTTAAACACATTGAGGACAGCAGAGAATGCCTCAAGTCAGGGAAGATCTTTCTTGGGACTCATCTCACTGCTCATAGTGATTCTTTCTGGACACAGCTTCTGACTTTCTGCTTTGAGGGACAATGACTATTTTGACACTGCTCTTTTATCATCAGCACAATACTGTAAGAAATCTGTTTCAACATCATTGTGTTGCAGTTTAAAGTTGATAAGTCTTTATTCCTGGCTCTCTGAGGTTCAAAATAGGACTAGTATGACATTTATAGGAAGATAAGTTTGTATAGGGAAACAAGAGTAACTATTGATAAATTGTATTTCACATTATATCTCAAAACATTCAGTCTAAATGTGTAAGGAAGATTCAGTGTTTCCTTTGATAGAGCCTTGTGGTGGTTAATTCTTATTGATAGGCTTTTCTTCAAAAAAAGAAAAAAGAATCAAACTTGTTATGACTTTTTTCAGCATTCAGCAGTCAGAAATGTGGCCAGGTCACATGTATGCTGTCTGAAAACTTTTAACTGAGGATTTTCAGTTTTGTTTTGTATGGTTATTTTCTTTTTATGAGTTTAAGAGGATGTGGATACCTTCTGCAGCATGTATCATTGTCTACTATCTTAGGCTGCCTCTTAAATTCAGTAAAATATGTTACAGTTAAATACTAACCTACAGGCTTGCAGTTTACTTACTTGGGTCTCTGGATCTTTACTTATGTAATGATTTTAAATATAGAGTGCTTCTAATTTTCAAGGATACAAGACAGTGACTGGAGACTGCTGCTGCCAGATTTACCAGACAGACCAATTTGGCTGCAAAGGAACAGTCTTGAACAAATTTAGTGTTAGGAAAAAGCTGGAGACAGCTTCTTCCTATACAGAGTAAATAGGAGTGCACTCAGCATGAAAGCCCATCTTTGGAGGTTCATGGGGGAATGATATTTAAACCTTTAATTTTTTTTGGTTCATCTCTCATTTCCAGAATGCACTGTTCAGGAGCAAGAGGTTCGTGTTGGTATTTACTGTAGTGGTGCTTATTCAGCACGGTTCGGTGTTGGCTCTGAGCTGAGCTATGGCTGTCACACAGGAAAGCGAACTCTAACCAATAACAAAGTTCTAATCAGAAGGTCGGAACCAGATATGTTTTATTTAGTTAAAACAACTGGCTTGCTCCTGTGCTGTCACACAAACTTTCCTATAGAAAGTTCTCTAGAAATAGTGTAAGAAGAACAAATCTTGTGATGCTGTCACCAAAAGGAAGTCAGTGTGATTCTGCAACTGGTATTTTTTCACAGCCTATAGGCATTTCTCCTATAAGACTTTTTTGCATCTAGGTTTTCTTGGACGCTGAAAAAAACATGTTAATCTCCTTAAATATTGCTCAATATGTGTCTTTTTTCCCCGTATGCTCTGTGAGGTTTTCTTGCTAATATCATGTCATAGCAGGAAATCAGTGTTTTAGAAAGACATAGAAGGTCTTCTAGATTACTAGGCTTATAGTAGCCGTGGTAAATCTCCAATGATTTGGTTCTTTAAATTCCTCTTGTGCCTGGCTTTGTTTGCTGCTTGATACCTCTGGCTGGCTTTTAGCTATCATGGTGGAAATATGAGTTTAAAGCTAATTATTAAGCAAGAAAGAGATGATGTGTGAGACAGTGCAGCTCTAGAAGAGTCCCAGGGTGAAGACAAAACTGAGATTGTGTGGGTGAACTGGGAAAGATGGTGGAAGGTTTGAGAGTGAGGAAGGCTGCCTGCGTTCCTGTTTGCTGATAGTACAGATTTCCCACTCAGCACAGAGGTACTCCCATGTGTTATTTGGAGTGAAACTGAGCTCAGGCTGTTCTAGAACTTTGAGCACAAATCTGTCAGGAGGATACAAGATGTGTTCGGGTACTTCATGGGGGATTGAGGGTACATCAAACCGTTCACTCTGTCATACCCAGCATCACTGATTTCCTGATGCTCAGCTGTGTTAGTCTCTTTAAAGTTCATTCCATTCTGGCATGGTTCACACAAGGTTCTGTGCAGACCAAGTCACTGTCCTGAGCACTCCTGCAGAGAAAGGAAGAACCAGGAATTTGGTCCAGCCTGGTTGCGCACGTTAATTGTAGCCCCGCACTGCTGCTGCAAACACTGCTTTAAATTCTACTGCTGTGGGCTTTTAGTTCTTGCTTGTCTGTGTCCAGGCACATGTGATCCATCCCACTGAATGAGTTCATTCCAGATCTGCCCTGACTGCAACCACTTCTATTGTAGCTCATGGAAGTGCTTGTATTTAATGAGGAAATTAGCTGAGTCTAGTGTACTATTAAATGTTGTGCTGGAAGCTAGGAAAAGAATGTGTGTTCTTAGAATATCAAGGCCTTAATTACAAATGTTTCAAGGATTATTCAGTGTTTTAAAATGAATGTGTAAAAAAAAAACCAATCATGCTATCAGTTGTTACCTGCAGATCTCAAATGTACAAGAAGAAATGAAGGTATTGTAAATAAAGTGGTTTTATGTAGATGATTTATACTCTTGCATTGTGTGCGTTTGTTGTTTCAAATGTTCATCTGCTTACACCAGTAGCTAAGATATTTATTTGTCTGGATGTTAAAACTGGAGAAACTTTTACCTTGGAACAAGTGTGTTTTGGTAAATAATAACAAACTTGTCCTTCGTGGTATAGAAAAAGCTCTTTTCCTTTCAGATCTTTCTGTCCTACACAGTTATTGTTTGCTTTTAAGTGTTTGTTTTCACTTTAAAGATTTGAATTAGGAATTTTATTCTTTCCCCCACTCTCAAATCCATGAACAGGTACTGCACCACTCACTGTTAGAAACTCACTTTCTTCCTGCTTTCTCTTCTATTTCCTATGTGGTTCACTGGAATTTGTTAAGAGTAGAACTAGAAACCTAAACCTTAACTCTGTGTACTTTGATATTCCTTGCAGTTGTGGAGAGTTTAACAAAAGAGGAAGTGTCTGTGTGTGCATGTTTATAGGAAGAGGATGTGAAAGTAATAGTAATTGGATACAAATGGGAGGGAGCTGGGGGTGAAAGTCAACATCTGCTGGGTTTTGAAGCTGTGCTGTTAACTCAGTGACCTCTATTCAGTTTCACTGCAGCCATGTAAAATTTTGCTTACATTAAAAATTCCAGTGGTTATTAGGAGAATTAAGCCTCCATTAAATTCAATTACTGTACCCCAAAGATACTTTTCCCCCCCCTCAACAATCTGGCAAATATCTGTGATAGGGCTTTCTGTTGGAAACGTAGTCATTTGCTCACAGCTACTTGGTAACAAGCAAAAATGGAAGTGTGCATCATCTTATTATTGCTGGAATCATTGTACATGTTCTACCCTCTAAGGTGGGGAAAGTGGAGAGGGTGACCATCACTGCATTAATTGTCCTGTTGAGTTTACTGTTTAAAAACAGGAGCTTTGTTCTTTTTTGCAGCCACTGATCTTCTTTTGGCTTGGAATCCCATTTGTCTGGGCCTGGTAGAGGGAGTCATTGGTAAAGTCCAGCTTCATACAGGTATGTGCTTTGTTCTGTTTTGGTGGGGTTTTTGTTTTGTTTACTGCTGAACTTCTGTGATATTGCAAATAATACTTCACAGCTCAAATGGAATGATGTAGTATTCTTTGCTCTGGAGGAGCGCTCCCCAAATACGTGGACTTGTCAAAGTGATTATATTACAGCTGCACATATAAATTCACTCTGCTCTCCAGTGTATGTATTTTGATTTGACACTGTCTTGTAAAAATAGAGAACTGTGTTCACAAATAGTAGAAACGTGTGTTTGAAGTTCTGTCTGGAGCTCCATGTGGGATTTATAAAATTCTTAAACCTTTTGAAATAATCCATTCAAGGAGATTCCTGTTGTTCTCCTATGGTGATGCCTTACAATAACTAATAAAGGAAGTTTTCACAAAAGTATAAGGCCTGAATTCTCAATGCTATATAAAAGCCTGAAGAATAATTGTTACCTTGGTAGAGGAATATTTGAAAGCAAAAGAAACACTTAAACTTGCTTGCCATTAAATGACAGCTATACAATTCAAGCAGGTGTAGAATTCATTGTTATTTCAATGATAAGCTTGTCTCTAACTGATAGTAGTAATGTTTTCCTGTAAAATAAACTCAATACTCCTTTTGCTTTATCAGCGGCAAATTCCTGTAGCCATAATAAATATTTATTTTGATATGTACCAGCTTTGTCCAGAAAGATACCTCTGCCCATAGAGCTCTGGCTGTCTATTTACTGGCAGGTAGGAAAGGTAGCCATAAACCCTTGCTGCGTGCCATTCTTTTTGGGAGTGCTTAGACCCTGCATTTAAAGTAGTGCCTGGCAATATGATCAATACAGGTAAAGTTTCAAGTGTGTTCCAGGAGAGCAGGATGGATTAAATGCTGAAATGGATCAGATGTTTGTGGTCCCTTGAATAGAAGCAGATTGATCAGGGTGGCAGCATCCTACTGGCAATAGTGGGATGGAGAACAGGGACTGGGACACTCTGGCATGAGTGTAGGGCAGATTAATTGTAGGAACTGCGTGACTCCAGAGGTACTGTGACTCCTGGTCCTGTTTATGGGAGTAACAGTTCAGAGCCCATCTCTCCATGAAGTTTATGACCACATCCTCTTTCCAGTTGCATCGCTTCATCTTCTTTGAATTTCACCTGATATTTTTGTCTGTGCTCAGTCTACAGTTTTGTTCAGCCACCCTTTTTCAGATCTGGTGATATGAAGTGGTTCAGACTCTGCCATCTCACTTTCTCTTCTCTTCATCCAGGTTGTCTGTGCTGTTCAGCACGTGCTGTTCATGATGAATGATGGCTAAACTCCAGTAATGGTCTTTTTCTGCTGTGGGAAAATGCTCAGTGATTGGTTTTGACACATGTTTTTTGTGTTTGTGTGGGGTGTGGTGTTTTGTTTTAAAACCAGGCCCTTGGGTACACAAAAGCCTTCCCTCCCTTTCTCTCTAGGGAGTCTAGTTATAAAAGCTTTTGAAGGGGGAGACCTCAAATGCTTTCTGGAAGGTTTTTTAGTGTGTTGTGGCAACTGAAGATCCTTGCATGTGTGTTTATTGTGAGCTGCTTCCTCTGCTTATGAAATCCGAGTTGAAACTTTCCCCAGAGTGTGACACTTCAATAGGTGTCAGCTTGCTGTTGTCAGGTAAATTAAGATTATCAGGTAATAAGCCTGATATCTCTTCTTTCCATGTGTCCTATAGAGCTACTGAATCAATTAAGCTCATCCAGGCGTACCACTCAGTTGCTGCTTAGGCCAGTGGAAGTGTTTTCTTTTGTCTCTGCCTTGTTCAGATGACACCATCACAAACTGTTCATCCTTTTTGTTGTAGATATTCTGGTATTTAGTGATGCATCTGTCCTATAAATGGTGTTTTGTTTTCTACCATTAAATGTCTGAAGAAAGATAGTCTCCAGCTATTTATCCTTGCTCTTCTTCTGAGAACTCCTTCAATTTGCTGACATTTCCTGATGAGTGTCATCCATCAGGCTGCAGTCACAGTGAGAGGGCTGACTGAGATGTCTTACATAGGTTTCTTCAAACCTGCTATTTTCAATGATCTCCTACTTGATCGTATTCAAGTGCAGCTTGATGTTATCCTCAGGCTGAATCATCTAGCAGTCTGTAACAGTAACCTGTCTTCATTACTTATTCTTGTATCAATCTTTGTCACCTGGAAACTTTATCAGCAGAAGTTGTATAAATATTTAACATTGCTGGACTGTTCTGTCCAGACTCAGTAGGAGAACTGTGCTGCAGGAGCTGGGTGAAAAGCTTTCTCCACAGAGGTGACCTGCAACAGGAGGACTTGCTGCTCTGATTTCTTCTCCCCTGCCCCCGGGTTATGAGGATCAGAAAACGTAATTTGAAGCTCATTTGGTGAATTTGGGCTTTTCCTGCTCAGGGCCTTGTTACCAGCTGTTGTTGAAAAGAGGTTTTAAAAATCCTTAGCACACACAGGTGGCTGGAAACTTCAAATGCTTTTTTAAGTACTGGAGTTGCTACCAGTGCACTCTAGAACTGTCACTGAGCCTGTATGCACTTGAGTGTTTTGGACATAGATCCTCATATAGTCTTGAAAGATTTGCTTATTGCAAGAATGCAGGAATTGTCTGAGGTGGCCTTGAAATGTCCCTGTAATCAGTCATGGGCTGTCTGTAATTTAGCATTGGCATACCCTTGCCAATGAGCTGTAACTAGGAACGGGTTTTAATTTACTCTGTAATCTTGCTGGTTTTATTGCTTGCTTCATACAGGAGAACTTGTAGGAAACCTGCTGTGACAGGGAAGCCGTCTCGTAGAAACCAGCTAGCCAATTTTACATGGTTTATTTTTTAATTCTTTAAAGAATTTTTGACATGAAGGAGCCAGTTGTACCTCTGAACGTAACTGTACGCTCACATTTGAGATTGAAATATCTTTAAAGTAGTATTTTGTTCTTCCCCAAAGCAAATTTTCTTAAGCATTCGGATACCTTTTTTTTTGGTGTGTGTGGGAACTCAAACCCAAACAATAAAACCTTGGTTGAATATCAGAATGTAAGAATATGATCTCTTACCATTTTCTGGTCCATCCTAAGATAACTTGTAAGAAAATGCAGAGTAACAAGGGGAACAAAAGGAAAAGGTTTTAGGATGTATCGTGGAAATGTTTCTGAAACAGATCCTTGCACATTTTCTTGGTAAGATGCACAGTTAAAACTGTCTTTTCATGGTCTTCCCGTGTAGAGGCAAACACATCTCTTTCATAAATATAATAATATAGAATATTAATTCTGTTCAGTATATCTGACTATAACCAAAGCTGGATTTCTTAACCAATTCCAGCAGCTGCCACTTAACACAATCATTTCTGCCACAGGTTCTTCTGTTCCTTGGTCAGAGCACATCCCTGTGCAGTGCAGTGTGCACTTGTATTTGTTTAGAGCATTCTTCCAGTGCTGGTTAATTGTGACCCAGGTTAAATGCTGCTGACAAGATTCCACAGACTCTATAAACAGGAGGGAAATGGGGTTCTTCCTTCCTTATCCCCAGCTTTTTTTTTGTTAGCATGCCTCTGAATCTTGATAGAAGCTACAGGCTGTTCAGCATCTGAAATCTCTTCACTGAGATACAACTGAATTTCCTACAATCAACAACCTAAAGCATTCTTTTTGCATGCAGCCAATTTTTAAGTTGTTCAAGTAACACGAAGTGTGAAAGTGGTAGTATAGAATTTCTTGGCTAAAATCAAAATACTTGCAAAAAGCAGCATTTGTAGTAAACTCATGTACAGTTTAAGAAAAGTTACTGCAAAAGCATTTGGGGAAAGTAAATGCTAGGTTGTTGGGAAGTGTTAGAGAAAAACAGCAGTGTTGTGCTGACAGTGTTGAAACAACAGAGGAGTAAATTTCCATTTTAGTGAGGAATGAGAGGTGATAGCTTCCTTTGGATGCAATACTTCAAACTAGTTGTGGCCATCTGCTCTGCCGAAGTTCATAAAACACTAAAAATGAACGTTAGATCCTGAGAGATGCCTTGAAACGTGCACTTTTCTGGAATGGCATACAGCTGTCCTGTTCTGCTGTGCACACCATCCCTCACACGTTGAGCAGGCAATAACTAATCTTCTGTGGAACTGCTTTTTTTTTTTTTCTTTCTGACTGCAGAAGCACATGCTCTATATTTAGGGATTCAGTTACTTAGCTATTATAATATGCTGCTTTTATGGCTATTGTTGAAGCTTTTACTTCAGGGCATACTTTATCTGCATAATTACTTCCTGACTGTTTGCTTTTGATCTGCTGGGGAATTCCTGTTTTCTTCCAGTGTTCTGTGGCTCTGGCTATAATACAAAGAGTTTTGCAATGTACGCCAAGATGACATTTCAGTGCATTTTAAAAAAGTGGCAAAAGGATACTCAACTCACTTGTCTGTATTAAACTCTTAAGTTCTTGTTTACTGCTATCAGGGTTTGTTAATATAGGTAAAGGGAAGACTGGGCAGAGGTTTTTCCTTTTCCAGTTTTTCCTGTGGCATATCTGCTCAGAAATGCCTTTACCTTACACTTATCTCCAACAGAACCCTACTGATGAATTCACTGGAGCTCTAGATGGTCACCTTTCTTAAAAGAGTGTCTGTTTTGTTTGTTGATGTACATTGATGATCTTCTAGGAATAAACTGTGTGGCTAACTTTCTGTAGGTGGGAATAGATGAGATTATAGGACTGCCCAGCAGGAATATCTGCCTGGATGCCCTGTTGTACTTCCCTTCTGTTAAAAGCTTGGATTGCCCTGGCTTGCCAGAGACTGCTGGGTTTGCCTACTAGAAAGCAACATAAAAAGGGTAGGCCTTCTTTTCATATGAATTGATAGGCATCTCTATCTGTTGTTGGTGGGTTTGGCAGCATTTCAATTTCTCCTTTTCACAAGGGTTTTTTTAACCTATTCGTTGGTCTTCTCACTGTTGCATAAAATCTGTCATTTTCCTCAGCTTCCTTTTTCCCATGGCTGCTAGATGGGATGCGGGGGGCAAAGGCAGGTGTTCTCCAGGGCAGGTTCCCTACACCTGCACAGAAGAGCTGTTCCAGCACCTGCTTGTCAGTGAGGATCACTAAGTGGCATTTGCTGTCACTCTCTTGTCCTGATTTGGTGTCCTTTGACGAGTTTTAGGAGATTGTGCTTGTGTGACAGCTTGGAGTAACCTGCTCCAGCCTCAGGGCTGGCTCTGCTTGATCAGGGTGACACCCTGAGATCCCTCCTGACCTGAAGTGTCTCTGATCCTGTAGAGATTATGGTTCTGCTGCAGTGCTCAGGAATAGCACAGGACTCCCTTTACAGGATCACGTATATTAAAGAAATGGTAGTGCGTGTCTTCGTTCCCCTTCCCCGCCTCCCTTTTTGGGAGGCACCCTCTGGCTCTCACAGCACGTTTGTTGTTATGAGGATTTAAATTTCTAAAGGCTTCTTAATACACGACATAAACATATCTCTTTTTTAAAGGCAGTAACACAGAATCAGAGGGAGGAGTGGAGTGTCATAGCACAGTTGTCTGTTGGCAATGACTGTTCCTGTTCTTCAGATAAAAGAAACTGCTGGGGTTTTCTGTGTTTTTCTTAAGCATTGAGAGGATAAAATACTGTTTAGAATTTACTGAGCAAGGAGAACAGACTTTGTATTTGCTACAGAGCTGCTAAATAGACTTTAGAAAGGCTGTATATCGTATTCAGAATATAATGCATGACACAATCTGCCATCACGAGTGTGGGAGCGTATTTAAGTCTACCACAGCAAGCTTTTTATGTATTTATATCACCTTTTCAGTTGAACTCAGTTGGCTGCTTCTCAGCTGGGAGAAGCAGTGAGTGTGTATGTTTGTTTCTAAGACTTTTCTCTGCCTTTTCCATCTCTCTTCACAAAACTTTTGCTTTTGACTCCTAAAAGCCCAGCACACAGCTACTGCTCTAACCAAGGGATTGAAATCTAGGAATGTCCAGGCACTCTTCAGCCTCCAGTGGGAATGTTTGCTCTGTTTCCCTGTCTCATTAAAGTGTGGGTGCTGTAAGTGTGAGTGCTGTTGGCTGGATGTGTGTATGGAATGCACCTGTCACTGATATCTTCATTAATCTTAATCTCATTAATTTCTCCACCACTTTATGCACCTCAGGAATGATTTCATGAGCCTTTAAGCACATGTAAACTGCTTTATGGTGCAGTCCATGTTTGCTCATCAGATGTCTTCACTCCTGAATCTCGTAATCAGATGTTACCTGTGTCTCTCTTGTTTGCTGTTTGATACATGACAGGAGGTACAAAGGGGAATTCTTAACTTGCTGTCTGAGCTGCAGCTGTTCTCAGATCGTGCTGCCATTAGTGGAGTGTGCATCGTCCTAGAGATGGCTGATTGCTGTAGGTGAAGCAGGGGTAACCTTAATGTAAGTCTGTGAAATAGTTAATCTTATTATATTAGAGACTAAATAAATATTCTTCAGTTTTGGGTTTTTTTCCTAATTTTATTTTCTTGCAATGCATAATAACAAAACACAACAATAACAAATCATCATTCACTGGATTCTTCTAGTCAAATGGTTTCTGGCACACTAATCAAAATAAATGCCTGGCAAGACAAATAAAAGCATCTACTGATCTCTTTTTTCCCCAGATTTACCATGGTGGCTCCTTTTAATTCGTCAGAAGGCGTTGATTGGCAAACTTCCAGGAGATCATGAGGTTTGCAAAATAACAAAGATTGCGGTGATTCCACTTTCTGAGACAGAACCTCAGGATCTGGAACTAGAGGTATGGCTGTCCTCAGGGAACTCTGACTGTCCCCCTCCTGCTTCAGTGAAATTAAAGTTAAATGCCTCTTATCTTTTTTCCTGGTATAAGCAGACATCTTGAGTATTTTGTGCTTTTTAAATACTGTTTTTTGATTAAAAGTATTTTTTAAACAGAAATCACAGGTTCTGCTAGGGAGGGAAATTGCAACAAAATAATACCTAAATTTCGTAAAGATCACTGAGAATACCACACAAGAACAAGATGTACTGAACCTGGAGGAAGTATATTTTTTTAATGATCCTTTTGCTTTCATCCTGTTTTGGAGTCTTAATTCTATAGCTTGGCTTGAAGGGAAATCCTTACTTCAGATGTTGCAATTTTATTTTCCCAAAAGAGAATGGGTAAAGGAGCAAAAATAAAAATGAGTAGTGCTAATGTAATTTGGGGGGGAAGTTGAAGTGGGTCTGGGTACTCAGGTGATGTCAAGTTGAGGCAGAGATTCCCACAATCACAGGAGGAAATGCCTTTTACAAAAAATAGTGAGAATTAGGCTGTAGATGGAAGCCTGCATGTTCCCCCTCTATTTCAGTGTCTCCCCTAGGTTTGTGGACATCAAAATCTTGCTTTTGTAGACTTTCAGTTTTCTTTGAACTTTTTAGAGAGTATTTAAATATTGGCTTTAATTCAATGTCATTATTTTAGCTTTGTAAAAAGCACCATTTTGGGATAAACAAGCCAGAGAAGATTACACAGTCCCCAGATGACACAAAATTTCTGCTGAAGACTCTTACTCAAATTAAATCTAATGTGTCTGCTCCAAATAAAAAGAAGGTAAAGTTTTCTACTTGGTTTTATTTTCCGAAGTATTTAGTATATAATTCAAAGGCTGTGATGGATGATCAAATGGAATACAAAGACTTAAAAAAAAAACCCAGTGAAAAACTGCAGAATATGGAACTACTGTCTTGATGCCCACTTTAATTTTTTTCATTTTTTTAGCTGTGGCTCTTCTGAGATTTTTCGTTTTGTAATGACATAATTTTGGCAGAATTGCTGATAGAGTTCTTTTCTACCAGGATTAGCTTCTCGTGAAGTTCTAAACTTCTAGAAATTGCTTTGCCTAAGTATTTCTTATAATGTACAATTGGACTCAAAATTTGGAGCCTGGTTCCTCAGAGAACACCATACAATCTCATCTAACTGCTCTTAACACAATAATGGCTTGGATTAGGAAGTCAAAACAATAGTTATTAAAATTAGAATTGTGTTTCTGAGGCTGCTGTCTCTTGTGTTTATCTCTGCTGGAAATTTTAAAGTCCTGCTCATCACTGGGAAGATGTTTGTCCTGCGAGGTTAGAAATGGAAAATATGACTGGAGTCTTTTTCACTCACAGAGAGAGACATAAGAAAGCCATTTTTTTTCTTTCAGATTAGAGAAAGCAAAGAGAAAGAGAGACTGGAGAAGAGATTATTGGAGGAGTTGTTCAAAATGTTCATGGATTCAGACTCCTTTTACTACAGCCTGAGCTATGACCTGACAAATTCTGTGCAGAGGCAGAGCGCCTGTGAGAAAACCAACTTACCCCTGTGGCGGAAAGTGAGTGCTTTGTGTTTGTTTCTTGCACTTGGGAGATGAGCTGCCCAGTAATGGTCATGGTCCAAACCTGGCAGGTGACATTCTACAGCAGCTGAACACCTTGTCCTGTCACCAGCTCGGGTGCAAGGAAACAAAAGTCTGCAGCAGCATGACCTGAACTGTTTTATTGAAAGCATTGACTTGTCTGTATGGCTGCAGTGAATAAATTGATGGACCCTGGTGTCCTTCCCACAGATATTGCCAAACCCTGCTTGTAATCCTGCAAAAACTGCTCTTTTGTCTTTTAAACAGGTGGATGACAGATTCTTTTGGAACAAGCACATGATTGAAGATCTCATCAGCATTGATGTGAGTCTTATCTCTAATGTGTATTATGAGAACCATTGTTCAGCTTTAGTTGAAATGTTTGCTTAAGGCCTTGTAGAAGTTTGATTACGAACCTGCTTGGCAGACAGGTCAGGATCAGGGCTGTGCCTTCTCTAGCTGAGCAGCTTGCACTGCCCTCTTCCTCCAGCCAGCCTGTGATCATTGCTAAGGAGTGAACTTCAGCTGAATTTAAAAAATTATTACTATAAAGCAATGTAGAATAACTTGGTATGATATGTTTGTGCTGATTTCTGAAGGTAAATTTGAGTTGTATTCTTATGTGAAATAGATTATCCCTGAACAGAGCTGAACTTGATAATAAGGAGGAGCCAGAAGAGAAATAACCTCTGAATTCCAGAGTTTCCCTGCTATAAGATTTTGGTCCTCCGTAGTGGAGAATAGTGTTTTTTCTCCTTGAGCAGAGTAGCTGATCAGTGTAAAAACAGTGTAGAACAAGTTGTTCTGAACAGCTGCTCAGAGTAAATAAAACATTTTCCTGGCTAATGAGCACATAAAGAAACAGAAAACTGCCACTCTTTCTTCAGTGTGTGATCTCCCATCACTTTAAATTGACCTTGTAGATCAAGGACTAAGTTGCTAACTTCTGTATGCCAGTTTAGGCCAAGTCTAATTTTCTTTAGGGATGACAGCAAACATCTTACCTTATGCCCTGCTCCTCTTTCATTGGTAATTATCCATAATGAAATGTCTGTGGAGTCACAGCAGGGTAAACCTGTGCCCTCTGTGAAAAGTTGTGTGTAATGCAGGAGTTTAATGAGTTGTGTTTTTCATATTACAAAATATAAATGGATAACCTTGAGTTAGTGGGGAATTCAGATCTCAATTCTGTTTAAGAAATCGATGTTTTAGGGTGCAGAGCCCTGAACTGGTTGTCTTGGGGACTAAGTTAGCCCATATGAAGCTTTCTGGTGGTATGTTTTGCTGAAAACAGGCTAACATCTACCTTCCTGTATAAATGTGGTACAGTATGTGTCCACACAGAGGTTTTAAAACTGCCTTAAAGCAGGAACTCGGTAAAAAAGTTTCTTGCTTTCTTCCTCCTGATTTAAAAGCCCTATGACTGATGGAGGAAAAAATGCTGGTACCTCTTACAGAAATAAGGATACGGCAAAAATTAAAACATGGAAAGCATGTGAAGCAACTGTTTCTATAAACATGAGAAATGGCAGAAATCATTGTAGGTGACGTTGGACCAACAGGAGAGTAATTGTCTTTTGTAACCTTCAGAATGCTGAAGTGGACTTCTGGATTATCCCCATCATTCAAGGATTTGTGCAAATTGAAGAACTTGTAGTAAACTACAGTGAATCTTCTGATGATGATAAGAGCAGTCCTGAAACTCCTCCTCAGGAATCATCTTGTGTGGATGACATCCACCCAACATTTCTGGTGGCGCTTATCTCCCGCCGGAGTCGGCACAGAGCGGGTAGGCAAACACAGTTCGAGGTGCTGGGGCTGTCTCTGAGCACTGGAGAGGGATGCAGATGGTGAAACTGGAGAGTGCTGAGTTGCTCAGCAGATGGTCAGCCCCTGTCAGAGTCTGCCCTGCAGCCTGCCCTGCTGGGAGGAGGGAGAGGAGAGGCTGCAGTGCCTACAGCACTGCACAGCTGGTACTTGGGGTGCCTGCTGAGTGAGCTTCACTGCTCTGCTCAGGAGATAGGCATCCTTGCAGGTCACATTCCTCAGGTAAAGTTCCATTTTTACAGAGATCCCTCTGATTAGGACCTTGCTTATAACTCTGTACTGATATATTTCGGTAGGCTTGGATGGGAGCTGAATTTTCAAATGTCTTCTAGGGCTTTGACAGCAGCTAAAGAGACTTGAAAAGTCCTGTGTGTGCATGCCTGTGTCTCAGGAGATGTGTATTAGGGGCAAGGTGTGAAATGGGACCATGCTTGAGTCTCGTACCTTCTTTGATTTAGAGTAGCAAGGCAAACAGAAATTATTCCCTGCCCTCAGGATCTCAGAAAGAAAGATTGAATCACTTTACTGCTTAATAGGTCCTGTTCAACTCAGTCTTTTCAGTCTTACCTGATTTTTATCATGATATTCTTCAATATCTCCAACTCCTTTCTTACACAGTCAGGTTTTTAGCATGTCAGAAAACCCAGAAAAAAATCTGTAGAGCTTACCTTGATACAGGACTGTGCCTTTGTTCCACAGCTCATTTGGATGTATTTAATTCAGTTCCAAGGAAAATGGTTTGTGAGAACAACTTGGAGTAAATACTTGAGGGTTTCAGAGCAGTATCTAGTTTGCAGTCTGCCTTTTTAATACTAAATTGTTACACAGATACAGCAACTGAATTCTAGAGGGAAAATTTCTTATTGATTCCTTCTCAATGTTAATATCACTTTGCTCATCTGATTGCTAATCCAGAGCATAAACTGTGTAGAATTTTCTCCCTGTCTGATTAAAGGCTGTAATGCTGCTCTGACAATCTCTAGAAAGGTCCCTATTATAGGTATTTTGCATTCCTTTCCCTTCCCTACTTTTAACCTCTTCCCCTCTGTGCTGTCAAGGTTCAGATCAAAAGTTTAGTTCAGTGCTACTTCAGGAATTGGAACTGAATTTCCATGACCTTGAATATTTTTCCAATTCTATTATTCCTTCCCCATCCTTTGCTCCCACCTGCATCCTTTCTGAAATAACGATGTACTCTCCTTTGAGTCAAGGATATGCAAACACTTCTCTGTTTAATGAGCAGTGCAGAGCTGGGTAGGCATAAAACTGTGGTCAGAGGAGCATTATCTCTTCTTAATGTGCAGAATTTGTTACACAGGTTAAAACAAGGAGGGGAAGCCTTCTGTTTTGTGGAACGTGCAAATCTCTTTGGGCTGCTTGTGGGATCTCTGTGAGAAGTGGAGCCTCTGTCACTAAAAGTGGCCTTTAGGTTCATGGAAAATACCAAGTACTAAAGTAAAACTTCGTGCTAAATGTGACAGAACAGGAAGAAATGTGTCTTTTAAGGTGGACCAGAGGTATTTGTGACTTTATAGTGCCATTAACCTGCCTTGCCCTGTCGGCTTACTTTCTGCTGCTCATAGTATATCAGTAAATAAACTTTATCCATATAGTCAAGATAACTTTCAGGGAATGAACTAGGATAGGAGTGACTTCTGCCATTGATCATGGATTTGGGCTAGAGCTGTTGTCTTGTGTGAGCATGGTCAAAACCAGCGACATAAATTATTAATGTTTAAGACAAATACTTAAGGATGACTTGACCATTCTCATTTCCCCTAGGAATGCGGTATAAGCGGAGAGGTGTTGATAAAAATGGGAATGTGGCAAATTATGTTGAGACAGAGCAACTGATCCATGTCCATAATCACACCCTTTCCTATATCCAAACACGAGGCTCTGTGCCTGTTTTCTGGAGCCAAGTTGGATACAGATATAACCCACGGCCCCGGCTGGACAAGAGTAAGTGTTTGGGTGGAAAACCTAAAAATCAGGGCTCCCTTGCCACTCTTCTTTTGGAAGAGATGTTTATGTGGGTGTGTGGTGCATGTGTAGAAGGATGAAGCAGGTTTATTAAAAGTTAAATTTTTGTCCCATCTCCTCTGCACAAAATGCAAAATGCAGCAAAATTCAAGAATGTGTTTGCTGTACAGTAGATTATAACAGCAGTGTTGGGGCTGAGCAGATCAATGAAAGGCCTTTTAAAGTAATTTTGTACAATGTGTTATTATCTTTAAGGTAAGCTATCTTGGTTTTTTAGAGTGCAAATTTGGGCATGATTTAATACATCAAACAGGACTTCCTGCTGAACAGGCTGTTTCTGTCTAACACTGCTCTCCCTTGCAGGTGAAAATGAAACCGTGTCCTGTTTTCGTGCACACTTTGAAGAACAGCTAAAAAATTACAAAAAGCAGGTGAGTGCTACATGACAGAATAGTAATCTCATGAAAATGCAGGGGATGAAGGTTAATGTTTTTAGGTTGTTTTTCTTGGTGATGTGTTGTGGGTTTTTTTAGAAGCTTGTTGACAATTGGAAGGTTGGTACATAAATGGAATTTTGCTTTAGGTTTTTCAAATATCCTTGTAAGTAACCAGTAAAACCTGGGAATAACTTATGGAAATGTGTAAACCCTATTTCTGTTTACCTGTCCTGTGCATTCAGAGCTTCTCTTTATTAAAATTTGTGTAGGCAGGGAGCTGTTGGAGCTCATTTGTTTTAGGTACAATCTAGCAAAGACTGTAACTTCAGCAAGATTGCTACAAATCTTTAACTCGTGAGCTATTTATCATTGCAAGGTGTAAATCTGAGCAAGTTGTGTAGCAGATGATGAGTGTTAAATAATTAAACTTTTTAACAGGTTATTATTAACTTGGTGGATCAGACAGGCAGAGAGAAGATTATTGGAGATGCTTACCTTAAACAAGTTCTTCTCTACAACAATGCAAATCTGACTTATGTTTCATTTGACTTCCATGAGCACTGGTAAGAAACCTTTTAAAAATGTCACTTTGCATCTTTTTTATTGGCATGGAAGGCAAGTATAAGGGAGGAGAAAACCCATTGTTATTTCTACTCCTGCATGAAACACTGTTCCTTTAAACAAGAATAGAGTTTTTAAACAAAAGCACTATAAAACTTAAAGTTTGGGTACCCAAGCACTGCTGTTTGTGATGTTGTGTCCCTGACCTGTTAAATATGCAGTCACTTATTGGGCAAAGCTTGATTGGCACACATTTTAAGAGTTTCCTTAAACATGCTGTGAATGTAAAGCTGTGACTGACCTGCTTTTTCAAGCTATGTAGCATTTGGCTTTTAATTCTCTAGTTCTGTTTCTCTTGCTTGTTCCTATGAAAACATGATGGGATCTTTCAGGACCCTGATGCTGTTATTTCAATATAAAATACACTGGATTTTATATTAATCTGGTGTGAGTAGTTGCTGTTTTCATGACTCCTCTCCGATGCTGCCATGCTCTAGAGCAGTGCTCACGTGCCCAAGCATCTCATCTGTCACAGGCATGTATTTCTCCTGCTCCCCTCAAGCAGGCTGCATTTGTGTGGGGTCTAAACTGGTTTAATCTTCATTTCCAAACTTAATCTGGGGATTGCAGCTGGCCTGGGAGAGCATTACTGACTAACTGAGTACGGCATTAGTAGATACTGTCAGAGGGGGTAGTGGGAAGGGAGGCCCCTCTCAGAACAGTATTGGCCTTTGAGAGTTCTGTAGGATTGTTGGCACCCTGGATTGATTTGATAATTAATCTTCTTTATGAAGGAGCTTTCATTTTCCTTCATTCACTTTTCTCCTGTGAACAGCTGTAGTGACCAGGACTGTTTCTGCACTGTGAGCAGAAGTGAATTGGGAACAATCCTGAAAAATAACCTGATAGGGTAGGGGGAGGAGGGGGTGATGTCTGTTGGTGTTTTTTCTGTACAATCACTGGCAAAGCAGGACTCACCATCCCAGTTCCAAATCTACAGCAGTTGCTTTTATTTAGACTAAAATGAGAACAGAATGTTGCACATGCCTGAATAGCTTCACACTTGTTCTTTCTAATGGAAGCAGCATTAAAAAATGCAAATCCTTGAGAATTTTGTGATCTTTTAACCTCTTGCCTTGGATTTGGATGTTGAACTATACTGCAGAATAGTTCTGAATATTGGCTCCTGTTTAAAGCTCATTGCAGGAGGGAATGCTTGCCTCACTCATTTAGCCAAAACATTCTTTGTTAACATTACAAATAAGATAAAGTTATTAAGTAAAGTCACTGCTCTAGTTCAAACTAACTTCTGTGAAATTCTGTGTTTCAGCCGAGGAATGAAGTTTGAAAACGTTCAAACACTGACTGATGCCATTCATGATATCATTCTTGACATGAAGTGGTGCTGGTAGGTACTTCACTGTTTTTAGACTAGTAGGGAACATTTGTAGAGGAAAACACCAACAAAGAGTAGATATATAAATAGATATTAATTTTCTCCTAACCACTGTGTTTTATATTCCTCTTTTGGTGTCTAGCTTGTCTGTCAGAGATTTTGTGTTCTGAAGTGTTAGTGTCCAACCCATATAAACTCAAAAATTCTCAGGTGCTGTTTCCTGCTGGAGATTTGCTGCATTTCACACTCTTAGGGTCGCTCACATTTAATGTGAAACACTTTTTATTTGCCCTAGAAACCCTAGAATGGCAGCCTTACTGTTGACAGCAAGTAGACATGTTTGACCTTTGGTTTGAACTGATTAAAGTTCATACATTTGGGTAACAAGTGTGGCTGCAGCCTCAGTCAATTGCTCTGTGTTGTTCTGTATTGCTGTCATTATTGTTGGCTTCTCTGTTCTTGAAATTAAATGCCTTTCCTCTTGAAAGCTTGTATTATGTATGCATGAGTTGAATTCAGCATCTGATTGCATCTCAAGTTTGTGGCCCCAGCAGGATTTATGTCTGACATCCAGCCTAGATTAAAGAGGAGGCTAAGTTGGAACAAGAGGAGTTAATTCAGAGTGGGGTGTGGCTGGGGTGGTGAGTGCAACCACAAATAGTGCTCCGTGTGTAAAATGTTCTACTGTTGATAGAAGCTGATGAATTACACTGGATTTTAGGTGTCTCAGTGTGCTTTTGTTCCCTTCCTGTTGAAAGGGTTGACCAAGCTGGAGTGATCTGTAAGCAGGAAGGAATCTTCCGGGTGAACTGCATGGACTGCCTGGATCGGACCAACGTTGTGCAGGCTGCTATTGCCAGAGTGGTCATGGAGCAGCAGGCACGTATCTCTGAGGGGCTGGGTCAAGTACTGAGTGCCTCACACCTTAGTTGTTGTTCACAGAGAAATCTGTGCGTTTGAAAAATGCTAAACTAACATTTACTAACAAATCTTTGCAAAATGCTTGAGGAGCCATGAAGCTGAGAGGAATAATACATACAAATGCAAAACTTGAAATCATTATAGAACAGTGATGCTTCATGTCCTCCTTCAGAAAGGACTGACTGTCCACATCTTGGAGAGGTTTGTCTTGTTTGGATTTAGTCATTTCAGTTTAAGTTATGTAGGAATACAGAGTTTAGAAACAAGACACCTTCCCCCGCCAAGTCCCTCAATGAAATGATGTTAAAGGACTAAAATCTAACAAGTTGGATGCTGTTTTAGGTGCTTTGAAGTGAAATACTCTGATGCAGCAAGTAGGGAGATTAGTTGTCCCTTCTGTGTGTAGAGGAATAATTAATTCGTGATGTAAAAGCCCTGATGGCTCTGACTGTTATGCTGTGGAGTTCTCCCTGTACAGGGAAGGGATTTCCAAGCAGACTGAGAGTACTTTCCCTTAGTTTTTCTCTTTGCCGTGGCCCCATTTGCTTTTTGCTTTAGAAGCTCAGTGGTGACTGTTCCCTTGTGAAGACTTCACTGACACAGTACTGCTACAGACAAAATGCAGGCTTAATGTCCTGTAACTGAAACTTCAGAGCCCCAGTCACAGCTCAAAATGAGCAAACCTGGTTACAGTTAAAGCGAAGGAGAAAGGATGAAGTGGGTCCTTCATTAGAGTGAAAAGGGAATGGCTCTGACCATTGTATCTGGCAGTTCCTTTATCATCTGCTGTTATGAGCTCCTGGCACAGGAGGAGTACTGAGGACAAGGGGTGGATCAGCAATTCCACAGTCATTATTTTAGAACAGGATTTCTATCCACGGTAACTCTTGAGTTCCAAGGCAATTCTTTCAAAATCAAGAGTGTTACAGATTGTTGTGAAAAGGCTTCAGTAATCATTGCTGAAGTGTGAGTTTGTGATGTGCTGCATCATTCTTGTGTTGTAGCTGAAGTCCTTGGGAGGCAGTTCATGCCTGAGAAATTCCCTGAGCATTGCAGGGTCAGTGACATGGAGTGAAGGACTGAGAGTTACATGTACCTGGCCCTTCTCTTCCTTGGAACCACAGGACCTGCTCTCTCTCATCTGGAAACTCGATAGGGCTGTCAAAGTTAATGAGCAGCTTTGTGTTAATTTTCGTCTAACTTGCAAAGAGTGCTTGAATATTTGGTTTCATTTGTAGGTTGAAGTTTGCCCATGGTTTATTCCAAGTTATCCCTATCATTTAGTGACTGCATTGCAGTTATGTGTGTGCTGCTCTGCACACTCAGGGTGTGTACAAAGCCTGATGTTGGTATTGTACCCCAGGCTTATCTGGGGAAAACTGAAGGACTGGTTGTTCTGAGAGGGAGATATCTTACTTTAGTATCAGTGTCAAACAGTAACTGTCCAAAACGTGCAAGCACTAATAATAAACCAACATGAGAAGTTATTTTCCTTTGTTTTCAGACCCTTGAGGTCATGAATGCTTTTGCAATAGAAGACTTATTAACTTGTTTGGTTTAAAGTTCTGTGATGTCTTTTTTTTGAGGATTCTCTATTAAAAAATTTCCTGTATCTTGAGAATCTACAGTAACTTGTTTTCCTTCAGCTAATTTTTTTGATGATTGACTTAACATCCATAACTAATGTTACTGCTGCCTCCAGTGATATGATGTTTAGGAATAAATCACCAATTCATTAATTTACTCTGACAAATTAGCACAATGGCTTCCTTTCCCCGATCATACAAAATCTAACAATTAAATGCTTGGCAAGCATTTCCGTTTTCTTTACCAAGCTCTGATACTGAGAATGACTTTTACTTTGGGCATTGAATTAATACACATGTCAAATTCCAGCTCAAAAAATTGGGTGTGATGCCACCAGAGCAGCCTTTGCCAGTGAAATGCAACAGGATCTACCAGATCATGTGGGCCAACAACGGCGATGCCATAAGCCGGCAGTACGCAGGCACGGCAGCCTTGAAGGTAAGGGAGAGAGCCTCACCTGCCCTCAGGAATGTCCTGTGTTACAGGGCTCATGTGCATTGGAAAACCCTGGGATATTGAAAAGTTCACCAAATATTCTGTGTGGTTTTGTTCTGGAGAGATGAGGCTTTGCAATAGAAGAATGTTGTGTGTCGCACTTGGTGTGAATCGGAGAAGAGCTGAGTGCTCCCTGCACTTCGCCTGCATTCTGTTTCCTTCATGTCTGGGTACAAAGCAGAGCTGAGATAAGAGTTTAAGATATATATTAATTATTACATCCATCTACATTTTAGCATGGTTATAGTACTTCTAAGCAGTTACAATACTTAAATTCTCTAAAGTTCTGGAGATCGGGCTATGTAGGTAGTAGGGTGATATTAATTAGTTAGATTTTCTAAAGACTTTCCTTAATTAGCTGTAATGCACTCTGTCTACCAAGATTAGGCATGAAACTCCTTGCTCTGTACTTCTACTGCTCTGAAAAGTCACAGAATTTGAGTATTTGCTGTGTGTAACTGGTGGAACAAATTTTAGTAGTATTTGCATCTGGCATAAGAAAAATCATTATGGTGGAAACACTCAACACTTAAATCTCTCTTTAAATATCTCTACTGAGCTTTGATTAGTTAATTGCACTAATATTAAAAAAATTATAAAAACCAGCCTGACATGCTTGTTTTCATTGACTATATTAAACTTTAAATTTGAAGCGCAGACCTCAATTTCTAGATCTAAATTTTCAGGCTTTTGCTGGAAGATTCCTCTACTCACTGTTGAGGTTCATGGATTAAATTAATTTTAATTGTGTTATTTCTTTTAATTTGAAAGTGAAACACACTTGAAATATTCTTCATAGGAGTTGATGCGGCTTTTAGAACTGCTCTGTGCCAGTGTTTGGAGTGTCTCTGAAAATAGAATCCTCTAATGAAGTGTAACTACCAAAAGAGCTTTTTATTCAAATTCTAAGCTTTCTGTGGCCTAGAAACTTTCTTTTGTCTCTGAGTTTGTGAGGATATGTGCTGCTTTCCCTCAGTATGTTATGCTTGTCTTGTTTTGGTAGCAAAAGCAGAGAAGATGAAAACCGTTTTTCAGTAAGCTTCAGTCTTTTCTGTTGTTCCAGTAGTGTTCCTTTTACATTAAAGGACAAAAAATAAAGGGTTTTTTTCTTTTTGAGGTATTGAAGCTTCACAGTGATTGATGTCTTGAAAGTCCTGCTTCGGTGTTAGCTGGCTTATGTGTCCAGATTTGTTTTCTGTTGGAATTTCCTACTGAAATTTTAAGTCTGTCAAAACCAGGATTCTTTGCAGAGTCAAACAATGCCAGAAGATGCTCTTTGAAAAAATCAGTATTTTCAGCTTCTGTATGAAATGGTTACTTGAAGATAATTCCTGAGTTGCCATCTATTCAGTTCTGAGTTTCAGAGTGCCAGATCCTTTGAGCTGAGCCTGCTGCTCCGAAGTTTCATATTTGCATGGTTTGCATGTTGTGTGTGGCAGGGTGACTTCACAAGGACTGGTGAAAGGAAGCTGGCAGGGGTCATGAAGGACGGAGTGAACTCTGCAAACAGATACTACTTGAATCGTTTCAGGGATGCTTACAGGCAAGCAGTCATAGGTAAGAGCACAATTTCAACCAAACTGAGCTATGGTGTTTAGAAAAGATTATTAAATCATACTGGTTTTATCTTTCTGACTGTTTTTTTTTAATTTCCTGTTGCTTAAAAGCACCTTGAATGTGTACAGTGTTCATGTCTGTGCTGGGCACTATAAGGAAGAGTCTCACTCACTTTGGAATTTAAGCAACACTCAATTCAGAGTGATGGCATGCAGTAGGACTCATTGGAGGCTTTGCACCAACTTCATTTTAGCATTAAATGTCTTGTAGCATCTCCTTTATTTTTAAGGCAAAAGTTAAATTTATGTAGCAAGTGTCTCTTAAAATGATGAGGAACTCTTGTTTTTCACTGAAAATAGGGTTATACCTACTGAGCTTTCAGTTTCAGGTAACGTTCTATTCAGAAAGACTACCAAGATCATCATTAAAATGCAACATTTGGAAGGAATTTACAAAACTGTTGCCATGTATCACTTCTGGTTTTTTTTTTCTTGTTTGGTATTTTGTGGATTTTTTTTAGATTTGATGCAGGGTATCCCTGTGACAGAGGACCTGTACTCCATATTTACAAAAGAGAAGGAGCACGAAGCCCTGCACAAGGAGAGCCTGAGGAGCCACCAGGAATTGATCAGCCAGCTGCTGCAGAGCTACATGAAGCTGCTCTTGCCAGATGATGAAAAATTCCATGGAGGCTGGGCACTCATTGACTGTGATCCAAGGTTTGTTGAGCAAAGTTAAAATTGATCAGCTGCTGCTCTGACACCTGTTAATTACTCCTGATGTTAAAAGGTTTTGATAGCCGATGTGTGAACAGAAAACAAGTGGACAGTTATGTAGAAGGACAAGAATGCTTGAAGGGTTTGAATACTTAAAATTATAAAAGGAAAGGTCCTCTGAACATGTGCTTTTCCCTGAGTGCTGTAAAATTGGTGCATGCTGGAATTACCTTTGAGACATCATCTGGGAATGGATGCATTTGGTTAATGTTGCCAAAATGTGGCAGGTACCATGAGGAGAACCTGTAGAACTACTAAGTGGGGTTAGAAGGGAGTGCTTAAGGAGCTGTTGTTTGTTCCTTGTTGCTTTATAGGGAAAGTGTACCTTGACTGATCAGATTGAATCCTTGGGGAATGAGTCAGCAGTAGGTCAGCCTAGATTTCTGTTCATGGAAAGTAATGGGCATAAACTCTGAACTTCACTCCTTATCAAGGTCAGAGTTCAGTAGCTTGTAAGAGAAAAATAGTGGTTAGATCTCCTGCAGCACCTAAAAATAGCAGAGCAGGTTGTTATGACAGCTATTCAGGGCACAGACTCGTCACCCTCACTGAGTCTGAGGTATTTTTCCATTTCTCTGGTAGCATTTTCAATAGCTTGTGGGCTTTCTATTTATTTTTGGACCTTCTGCTGACGTATTTGAGCTGTTAGGTAACTTCAGGTTTGAGAGAGAGTGTTGCTTACATGGATCCATTTGATAACACACAGGATTGAAACTTCTTGTAACTTGTGTTCAGCTGTAAAAGAGTGGCCCCAGAACACACTGGGCATGGGTTACAGCTCTGCAAATAAAACCTTTTACCCTGTATTTATTTTTCTTCCCTTCAGTCTCATCGATGCTACTCATAGGGATGTGGATGTGCTGCTTTTACTTTCAAATTCTGCCTACTATGTGGCCTAGTAAGTACCACTTTCCCTTACTGTGTGTGGTTTATTTTAGTAGCTTTGCTTTAGATTATCAGGAGGCACTAAATTCTGTTTCTTTTTTCTAGTTACGATGATGAAATCGACAAAGTGAATCAGTACCAAAGGTTAAGTCTTGAAGCTCTGGAAAAAATAGAGATAGGTAAGAAAACAGTCACTCTGTGTCTTTTTTTGAATGCTCTTAACAATGGCTTGAGCACTTATCAAATCATCCTGCAAATGTATGGAAGCAGCAGTCCTTGAAGTGTGGCACATACCCTGGGCAGCCCACCTAGAAATGGCCCTTCTGGCTGATAACCAATGCCAGGCTCTTCCTATGGCTGCAGATGGAAGCTTTGATCACTGGAAGGGTTCTCAAATTTTCCCTCTTTCAAACTAAAAGAACCACGGAGTCATCCAAACAGATTTCGTTATTTATCAAATGGCAGTAACAATTTGATCAACTCCTGCAATGAGTCATGGGTTTGTGCATTCAGTGCTCTCTTCCTTTGATCCAAATGCAGCAGCTGGCTCGGAATTGTACTTTAGATCTGTTTCAGAGCTTTGTAAAACTTCTTTCTCAAGATCTGATAACAAACATGCTATTACAAAAGCACCTGGTTATGCTGATATAACTGCTGATATTATTTGCTATAGAATGTAATATCTGCAGGCTAAATCCAGCATTTTCTGCTGGAAGCATTAAAGCTGTAATGTCTTTAGATCATGAAAAAGGTGACCCAGTTGGAGAGCAGGGAGTGTGTGGCCCCCTGATGGCGTTTAATCCTCCATTACACAATACACAGTGATTTCATCATCCCCTGACTGTAACTTTCACTGCGTCTGTGCAATTTCTAAGAGTTCAGGGGAAAGGTCTCCCTCACTTGTGTATTGTGGAGATTTGTATCCTGAGGTACAGAACAGAGTGAAACATCTACATCTACACCTCATTTAATGCTATAAATGATGCAGTGCACTGAAGAGGCAAAGAACTTGATCTAAATCTTGAAACTTAAATTACATCCTCTTGACAAAAATATATTAGCTTTCCCTTTAATCCTTGCAGGAGCATTCCCTAAAATACCCACAGGATGTAAAAAGTGTAAAACTTTTTTGTCTTCCTTCTGTTTGAAAGGGTGATCTGCAATAAACAATCAGGCTGGATTGTAATAGACACACAGAGGGTCTAATTGGTTTTTGTAAGTTATTGATTGTTTAGTTAATGTGAAAATCTTTCATTTAAAGTGTCTGTCCTGCTCTAATGAAAACATGATGCCTTTTAGGCTGAAAAAGACTGTCAACATTTACATGCCTCTAGGTACAGACTCTGCACTATCTCTTTCAGTGTTTGGTTAAAGATTTCTAATCTGGTTTCTCTCTCAGGGCCTGAGCCTACTCTCTTTGGCAAACCCAAGTTCTCTTGCATGAGGCTGCATTACAAATACAAAGAAATGAGTGGATATTTTCACACTCTCAGGGCTGTGGTTCGCAGCCCAGAAGAAGATGGAAAAGGTTTGTATCCTATGTAAAAGTTTTAGACATAAAAGTGTATTCAGGGTATCAGTGTTTCCCTAAAAAACAGTTGTTCCATTACTATTAAAATTTATCCTTCTTCAGAAGTCATTCTAATAAAATCCAGTTGCGTGAAGTGGGAAAACAATTTAAACAAAACACTCAGATGTTACTGTTTTAATAGAAAGGAAAATAAGTTTCAGATACAGCTTTGAAGCAACACATCTTTCTAGAACTGGAATAATTTCCCTGCCCAGGTCTTAACTGCTCCAAAAACTTAAAAAATCAAGTTAAAATTACCTCCTAAAGAGGTAAAGAGATTGATTTCTTTAGTGAAATCAATGTCTGGAAATGTTCTTGCTTGTTGTTTAGCTAGATTAAATGAACACTAGCAAGGGAAAAAATAACACTTCATACCTGGAGCACTGAGTTTTGTCAACAAGGATGAGTATAAATAAAACTGCTTCTCTTCCTTCCCCAAATGAAGCAGCATGGCAGTGGTTCACTTCATGCTGAGTGTTTAGGGCTGAAGGAGAGTTTATTCTTTAGGTTTGTTTTGTAAGCTTTAAATGAGAATTGCAATTTGTAGGGCACAGCTGTTCTGTGAGGTGAAAGGAAAGAAAACCCAATAAAATCAAACAAAATTATGTTGAAATTAGATATGTTACTCCGTAGATTGTTGAAGATGGGCTTTTAAGGGTGTTTTTAAGGGTCTGACAGGCTGCTGCTTGGATTTCAGACACTCTTCAGTGCATTGCAGAAATGCTGAGAATCACAAAGCAAGCGATGGGAATGGATGTGCCCATTATTGAGAAGAAGCTGGAGAGGTGAGTACCTAAATGATGTGAACCTTCTGTATCCCACTTTTGCTCTCAACTCAACTGCTTTTTCCAGCTGAGTAGAAAGTGTAGCAAAAAAATCTTTTTTTACAGGTATTGCAGACTGAATATTTGCTAAATCTGGCTACTGAGTAGAGCATACACAAAGGCAGGGTTACAAAAGTGGAGAATTCAAATCCTTTTTCATCAAAAACTGAAGTGCAGAAACTGCCTGCTCCCCTTGCTTGGCTGCTCTTCTGTATCAGCCCTCCTTTGTTTTTGTTGGTTTGAGCTTGATTAGCTTATATGGGTACAATATTATTATGTGAAAAAAGGATTAAATTTATTATTTATGTAAGGAAGGGGTAACTTAGGAACTCGAATGTCCATCTCTGTTATGGAAATAGACTGGAAGACAGTGAACACTTGGTGCTTATAAAAAAGACTGCTTTGATTGTACATGAAAGATTTATTTTTCCTCTTCTAGGAGGAGCAGCAAACCTCACGAAGACATCATTGGCATTCGGTCTCAGAACAGAGGGTCCCTGGCCCAAGGCAAGAATTATTTACTGAGCAAGTTCTCCTCTCTCAATCAAAAGGTGAAACAAACCAAATCCAACGTAAACATCAGCAACCTTCGGAAGCTGGGCAGCTTTGCCAAACCTGAAGTGAAAGTCAATTTTTTAAAGCCGAATCTGAAAGTGAATCTTTGGAAATCAGACAGCAGCCTTGAAACCCTGGAGAATCCAGGGGTAGATGCTAAAGCCCCCAGTGAATCTGACACAGAAGGCTCGGACAATGACTCCTTCCACTCCGATGACTTCCTGACTAATTCCAAATCGGATGAGGACACGCAGCTGACGGATTCCCTGGAGAACATTGGCCCCACAGACTACGTGCTGCCCAGCTGTGGCATCATTGCCTCGGCCCCGCGGCTGGGCAGCCGCTCGCAGTCCATCAGCAGCACGGACATGAGCATCAGCATTCCCGTTCCGGCCGCGGGCCAGGACTGCCCGGCCGGCCGCTCCGACTGCGAGGACGTTCCCATGCCTTCTGCTGACAGCACAGAGCTGGAGTTTGCGAAGCCCATGGATGTGTACTGCCAGAGGTTCGTGCAGGATGCCCAGAGCAAGGGGTCTGATGTTTTGGAGCCTGAGGCTGGTTCTCAAGAGCCTCATCACACACTGACCCAAACCAGCAGGAACGCAGCCAAGAAGGCAGAACCTAAGGCTGAAGCTGTTGCAGACATTCCTTCCAGGCCATCCAAGCTGGATGTTCAGTCTTCTGAGCCAAATCCTCAGCTCTTGGCTGTCGGTGGGCCTGACTTCAGTAAATCCCCCAGAAGCCCGGGATCTGTGTCTGGGAACCACGAGCCAGGACTCCACACCACTCCTTCTCCCGCCGATGGCAGCGGCAGCAGGGCCGTGTCTCCCTTTGCTAAAATCCGCAGCTCCATGGTCCAGGTTGCCAACATCACCCAGGCAGGATTGACTCAAGGGATTAATTTTGCTGTGGCAAAGGTCCAGAAGAGCCCTGCAGAACCAGAAGCTTTAAATGAAATCAAACAAAAAGAACTGAGAGAAATGTTTACGCAATGCCAGACACGAATAATTCAGATCTAGTTGCTAATTTGGGAAGTGTTCTTCTAGCTGTGGCTTCTAATAAAGTAACACAATGACATCAGGACTATCGTGGCATGAACTGCTACTGGATACTGGGATTGATAACAGGTAACTTGTTTACAGGCAGTGAGAGATGCAAATGAATCTGGTTCTGATCAAGCTTCAGAATTCCCTCAGGCAGGTGAGACAGAAGTTATAAACCATATTTAAACAGGTAGCTTAGACACTGGGATTCAATAAGCATGCTGTCTATCTTAGATGTGTTGCACAGTTATTTTTTTGAGACTAATTTTGTAGCTCCTCTGAATTATGTAGAAAGTATTTATACTCAAAAGGTGATACTGCACTTCTCTGACCTTACTTACCTTGCACTACACCAGCAAAATAAAGTACCGGTAAATTACATTTTATTTATTTTTGGACTAGTATTTTTACTTGTTTTCATTGGAGTTCTAGATGCAGCTCTCTATGAATTGTGCCTCTACAATGGGAACCGATGTGTTTTTGTTGAATTTAAGTATGTTAACCAGAAAGTAAGATTTCTTTTCTATCCTTTTCTTTCCAGACATCCTGGGACACTTTCATTATAAATAAAACTGAAAGGCCCAATCTGAAATATCCACAATCCTGCAGTGCAAATTTCTTCTGTAGATTGGGTTTTTTCCTCCCTTGTTTTGAGGTGAGGGAAATGAAGCAAATGTCTTTGAATTGTCTTGCCCATGTTAAAGCAATTCCTTTTTTTTTAAATTCTAAACTCTGCCAATTTGCTCTAATTTTTTGTCTCTGTGTAAAGCAAGACGAGCCAGATACCTGCCCATCAGGCACTGTGTCCCTCTGTGCTAGGATTCTCTTTAAATGTATCCTAACTGCCCAGATGCAAAATCCCAGGCAGCATCTAAAGCAGGAGGCCAGTGCACTGCTTTGTAAGATCAGTGTTGCATTAGAGCACAGCTGTCAGCATCTACTCAAGACCAAATTCATGACCAACTCCAGCTTTGCAACTCGCAGGGTAAAGCGTCCGCTCATGCTGGGAACTGGATAAAAAAATCCCCTTCTCTTGGTGTGTCAAAGGATCCCATCTATTAAATGCTCTTTCCCAGGAATGCCTTGCCATGCCATGCTCTAGTCTAGGACATTGTCCAAAAGCTGCTGTGGAGCAGGACCTTCCTGTGCTGTGGTTTGTGACTATAACCAGCCCGACTGACCCAGTGCCTCTGTCCTCGTCCCTGTACTGTAGATAGGCTGCACGTGGTGTCCCCACAACGTCGTGTCCTGGGGAGGGTAGCTCTGTGTCTTAGGACTTGTACTGTGTCTGAAGTCATTTATCACCTAACCCTGATGGTCTGAAACTTTGATAAACAAATTTGGTTTATTTATTTTATTAAAGTGATGTGGGTTTGGGTTTTTTTTTTGAGTGTCTATACTTGTGGCTATATTTAAAATTAAACAACTGCTGTATTTTAATGTGAGCAATATACATGAGCTATTTTAATAAAAAAAGTGGAAGCAAAAGATGGGTTTGGTATGTGATGTGAAGGGATGTGGGACTGCAGGGCTCTGGGTGTTTGTTTCAAAGTTACAGACAAGATCCCCTGGCAGTCAAGGGACACAGCCATGACTTCAGTTCTTTATCCTTTTAAAATGGTGCTGCTACAACCCTAAAAAGCTTCTCTGGGCAGCCTGTGCCAGGGCCTCACCACGCTAACAGGGAAGAATTTCTTCCTATTTAATCTCAATCTACCCTCTGTTAGTTTGAAGTCATCAGCCCTTGTCCTGTCCCTGTCCCTCTCCAGCTCCATGTCCTTCCAGCTCCCTGGCTGTGAAATATTGGAGATGGCAATGTGCACAAAACCATCCTCTGCAACAATCTTAGAACCCAACTCTGCATTCCAGCCCAGATGCCTTTTGAAAAGAGACTTCATTTTCTTCCTCGATTTGTTCAGTTGCTTCACTTCACAGTGACACAGCACAAGTCAGCTGAAACTATGAATATTCATTTTTAGTATTCAAAAAAAAAAGAAACAAGTGGTTTGAAATGGCATCAAGCTTGGCTCAAGTTTAGGATACACAAAAACGTTTCTCACAATAAGAACTCATTAGTGTGAAGAGAAAATATCCAGATTGGCTGTACAGCAAAACCCCTCATGTTTAGAACAGGAAAGTGCAGTAAAAAAGGGAGTTCCTGTCCTTGTGATTTCAATTAGGAAAAAGGACTAAGTAAAGGGGGTCTGAGCTTAATGAAAATTTGGAAGAAGCCTTTTATCTTGTTCAGAACAGGAGTAATTAAAATGTAGAAGTGGCTCCATCACAGGCTCCCGCAGGCTGTCTCCACACAGCAGCCTCCCTGGATTACTCCCAACATTTCACTCTTTAAACCCCCCTTGGTAAATAAGTTCTGCAAGTCCCATGAGGGGCAGCACATCCTCTGAGGAACAGCTCAAACTGTCCAGCAGGAATCAGGGATGGAGAAACCATTCTTAATGCTTCAAATGATGTTATTCAAACCCTTTAAACACCCTGCAGTCCTGCTAAGGTAGAAAGTAAAGATATGTTTTGTATGAGCATGTGCATATCAACCATTGTCCAGTCAATGTGGGTTTTTTTTAAGAAGCTGTACCAGAATAAACCTCATCCAAGAAATTTGAGAAATCATGGTCTGCTCTAAGCACAAGGAAAATATATTTCATACCTGAGCTGGTCATGGGTAAGATCAAATCACTGCTTGATACCACACTGATCACACTGCTGCTGCTCTGAGTGTGATGTGCCTCAGCTCACAGAACAGCACAGAGTGAAGTCAGCACCTCCTCCAGCTGCAGCTACTGGTCAGCTGAGAGCTCTGATCCTCACAACTCAGCCATGCAGGAATTAGAGCACAAATATATTCCAGAGCAGAGCCTACCACTGCTGTGTATGAAGGGCTCTGGCTTAAATTTTCTTATTAAAGGAAATAAGTTTACACAACCTCAGTATTAAAGTTTAATATCAAACAATTTGCTCAGTGTTACCAATTTTCAATTACAAAACAGGGTCCAAAAAAATGCCACAAAATATGTTTAGGTGGCTGAACAGAGTTAAGTGTGTTCAGACTGCAAGGGTAAATATCCATAACTTTTTGGTATAAATTATCTACAAAAACTGGTATAAACAATATTCCAATCTTAGTATGGGTTCCACCTAGGATTAGAGAAATCTTCAGGGTGACATCCAGCAGGTGTTAAAGTTCATTGCCATTGACACATTGCTGCTGCTGCAGCCTGGCCTTCCGCAGAGCCTCGAGTTGTTTTGCTCTCAGCCACCTCTCCCTCGACAGCGTCGTCTGCCCCGCGCTGAGCGACAGGAACCTGGGGGAGCACAAAGAGCCCGTCAGGAGCAGCTCCTGCAGGTGCTGATAAACCAGCACAGCTCAAAACCAGCTGCCTTTCAGGATCCCGGGAATTAGAAAGCATGGGATGAAAGTAGGGAGGGGATACTTGGCCTAACCAAGAGGAACACAGGCAGAGGAGATTCTATCTGGCTAGTCTGGCACAACTCAATTCAGCTGCAGACCAAGCCCTGGCTCAATTTGCAGCTGCTGGGAAGCCTTGAGTGGTGGCAAGGGCACCACACCCACCTGGCCACGAGCAGCATTTTGTGCAGGTCATCAGCCGTGACGCTCTCGGGGTCGTTCTTGCGCATTTCCACAAAGTCATCTTCTACTGCCTGGAACAACACAGCGTGGAATTACGGAGCAGAACAGATCTCCACTCCAACATGGGCTTTTGAGGAGCTAAACGCTGCAACTACCTTTAGACTACAGGAGAACATTTCAATTCATTGCTGTCCAGAAGTGAGCCTGAGCAAACCCAGCTTACTTCTCGTCTTTGAGAAGAACTAAGCTTGCAAACTGAGTGTTAGAAATCAGGCTACATGCACGGTTTCTTATCTGTAATAAATTCAGTATATACTTTACAAATCATTGAAAGCACATTCCGATGTGAAAATGCTTCTGTTTGGTTTTTATAAAATTTAAAAAGGAGACTCACTGACAGGGAAAGTACAGTAACTGTCTACTAAGGTGCTTTCTAGCCAAATACACAGTTGAAAACGTATTAGTGAAGTGCCATACCTTGGTCACCTCATCAGATATACTGTAGTCCAGCAGCCTCAATAAGCTCAGGTAAATTCGGAATTTGTTCAGCACGGAGGGCAGCACTGCAGTGAGGAGGCTGCTCATGTACTCTTCCATGTTTGGGGGAATTATCTGTGGTTGTAAGTGGACTTGGCAATCTGACTGAAAGAGAAAATTACATTTCATCTCTTTCCACATCCCACTGTTTTCTATTCCAAGACTAATCTACTCTGAGAACTAGCAGAAGTCACTATTTCCCAGAATGAAGGTAAGACAATTCTTTAAACATTCCACAGCTCCCATTTTTAACAGCTGATTCAAGTAGGAGGGCAAAGGCTCAGCGGACAAAGCTGGAATGTCAGAGAGCAGATGTTTGCAAGCTCAGGCTACTGCAGGGGCAATGCCACATCTGTGGCCATCACCTCAGAACCCGCCATGCCAGAGGGAGACTTTGAGAGTGGCACATCTCCGCAGCTTTAGCCATCCCTGGGACCTTCACCACCTCACCACCCCTGTTCAGAAAGGAGGAGGGAAGCTCCATCTCTGTGTTTTCCCATGAAGAGGTTTCTGGCCCGGCTGCAGCCACGAGGGAGAAGGCAGCAGCTCCTGCCAGTGTCACACCCTCCCTGGTCACAAGACACATTTCCTGTCCCCACTTGTCCCTGGCAGGGCCTGCTCTGAGCAGCAGCTGCCAGCTGCAGCTCCCCAGCAGAGCCAGGAAGCCCTTCCCATACCGGCAGGAGCGAGCGGCCCTCGGAAGTGATCAGGACATTAATGTTGCATGGGAATTCCATCCGGTGGTAATTGAAGTCATAATCCACCTTCTGCCAAGTGATCAGGTTACCCAGTGCTGTCACGTTATGGACACCTGCAAGAGCAACAACAAATTCCCTGACCACTGGACCTAAACAAAAGTCAGCCCTGATTTTTGTCTCCCGTCTGTCTATAAGCAGCCAGCAGAAGGATTCTTGCAAGCATCCTGTTCCTTCTTGTGTTTGAGGTGTCTTCCAGATAGAGACAACCACTTCTTAATGTGAATCAAAATTAAGAATTCTTCATTTCAGGCCTAAACTTTGTCTGGCTTAGTACATTAGTACATGTGTTTATAGCTTATGTTTTCATTGGCCCTACAAAGCCAGCTATCTATTTACAGAGAAAAACCAAAAAAAGAAATCTCTCCTCAAAAGTAGAAAAAAACAACGAATTTAATTTTGCCCAATTTTTTTATAGTACTCACTTGCCTTACCTGGAATTAAATTATTTAAAACATAAAATGCTAAAATTGACAAATTAACTGGTTGACCCTTGGAATTCTCTCTTTGAAATACCAACATGTACCTGAAAAATTGAATTTCTCTTCAGCAGTTACTGCATCAAATGACAAAACTACTGTTATGGTTTTACCATATGGTTTTACCTTTAATTAGTAATAATTTAGTATATTGTAAATAAAAGCAAAGTTAGCAAAATAAAGGCAAAATTGATATTAGAGGTTGACTTCTGGGACATTTTTCCATTTGGAATGTCTAAGCTGTAACTTCCAAGACTTCCAAACCAACTACTACATCTGAAGACACTCTTCTCTAGGATTAAATTTTGTTCCCAATGTTGCTGTAAGAAATTAAAAATTTTTACTTCTTTACTCTTAATTCAATAGAGAACAATAGCACACCAGCAAAGATGAAATAAAATTAACAAGCCTTTTTTATCTGCAACTTTTAATACCTAAAGTATTATTTTTCACTAAATGCTGAGGTTTTTTAGACATTACAGACAAACATTTTAAAAAACCTATAAAGCAGCATAGCAAAAGTTCTCTCTAAATGGGAGTTTATCATATTTTGACTATTTTTTTTTTTTTGGAAACAGACAATGCAAAACTTGTTACTAGTTTTACTATTTTCTTTAGTAAAATTTTGTAGCTTTAGTAAAGCTGAGTAATACAAAATCACTGAAAACTCAAAAGCAATTGAACAATTTCAATTAGCAACTTTTAAGAGCAGTAATTAAAAAAACTAAAGCAGCTTTCTCAAGACAGCATTTTTATTTTAAAATGAAGTTACTTGCAGTGATTTCCTGTTGTTCTTTCACAGAATCTCCTGAGCTGGAAGGGACCCACAAGGATCATTGGTCTCCAGCTCCTGGCCCTGCACAGGACAGCCCCAGGAGTCACCACAGACCCCTGTACTCTGCATTCTCCAGTTACTGAGCTTTTAATATGCAACTCACCTCTTTTATGTGAGTTATAATTAAATTAATTTCAGAAGCTCTGCTGAAAGCATGCTACACAGTGCTACATCAGCTTGTAACACAGTAATAGCAATCTTTCTTCTCCAGTTTTAGCTGTATTCTCAGGGTGCTTTCCAGATATACAGTAAAAGTATAGAGCATAAGGCATCAGCATATGCTTTGCCCACTTCATGCACTATCACAGGAAACTGAAAAGCCACTCTAATGAATCAGAGTTATTTTGGTAATAAAGAATTCTCCCAATTTGTCTTAAGTTGGCTGAGAAGGCTGCAGGAAGTTGCTTTAAAGCAATGAAACAGGATGCACAAACCACAGTTTTGCAATAGACCCTTCTCACCGGGACACAATTATCACCACTATCTTAAAACACATCAGCTTTTAACCTCCCAAATGAGATTTTAAACACCAAAACCTGTGTACCTGCTGTGTCCAGCTGTCCTTGCTCAAGCTGGGTCTCATCTATGACCAGGGAGGTGTTGCTGGCCAGCTGCAGCAGCCCACTGACCAGGCGATTGGCCGTGTAGTCCTTGTGAGGGATGAAGCGCGAGTGGTTCATGCTCTCGATGCTCATCCGGAGGTGGTAGGACTGCAACGAGACAACAAACCATCAGCACCTCTCCTGTCCTCCAGCTTCCCTAGGGAATGCTGTTTCCTTCAGCTAGAGCTGGGCTGGGAACCTGCACAGTAAAACAAAATTTGTCAGTGCAACGCTTTATCCCAAATATCCAAAAGCCGTATGCTTAAAAATTTGCCAAAGGAAAATATTGCTGTTAAGAACTCCTACCACCTCTCCTGCACATCTAAGATGAGCTCAATAACAAATTATTTATTGCAGCAATACTGTTAGTGTGACCCCAAATTGAATTACCATGAATTTTCTGCAGAGCAGCACCCACAAATTTGGGAATAAACCGTAACAATACCATAATTAAATGACCCAAATGTCTAAACATATCAATCCAAAAGACAAAAAAAAGCAGGCAGCAGCTGTCTGTCAGTTCAATACCTCTGAGGAGAGGATTTCACTCCATATTCATCCTAGATGATGAGGTACAGAGACTTCAACATACGGGCCAGCCACATCTCTGTTGCTGTCTGCTCTCTAAATGAGTAGCAGGAGAGCATTTAATCAGCCTGCCCTGACCTGAAGCACTGTTTGCCTGGCTGAATCAGGGAGAACACGTCCCCCCAGAGCCCTGCCCAGTGCAATGCTTACTGCTGGCACCAGCTGCTGGATGAGGCGGTACAGGTGCTCCGTGAAGGCGCCGTTCCGGGGACACCCGCTCAGGTTGACGGTGAATTTTCCCAGAGGAAGCACATCCCGTCTGGCATAACTGCACCAAAAAGGACACAGGTTAGGCAAACAGCTGGCTAACACTGAATACAGGTGTCACTCAGCTTGAGCATTGTGTGGTGTCTCTGACAGCCAGCAGGATTTCAGAACTAACACACCAAAATCAGTCAACTCCTCTTCCTTCCTTCTGCAGTGCCCAAGGAGCGGAGCCAGGCTGAACCTGCTCCTCAAGGCTTTGCAGCACCGCACAAAAGCAGTAATTTACAGTGCTTGGGATCCTGCAGTGGCCTTCCAGACATTCTGTTCTCCTTGTACTCTGTTGTTACTCAGTGAACACACTTCATTCTTTTCCTTCCTCGTGTCCAATCTCAATTTCCCTGCTTATCCCACTTGTTCATCTCCTACCTGCCCTCAGCTTTCCTCTCCCTCTTCTCACTGTGTATCTTCTCCCCATTCTTGACAACTCTCAACCTTTTTGTAATACCAGCTAAGAGAGAAAATACATTCTAGTCTAAGTGTTGGAACATTCACAGTCACACTAAAAAGAATGAAAACAGAAGTCATTTTGATTTTGAGGACAAAAATGACTAACACTAAATTTGGGACTGACAACTACACTGAAGTTTCACACTTGAGACTTTAATGAGTCACAGGATGCTGCTCTTTCACCCAGAGACAGTTTAAATCAATGTAAGAGTCAATTTCTATCCCATAGAAACAGATCACTTGAACTTACCCTTAAACAGGTTTACATTTAATTAAACAAGTTCCCAGAATATACCTTTCAGTACCTTGTAGTACCTAAGCAATCATTCCTGCAGTCAGGAAATGATGTCTTTGGGAAGTCAGTGGCATGTCCTACTCATTAGAAGAAGCCAGAGGCAGAAAGATGTTTTCATACCTCTGTTTAAAAGTGTCTTGGAGATTTTGTCAGCTCTCAAAGAAGCACTGAAAAGATACACTGCCATAAAGCTGGTCTTTTATCAATTTTTACTGTTATTTCAGACAGTGAAATCTGCCTTTGTGTGTATTGTGACAGGACAACTCCAGCTGGAGAAAATACTACTAAAGCAAGTAATGTTTAAGCTATTTCTGCCATTTATTTGCAGACTGGTAAAGAACCCTGTAGAAGAAGATTTCTTTTAAATGATAAATACATAAATTCTCAGCACACATCTAAATACTTACACTGTAGAGATGAGATGCAATATCAGGTATTCAGCAGCCAAACTGTCTCCCAAGAGGGCATGGGTAAGGAACCCCAGCAACTCTGCTCTCACTGGTGACAGCTCAGACATGAAATTAGAAACAACTGGCAAAAGAGCAGAAGACAAATGTCAGAAAATGTTCTGTTTCTCACCCTCTTCCCTCTATATAAATCTGAGTTTCCGTCACAGTTTGATGAAGAAAAACAGTTATTCCAAAGCAGTCTAGGAAAAATAAACAAATATTCAGTTTTTCTAGCTGGCTTTGGATAACCTGAAACACTCAACATCTCCTTGAAAATGCTTTTTAAAAAAAATTAGATATTGTGTAATGCATTTGCAGCAGGCTATAAAGTTTAGAGCCAAATTTCTAAAATCCATAGCTGATCCATTTTATATTAAAGGCAGAAAAAACCTCTTACATATAGCTCAGAACAAGCAATACAAGGCACTCAAGGATGGAAGTTATAAATATCAGAGGTCTGCAAGCAATAATTCAATGAAAAAAAACAGTCAAAGAAGGAATAGCACAATTGCTTAAAAGCAGAATTGCCTTACTTTGTGCACAGTATTATGAGTCTCTATATTATCAGTATGTTTCTTATTTCCAGTATCACATGAAATTGGAAATCTAATTTTCCAGCAATTCACAACTCCATTTGAAAACAAATCAAATCTTACAGCTGAACAACTTGGTAAAATCCATGGGCATGTCGAATGCAACACCAAGTTCCGTATAAATCACGTTTATTTCAGCCAAATAAAAAAATAAACATCACATAAACACAAACACTTGCATCCTGTGCAGCATTGCATGGTTCTTCCATTTAACAAGATTTAAATCTAAACCCTGCTGTTGAGGCATTTGCCTGTGAGCAAAGCAGTATTTGTTCAGATGTCATGGAAAGATGAGCACATGTGGTGTGCCCAGAGTTCAGACACTCACAGGTTTTACTCTCCTCTTCATTAAGGCAGGCAGGCAGCAAGGGGTTAATGTGTTGCAACTTCTGTGCCAAAATCACATGGATCCTGGGCACTAAGGAGGCTGGAGGGCTGTGCACCCTCTGCTCCTCTGCCGTGTCCATGCACTCCATAGGATCAAGGGTTGAGCTGTCCCTAGGGAGAGGGCACAGCACAGCTGGACTTAGAAACATCCCACAGGAATTTCTCTCCCTTCTAACCCAGAGCAGCTGGAACCAGGCCAAGAACAGAGGAACAAACATCCGCTCCCAGCTCCTGGTGACTCCTCCCACATTCAAACGACCTTCTTTAGGATCTTTATAAACACCATAAATACTGAATCACAATTATATAATGACATATCAACACCAAAGCAGGCTCGGCCCAAAATATCTGGATTCTGTTATTTTCAGAAAATAATCAAGTCATACTTCTCTGAAGAAAAAAAACCCAACCAAACAAAAAACCATAAAACCAAACTCTCAAAACCAAACCACACATTATTTGCTGCACCATTTAATAGGCTGTAGCTTCAAGTAAAATGTTACACACTGTTCTGTCCAGCCTGTACTGAATGAAGTCTAATGAGTAGCTTTTAAAAAAATAAGGTCATGATTTATTACATTTGTCTCTGTATGCACATGTGGGATTTTCGTATCCTACCAGGTTCTGGAGCCTGACAAGATCTTCTAGACACTCACATCACAGCTCTATCACTGGCTGAGTAAAAATCTATGAATAAATAAACTCTAATGTATATCTGCCAGAACCTGCAGGTATTACCTCTTAATTGAAGAGTTCACATACACAAGCTTTGCACTCCCTGAAGATGTCTTACAAAATTTCTTCAGGCGGCTTTCATTTTTCATTTTTAGAAAGTAAAATCCCTAAAGCAACTCTATCAGATGATAGTAAAGTTTAGCACCAATTTCATCTTCTTGTACTGGCTGTAAAAGCTGTCAGGCTTTATAACTTCAAAGCCACTTCAGCAGTTCACCCACACACTATCCACCCTTTCCATTAAAAGAGATTTCTTTTGTTTGCATTCAAAATGTTGCTAAATGCCACCATCTTGTCTTCTTGTTATAGAATGACACAGGAAAAAACCCACAAGCACCTGTGACAGAGCAACTGAGCTGCCAGTCTGGGATTAGCTGTCACACAGATGATAAGAAAAAGCAGCTGACCAGGCTGAGTTAATTTTTAAGAAGTTGGCACTATAAAGGATTCACATTGCACTCTGGATATTGTACGTGCCAGACAGATAAACAAACTCACCAACAGAAATGATTCAGAGTGCAATGGTTCAAGACAACAGCAGTATTTATGTTAGATTTTGGTCAAGAGTTTTATTTTGAAAATTGACTTCTTGTTTGTATTCTGTCAGGCAAGGAACTGCAGAACAGCAGGTGAAACGGGAAATTTCTATCAGTGGTGCAACATGATGAGATTTTTTAATTAATGAAAAATCAACCCATTTTATACTCATTTTGGTCTCTATCACTCTCCATGCAGACATGCGAACTTTTTTTTTTTAATATTCTTCAGAAATGTTTACATTTCTGGTAACAACTTTCATGGACTTGGAAATTGGTTCAAAAGGACATTTTATAATTTTAAAGCTTCTTTGAAATCTTTGTTCACTATTCACTCATTCACTGAAAGTTTAGTAGGCATGAAAGAGTACAAAACACTTAGCTATAGAAGCATTTTCTGCTTTATAGACTGTACAACAACCTAAAAAAAGATGCACTGGGTATCCAAGGATATGGATGTATCAGAGCACATTGGACTTCCGTTTACAGGATGCTGGATATAACACTTTCCTCATCAAGCTATTTTTAAGCAACAAAATTCACTTCTTAAGCATAATTATGATGTATTTACACATTTCCTTGTCTGCATTAGGGGCAGCCTGCTCATTGCATAAAAACCTGCATTTCAGGGCAGCCTTACCTCTCTTCACTGTTCACTATACTCAGCACCGGGTCCACAGACAGAACACCAAACACCTCCAGCACATCATTGACTTTGAAGCTCTCCCAGCTCTCATAGACCTGCCCCAAAGGGAAAATAAAATGCAGAGGCAGATGGGCCAGATGCAGGACAGCAGAAAAACACAGACAAAGGAAACTCAGGAGACTCAGCTGTGGACTGAGAACAGCCTGAGTGAAGAGGTCTCCCCCAGCCCTCAGTGCCAGCAAGCTTACACTGGAAAAGGGAGTTTCTATGATTCCACACTTTTTCTATTGGCATTCTTTGCCACACAAGTGTGAACAATTGCATTCTACTCTGATTCATCAAGATTTGCTGAATAAGAGAGAACAGCACAGCAACAGCAGAGAGATTTTGTGTTAAAGTTTCATAGTAATAGAGCATAGTAGTAAATCAAGGACTACTTCAAATTCAATACACAAACGGGTAGTTTATTAGTTTTTCAGCTTGGTTTTTCACAGCTGTTTTTCAATTAGAGGAGATATCCTAAAAGCAAAATACCAGGGCTCAATACCAGCGACATCCTCAAGCATCTAATACCAGAATCTTTTTTTTTAAGCTAAGTGTGGTGAGAAGGTGCAAGCTCTAATAAATGCTGCTGAAGGATTTCAGCAACTCGAATGCAGCACTCAAGAAGAGAAACACTGTGTTAGTGAAGAGAAAGAATGTAATTATCTCTAGAAACAAAATTCTGGACTTGGGAGACAATTTCTGTGCCTACAAATCTCCGCGAGGCTGATTCTGTCTGCCTCACTGAGAGCACAGCCCTGCTCATCACCTCTCCTTCTCTTACCTTTACAAGACATGCTGGTCCCTTCTCTCCTGGTAAGGGAAAATTTAGGTCCAGTGGAGGGGAGCAGTTGGGAGAAATGACATGATGACCTGCAGAAGCTTCTGTTTCTAATCTCTTTGGCTCCACATACCCATGAATATCACTTCCACTGCCTGAAAAACACAGCATTTGCAGGCTTTTTAAACAGAAATGCAGAACTGAACAACCTTCTTCACCGAGCAACACAGAATTAAACTAATTTAACAAGGCATCTGACACAAAAACATTTAATAATGCAATATACTTGACAGAACATATTATTAATATGAAAAGTCCCACAAATGCATATTTATGTAATCAAGTTAAGTGTGAGAGAGGGTACTGGCACAGATCTATGTGTCTTGGAAACCCAAACACGGCCAGAAATCTGATTTTCAAAATGCAATGTTTAAACTGGGGGAATGTTTTTTTTTTCTAGAGTCCATAGGACTGCAAAGGTGACATTTTTCTGCACTTCATGTTTAAAAAAACCAGTTCTTGAAGGCGAGAATATGCATAAAACACAGTTTATATTAAAAATCTCTGTAGATTTTCAGCAAGTCATACAACACACATATAACACTGTGGGCTCTCCCACACTCCTTCAAATCAAACCACTGACATCAACAAAGGCCCCAAATCACAAAGGCTGCAACAACACTAATAATTCAAACAGCTGCAAATATTTTAATTTTTAGCAATGAATTTTCGACAAATTCTGGAATGATATCATAACAACTATTCATCAACAGCAACTATTACCCATATGTTGCTCCTTCTGTTTGGAGGGATGCAGATCCATGTCCTCATCCTCCTCATAGCTCCTCTTGTGGCGACTGGGAGTGTAGGAGGTTGAAGGGCTCACTCGGGCTTGGCTGGCACTGATGTATGCGTGGAATTGCAGGTTAAGGAAGCACAGACTGAGCAGGGAAAACTCAACCACACTGAAGTCTGGGTTTAATAAAATCCTAATCTTGACATGTTCAGCTACAGGTGTTTTATAAGGGGCTCTCACTGTGTAACAGTGTCCTGCCAATGCCAATGGCTCCACTGAAGTTTCCTTTGCCTAAGCATTTGCAAATAGAAATTTTGAAGACTCTCACAAGCAAAAATGTCTACTAAATCAAAACAAACGCTCCTAAATTCATTGCATCCTCTTAGTGCATATTACACACACCATCAATTTTCCTTTTTTCTCTTTCTACACCTACCACCTCTCCTGATTCTGTAAGAAAAAAACAAAAAAGGAAACTTCAAAGAAACTTATCTCCTCATGTCTAATTAATTAGTTGGTGACAGCTGATTGTATAACAAAGCACCAGCTCAGTCAAAAAAGATATTTCTTTCACCCATGCTGATTCACCAGGCACTGGAACACAGTAGAAAGTCTGTCTCTCAGAGGTGACTGTTTGTGAGGAGTTCAGATCAATTTCCTGCTGAGGCTGGAATCCCAAGAGATATTTTGTTAAAAACCTGATTGCACTTTGTTTTCTTTTTTTAAACTAATCCCACAGATTCAGTTATGCAGACAGAAGTTACAATTAACATACCAGACTACATAATTCGGGAAAAAGTGACTATATAACACTTTGATTCAAATTGCACTGCACTACCAAAAGTAACTGTTTTCCATAGCAGACAGTTTCAAGGTCATGGGCACTCCCCCCTCCACTCAACCAAAACAAATTTTAAATATAACAGAAACAGCTGGAAGCCTGCTGAAATTAGAATGCCAGTGAGCAGTTATGAATACTCTGCTTTCTAAACCAAAGATTAATTTTGCATTTAGAGCAGTATCTTCAGGAATCCACTGGCAAGTACCAAAGAAGCTCTGTCACATTCATAAAACTGCAACATTCCATCTAATATTTTATCTCAAAGTTCATATAGTTTATGTAACTTACCCCACATTCTGCCACATCTCTGTATTTACCAAAATGCAAAACCTGTCAGGAAGGAAAAGGCAATGCAATCACTCTGTTTCTGACAGTATCCTGAACACGAATCACACCAAAGTCACTGCACTCCAAAGTCCCTCACAGACATACTGCCAAAGCTTTCATCATTTTAGCATTTTCTATTCCTCAACAGAAATGTTGCATGTGATGTTTTACTGATGCCATTGGAGCTGAACAGTCACTATCAGTGTCCAGACTCCATAGGTTTAACTCACAAACTAGAGAAATACAAGGACCAGAATGAGTAAAATGACAAACATTTGCTAAAATAGTAAATCAGCATTTCACTTACACGTGCATTTGTGTTCGGGTCAACTGTCTCATACACTCCCATGTAAAACTCAGGATCAAACATATCTTGAACCATGCAGCGAAATTTCACTAAGCTGTTGGGTTTCAGGTAATGTACAGGAACGTCATTCAGTGATGGAACCTGTGAAAAAAGAGATTGTTTTATACAACTGGTGTATATTGAGCAGTGCTCTGAAATAAACCAAAACCAGCACAAAAACTTAATCTCTGATCATCCAGTAGATCCTCCTCCTCAAAGCCCTATATACATAACACAATATTTTCTGGGTGCATCTCCCATCCTAATCTAAGCAGTAACAAAGTGTATCTATCCCAACACGTCTCTGCAGTGGCTGTTGCAGATAATAGTTACAATTATCAGGCACTTAACAGTTCTGAAATTCTTCCAGTCCCAAAGCCACCAGTCCCAATACTGGACTATGAAAGAAGTGGTTATTGGTCACTGGAACTGTATGAAAACTGTACAACATTTGAAATCAACTTTAAACTTGGAATTATTGCAGCTGAAGGATTAAACGGAATTTATTTCTTATCTTATTTCTACTTAACAGCACTTCCACCATGTGCTGTGTACCAGCAGTACTAGAACAATTTGCATGCACAATTTCTTATAACAAAAAGGTCCTGGAAAACCTGTATGTTAATTTCCAAGTCCACATTGGGGAAGTCTTTTTCACACAGTTTTACATGACAATGGGAAAATAGAAAGAAAAAAATGAATGCCTAAGCACGTGGTATAACTTTAAAGAATGAGACTTGCAATATGAATAGAGTTTTCTAAATTTGAAGATAAGATCTCTGTTGAAAAAGCCCACATCCAACATTAAAATGCAACAAAAACCCTAAGTGGCCCTATAGGAAGTGGCATTTTAACAGAAGTATATCCCCCATGGTTTTTTTGAGTAAGAAAATGTGATTTCAATTCCTTCTGATGTTGTACATTTTAGTCAATTTTGCCATTTATGTTTTGATTTAATCTACCATTTAAATACCAAGTATAGAATACTTTCACTGACAGAGAAAGAAAACAAATCATTTTCACCTGTTTTTAGCCACAAGTAGAACAGATTTGATACAGAAGTTTCGAATCCCCTGAGCTGTGTTCCATGATGTCATTTCTGCGATAGCCTTTTAGAAAAGTACCAACTTTTGAACTCAACTGTGCACATTTTTAAAACCTAAAGCACAGCTCCTCTAATAAACTGCACAAACCAGGCCTGACCCAGCCCAATACAGCACAGTTTTAGAAGGAAAAGCATTTTTTCCTTAAAACCTGAAGGCCCAGGCAGCTATTTATTCAACCTACACAAGAGTTTGCAGCATCATGATAAAAGCTCCTGAGAAAAGAGGTTTATAACCAGCAGCTGAGAAGCTCACGGTGCACACTGAGGACTCGCACTTCCCAAAAATGACAATATTTGTCATCTCCTGCCATCTACTGACTGTGCTACAGAGTGGCAGCACCCAGCAGTGACGGCCTGGGGGAAGGAGGGTGCTGAAGGCAAGGGGATGGATGGACTGCTCCAGCTGGGATTTCACATCCTGGCTCTGCACACAGGTTAAAGCAGCCGAGGTGTAAATTCCACATCCTAAAGCCTGGGCCTGAAATGCGGCTGCGTACTTATCACGGAAAGGCAGAACTTACCAAAAACAAGCCACTGTGATAAAATGTAAAAACCAGTGAAGCGTAAGAAAAAGTGTAACTCCAGAAGAATAAAACACTCTTACCCAGTTAGTAGCATTATTTTCTTTTAATTTCTCCTTGAAGTATTCGGTTACCTTCTTCTCCCAATCAGAGTTTGGAACATTTTGGGCTACAAAACCAACATATTTATGTGCCTATTAGCACCACATAAGAGACTCTTAATCCAGCATTCTCCCAGCATATCAAACAAGCCCAACTTTCACTTCTATCTTAGGGAAGTAAGTGCATCTTAGACTAATTTATTCCCCTTGTAATTAACTTCCCCTTTCAAACCCTTTCAGGCCAACCAAGAAGCACAGAGCCATTCTTGGAAGCGAGGGAAAGCTCCACAACAGCCCAGCGGGAAAGGGCAGGAGCCGAGGCGCTGCTTTCCACGCTGTGTCGGCTGCGGAAATTTATATTTCGGCATTCCTTAAGTTTAAATCAAGCCCAGCACGGAAATAGCCGCGGCTGATGGAACTGGTAACATTAGCACCGATCGGCAGCGCGTGCAGAAAGCACGCGTTGTTGCCGGAAGCCAGAAAATACACAAGATACATAAGATATACAACAGATATATAAGCTATAGAGCCGGCCTCCCCGCTCTCCCGCCACCACCCCGCGATGGAAAGCGCCGTCCGGTTCCGGGCGCCCTCGGGGCGCTCCCGCTGCCGCCGAGGGGACGCGGGCCCCGCCTCACCGAAGATGCCCTGCACGATGCTGAGGGGGCTGTTGAGCCAGTCGCCCACGCACGGCATGGCGGGGCCGCGCCTCGCCGCGGGGCTGCCGGCACCCTGCGGCCGCCGACTCCCGCTCGCCAGCCCAGCGCGGGGACCGCCGCCGCTTCCGCCGCTTCCTCCGCTTCCTCCTCCTCCTCCTCCTCCTCCTCCTCTTTGCCCTCCTTCTCCTCTTCCTGTGGGAATGGCGGCCGGGCCCGCCTCCTGCCCCTCACGGCTGCGCGCGCCCGCCGCCGCCATCTTGAGTGAGGGCGGAAGGGGCCGGGGCAGGGACGTGGCCGGGGCGCGGCCATGGCGGCGGCGAAGCCCGGGGGAGGCACCGGCACCAACCTGCTCTTCTCGTCCTCCGCCACCGAGTTCAGCTTCAACGTGCCCTTCATCCCCGTCAGCCAAGCGCCGGCCGCGCCGCCCGGCCCCGCGCTGCTCCCCGCCGGTACGGAGAGAGGGAGAGAGGGAGAGAGGGAGGGAGGGCAACCGGGAGCGCAGGGGCTGTGCGGGGTCCCGCCGGGTCCCGCCGCCGCCGCCGCTGGGAAGGGGCCGTGGGGCCGGGGGAGCCCCCAGAGCCGAGCCGGGGCTGCCAGGGCTGGCTGCGGGCCTGGGGGGCCCGGTACGTGTGGGCTCGACCTGGCTCTGAGGCTCTCCGGGTGTCCCTGGTGGTGCCTCAGGAGAGACACTGCTCGGGATTACATATTCCGCTTTCCGACGCTTAATTTCTTCTGCTTCCCCCTACTTAATGCTTGTGTTTGTGGTTTTTAGCGCTGTGTCTAAGGACGGGCGCTGATCATCGCGCTTCCAGCTCACCGACGCGTCGGTGCTTCCATTCAGTGTGTACTTGCTGTTTTCGCGTTTTTCAAGCTTCTCTCTCATGTTATCTTCTCTTTTCCCAGTTTGAAAATAGCACGTTAAGCAGCCACCTTAAATATCCTTGCTAATTTAGTCCTGGTTCTAATGTCCTTTCCTTGTAAAGCTTTGATGGTGTTCCCGACACATGCGTGTGGAACTTAAAATCTGATGCTCAGGCAGTTTCAGATAAAGGAATGGATTTTTCTGGGAATGTGTTCAGTCAGAGATTAAAGCTCTAAACATTAGAAATGCATCTAGAAATCAGATACTTCAAATTTTACTGCATTGTATATGTTGGGATTGGACGGATGACTTTTAAAGGTCCCTTTTAACCCAAACTGTTCTGTGCTGAGTCTTCAAGACTTCATTTCAACACTGCTGTGTCTTAGCTAAAATAAGTATTAATACAGTCGGAAATCAGTGCAGTACCTCTCTATAGATTTAATAAAATGTTTGCTAAGTATGGCTTTGGAATAGTTTTTTAGATCAACTGCTTTTTTTGGGTAGGAGGGATAAAAGCATCAGAATATTATTCCTGCTTACTTGAGGTAACTAGGTAGTTGATCCATTTACTAATTCCATTGTGTAATCCTTATAGTTTTTCTTCCATGCAAATACACATTAATTTTTTATTAAGAAAGTAAAGTAATTTCTAAGTGCTGATCTGGCCAGTAGCTTTGTACAAATGACTGTTCTGGCAATTTCCTGAACATTTTGAAGCCAGCCAGGGATAAAATCGGTTGGAATTTGATTAATGTGATGAATCTTATACTCTCCATGTGACTTAAAATTTGATCGAGTGAGGATTCACGGTTCTGCTGCTGGAGTGGATTTCAGTGCCAGAGGTTGTGCCACATTCCGTGTCAGTCTAAGTAAGGTCCATGTCCTGTTAAATGTTCTGTTTCCATGGTTAAGTGTTCTCACCATCTGTCCAGCCAGGTGTTGTTGGGATCTTGCTGAGTAAAAGAGTTTTTATTTGGAATCCTAGTATGAAACAGGAAGTAACAAGCTTTTGAGTTTGAATTTTAAATCACGTAAAATGTAATAAGAATCAATCCTGAGATTTGTTTGTCATCTGACAGCCAACATTAGGGAGCTGTGTGCAGTCATTCATTTGTTTATCTTTCTCTAAGAGTGGTTTGAGCTCTGCAGTTTGACAAAAAGAGACATTCTCCGGCTCAGGTGTGGATGCTGTAACCAATATATTTACTGTAGGAAGGGAGGAGTGTTCCCAGTGAAGACGTGGACTGATGTCACTTGTGGTTGTCTGGTGAATGACAAGGTTCTACCTTGTTTAGAGAGGGATGTACAGGAGGTTGACACAGTCACAGCTGAAGAAAGACTGTTCTGTGCATGGGAAGAACACATGTCAAAGCTGTACACTCATTTTTTTTACATTTGTGTAACATGCTTGTCTTTCTAATATAGTTTTTGCAAAATTAGAAAAAGGCAAGATAAAAAGCAATGTTTTGTGTTGGAAAATTGCATGTGCATATACATATATGTGTAGTTTGTTGGGGTTTTTTTGACAGAATTTTTGTCAAACTCATTTTGCGGGGAAAGCTGCACTTAGGCTAAATCTCCAAAACTGTTTTGAAACTGGAAAATAGTAGGTGTTTTGTGAACATACACTTGCTGAAGGCCTTGAGAACTCTTGAGCATACTGCTGCATGTTTATGGTGACCTGACACGGTGAGGTGAAGGGCCTGCTCTGCTGCCAATTATTTGGGAAAGCTGAGAGTTGACTGTGGTTTGCAGTGTGCTTCTCTCTGTCCCACGGTGTTTGTGAAATGTGAAAGGAAGGTGGATTTTATTGTTTAGAAGTTGAGACCTTTTATGTAGTATAAATGGTTACTCTGCTTGCAGCTGGGAGATAATCCCCAGGCCTGACTTCAGAGTGGTGGTTGCTTGTAAGTGGTTTCAGCGTTCTCCACACAGTGGTTTACACACATAGATTTTGGCTTTGTTCCTCAAAGGGGGATCAATTGCTATAAGTGAAAGTAGGAGGAATTGATAAATGCAGGTGATGCCTCAGATTGACACCATCTGCAAAGTCTAAATAAAATATGGTTAAAATAGTTCTTTTTAATCTTGGCAGCTGAGTCTTTTATGATTAATTAATTAGAACAGCAGCTTCCTAGGGAGACTTCTCTGTGGATTCCCCTGTACTCCCTTGATACTCCCTATTACAGTTGTGTTGGCTGTGGGTAAAGACATTTGTTGTTGGCTGCTTGTAGCTGCAGAGGCTTTTGGTCTCTCTCTGCCTGGGGACTGAGCAGCAGAGATGCTCTGTGGTGTCTTCCCCACACCCTGGGATCATTTGATTGCCAGGCGGGTGAAACACTGCTGGTTTCTGCAGATGGCACTTACTCCTTGCAAGGTGCTGTTCCCTCAGCAGGCAGGCAGTGCTGCTCAGGCCATCACAGCCTTAGGTGAGCTTACTGGGAGACCTATAACCATGACAAACCTCCTTTTTTCCCACTTGTTCCTAGATCACTGCAAAGCAGAAAAGTGTGATTGATCAGGACCTGTTTTATTTATTTTCTCAATGTGAAAGGGCGTTCATGGCCTTGCATCTGTTTAAAATCCTCTCATGCGATTATGCAGGATGAGGACTGATTTTTTCTGCACCAGAGATGTGGCTTTTATGCAAGTCTAGAATAGGATTTTTGGAGAGAGCTGGAGTAAGTCCCACTCATTAAGTGGCTTTGGATGATGAGTTATGGCCACCTGGCAAGTCAAATGAGAAACCTTGAGAGGGCTCTGCTGAAGGAGCAGGCAAGAATGGATGGGTTAACCAGCAGGTTTGGCCTATTTAGAAATGTTTTTAAGCTCTATCCTAGAAATTGGAGCATAAAGTCCTATGTAGTAGCTGTTTTCATGGTGAAAGGATATGAACCAAGGTTGTTCTTGCATTTGAGGGATAAGTGAAGTTGGGAGGGATTTTAGTGCCTGCCACATTGCCCTGGGAAGGTCTCGAGTCCAGTTATATTATGGTTTCTTATTTAATATTTTTAATATTTGTTGCTTTTTCTGTGTACACTGAGTGACTTTCATGGTCCATTTTAAATGTTCTTGAAGACTTAGTATCTTTTGTTTCATTTTATGACATGCTGAATCAAGGATGTGTGAGCTTTGTAATCCTTTTGGCTTTCTGGGGGCCAATGGTTTTGGCAATAGCTGATGATGTTATGGAACATTTTGACCCCATACAGTGGTTTGAAGCGCTCACAAGATCTCTGGTAATCCTTTTGTTTTTGCAGATGATTCTGCAGACGTTGGGGAAGAGGACAGCTTCTTGGGTCAGACTTCTGCCAGCCCCAACCCACCACAGACTTTCAGCTACTTCTCTCAAGTTCCCAGTAGCAGTGATCCCTTCGGAAGTATTGGGCAGCCACCCTTAACAACTGTTTCAGCACCTGTCGGAGCACCAGCCTTCTCCAGACCTCCCACTTCACTTCCAGTCGTGTCTGGGTCACAGGATGGGCAAAATGCCTTTTCACCACATATTCCCAAATCCCAGTCTTACAGTGCACCACCCACTTCCCAGGTGGGAATGGCACCTTACCAGCCCCCTCAGCAGAGCTGTCCCCCGCCCGCCAGCTCTGCCCTGCCTGCAGGGACCCCGCAGCAGGGCTATAACCCCTACAGGCACACCACCCTGAGCAGCAGGGCCAACCCCTACCTCACCCCGCCCCAGCTGCAGCAGAGCCACCCCCCTGCCACAGCTTCCCCTGTGCCACCCGTGCAGATGTACCAGACACCCCCGGGGCCACTGACACAGGTATGTGGCTCCTTCCGGCTACCACAGCAAAACAGTCACTTTCCTCTTCGAACTGTGTGTTTTATCTTTTGAAGATTTTTCTTCTCGGCAAAAAAAAAAACCCCAGAAAAAATCTTGAACCATTTATAACAGCAAAGTCTTTTCACTAGAAATAGCTTGGAACTGTTGTTTCAGGAAAGCTTCCTGATCTTTGAAGTGAGCGTACCCTGAGGCTATAGCTGTGGGAGCCTCTGGGCATCAGAAACAAAGCCAGGTTGTGAAGTTCTGTTGCTCTTTTCTGTGGGTTTCTGAGTTTGCTGATTTTCAGCCATGCTGCTGCATTTTTTGTGCCTCAGCTGTAAATCAGGTCATTCAGCTATTTGCAGGATATGGGCAAAAATGTCTTTTGAAGCTGGTTTTGTTGGTGAAGCCAGAACTTTTTGAGACTAAGTCACATACAATTGTCAGCAAACTCTTTGAAACACATTTGTTGAGGATTTTGTGTGATATAAAGCATTAATCACCATTCTTTCTTACCTGCACAAAATCATTATTAAAATAATGCTAATGGGTGAATAAAACCTGGCACGTTTGCCTTGAAAACAGCAAAAATTGTTTTTATTTTTGCCTGAGCTATTGCTACATTTCTGTTATCATGAAGAAAGAATGTAAAGATTATATAATGACAAACATAGCAAAGGCAGTAGAACCTAAACAGTCTGGAATTTTAGATTGTATAATTTCAGAATTTCTTTTGTTGAATTTTATATATTGTACAATATGTTTGTGCCTTTTTTTTTTCTTTTAGATGTATCATCAACCAAGGCAATTGCTACTGCTGACATCAATTGCTTTTAGTTGTACTGATTGGGATTTTGGTACAATTTGTATGAAATCAGTTTTATGTAGGCTATAGACCCTTTCAAAATCAGTTACTTGTGCCACTGATGCTACATTTCAGTTTGAAATCTGCCTGTTTTGATCACTTTGCAGGAAGAGAGCTATTACTCAAGTGGCCACTTGTTAAAACTGGGAGTCTTTATGCAAAAGCATAATTATATGTAAATGAATAATGAGAAGAATGCATTTTTATTTTTCATGTCATATTTTGTGGCTGTAAGAAAGAAGCTCAGCTCGAGTTTTGAAAATTTAAGAGAATATTTGAAATCTCACTGATTTTAGGTGATTGTGATGCTAAACCGTGGCAGCTTTTAATATGTTTGTGGGAATGAAATTCACATTCTTTCTCAGTTTGAAAAGGTGTAAGTTTTCAAACACATGATAAAGCGGACAGTTTGTTTAGAATGCAAGGTAATGTTCTTGGGGAGGAAAAAATGTTAGAAATAAAGGTTCAGAGTGTTCCCTGTAGCAAAGTATAGAGGAGTTCTGTAAAAACTGTGTAAGATTGAGCTGAGCCCATCTCTTTTCAGTTTCCACAGTCCCAGTCCCAGCTCCAGCCTGCCAGGCCTGCAGGGCCCCTGGTCCCAGCCCCTCCTGTGCTGCTGCAGAACCAATACGAGCCAGTTCAGCCGCACTGGTTCTACTGTAAGGAGGTGGAAGACAAGCAAATATGGATGCCATTCAGCATTCTGGATTCTGCAAAACTAGAGGAGGTCTATAATTCTGGTAAGTGAGCAGAAGGACTAAAAGGAAAATATGGGGGTAATGCCACTTACGTGTATGGCAGTAATAAGTAAGGTTTTGAAGATGTATTTCGTGCCACTTAATTTATTTCACTGATATCATCACTGCTTGATGCTGTCAGTGTTGACATGTACCATCCCAAATAGGTATCAGATTTTCATCTAGAACTCCTAGTTATTTGTGTGTTGGGTTGCCTTTTTGTTAAACTGCCAGTTCTGGAATAAGTATTCATATTTGGGAGTTTTTCAAAGGTTTTTTGTTGTGTACAGAGCATATAGAAGCGTTTTAGGAGCATCACAATGTTACAAAGCTTCTCTGCCATTGTGTGGCCATCAGTCCTAATGGCCCAATATTGATCCCAGGAATGGCTGGGGCTGGGCTGAGATAGGACAGACGTGTGTTAGTGTGGTAACCACGTGTGGCTGTGTGTCCCAGTCCAGCCTGACCCTGAGAGCGTGGTGCTGAGCACGGACGGGGGCCGCTACGACGTCTTCCTGTACGAGCGCGTGAGGAAAGCCGTGTACTGGGACGAGGAGCCCTCGGAAGTGAGGCGCTGCATGTGGTTCTACAAGGGAGACAAGGACAGCCGCTTCATCCCTTACACTGAGGATTTTAGTGACAAATTGGAGGTTAGTAAGTCGCAAAGTGTTAGTTCACTGTATTGCTCATCTTAGAAACAGTTCTTTCTGTTTCATTAAGATGATTTCCAGAATGCGCTGTCTGGAACATAAGCAAATCCTGGAAAGAGGGGTGTCTAGAAGGCCACATTGCTCCTGCATCTGTCCTGCACTGCTGTGACCTAAAATCTACTTGTGTAGCTCTACATGTGACATTTTTATATGAACAAAGTTATGTACATTTTAACTATAGCGTTACATATGATGCATGAGGCCACAAATACTGAGAAGGTTGCCATGCTGATTTTGTGTAACTTGTTTACTATTTCAGGCAGAATATAAAAGGGCTGTAACTACAAATCAATGGCATCGGCGACTTGAGTTTCCAAATGGGGAGACAATCGTTATGCATAATCCCAAGGTAATAGATTTTGGCAATTGTGTCTCGCAGGATTCATTAAGGGTGAATGAGCAAATGGATGGAAGCAGAAATTGAATGCAGTCTTAACCTTGCATGAAACAGTATCAGTTGGTTGTTCTGAGTGTGTGTGCGTTAAAGATGAAGTTTACAGAACACTGAACTTCGGTGTGCTGTCATGTGGTTAAAAGACAATGCTTTCTGAAACCTAAAGAGAATAAGGGTTTGCATAGTAAATATTTTGGCTAAGCATAACTGGCAGCAAATGGTAAGCAATTTGAATTAATTTAACCTCAGTCTGTACCAAAAGAAAGATAATTAAAACTAAGAGCTTTCATGTGGAGAAGAGCATTAATCTAGCTATAAGGTAAATAGTTTATTTAAGCCCTGAGAAGGTTTCTGCTGTGACTATTTTTAGGCCATAAGAAAGTATAGCAAGACAAGCTGTAAAAGTTATTCTAAATACTCTGTGAACAGTCTCATGTGATTAAAACATGGGCTTCAGCCTTCTTGACCAATGCTGTTAACTGTTCACTTATCACAGATGCAGTAATTAATATATAGAACTATCCAAGGGCCAGAAAGGATCATGGTTGCTCCTACTTTAAGTGTCTAATAATGCTGGTTAGGGAATTCTGTCCAGTAAAAACTTAGAGAAGGAGCATTTAAACCACTTGGTATCATAAATATGAATTCAGACTGTAAGTCCTATAAACAGCTGTATTCCTCACTTTTTAGTGTTTCTGGACTACTTCAAATAATGTTGTCCTTCCCTGAAAGACACTGCACATTTTTTTTCCATTTTCTCCTTGTGATAGAGTTATTGTAAATAAGGTAGTATTCAATTTCCTTACATAAGCAGCAATCTGCTAAGGAAGAGTGTATACTGGAGAGTAGGAAAGAGGAGTTTAAATAATGCTTGGCTGAGGAGTTAAAATGGTTCAGAATCACTGACCAGGCCCAGCTTCTTCACCTAGTGGTTACTTTGAGTCACCTGTTTGCTTTTCACACTAATGAGGATTTTGTGCAAGAAAACATTTGAGTTTCAGATGCGAGGTAAAGCAATCAAAAAATGTGTTAAACCATGCAGTGCTTTCAGACTAACAGTGTGAGTCATGAGGGTTTTCTGTGGTTAGAATTGGACACTGTATTTGTTGCAGGTCATAGTTCAGTTCCAGCCCTCTGCCACACCAGATGAATGGGGCACCACTCCAGATGGCCAGGCAAGGCCAAGGGTAGTGAAACGTGGAATTGAGGATGACCATGATGAGATTCCTGATGGTAGGTGATGAGATTCCTGGTGTACTTGGGTCTGCGCTGGGGGCAGTCATTTTGGATCTGTGGAAAAAGCTGGACAATAGTGGGTGAAGTGACTGTGTGCTCTTTGTGCCTGGAGTCTAAAGATTAAAGTTATTCCTTCATCTAAACTGCTTGGAAGAGGTTATCTGGTTTTAATCAGTGGAGTCTTGTGGGCTCTGTTATGACCTGAACCATGTTATGTAATAGGCTTTATAAAACAAGTGTGTATTACACTTGCTTGACTCTAAACTTCACTCCTGCAGTGCATATTGGTAGTCTGAGTGTTTCCTTTTTTTTTTTTTTCCTGCAGGAGAAATGTCCCAAGTTGACCATCTGGTATTTATGGTTCATGGCATAGGTCCTGTATGTGACTTGAGGTTTAGAAGCATTGTTGAATGTGGTAAGTTTGGGCTTGTATAATGAGCAGTTGTATTCTTAATCGTTTAAATGTGACTCTCTCTAGCTCATATTCAGATAAGCACATCTTAATAACTTTTTTTTTAAAGAAAAGTCTCTGATATTAAGAAGTTCAGTTTTTTCATGGTTATTTTCCAAAGGCAGAATCTGTGTTCTGTCAGACTTGAAGCTTTAACTGTTATTACTAGTACTCAATATCAGACTTGCAGGGTGATTTGGGTTTTGAGATGTGTGGTGAGGGGTTTTTTTGGTTGATTGGTTTTTTTGCTTTTTCTTTTTGTGATGTGAGTGGATGCGTTTGCTTTGTGTGGTTTGTGTATATGGTGTGGTTTTTTGTTTGCTTTTTTTTTTAAAATACACTCAGTACAACTGAGTAAATTAAGAAAGCCCTGTCTGGTTATGGAGTGAGCAGGCAGTCATTGTGAGATAAATAGGAGCTTGCTAGAAAATCCACTCTAACAAAAATGTGCACTTTCTTATTGTTAGAATAGTAATACTTGAAAAGATTTTTCCAGTTTTCAGTTTCCATCAGTTGTATTCTGACTATGTGTGAAATTAAGGGGCAGGAGGGACTACTTATGTGTTACTTGAGTACTGCAGCATCAGATTTTCATTATTCTTTTTCTTTACAGTTGATGATTTCAGGACTGTTTCTCTGAAGTTGTTGCAGACTCACTTTAAGAAATGTTTGGAGGAACGCAAAGTGAGCAGGGTGGAATTCCTTCCAGTTCACTGGCACAGTTCTCTGCATGGAGATGCAACAGGCGTAGACAGGTGAGGGTGTTGTTTAATGTTGAAAACCTCTTAAAATCTGCTTTTTGAGGGGTTCTGGAAAGTGGAGAAAAAGAGCAGTTTGACCCTAGGAGTTATTTCTGAGGAAGGCATCGAGCCCTCTGTCCAGTCGTAGAGGAGTACCTGAATTATGATTGGGCACTTGAGCTAAGGGGTTCTTTTTTTGAAGCAAAATATCTATGTTTGGGTAGGAGTGTTACAGCATTTAAAAATCTGTTTTAAAATCCCTTCTCTGTGCCTAACCCTTTGCTGTGACTTCACATTTCAAGCTGTTTTCCCTTGCTCAAAGCTGGGGAAGTAGAAATTGTGAGGGTGTCAACCTGTGCCACTTAAAGTGACGCTGATGCTCTCCAGACTGTTCTGGCTCAGTCAAATCACCCTGCTTTCCTCCAGTCTTGGTGCTTTATTTGCGTTTGAGCACTGCATGAGGAGGGATCCTTATTCTGTTAATCAAACCAGGCAGTCTCAAGTCTATAGCAATTCCACTGTCTTGACTCCAGGCAGGCAGATGGTGATGCCAAGCTTTTTCTTCAAAAAGAGAGCATTACGATTCTATGATTCTAATTTTATATGCGAGTTCCTTTTTCTCTTCCACTTCAATCTGCTCACCAAACTTCCCTGGTGCTTTATGAGAGCAGTGTTGGAATAGAGAAGAGGTTATTTCAGGCATCTCTTCAGCCTGGAGAGAAAAAAAGGGAACTGTATCTTTCTCAAATATTAGAATCAGCAGGTAGCATTAATGTGTGAATATGCAACAAGGCCAGAAGGCTGTATGGTTTTTTAAAATCTCTTTAGAGACCTTTTCTTAGAATTTACATGATATTAATTTCAAAAACCAACAAAGTCCTCACTAGTGTTTCGTTAAAGCCTTTCATGCGATTCTGTGTTACCAGGAACATAAAGAAAATCACTTTGCCGAGCATTGGTCGCCTGAGGCACTTCACCAACGAAACGCTGCTCGACATCCTGTTCTACAACAGCCCCACCTACTGCCAGACCATCGTGGATAAAGTGGGCATGGAAATGAACCGCCTGTACGCGCTTTTCATGAGCCGCAACCCCGACTTCAAAGGGGGAGTCTCTGTGGCTGGGCACAGCTTAGGTGATTGTCTGAGGAATGCTGCTTTTATCCCCAATCAGTTCCTTCTTAAGGGAATTGGACCCTTCATTAAGCATAAGGCTCAAATTAGCTGTTAGGGCATGGCTGTCTTTCAGAAGACAGCTGACTGAAAGACAAACACCCCATAACAGCTGAGTTTATCAGCTTTGAGAGGAAGTCAGTACTTCCCTTCATGAAAACTTAGTATCTAACCTGCATTTAAAGTCAACAGGTTATCTGGTGTCTTGTTAGGTGGGTGATTTCTGTGTCTCAGAACCCCCACTGACTAAGAGTACAATCATTTTTTGGAAGGTAAAGTAAGTGTTAGAGCAGCATATCGACATATTGGTTTGGGCTGGAACTTTTCCTCTGGTACATCAAGCAGTCTCAGGTATTTAAGGAAAAATAATTTAGTCATGGCAACTACATAAAACAGGGAAAAAAAGGGGTTGCTTTTAGTTGAGAGTGATTATGTTCAAGTTAATATATGGGTATTTTAATTCAGCCATCTCTTTTGATCAATCTGTACTGTGACATTACTATTGCATATAAATCTTTCTCAAGATTTAGGGACAGAAAAACCTGATATTTTTCCCAAGTCAACTCTAATTCCTGTTTGCAGGTTCCTTAATTCTATTTGACATATTGTCTAACCAGAAGGACTTGGCTTCATCAGTAAATTCTGGACCATTCTCTGGTGTTAATGGGAGTGTGAAGGATGTGGCTGTTCATGATAAACAGGTAATTTGCATGCTGGTCTTTCCAGGCCGATAGAGCTGATATTTTCAGCCATTCCTTTCTTAACTTTTCAGAATTTATTAGCTGAAACAAGTTTGTGGGTTTTGATAGTACATTTAAGCATGTTAATGGAAAGATGCAGTTTTGTAAATATTGTCAGTTCCCAGGACAAATTAATTACATCTCCCTTGAGTTCCAAGTAGGTCAGTAATGAGATTTGATGATGAACATCAGCTTTGACTCTTGTGAACATGTAACTTGGTCTAACACTATCTAAATGCTGCGGGAGATGTATAAGAGGGAAAGAATCTATCTGTCTTTAGTCTAGAAATGGTGACCAATTGTTTGATGAAAAAAAGGAAGCATTTTTGAGAGCATTTTGTCCCTCATAGTAATTTTTAAATATTTATTTTGCTGGTCTGTTTTAGTGGAAAATCTCTGTCCTGCTTCACTAAAAATGGATGTACGTTTACAGAGCTTGCATGCTCATGTTTTTAAGAGAAAGTAGTCCAGCTTGGTTTTGTTGGCTGCATATTGGTTTTTCACTGTCAGAGGATGTGATTCTGTTTCTGTGCTGTTTTGTTAAGATGACCGAAGATACCAGTTCCTTGGGCTCCTCCATTGCTACTTCTGGTGATGATCTTTGCGAGCCTGAAGCGGACGAAGATGTTCCTACTTTGCAGAAGACTCTGGAAATGCTCAGTTTGTCAGAGTACGCAAGCACCTTTGAAAAGGAGCGAATCGACATGGAGTCTCTGGTACAAAAATGTTCACTTGACTTGTAGGGATTGCCCAGGGTATGGAGGTTTATGTTTGGGTTTTCTTGTTGTTGTTTTGTTTTTCCTTTGAGTTCTGTGGCCATGAGAGCAGTTGCAAACGTAAGATAATCAATGCATGACTTGAAGACTAAATGTTCTGTGACTCTTGTTTTTTTTTCTTGGTGTGGTGCATCCCTCCCAGTTATGTTAAGGCACTTTGTGTCACATCTTTTTAATTTTTTGTATTTTCTGTAGCTTTATAAATTGACTTAACAAATTCAGAAGTCATTGCCAGTAAGAAATTATTCATTTTACTAGAAAAGTTGTAAGTACTTTTTCTACTAGAAAAATATGTGTTGATGTGTGTGTTTGGGGTTTGTTTCTTTAGCTCATGTGTACAGTTGATGACCTGAAGGAGATGGGGATACCTCTTGGACCAAGAAAGAAAATAGCTAATTTTGTAAAAGACAGAGCAGCCAAGCAGGTAAATACGTATTTCAGGATTGAAATAAAAAGTTGTTAGGCAAATGTAACTGACTTCCTTGCTGTGGAGTAGCTTCTGTTCTTGAACACTCTTGTTAACATCCTGGATATATTAAAGGAGTTTTGACAACTGTGAAATTAACTTTTTTTTTTCTCCCTAACTTTAAAACTTTTCTCAAAAGGAACAGAAGAAAGCAGTAGCAGAAAAGAAAGCAGTGCTGGCTGCCACACTCCAGACTCAGGAAGACACCCAGAAACCAAAAGAGGCAGTTTCTTCTGTCTCCCCTTCAGAGTCTGGTCAGATGCACTCAAAGAGGAAGCTCCCAGTTGGTGCATCCGTGTCTTCTGTGAACATTGACTATGAGTATTTTGAAGTTGGAACTGGCCAGGTGAGACTACATAGATTTAAATGATTTGAACAATTTAAAGGATTTGAACAATCCTGTCTTTTCACTATATATTTCTTTGATGTTGATAACCTTTTGCTACTTTCTTTGAAGCTTTGGAGCTGTCAGTTCTGAGAGATGATGTGTCTGATTGATTGATGTCTGTGATGATTTCTGTCTGGTAGGTTTCTGTGGTTTACAACGCACTGGACTTTGAACCAGATATTTTCTTTGCTCTTGGTTCCCCCATTGGTGTGTTCCTTACTGTGAGGGGTGTGGAGAAGATTGATGAAAACTACAGGCTCCCTACCTGCAAGGGGTTCTTCAATATCTATCACCCAGTGAGTAGCAGTGCTTTTGAGGTTTGATTTTAGTTGATGTAGATGACAAAAAAGGCAGAATACTAAGTTTTGGTTTCTGAACATTACACCTCTTGTTCCCCTGTGTACGTTTCACAAAACACTTTCAGGCATGTGTTGGTTTGGTAATATTTGCCTTGTTCCTTTTCAGAACTAAGGAAGTTTTCTGGGGGGGAGTTGTTTGGGTTTTTTTCATTAGTTTGAGGCCACTCTTGTAGATTTTTATGGAATGTTTGTATTTTTACATGTAGTGTTTATCCTCTTCTGTCTCATTTTGTTTAACAATTCCACAGTGACATATTGATAGAGTGCAAGGAAATCTTGCTGTTGTGTTTCCTATTAGAATCTCCTTCTGTAGGAGAACAAGACCAAAGTAGTTCATGAATCTGCCTAATGTGTCATGAACTGAATTTCTGTAAATTCATAGTACAGAATTAAAAAATGATTGTCTATAAACCATAAATAGGGATTTTTTTACTGAAATGTAATAATTAGAATAATTTTAAAGATAACTAAATGTCAATGTGTTGTTTATTTACAGCTTGATCCCGTAGCTTACAGGTTAGAACCAATGATCATTGAAGACCTGGATTTAAAACCAGTTCTCATTCCACATCATAAAGGCAGAAAAAGACTTCATCTGGGTAAAAAGAAAACTTATTTCGTATGGATCCTATTCATTGTTTACTCACTTGATGCCTTAGAATGTTGTAAGATTTTAAGAGACTAATAAATGTTCCTGGATATCTGACTCCATGTTTTTCCTAAACATCAGAGGTGATTCCACCCAGCCCCATAAATTGGGCATTCACAATTTCATTCAAAAGTAATAATCATATTTCCTCCAGATTTAACCTTCTCGTTACCAAAGTTCCATTAAAAAGTTGCTGTACATTTCTAAGATGTGAAACAGAGACTAAATTTATTGGGTTTTTTTATCTTGACCCTAATGACCACCATGATATGTTTAACCAGAGTCTGTTCAGTGTTGGAAACCCTGAGGGAAAAGGAGGTTCTGTAGCCATTGGAGGGCAGGGACTGATTTTGTTGCTCATGGGTGCACATCAGACCAAGGTGCTCTACTTAAATTTTGCACATCTAATAAGGAAAGTCAGTTTTGCTGTTGTGCAAGTTCACAGAGCCCTCCTGAAAGCCTCTCTTCAGGCACTTGGAGAGATTCTGCAGCATCTGTCCTTTAGAAATGTACATTAGGGTGAGTCTGCTTTGCTAGACTAAACAAGGTACTTGTTTTAGGTTACAACTCTCCAGAAGTGTGTATAGTAAAGGAGAAAATATGGTCTGTTGCTCTTTACTGTTTTTACTTTGATGTAGGTGGGTTCATTGACCCACTCAGGAAGAAGTCAATTGTGTATTAATTGCATTTCACCTAATCTTGAATAAAGAAGCAAGAAAGACACATTTATTACACAGCAGGCCTGTTTCTTCTGGTAATTGGGATGTTTATTGAACAGAGCTTCATCATTCTGGTTTTAGTTTGTAATTTTGAATCCTTCTGTATTAAATTTTTTGTTTGTTTTTTTTCTTTCTCAGAGCTGAAAGACTCTCTCTCTCGTATGGGATCTGATCTGAAGCAGGGCTTTATTAGCTCTTTGAAGAGTGCATGGCAGACCCTTAATGAATTTGCACGTGCTCATACATCTTCAACCCAGCTGCAAGCAGAACTGGAGAAAGTAGCTAACCAAATTAAAGAGGAGGAAGAAAAGCAGGTGGTGGAAGGTATGTGGCCACATCACTGGTCTTCCTGTAACTTACTTATCTCAAATAAGTTGACACTTGAGTATCCCAGTGACTCTTTGCTATTGATTTTCCTGACCCTGTTAAGGAGGCCTCTGCTAAAACCCAGGTTCCCACTGAAGGTGCTCTGTCATTCTCCTCCTCAGCTGGGTGGGGGAGAGAAAATACAGTGACAGGTTTGTGGGTTGAGGTAAGCTCAGGGAGAGATCACTCAGCAGTTGCTTCTTAAGAAAACTGTTTAAACAGTTAGGAAAGAAATAAACCTATAGTTCAGCAACCTTTCTGAACCATGCTGGGCAGTTCAGGTTGTTATTGTCTTATCACGAGCACTTGGAAATTACAGTAGGAAAAATGGGTAATATTTCTTAATTATAGTCAAGCAGGCTGTGCTTGAACATAGTTTAAATCTGAAACTCTTTGATTTTAGCTGAGAAGATCACTGAAAGCCCAGACCCTCCAAAAGATGAAGATATTTCGGTGAAGGTTGGAATGCTAAATGGAGGGCGTCGCATTGATTATGTCCTACAAGAGAAACCAATAGAAAGCTTCAATGAGTACCTGTTTGCTTTGCAGAGTCATCTGTGCTACTGGTAAGGGGAAATATCTGTGATTCTAGAAATACTGATTAAGATACACAGTGTATGTGATTGTCCAGGAGTGTCAGGCTCAGAGTGTTGTGCTGTCACTGTTTGATAATCCTATTTCAAAATAAAATTCTGTGTTAGCACACAGAAAACAAATCTATTTGCAATAAAGACATTACACACTGTTCTCTTGACCTTTGACACTCCGAACACACAGTCTTATCTACTGTCATTTTCAAAACAAGGAGACCTCTGGAAGCATTTTCACAACTGTAGTTTTTCAAATAAAACTGTTTAGGATGGAATTTTACTAGATTACAATAAGTGGTAAAACTTTATTGCTTCCTCTGGCAGAGCAAAGGGTGTGTGAACTATATTTAACAACACACCTTTTTATTTAGTTGTCAACCTTGGGTGTCAGCTGTGAGCTGTGCAAAGTGGTGTTGAAGGAGAAGTGACTGATCTCTCATTTTGAGTTCAGCAGGTGCTGGACAAAGAGTGCTCTACATTCTTTTTGCAGGTTTTGATTTTCTGTAGGTAATTTTAGCAGCAGGCATTTTTCCCAGAGGTTAAAATACAGCACTGAAAGTGTTACCTGAAGGGTCTCATTAAAGCCATCATCACTTCCCCTGTGGAAGCTCAGCGCCTGCCAGAGGAGGGGTTAGCGAGGCTTGCTGTGAGCACTCTGTCAGGGTGACCCGCTGGTGGCAGTGCCGTTCCACGGGCGGGGCTGAAGGGATGCGAATTCTTTCCACAAGGTGGCAGCCGATCCCTGCCAGGATTTCAAACACTGGGTACCCGTAGCTGTTTTTGTCATTCGAGTAAGGAAGATAAGCACGGTGATTAATGACCCAAATAGGAGAGCATTTTTTCCTAAGGAATGGTGGGAAAAGCTTTGAATGAAATGCTCCGACTGTTAGAGAGATTGGAGCTTGTGTTGAACCCTCTGCTTGCTTGTTTGCTGTTCATTTAATGCAGAGACCATCAAGAAATGTCTGTGCTTAGTTGTGGAAAATATGTGTAGTCCCTTAGCTTGCATGTTTAATTCTGTACTGGTGTTCTGCAAATTGTGCTACTCACATTTGGAGGATCACAGTTCTGACCATCTAAATCTCCTTTACTGGCTCTGTGTGTCACTTATTTTAAAAAGCACAGGAAGCTGCCCTCATCTAACAACTCCTGCAGCTCTGGAACTTTGTTAAAATGTGCCTGTTTAACTTTGTTATTTTTTATGTTGGTATTGTTTTTGTGTGTTTAAATAGCATTTTGTAGATGAATAAGAAAATGAAGTCTATTCATGTTAACTTTAAATTCAGATAGCTTGAAGCTTTGATTTTTGAAAAGGGGAGGGAAAACAGCCACTTGGAAACATGGCACTTGAATTATATTAATCTTTGTTATTTGAGACCTGTCTTACATTTTAGTGGTAAGGAAGAGAGGAAGACTATGGGTATTTAACACAGTCTGCAATTAAGGGCCTGGCAGTTAGAGAAGAATGAGAATATTGCTGCTAGAACTGGCAAGGCTGAATTTTGACACTGGGCTAATTAATGGAGTGGGACAAGATGAGTAGAATGAAGTGTGGAATCTGTTCAAGAGCTCAATGCAGACAAAAAGTGATACTTTATTTGAGGAGATTAAGACAAGGAAGTAGCATTGAAGAAGGGATAGAGGAGGGGATTTAGAGTTGCAGCATAGGAAGTGAAGTTAGGGAGGACAGAGGAGGAGGAAGTGCAGTAGAAAAAAGGTAAATGTGTGGGCTAGAGCTGATAGCAGAACTAGTTCTAAACTGGTGTGGAATTGTAGCTTGAAGGAAGTTGGTAGAGGTAAGGCCATGTCCATGAAAAATAAGCACTAGGCCAATAGGTTGTGCAAACTTTTTAGAGAGCTGAAATAGGATGAAATCTGACTTAGGAGAATTAGAACATGAACCATGGTGAACTAACTTATTCCTTTTTTTTTTTTTTACTTTTTTCCTTTTGTTTTATTTATTTCATTCTTCGTAGGGGATCCGAAGACACTGCCTTGCTGTTTCTCAAAGAGATATACAGGACTATGAATATCAATCCTGAGCAGCCACAGCATTGATGTATGAACACATTAATTTGTAAGTTTGCTCTAATGTAACTTCTGTGCTTATATCAAATTCAGCTGCAGCTTAGATGTCTTTACTTTCCCTTTTTCCTATGAAGTTTATATTACAAAGCAGACAGCCATAAAATGTCATTTTGATTGCAAAAGCAATTTCTAAACTTGAATGCAGAGGAAGCCTTTGAGTTCTTCCTTTCATTCCCAAAAGATATCTGATGTTAGTGGTTTTGGTACTGGATAATAATTGCCAGTACAAATACAACCAAAGTATGATGTCTTTATCATGCTTCTCCCTCAGTTCAGTTGTTCAGTGAATGTTCAAGAATCGGAAAATTTAGTGAAATTGGATATGATGAAACTTCATTTACAGTGCAGTAGATTAAAGAACCCCAAAAGTGTTTCACTGCTGCAAGGTCCGTATTTAATTAGTTTGGTGCATGTTTGCCAGCAAAAAGCTGTTTGTCTCCTAAGAAGGTGTTAAACATTGATATTGATAAATTACTGAATGAGACCCTTACATAGGTCAGTATTTTATTATCTTTGTAGCTTAAGAATTTCAGTAGAACAAGTGAAATGACACAGCATGGAAGCTGGTTTGCTTGGGAAAGAAATTCAATACACAATATAATTGAGTATCTTAGATCTGAAATATTCTTGCAGGTATTTTTATTTTAAGATGCATGTTTCCAAACTGAGGATCTGTATTGTACCAGTTTGCATCACTGGATGTTATAGAAAAGAAAATACTTCCTTTTGAGAGGCAAGGAAGAAATTATATGCACCTTGCCTTTTTGGAATCATACAAGATAGTTTTTGATGTATTTCTCCATTTGCAGAAGAACTGATAATGTCAAGGTACATAAATACCCAGCATGAAGAGAAATGCTTGACATTTCAGAGGAATATTTTAGGTATCTTTCATTGCTATCATACAGTTTTAGTGCTCTTTTGTAACAGAATGCTTCTGATGGTCAGTTGATAGCAGCTTTTTTTAAAATAAAATGTCAAGGCTGATCAAATGCATTTCTTTAAAGCATGGAGAAGTAAAAGGAAAAAGGCACCAGCTGGCTGCACAGCTCTGACAGTGGTGTATCAGTCATCACAATGGCTTATGCAGAGTCTCAAGTCACAGTTACAGAATTTTTTCCCTACTTCTATTTCTTTGTGATGGCTCTGGTTGAAATCATAGGAATCTCATTGCAAAGGAAATGCCTTTAAGTCTCATTGCAGGGGGGAGTGGGATGTGATAATTTACCAGTGCAAAGCTCAGAGGAGTTTGTTGCTCAGCTGCAGCAGGCACTGGGTTAATTGTGGTTTTTTCATTGAGAACTACACAGTTGGGGGACAGTTTAGCAGGATGTTACACAACAAAGCACAGTCAGGGAAGTCTGTAATTCCATTAGCAATTGCTCAGAATGTCCCTCAGCACTGGCTTGACTGAACAGCCTTTGAGACTGGGATTCAGATACCAGAGGCTTAAATGGGAGGGCAGGATGCACTGAAGTGGTGTCTTGGGAAGGCTGCACACCACGAAACCGGGATCTTTTCACATGAGAAGAAATGTCTTTACATGAGCTGAGTAAAATATTATCACATCACAAGAAATCTGGAAGTACTGAAGTGGAAAATTCTCCCCCAGTGTTAGCAGTCATGTGGGTTTTTTCTCTCTCTTTTTTTTTTCTGTTCTTTTAAGACCTTCAGACGTGAAGGGTGGCAGTGTGAAGGTGATGTATTGTCCAGTAGTGCCTATGAGAGCAACATCCAGTTTATTTTGTATGAGTGACTTGGTTTAGCTCTTCTAGACCATCTTGAAGCTGCTCTTTGTGAAACAGTAATACAGGGTTTCATGTAAACAATGGAATATGCACCAGCATATTAAAGCTTGGACGTATAAACTATCACCATCCTCACTAGGATAATTTATTACCAAGAGCCAAAGAACCTAATAGCTGGTTAAAATGTATAATGAATGACACCCTATCAGCAGTTGTTGTGAGCTTTTTCTGTTTGCAGTTGTAATTGCCAATTTGTGTCCACAGAAAGTCCATTTCAGAAGATTGCTGTATGAAAAGTTTGATTAAAAACGTGTACGGATTTTTAGATCTTTTTGAGTCCTCTTGAAATTGAATGGTGGCATATTTAATTTGATTAGTGCTACTGCAGGAATAGAAAACCTGATATATTTCCTATTTCCAATATGTCCATGTTCTGTTTTCTCTGCACAGCCATGCCTGTTGCTCCAGCAGACCTGGTGAAAAACCCTCTGAAGAACATCTGGTATTTTCATAGTTGCACATGACAGGATAAGCATCGGGGTTTTTTTTTTCCTGCCAGTCCAGAACTTGCTTGGATTCTACCTTCTTGTGTCACTTCAAGCAAACTTAAATTATGAGATGATCAGCACTGTCATTCAAGAGATGGATGGAATGACAGAGTTTTGATCTTAAATCAGTTTAATTGTACCATTGCCAAATATAAGGTGATTGAAGAAGGTTTTTTTGGCATGCAAATCATAACTTCTCTCCTTCAGCTCTCCTGTCTCAGCTGGCTGCCAGACATGCTTTGCCTACCAAGGCAGCATGTCCTTAGTAAAAAGGACTTGTTGAGGAACAGCAATAATCTACTTTTCTTGACACGTTTGTTCGTCCACCTTTAAGAACTGAAGTTATAACCATCTTTAGTACAGATTACACAAACCAGTTCATATTTACTAAAAGCTAGCAACCAGAATAATTTTCTTACTATTGTAAGTGTGATGGAGATTATTTTATAAAGACCTTTTTAAGCCTCTGTTAAGAGTTTTATTGTGGCTTTTTTTTAAGTAAAAATGAACCTTTGACTTTGAAAATATTAGAAGTTTGTTATAGCTAGCTCAGTGTTCACGTATCCTGAAATGAGGAACGATTTAAAATGACATTTTGATCTGGTAATTACAGAATCACAGACTGTTCTAAGTTAATTAAGGCAATTTTAGTGAAACTAGGCTGCTGTTGTGAGAACTGAAACACCTTGACCTTGCAGTTTAACATCTCAAAACAGTTATTGTAAATAGGAACCCAAAGCTTATGGGTGCTAGATAATAATCTAGATCCTACTCTGCAATCCAGACTCCATTTTCATGCAATGAGGTTGAGGTGAATTAGGTATTGTGGAATCCTTGGAATACATGTCTCTGAATGCTGAGCTTCTGTAGCTTTCCTCTGGCTTCAATTTACACACACATTGTGGCTTTCCTTAATATTAGTGGCTTAACCTTATTCCTGACTATTTGCCTCTGTTATTGCAGTAAACAAATTTTGAAATGCAGTATGGTTTTTTTTTCCTTGATATATGTAAAATACACATTATTGTGTATATAATTTGATTGCTGTAATTAAAATTACCTTACTTCCAGTGGGTCTTTACAACAAGGTTTTGTATTTAATCACAAAAAATAGCTTGGAGAGGTTGCTTAGACCAACTTGGCTGCTTAGGGCCTTGTTCAAGGCTGGAGATCCTTTGCCTCTCTGGCCCTGTTGTAATGGTTGACTACTATGATTGCAAATTTTTTTTCTAATATACAGTTGAAATTTTCTAGGTGGAGCTCATGTCTGTGGCCCTTTGTCCTTTCTCTGCATCTTCAAGAGTAACATCTCTGTCTCCTGTTGTACTCTCACATTTCATAGTTGAGGACAGCAACAAGATTTTCCTGTTTGGCTTCTCAAGACCCAACACTTTCCTTGGCATCTTCTTGCCTGATGTGTGCTGTAACCCTCTAGTCAGTCTTGGGGCTTCCCACTGAACTGGCTTTTCAAAATCCTTCTTGTTCTGGGGTACAAGTTTGCCAAAGGAAACTTTTTATCCAAAACAGCCAAATGTCTTTGTATCTTTAAAAATTAACCTCTAAGCCAGAATTGTTTAAGTTTCACAATGTTCTTTGGTAGTTAGAACACAATTTTTAAAAAATATATATACAACAGAAACCTCACAACCACTGGCCTCATTTTCATCTTAAATATCACGGAGTGGAAGGTTATATACACTTATATTTATCACCTCTGTGCCACACTGAGCAATCTGATGAGTTTGCTTAAATAGCATTTTTAAGAAGCTGCTGGGCTGTGACACATCCCCCTGGGAGGGGCAGCAGCACCAAGGAACAGTCAGATTTTATGGGTGTGTGAGAGGAGCTGGTGCAGGGGGACCCTGGCTGGTGAGGAGCTGCCTCTGCAATGGAAGGGTGCACAGGAGGATGCTGCAGGAATCAGGACCATCTGGAGTGCAGAAACTGGTTTGGGAGTATGGCGTAAAAATTAGTTCTAGTTATATGAACAAAAAATGGGCTGCAATTACGAGCCATTCTCACTGCTTAAAAGCAAATGGAAGTTTAGACATAAAGGAAGGAAAAATGACTGTAACCTATGGTTATAGAAAACAAAGAAAAATAAAATAAATAGAGTTTATAGAGTGATTTTAAATCTGCTACAGATGAATACATTACTTCCTCAGCAGAAATCTTCCTTGTGTGCTGCAATACACGCCATACACAGCACAGCTTCCAGTAGATGCTGCTGGTTTTGATTTATTTTTGTATGAATTATAATGCATAATTAAACAGATAAGGCTAATTAAACTCTAATTAGTCAATCCACGTACAAAAATTTTAGGTTTTCCCTGCTATATTTTCATCTTTGCTGAAGCACTTGTAAACAATTAAAAAAAAAATATTGTCCAGAAGAAGATTTTTTAAAAAAATCAAAATAACTGTGGAACAGGGTATAGTAGGACAGGAAAGGAAGTGGAAATTTTTATTAATTAATTCCAAGCAAAAAAAAATCAGAGCCTCTCTAAGAAATCCAGCACCTTTCCAAAAAATCCCCATTTGGACAAAACGGAATTTTCCATTGAAAACTTTTTCTTTTGGAAAACTTTGTATCCACTGCTTCTCTCCTGCTGTTCCAGGATTCACTGCCTCTGCCACTAGGAATGTTCCTTTGGGAACACCTCCTCACACAGCTGTTCATAAAAGTAGCATAGTCAAATAATTTCTCCTTGTGCTGGGAGATGTCTTGCATAGCACAGAAAATTTCCAGTAACCGTGCTGGAGTTCTCCTGGTCCTTTCCCAATGAATGTTATATTAATATTTATAACTTTGTGTCTGCAATATGACAAACATTTTACAAACTCTGTCTAAAATGCTTTTTCCATAATAATATTCTCCCTGATTCCTCCGTACATGTGATTTTTTTTTTTAACATGTGATGAATAATAAAATCTAGCATTTCATTTTTCCTACAAAATGATCAGTGCCAGGGTGCTGCTGGTGGAGACTGGCTGTTCGAGTAGGAGCAGGGACTGGGGAGCAGCCCTTTGCAGAGCTGTATTACTGGACTATTATTTTCAATCATCCCTTTGAATTAGGATGTGTTCCCCAGAGTTGAAATAAAAAATCCCATTAATTTCTGTTTAATAATGGGAAATATTATTTCACATGCCTGTTCCCATTTCAGTGCTCTTGGCATACCTGTGCTTAAGCCAAATGGTGGAGTCACTGACAACTAGTTGGATTTAACAGGAGCAATCTGGGGATTTTTTTCACACTGTTCTAACAGCAACTCTTAAACTCTGAGCTTGGCTCTAGACTTGATTTTCATAACTGTAGCTCAGGATTAACTTCCCAAAGGCTGATGGAACCATTCCAGTGTAAATATGATTACAAACAGCCTGCAGGGCATTTCCACAGGGCCACTGAGGGGGTTTTTATTGGCTTCAGGTGCAGATTTACCAGTGAAGACCTCTAAAGAGTTTCCATTTTCCCATGGTGACAGGAATGGGGTGAAGGGAAGCAGAAGATGGGCTCTGGATTCCACACAGCTCCTGGATGTCTCCCCACCAGCCTAGGCAGGAGGCTGAGAGAAAAATGGGCATTGCAGCAGTGAGCTGGGATCTGGAACATCCAAATGGAGTCATTAGAGCATCGTTGGCCCTGCACGTGGGGGTTTGACCAGGAACATGGGAATGTGTGAACCTTACGTTCTGCTGCTGTGTGGTGCAAATGGGTAAGGAAAGCAGGAATGGAGATGTCATCCACAATCACCAGGACCTTCCCTGCAAAGCTGCTTTCCTGCTGAACAGCCCCCATTTCTCCAGCCTGCTGAGATCCCCCTGACTGGTAGCACAACCATCACCCAGCACTTCATTTTAGTGTTTATTCCTAACTGCAAAGCAACCTATGGACAGAAAAGCATAAACTGTTCTGCACTCTGTTGCAAAGCCCAAAAATTGAAGTATTTGTCTTTTTTCCACAGTGGAAATTTTCAGTGACCTGAGCAGAGGTGGCCACGAGTACAGGGTTTGCTCCCAGCACTCAGCTGAGCTGTTTGGAGGGCAGAGAAGCCCACCTAATGCACCCTCTTGAAGGTAAAATGCAGTTCCCTAAAGTGCAGGAGGAGTGGTGCTCTCAGCTCAATGGCTCTTAGAACACAGGACTCTCAGGCTTCCTTTACATATGGAGGCTGTAAAAGAAACATCTTTTCTATGTCAATAAACCAGCTTCAAATCCATATAAATCCAGGCAATCAAAAGTGAAGTGTGTATTTAAGAGATGGTTACAGAGAGCAAAGGCCTGAGAGGAGAACAAATCCAGCAGTTCACCTTGTAGCTCCCTTTGTGCCAAAAATGATTTCAAATAACTTTTAATGTAATCTTGTTAAAGTGGCCTCATGAACACAACTAAAGTAATGTGTATGCTTGAGATTGCTCTAAGTGCATGAGTAGGGACAGGGTTTATTCAGAAACCAGGAGCTCACTTGCGTGTAGTCAGAAGCCAAGCTTTCCTAAGCTGAGGTTTGTTATGGGTGTTGGTTATTCATCTGTTGGTAGCTTAGGGGATTCACGGTGTTCTCTGCATTGCAGGATGTTCGGGTATCATTGTCCTGTCCCCAGTTTTCTGTCTGCACAAAGGACTGAGAAAATACAGCTCTGAATTTCTAAATAATCAGCTCTAGCTCTAGTAGCCACCAGGGAGGGTCTGAAGTGGTGTGGAAGGGAGCTGGAGAAGGGATGTGAGGGAGAATCCGATCTCAGCTTTCTGCCCATATAAAGTAGCCAGGAAAAGGAGAGCTCAGCTTTGTCATGGCAAATACTTCCTCTGGTTTTTCCCCTTCGCTTCTCAGTGGAAGCTCCATGTGGAGAAAATACTGACAGTGAAAAACAGGAGTTGCAGCCAGAGAGCAGAAATAAATCACCTCCAAAAGTTCTTCATGAAGGTGGCAGCATTTCTGCAAAATATCTTGGCTAAATGATTTGTTAAGGAACCATTCTTCTTCAGAGCTGAGCTCTGTCAATAAACAAGATTAGTTTTGCTTTTCAAGCCATCCTTTGTACAAATACATGTGATTTCAGCCACTGGAAGCCCCTTTGTTAGTAGGGTCATGATACAAGTTTATTGACTGAGATGTGGTGACATCTCATATTGAGTGATTTGTGAAATCCTCTTAGGAGGTAGCACACTTAGAAAACAGTGGTGCCTGACAACAGCATCAAAAGATCTGTTAAGAGAAACGACAAACTGAGATGGAATTAACAATCAGGTATAAATGCATATGTATATATTATGTGTTTATGTAATGAGGCACCTGTTTGAAAAGTCCTGAAGACAGAAGAGGCATCTCTTCTGTAACTTCAATGCTTGATTTGTGAAGAGGCTGAGAACCTCTGCACTGGAAGCCCTGTGACCTCTGAAGCAGGAGCTGCAATAAACTAGTTTTGGCTCCCAAGTCCCCCTGAGCTCGCCCATCTGTGCAAAACTGCTCTGTGCACCCAGGTGTTTTATTAATCATAAACTGGAAGATGAAATAAGTGCCAAGTACATGTGCAGATGGTGGGCAGCTTCTTCAGCCTTTTGTCCTTTGTTTTGATAATAGATCCCAAGTCTAACCTTTCCTCCAGGAGAAATTATACAAGTTATAAACCCTCTAAGATGTGTTGAACTGAAATACACTTGAGTTATTTTAACGTCCCCAATATATTTTTAATGTGACCTTGACTTGTTGCATTTCTTTAAAATGGCATTAAATTCTAAATGCCAGCTGCAGCAGACCACTGACACAGCAGATTCAAGGTAGGGGTGGAAATGCATCTGTGCTGTGTTCAAAAAGCTTGTGTCAGGCTCCTTTTACTCTAATGTGAACTTAGTAATTAATTCTGCAATCACTCAGGTGGTGTTTTGACATATTTTGAGTAGTAACATCGCCCTACAAGCCTCTTTCCCTGTTTTGATCGCTCAGCTGCCTGCTTGGATGTGTCTGTGCAGCTGTGAGGCCACTTGGTGACCTGGACTCAGGTTAAAAGTAGTTCAGAAGGAAAAAAAAACCTTTTTCCTCTGGTTCAGCTCCTGGTTCTGGTGAACCAAACAACTCTTCAGCCACAGCAGAGGCGACAGCTTGGGGATGTGGAATTCAGGCCAGCAACACTGCTGGAAGAAAGCGCCTGTTGAGTTGTTCCTTGGGTGGTTTATGTGACAACAACTGTTTTTTTATTATTTGAGGTAAAAACATGTAACAGACTTACTGTCTGCAACAACAGCTCCTCAGGTATCATTTGGTATCTGTGCAGACTGGACTGCTTAACAAATATCTTCTTCATTCTTTAATCTGACTCATTGTTATAACGTGTAAAGGATTTTTGTGCACTAATGTCCGTGGGAGGTTTTTAGCCAGGCAGTCTCCTGTTGACTACAAGCAAATATCCTTAGCAAAGAATCTCAAGTACCATTAGCACAGGAGTAAAAACCCTTTGACAGTCTGTGTGTGCTGAACTCATAGTGTGCCTAATTTGCTGATAAATGTACCTTGTTAGGTATCATTTTCTCCAGATATGCATTGACCTTTCCTTGGATTTCAGCAGGAGGTTCATAGTTAAAGTACAAGATAATTAATGGCCTAGCTAATCATATCAGATGTTGTACTGGAAGCACTGAGGGTAAAGCAATTAGGGATTAGTTCTGTAGAAGTTAAAATCATCTGTAGGCTAAAAACGCTGTGGGTTTGAGCTTGGCCAGCAGTGAAACTTTGGGAGTTTGTAGGAAGGACAAACTCTTTCAAAACAGGCATAAATCCAATGAGTTTAACCCTGGTGCTTTATCAGCCACAGCCCTAAGGAAAGCTTGAGGCATCCTGTGCTTTCACTGCCAGGGGTCAGGATTTTGAAGTTCTCCAAATTTATTTAAAATTGAAGCTGATGGTTGGACAGGGAAGGAAGTGAAAAGTTTGTACAGCCTTAATTGCTGGAAATTGTTAAGAAAAACTGTGTGAGGAATGGATTTGGGGTAAAATAGAAAAGCCTTTTGCAAAAAAGTTGTCTGTGCAGGCAGCTGGACCCTCCTGTGGCTGAGCAGCTCCTGGTCTTTACCTGATGCAGTACCTGGGATGCCCCTGGTGGGAGCATTACTGGGCCTCTGCTGGGCTTCTTACCCCCTTATCCTGCCCGAGGAAAATTCCTCATTCCAAGAACCCTTCCTTGCCTGGTGCATCGAGTGTAAGCTCATTTCTTCTGGTCACAGAGCCAGCTGTGAGGGCTCAGAGCCTGCAGGAGGGCTCAGCTCTGCCCACACGATGTGTCTGCAGAGAAATGAAATATTTTATTTTCCGTTTACTGCTCTTCATTCCAGGTGTCCGTGTATGTAACTCTCCAACACACCCTTGCAGCTCCTTGCTAATCAAAGCAATATTCTGCAACATTGTTTTTTCACGCTGCCCACATTTATTATATTAGAATTTCTACCGGGACAGAGCAGCCAGTGCAGCAGAATGGTTACTGTAAATAACCCTGGATCTGGGTGAAACAAGCAGGAGTACAGAACATGAACTCGATGATGTTATAATATACCATATTAAATGCAAATAACAGCAGTAACCTGCAAGATGTCAGTGCTAGAAGAAGGAATTCCTGCCAGCAAAGTGCAATGCAAAAATATTCACTGCCTGGCTTAAACTAGATTTGATCATTACAAACCTACAATTTACAGCCCAAATTAGGCTTTTGAGTTGAAAACATTATTTCTACCTTAACTTATGGATGTGGAAGCAGAGAAAACAGCAGAAGTAGGGACAGATGGCTTGTCATCTTTGCAAGCGGTTCCCTTAGGAATGTACCAAATTTCAAATACAATGAATATTTGCCACTTGCCAAGATTTGTTACAGAGCTCCACAATCCCCTGCCTCCAGAGCTGCACGGGAAAGGTCTATGTGAAGAGCACAGCTCTCTGGATGAATTGTCTTTTTAGGTACCTAAGAGAGTGATCAGAAAATCCCATTAGAATATAGAGGGAAGAGAGTCTGTTCTAGATGCCTGATAAACCACAGAAGTCATGCACAGCACGTCTGAGGACAAACAAGAGTAGTACAATTCCTTCTGTGTCCCCTACAGTTTTTTGGTGGTGTGTCTGACCATGTCTGGCTCCAAAATATGCTGCCAGGGTTTTAACAAAGGCTTGCTACAGATAAAAAGTGTTCCTGTCCAACCTTGCCCGTTATCCAGTGGTAAACTCCATGTGCCAGTGGCAGCCTGCAATGCAAAGGTAATAAATGTCTCATTTCTTGCTCTCTTGAGGGCACTTTAAAATAACAATGAACTCCACAATCTTTACCTTTTCATGCTGAGTTTCAAGAAAGAATTCCCTCAGGAGGGAAAGGAATTTCTCGAATTCTCTTTAGTAAGGGAATTTCAGCACAGATTATTAAGGACTTCACCTTCAGCACAACGAGTTATGGACTTGGGGCTGAGCTTTGTGCTGATATATATTGCAGAACTCCAGCTCTAACAAAGGAGCTCCAGCAATGCCTGCCAGCAATAAAAACAAACCTTGAGTTTATCTTGGCAGCACCCTCACTTGCATTCTATCCAAAGCTATAAAATGCTACTATTAGCCCCGAATCCATTGCATCTGAGCAATGAGCTTCAGGATTCAATTAGTGTATCATTATTAATATGCACAAGAGACTGACTCTAAGTACCATTCATACAGATAATGACAATGCCTTTCACTCACCAAAGATGGTGCCCATGAGATACCCTGTACTGCAAAACAGAGACCCTGATACTGTATGTCCATGGTGTGCTCACGTCCTGAAAAAATTGCAGCTGGTTTAAGCACAGCCTGGCTGTGTATTCTCAAACACAGACCAGGTTCTGCCCTGCACTGTGGCAGAGGAGCCCTGATATTTCCCTCTGCAGGGGAATTATGGCTTTTAGGAGCTCTATTGGTATTGGCCATTATATACATAGATATATATTTACTGCAGAACTTGCTTTAATTTTATCTTTTTGAGGGTGCTTGAGCAGAAACTAATTAGCTGTTTTTCATGCCCAGTACGGAATGTGGGAAGTACTATATAAAATGAGGATTGTAATCATATCAGAAATGGAAAGTCAGTTGAAAGAGAATGGGAGTTTGTTAGTGTTTCAGTAGGATGTAAATATGGCTTGGCATGATTTTGGAGAGCAAATCCTGCTGACAACCACCTGCCCTTCTCTCCGTGGCCAGTTCAGTCCACACCTCTGCAAAGGCAGTTTGCAAAAATGTGAAGCAAACCCAAAAGTCCTATTTGAATGTGAAAATTACCATGATGGGCCCTTCCTTTTAAGCTCCAAGATGTAAAGGGAGTGTTTATTGCCATTAAATAGTCAGATACAGGAGTAAAGGCGGTCAAATAAAATGTTAATGCCTCTACCTTGCTCTGAGACAATAATTTGTCTTGCAGCATAAATCGATTATGCTCACACAGACTTTTCCTGAGAAGATGTATTTCAGAGGGGGGTTTTCATTCATATTTTTATTCAGGAACAGGGAAACAGAGCCATGGAATTAATTAAAATTTCTTCTCTTTCCTTCCTCTGGAAGGAAAGACCAGCAGCAAGGTGTTTTTCCAGAGAAAAATGAATAGATGTGAGAGACTTGTGTTTGTGCCAGTCTTCTCACACCTAGCAGCACCCTCCTGTCCAGAAACATTCCTTCACAGGGAAATTTCACCTGGCCTAAGTTGTTTTTTGGGAAGTAAAACTTCCCAGTGGGTCTACCCTGCTTTTCCTGCACTGGCAGCAGATAGTTTTTTCCCAAGAAGCAGAGAAATAAGAGAAGCAAAGGAAGGAGCCACGTCGAAACTCAATCCATTCATCCTTCTTGTCATCCCTGTGCAGTCAAGCTCTCTCATATTTCTTGAGGAGACACAAGGGCCATTTAATCTCTTGGAAGGAAGAGTTGATGAGCCAGAAAACGAATGTATTATCAGCAAGTGCAGACAATCCATGGGAGAACAATACATGCAATGTTGACCTTGTGTAAGAGAATTTGTGTGCAAGACGTGAAACCAAACACTGACGGTTTTGTCTTCCTTTAGTTTTAACTCTAAGCAGTACAGATTCAACTGCAGGTTGAAATTCTACCAGCCTGGATGGCCTATGTTAACTATTCTGTCATGTCGGTCTTGAAAACCAAATTTCAGAAGTTTTCTCTCTCAGGCACTTCAGTTGTATCTATTAATGTCGTCAGATAACTTATGTTTTGAGAGAAGGCAAAATCCATTTTGTAGGATCAAATATTGATTACATTATTTTCTTGTATTTTCATCTTGTTGAAGTGAGAGGAATGGTTTATCCAGAAACGTCTCTGAGCGCTTCACATGTTACAAAACCTGGTTAAAACATGACATTCCAGAAAGCAAAGTAATGACAGATGTTTTTATTGCCCAAGACATCTAATGTGTGAGTGGTACATTACTGAAGAGAAAATCAGATTTTAAAAGGTTCTTTCAGATTTAATAACATGGAATACTATCAGCAGCACAGGTAGGGCTTTGTTTTAATAAGATTTTTCAGTTGTCAATTTAAAAAATCCCCCAAATCAATACTTTATAGGAAGGACAGCTGCCACAAAATACGACACCAAGAAGAACAAAGCCCTATTTAACATGAGAATGGTTTTCCATTTTCTTCATTTCTGTGCTTAGCAGCATTTAATTCCTGGAACTATTCTGGTCCTGATTACAAATTACAACTAATCACAAAATCACTCCCTTTGGAAACTCTGTCTTTTGGCATGTTGTGTAACTAACATTACTCATGGGGATCCTAGCTCAGTTCTGTGCCCATCAATCTCAGCTTCTTTTGGATTTTTTAATGTTTTTTAACTTCTTTCTTCTCTTGGTTTATTGGTTTCTTGTCAGAAATGGAATATGGCATGACAGCTCCATGTATATCTAATCCAGAACGTGAAATTACGACATTTCTATTATCTCATAAGAAGTTAACAATTGCAATGTGTTCTTGCAGGAGGTACAAAACTACATCCAAAACATTTCTATCAAATAGATGGAAGTGATCTAATTAACACAGCAAACTCAACACACATTAAAATTGAACTTCATTCCAAATGCCTCATTAAAATATAACAAAATAATTAGAATAACATCCTTAAACTGTTAAGAAAAAAAATTGTTGCCCAAATACATTTACACTGGTGAGACAAATACAGCTTCTACTATTACCAGTCAGCACAGGATGATGTTTTCTCTCCAGTCTAGCTGAATCATTAAACTCACCTATACACGTGTCAGAACTGATAATCCAAACTGTTAAATGCAATCTTTGTACATAAGAAAGAATAAGGTTGTTTTACACCACCTTCAGGATCCTTTATAAATGAAGCTCTGAAAAGAAGTTCAGCCAAAATTATTTTTGAGTTTCACTGGTTCTACAGGAGCAACGACTGCTTTCAAACAGCAACGTGGCACTTCCAGCCAAGGGCAGGATGAACCTGGTTACTCTTGGTGATCTGATCTGATCTGTTTTTGTAAAAGTACCTGTGTCTGTACAAAATGGGATGGAATTGTGCCAACAGCCACCATCCTCTTTCTAGACATTACTCTGCTAAAATTTGAGCTGTTCTAGTGTAGGATAGGATCCGTTTTCCTGCAAGCTCAGCAGCCAAACAAGACAGCAAATAAAGTTGCTGTGGGTAGTCTTTGCTGGTTAAAATCATTAACTATGACTTTACTACCAGCACCCATTGGTTTTTCAGTTTTCTTTGCTATAAACACCATGAAGAGGCAACGGGCAGGAACTGATGCCCAGGAAGTTCCACCTGAACACGAGGAAGAACTTCTTCCCAGTGCAGTGACCGAGCCCTGAACAGATTGTGCAGAGTGGGTGTGGAGTTTCCCTCACTGTGGATATTCCAGAACCCTCGGGACACAATCCTGAGCCCTGTGCTCTGGGATGGCCCTGCTTGAGCAGGGAGGTGGGACCAGATGAGCCACCGTGCTCCCTAAAATCCTGTGATTCTGTGAATGTCACGCAGCACTGTACTGTATTTCAGCATGCTATGAAATTTTTAGAGCTAACAAAGATTTTTCTTAACCAATCTTAAGAGCTTAGAAAGGCATTTCCATTTTGCTTTTCCTGGCACATTAGCAAAGCTACCGTGGGGCTTCAGGGGGAATTGCATCTTATATGGGACCCTTATAAGCTGCAGCTGCGACTCACTGACGTGAAAGCAGAGAGCCAAAAAATATAACCCAGATCAGCCTCCCTTCTCTCTTTTGGTTGCTCTTGCCCTTTCTGTAACTCGTGAGTTCATTCCTGACTCCCACCAGTGCTCTCTGACACCTGCAGACATTTTGCTGGGAACATGCAGAGCCTGTCTCAGCCTCTTCTCCCCTCCCTCTGCCTTTCACCTCCTGCAAATCGAAGCAATGGAGGGTAATTAAAAATGCTGAAGCCTGCATCACCTCTAAACAATGCTGGAGCTGGTTTGCACCACCCGAGGGCCTGGTACAGCTGTGTCACCATCCTGAGGGCACTAAAAACCTTAGTGACAACAACCAGCCTCGCCTGGGACCTCTACCCCCAGCCCTGGGCTCAGGGATTCTATTTAAGCTCAACCTATGTGTAAAGAATGAGATTACTGTAAATGAAACATGAGAATTCCTCATTCAGGAACAATTTGGGGCAGCTCTCTTATCTCACTGAGCTGCTATGACTTTCAGTCAAACTTTAAGCACTTCAGAAAGCATTGTATTGCCCCAAAACATCAGAAAGTGTCTGCCCCAAAGCCGAGACTACATGATAGAAAATATTAAAATGAAGTGGTGGCAGCAAAGTATCCTGGATAATTATGCTGATGTACCCCCGTGCCCTTAAAGCTTGGGGGGAGATATTTAGGGAGCTGGTGAATTGCTGTAATGGATGTTTGTGACACTCAGAGCAATGCACGTGCCACTTGTGATAGCTCATTTTAGTTCACTCCCCGAAATCCTCTCTGAACTCATCATATCCTGCATGTTCTGCTGCTGACATTCCCAGCAGAGCAGCATGCCAATGAACCCAGGAGCGGGGAGAAGCCTGCAGCAGTGGATTTGCAGGTGCACTGGATTTAGGGAGAGGAAGGACGTGGAATGAATGGCCTGCTGCTTCTCCAGCCTGCATTCACAGGTGACTTTGGCACTTCGCAGAGCAGCATAGAGGGCTTGGGGTTCAGCTGGAGAATTATGGAGTGATGGCTCCTTTCCAAAACCATTTTGTGCTGCTTTTTTCTGCTGGAATTGCAGGGTTTATTATAGGAACAGCACTTGATTAAAGCAGGCAGTGCCAGTGTCTCACCAGGAATCTGCCTTCAGCTTGTCCTGCTGGAGTCAGGACAGGAATGTGACCACACACCAGCTCCTCTTTCTCAAAAGAAGAAAAATTAACTCAAAAATCTGTCTAATTATTCTTAGCATGATTCAAATAAAAATAAGTTCTAGAAGACTGGTTACATGTGCTTTGTTTTTGATCTAAGGCTCTGTTATGTAATATTTCCCAGGGTTCAGTGTCTTTTGTTAACATCAGTAGAATCCCTACCAGGTGGATTTTATCACCACTGTGCTAAATACTGATGTGTTTGTTGTGTGTCTTTGGTCTCAGTCTGATGGAACTCAGTGGGAATTATTTCCTTCCTCTTGATGTACTTTGGAATGAAGGAAAGGGATCGCTCTCCCCTTTTTCTGTTCTAAATAGACACCATATCAATATAATTTTTGCAAATTCTGTCTCTGAGTGTACACAGAGAAAAAATTCCTCCAGGAAAAGAACTTGATGAATAGTTCCTGTGCGGCTTTGTTGAAATTAAAAATCATGTCAAATACAGGGATTAGAGCCCCACCACTCACTTTATTTTTTTAAATGTTTTGCTTGAACACTGTTTTCCTTGTACCAGCTAATGATAATAAATGGGCTGCCAGCAGCAATCCCACCACCTGTTGAGTTTCATTTCTCAAACCCTCCCACCGACCACACAAACAGATCGACACAGCTACAGCAAGCAGCTGAGGGAAGGAAAAAGGGGAAGCAAGGCTGCCTGTGTCCAGCCCTGCTGTGACTGAAACCAGAACAGAGGAGTGCAGGAGCATCAGGGAGCTCTGCACCTCATCTGCCCACGGACCCAGCCTCCTCAGTGACCTTGGAATGCAACGTGAACGTTTCCAAGCAGCAGAGCAGGTATATGGGACAACATTCTGCTGTTTGATGGCAGCTTTTTATTCCAAACATCAGCATTTCCCCATGAGCCTTCAGAAAAGCAGAGAATCCACTTCATCGAAGCATCAGTGTTCACCAGGCTGCTGGAGTTGGGCTTTGCATGTCACCAGTAATAATGGTCTCTGTTCTCAGAATGGGAAGTGCTCATCTGGTGTATTTAGCTACTAAAAGGAGGAATTGTTATTACCTGAAGCCAGCTACTATAATTTGGTTTATTTTTAAATGGAAGGTACATTTTGTTCACAGGAATTCCTGGGCATTGCTTTTCTAGGACAGATGATGGAGGGGCAAAAAATATAAATATGTATAAATCACTTTCCTATATCCAAATATAAAAAAGCAGTCCCTAAGATGATGCAGTATACGTAGCTTACAGGAAAAAGAGACAAAAGTAGTAAGTGGAACAAATGGAAGCATTGATATATATCACTGTGGCATCACTATAGCAAAAAAGGTTAGATGTTCAAGTCCTAAATACTGCCTTTAATGAGTTCACCTTGAAAAGTGCAGTATTTCCTTTTCTGTTTCCCTCTAAAGGATAAAAAGCCTGTTTTATACAGTTATATAAATGCATAGTTCCAAAGCTGTATACTGTTATATTTCCAAGCAATCAAGATTTTTTTTTTTTTTGGTAGGGAAATCAGTCAAAAATCCAGTTTCTCTCGTTATTTTCAAATTGCACATGGAGAACTGCCCGTAGCAGCTTTATTATTGCTGCTTGTCACTGCTATGATATGAGACTGCTTTGAGGCCAGAATATGAACATACTGGAATACGGGAGTCACTGTGGGCGTTGGGAGGCTCCACATCATGGTGAGTGTCTGGATCTGTTCACAGTGCAGCCATTTGGTTTTGTAAGTCAAAGTCTTCATCCAAGACCTGCTCCCATTTCCCTATCAAGACAATAAATGAAAATGAACAAATAGTCTGCTTTTAGAGTAGGTTTAGACGGGATATTGGGAAGGAATTCTTCCCTGTGAGGGTGGGCAGGCCCTGGCACAGGGTGCCCAGAGCAGCTGTGGCTGCCCCTGGATCCCTGGAAATGTCCAAGGCCAGGTTTGGACATTGGGGCTCGGAGCAGCCTGGGACAGCGGAAGGTGTCCCTGCCCAGGACAGGGGATTGAAACCAGGTGATTGAAAGTTTAGGGTCCCTTCTTTTTGGTTCTTTGACTCGAACCTTTTCGGTTTCTGGCCAAATCCAGTTCTCATTAGTGCTGGGAAAGGTTTGGTGTTCAGAACTTCACTAAGGTCTACAGGATTTTGAAGGGAGGAGAGAGGTTGTCATTATGTAGCACTTAATTCAGAGCCCAATAAAGAACCCAGGAGTAAAAAAATTCACCTGAGGGAACACAGACAGTGATTAAACTTAAGCAGAACTTTCCTGCTAAGTTAATAGATAATACAGGGGATTACACCCAGAGGATCATTACTACAGCTCAGCAATGTAGTATGTACTCGTTAAGGAAAAGCAGCATCAAACTGCAACTCCTTTTTTGACCCTGGTTCTTCTGGGATTTCTTCCATCACATGGGTGAGATTCAGGGCCCAATAAAAGATCCTGGAATTAAGGATTTGTAGTTCAGGTAGAGTTTGCTTCAAAGTCCTACATCTGACACTGTCTTTCAAAACAAGAGTGAATTCTGTGCTTCTGATTGATACTGGCCTCTGTAAATGTCTGACCACGGGGAGGGGAGGACAGGTACAGCCTCTGTATGGAAAGAGCTGAAAGTTCCAGTCACAGAAAAACAGTACTTTGGCTCTTCTCTTGATACTTCTCTTTCCCCAGATGCCATTCTCACAGATTAGAAACCACACAGACATGTCCATTTGGGAAAGATGATCTGGCCTTAAACTGTGTCCTCCTGAGGTCCCTGGGAAGACCTGGTTAGAATTGGATGACTGATACTAAATGGTTCCAAGCTGCCCATTAGCTGTGAAAACCATCTGTTCTTTGATATACTTTAAACAGAGACCTAATTAAAGCTCTGAAAGAGAGGGATGCTCACAGAAGCTTTGTTTCCTTTAAAAAAGCCCTTTGATATCCTGGGCTTTTGTGATTCCTGTTTTTTGATCCCTTCCCGTTTGCTTACATCCTTTAAGACACTGATTCCAGTGGCCTGGATGTTATTTTGAAAACTGTAGGATAATCTTTCATACTTCTGAGTGAAGGAATCACTTAGCACTGATAAATGAGGGGAGAAAAAGAATTAAGTTCCTTCCAATCTACACCTTGACTGTTTTATTCTGCTTTTTGTATTGGCAGCTTGCAATACAAATACTTTTTAGTGCAGTAGCTGGACAAAAGTTAGAACTAATTTATACCAAACACAGCACTAATCCTAGAAACAGTGCAGCCCTGAATAAATAACAAAGAGTAAAATTCCACCAAATTCTTTCTGGAATGGAAACCACTCTTTTTTTTCGCATGTAACTGGTTTTTATTGCGTTCTTCTCTCGTGGGGTGCACCACTACCTTCTAACTTTTGCCCAGCTACTGGACTAAGAGGAACAAGAAAGGAAAAACTCACAGACTGGCAAAAGAAAAAATAATCATGAGAAATCCTGAAGGTAAATGAAGCATCAGTTCACTGTGATAGAGCCCAGGAATGGTCAGCTGGAGCAAGACTGAAAGAGGAAAAAGCTCTGCTCGTTCCAGCCTTCTGCAGCCATTGGCCTTTCATGGCTGAGGATGACCCAGAATTAGGGGCAGCCTGTGTAAAAGTGGTTTGTCTCCTAGATTCCAGCTTTTTGCCATGGTAATATTTCACTTTTTTCCCCCCTTACTGAGAGGCTGTGAATATCACTTTCGGATTTTATGGAGTGATGCTCCCTTTACAGCAACAGCAGCTCTGAACTACCTGGTTGGGTAAGATAGAGAAATGGGATCATCAATTTTCAGTTTTCTGTGACAGCAATTTCTTTGAAGTCAAACAGTTTCTAAAAGCTGATGTTATCTTTTTGAGCGTCCTTAGAGCTTTAGAGGCCACTACTATGATCAAAAACATTTTCTTCAACTCGTTTTATCTTCTGCTGACTAGTGTTGGCCTCCTCTTCTGGGTTAGAAATTCCAGAGTGGAAGTTTCTTGGTATTTATGGCACAGATGAGCTTAAATTATTAAAGCTTATTTCACTATCTAACTTTGAAAAAGCACTTCCATATTCTTATGTCACTTTTCTTCCAAAATAATCAGAAATGAGTGTTTCAAGCTCCACAGAAATCATTTGACACACTCTGTCAAACTCTACTAACTCTGTGTCAGGTTCTCAGAAGCCATCCAGTGCTATCACAGCAGCTTCAAATTCACTTTAGTGACCTTCTGCACATGAAAGAAAGTCAGAATTTTCTTTCAGCTCCTCAAGACTTCAAGGTTTTAATTGCTTCTGCAGTACCTGTCACTAAACTCAGCGAGCAGTGGCTCCTTTAGGATTGTTCTCAAGCCTTTTGGGTCTGAAAAGACGTGCAAGTAAGAAGTCTTCTTGATACTAAAGGAATTAAAAATCGCACTTAAAATTTTTAATACACAGGCCTTTCAAGGGATCATTTTTAGCCCATTAAAATTAATGGCAGTCCACTCAAAGGGTTTGATGAACATCAGGCCAGGCTGTTGTCTCCTAGGCACTTTCTGACACAGTAAACAAAAAGTAATGAGCTGTAATTAAAATCACATTGTTTACTACGTGTTACTTGGCAGAGGTAATTTTTGCTTTCAAGTTAAAGTATGGTTCTGTTCTGGAAAGTCACTCTGAGAGTGGCACTGGGAAATGGCACATTTATTTGTCACTTTACTCTTCCCAGGTGAGTTTGCTCAGGTCATAAGCAAAAAGAAGTATTTCTTCTGCCTTATTGCTTGCCCTGTAAATGGCATTTTGAAAGGGAATTTTAGCCATGTCCTTCACTGCTTATGATTCATCAGCACTGAGCATGCTAAAGCCCAGAGAGATCAGAGCTGAGATAAAAAATGCAAACGGAAGGTACCTGTTGTAACCCTGAATTAAAGCTACGCCAGTGGTTTGGAGCACAGATTTCTGCATTGACTCCAATTACTTTTCTATCTGGTGTTTGGAAGCTAATTCTGAAAGTGTTTATACATCTACTTAATCCTCATGCTGGAAAAAAAATCACTGTCAGCAAGTGGAAGTCCCGTCTAGTCTGATTATGCCAACTTTTTCATTTTCCACTGACTCTGTAAACTTTAGCTGCAGAACTGATGTTGGGCGGGGGGGGGGGGGGGTGGAATAAGAAAGAAAAAATAAAATAAAAAACCCCATTAGTTTTTATTCTGATATTTTCTGAGTCTCAGGCCCAGGTCCTGAAGCTGCTGTGTGCACAAGCACCCTCATGGACTGTCTGAGCTCCAGCCTCAGAGATTCTGCTCACATCTGACAAAAAGGTCACGAAGCATAACCAGGAGCAAGGACGTGTCACCAAGGGGATGCATTTGCATTGTGTCCTGCAGGTCTTTAATCAACAGAAATGAAAACAAAGTCACCAGTGCCTGGCCCAGGGGCTGTGCAGGGTCAGGGATTCACACAGAAGCTCTGCTGTTGTTTTGTGTCTGGCACGGTGGCCAAACGGGTGGCAGTGATGAAACTAAAAATTATTAATGGGTGATTTGAACCAGAGTGGGTACCAGAATCCAGGGAGTTTGTGAGTGTTCAGGATGTGCTGAATGCCTGGGCTGTGTCAGGCACCACTGCTGCTCTCCCTGGCTCCTCTCATCACCCTTCTTTTCCTGCAACGTGCAGATACAGACCAAAAGTGGGAAGGCAGTGAAGAGTGAAAAATGGATTAATTACTGTGAAATAAGTTGTGCTTTAATACACTGTTGCGTTTCTTTGGATCAAAGACAGTTCTTTAGATCATAAATCTAAGGTTTAGGCCAAATTGAACATTCTTAATCCTTCATTTATATGAGCTCTATGACAGGAAAAGGGTTACATTGTAGAGAAAGACATAACAAATATTAAAATTATTTTAATTATCCATCACACATCTGAGCCCTCTAGAGCACAGTCTTTTGCTGACAGCTGCCATTGCCATTCCCCCAAGTGAAACTGTCCCCATGTCCCCACAGCAGCGCTCAGGATCGCTGCAGGGCTGCTGGAATTACAACAGTCAAACATTCATTTAGAAAATGTAGAGACCCCCTCATTCACCAACCCATCACAGTGACACAGTACCTTGGAGTTTAAAACTGGCTCTCTGAATGAGAAAAGGTAAATACAAGGAGGAGAAAGAACCTGAGGGCAGTTTGGCAGCTGTTGCCTACTAATAAATACTGAATTACTGAGTAGTGGTGCAGGAGCAAGGCACAAACTGAGGGCAACAGGCAATCACCACTATTGATTCAACTTTATTGTGCTCCCCTGGGAGGAGTTTTAGCTTTTATGCTGTGTAGTAAATAATTCTGATTGAGATCTTTTGTCTACTCATTTGTCGTAATAAATAATTCATTTTATTTAAACGTGTCTGATTTGCCATCTTTAAATCCCATGGGACAAAGTTACTCAAACTCTAATAAACTTTGTCTGAAGCTCCCACTCCACCTGTGACAGGAGGTTTGTGCATCCACAACAGGAGCAATGGTTATTTGTCCACTGTGGGTTTTAAAACTCCCTTTTGCACTCCCATCCACAATAATCCTTCAGGTTCATCTTTTGGAACTCCCCTGAATTGCTCCTTGCTGCTCAGCTGGTGTTTGCTTGAACACAACAGTGCTTGTGTTTTCTGTGGGGCAAGACTAGAGCTGGAGCAGCTGTAACATTCCCGAGGATGGAATTATGCTCTGTGTAAATACCTGTGCACGTAAAGACAAAAAGCCAGGTGAAGCCAGTCCCTAAAAAGACAAATCAGAAGGTGACAGCCTCTGTAGGACCTGCCTGGGAACACGGTCCTGGCAAATCTGACCTGACTGGAAATCGGTCTCTGTAATTGATGACAAACACATTCTAACTCAAATCAGCTGCTGTTCGCCTTCAGGCAGCACCACACACACCAATTAACACTGATTAACTGAGCTTGGCACGGCCAGAGCTGCGTGTGCAGCAGTTTGCTGCTCAGACGGGGAGAGGAAATCGTGAGTCAAGAGAGCTGCTCTGCAGAGGTTGGAGCATCACGTCCTTTCCCCCCCAGCCTCAGGGCTTCCCCCCACGTCCTGGAAGTGTCACATCCATTCCCCCCCAGCCTGAGGGCTTCTCTCCACGTCCTGGAAGTGTCACATCCATTCCCCCCCAGCCTGAGGGCTTCCCCCCACGTCCTGGAAGGGTCACATCCATTCCCCCCCAGCCTGAGGGCTTCCCCCCACGTCCTGGAAGGGTCACATCCATTCCCCCCCCAGCCTGAGGGCTTCCCCCCACGTCCTGGAAGGGTCACATCCATTCCCCCCCAGCCTGAGGGCTTCCCCCCACGTCCTGGAAGGGTCACATCCATTCCCCCCCAGCCTGAGGGCTTCCCCCCACGTCCTGGAAGTGCTGCTGTGCCTCAGTGTACTGCAAGGCAGTGGGGGAGAAGGAAGGAGCTGGAAATGAGGAAGCAAACAGCTGGTTTGTGAGAAATTCCTGAGTCTGGTTGCAACCACGTGTGTCTGTTTTGTGAATGATTACTCTGCAGCATAAGTCTTCCTGTTGGATGTGGACATGTTATGCTAATGGCTCTGGGACAAGCACCTATTTTTGGACAAAAATCTGTTTTTTCTTCTAGTTCTGTCCCAACCAGATTTTATTTGTGCAGTGGGATGCTGCACTCCCTTTTGCAAGGAGCAGGTGCACTTCTTTAAAACTTCCATTTTCCTTTTCTGAGATAAGAAAGCAAAGCACCCCCTGGAAGGGCAGCAGAGTGCTTGGGGAAGAGCTGGAGATATCTGCGAGGCATCATCTGTTCACTGGCAATGGAAGTAGGAAAAAGTGCAGGAGGAAAAGCAACTCTTCAGTCATATTTCCTAATCTGGAGGGACAAGTGGGTGTGGGAAGTAATGAGAGCCTGTAATAGCCTTGGCTGGCCATCTGGTAGGGGTTTTATTTGCTCTGTAAAACAGAGTGAATTTAATACTCAGTTTAGAAAAAAATTGTGCTGTCTGAAAATTCAGTCAGCAAAACAGACTTCCAGGAGGAGAGAGAGTTTCTTTCAACCCAGAAGAACATTTGTAGGCATGGAGGTTCTTTAAATACATACGTATATGTGAATATATTTTTTTACATGCACACACACGCATATATATGTAAATTCTTCAGAAAATTATCAAAGATCTCTAGAGTAGGCTAGTTAGGTTGTTGGGCTCTAGTGGGTTAAAGAACCAGTCACAGAAAGATAGGAAATGTATGAATTTTACACAGTGAATAAATTGAAAGACACTGGCAGGAGCTTAAACACAGTCTTCAGTCAACAGCTTTAAAATAACATTTGAAGAGCTGTGAAATCAAACATTCAAAGTTTCAGAGATGGTGAAGTAGCAAAATTGACATTTCTAACGCAGTCAAGGTTGGTTCATCTGCAACTTTGAGTGTGTTTTCTTGAAGGCTGAGCTGCAGTAGGTTCATTCTTTCAGCAATACTTATTTGTTGAGGTTTCCACTAACCTGCAGCTGTGTCATTCCAGCTCAAAGCTGGAATTATCTTCTTTAGGGAATCTTCATGGGGCTTTTTTCACTGGGAAGTGGAATATCCAGCAGGTGACGATCCTGTGGCTTGCTGTGCAAAGCAACAGCCCAAGGCTTGCCAGCTCTCTCGTCCTGTTTCATGAGGCAGTCTTTGAGCCAGGACTGCAAAACAGACTCTGGTGTGTCAGAGTGAGGATAGACCAGTGAGACACTTAATTCATAATTATAGAATGGTCTGGGTTGGAAAGGACCTTAAAGATCATCTCATTCCAAGCTCCCACTGGACACAGGTCAGGCTTAGCCTCGAAGCTTGAGCAAACCTTCTCTGGTAGCAGTCACACCTACAAAGGGGGAGCATTCAGAAAACCCATCTCAAAGGTTAAGGCAATGCTCAGGTTTCATAGCAATCCGGTATTTACTGTACTGTGACTAAAGATTGCAAGGCTAACCTCTGACTGTAGGGAATTTATTATTTGAGAGAAAAAAATTCTCATATGAAGAGCAGGCATAGCACAATTTCCACATGCACTGCAAATCATCTTGGCATGATGACTGAACTAAAATATTAACTTGGGCTCGATGAGAATGCTGGATATTGACTTGACATTAGCTTGAGGTACTGACTGCCTCCAGAAATACAAAATACTCAAGGATGCAGAGACAGATTCATTTAGCCTGCAGGAAGCACCCACATTCCTTCATTCGGGGTCCTCGTATCTCAGTGTAAATACTTTGCCAAAATATTTTCTCATTGTATTTAGGGTTTTAAACCCTTTTTTTCAGTAATTGCTAGAAACTCAAGCAACTTTTTATTTGCAATTGTACTGCCTAAATAGCTTTCTTTATCCACATAGAAGAGGCCCAGCAAAAACATTTCTGTTTGATCTCCTTTGAATAAAAGCCAGCAGGTGACCACTCCAAACACAGAAAACTTCCTTACAAATTTGATATTTATATCAAAGCAGTTCTCAGTGTGTTCAGACCACAAGGAGCATCCAAGTTGCTTAAAAAGAGGTACAATTTTCAAGACATTTTTTGATCATTTAAAACATCAATGCTAATGTTGGTCCTTATTTTTTGTTCTGGTAACATGGGTATTATACCAGAATTCATCTTTTTGCTCATTAACACTCCAAGAGATTAAATAAAAACATGCATCAAGCAACAAATGTGCTTTCTAAGTTTTGACGTTTATGGCACAGAACCTCATAAACTCAGCCTTAAAGTGTTTTGTCAGTGTTAGACACTATAAAGACTTGGCTTTTATACTTTCATTTCACAGCCTATCATTTGCCCATTACAGGCTTGTTTTTACTGAATTCCCAGTGCATTTCATTTCTTTTTAAAAACATTTTCATATATACTCATTTGAAATGTCTTGATGTCTGCATGCTGGGAACATCCGTATCTCAGCTCTCTTTGATGATGTTCTCTCTGTTTAATTCGGGTGCTTTTCATATTTGGTGTACTAATTGGCTTTTCACAGTCTGGCTTTTCAACTCTGCATGATAGATCTCAGTGCATTAAACCCATTTTTACCTTTGTTTCCTCTCCCGTTCTCCATTAGTTTTTTTTCCTTTTTATTAGTTCTGTGCCATCGTTTTTCCTGCCAGCAATGTGTAATCACATAGATCAAAATTGCTTCAAATTAACTCTTGCCCAACTCTTTCCTTTCTCCTTGAGAGCTTACTTTAGGCAGACTGACTGAAGCTGTGGGCTAAAATCTGGAGTCTGGAAAGGAGTTGTGGAGTCAACCAATAAATATATATATATTATAAATATATGTATTTTAAAAACTATTTGTGCCAAATAAAAACAGCCTTCCTACATGACATTTACTTGCAAAGGTTATTTGGATGGAGAATTCCCTTGCATCTGCTTTGCTCTTCACATCAAATGCGTTATTTGAAAAGAAAAGCTTTAAAAACCTCAAAACAACTAAAACACACCCCAAAATGTTTAGTCCCTCACCCAAAACAGGATAAATTACCAGAACTAGACCACATTTGCATTAACCTTTTATCAGCACTAAGGCTGATATCTGCTAAGGAAAAAAGCCATACCTAAGTTCAGGGAAGCCAAATGCAATGGTGGAAAACTGAAATAAATAGTTCCACCCATTCCCAAAGCAGTGTCAGTGGAGCGTCACCCATTCCCTAAGGGGTGCTAAAACCAAGCAACTGCAATCTTTTTCCTCACTTTTAAAAGTTGTTCCAAGTTATGATGATGGCTGGCAGCAAAGCAGGGACTCGTTAGGGACTGTGGAAGGGACAGGAAGGAGGGAAAGAAAATCCCCTTTTATGCAGGTCAGTGTTCCTTACTTGGGAATTTAGGGAAGGCAGTTCTGAGACAATGCAGCAGGGAAATCAGTTCAGTCCCATGCCATGGAGAAATCACCTATATGCTCATAAAATGAGACACTGGTGAAAATGAGATGTTCAAAATCCTGTGGCTGAACTGGAATATATTTAATCTCTCGATATGAATGCTCATTTCTGTCCAGTGCCTCACTCTGTTTTTTTCAGAGTGCCAAAATTATTTCCAATACAAGCAGCAGAGCCTGGATTTTACATGGGAAGAAGACTTGGCAGCCTGTGTCTGTTTCCTTATAAAACACTTTGTGAAGTGCACACAGTAAATTAATTAGAAAATAGAATAGAGAAATACAAAGCTTTGCTCTTTATTAGGCTTATTAGACAGACTAATTAATATTGCTAGATACCATATCAGGTTTGGTGACTCAGTGGCCAATTCCAGCTGGTTGGGAAAAAAGTAACTGAAGCCTAAATAACTCTGATGGGATGAGGATGAGCCTGCTGCATTGAAATGGAAAAACTGGAGAGTGTTGGGTCATGGCATTTGAGTTTAATGTGTGAATATCCATACCGCAGCTCTGGAAAGGTTCCTCATGCACTGGGCAGAGGAAGAGCCAAATGCTGGCTCTGGACATGGCACCAGCCCTTCCCCCACGCTCCTGCTTCTCTTTCAGCACCAGCTTGGGAGTGTTGGATTCATTTGTAGCTTAGGAGATAAAAATAGGCAACTGAAAGAAAAATTATTTGCAAAGCAGAGAGGAATGGTTTTATACCTCATTTGAAAAGCTCGGAAGCCTGTGGAAAAAGAACAAAAAGCTTATTGCTGGTTTGTGAAACATCTGGATAAATGATGGAAAGGGGCCACAGAGATGCTCAGAGGGCTGAGGCACCTCTCCTGTGAGCAGAGGCTGGGAGATCTGGGGGTGTCCAGCCTGGAGGAGAGAAGGCTCCAGGCAGACCTTAAAGCCCCTCCCAGTGCCTAAAGGGGCTCCAGGAGATCTGGAGAGGGACTTGGGACAAAGGATGGAGTGATGGGACAAAGGGGGAATGGCTTCCCACTGCCAGAGGGCAGGAACAGATGGGATATTGGGAAGGAATTGTTCCCTGGGAGAGTGGGGAGGCCCTGGCACAGGGTGCCCAGAGAAGCTGTGGCTGCCCCTGGATCCCTGGAAGTGCCCAAGGCCAGGCTGGATGGATCTTGGAGCAGCCTGGGACAGTGGGAGGTGTCCCTGCCCATGGCAGGGGTGGAAGGAGATGTTCCTAAGGTCCCTTCCAACCCATTCCATGTTTCTGTGATCTTGCTCAGGTACCCTCACAGCTTCTCCAAACCAAGCACTGCCCTCAGCCCCCTGCACGGACCTTCCTCCCCTAAAGCTGCCCCCGTGGTCCCAATTCCTTCCTGACCCCCTCCCCAGGGGACAACTCAGGGCACTCCCGCTGCATTCAGTCGCTGGTGACCAGCCCACCCTGGGAAAGGATTTTTATATTAGCTGCCCTTCCTGAGAACAGAGTTTGCAGACGAGGGAGAGGCCCTGGGAGCCGCTGGTGCTTTGTGTGTCAGTAATTAAAACCCAGCGTTTCTCAGGCTGAGTGCCAGCCCAGTGAGCAGCACCAGCGGAGCTGCTCGCTCGGCTCTGCCTGGTTCCACACGGTGCACACTCCAGGCTGCTCTTCCAGCAGGGCTGATGGGATGAAAGACAACTTTCCCCACTGAGGTAAACAGGAATGACAGGCTGGATAATACGCAGCTTTTAAGGTTACATGGTTGGTTCAGCAGACAGAAATTCTGCCCTGTTTGTCTCCAGTCGGAATATTTTCCACTTAAATTAAAATAAGTGCTGATTTATGCAATCAAGGCAAAAGCTGGAATAAGTTATATGGTCTTTTAAGGTAATCACTTAAAAATATCCAACGTAAATGGAACTGCTTGCTTAAAATAAACAAAATATAATCTATTCAGAAAAAAAAGAATCCTTCAGATATAACCATCAGTATTCAAGTGCAAAGCAAGCTGTGCTTTCCACAGCATCATCCATTTGTTCAAATGCAATATGAGATGTGAAACACTTTTAGGAATGTTTTTTCCACCACATTTCTTTGGTTTTGTTTTATGTATTTATGACAGCACGGCATACAATTGTTGTTGGAGATTCTTGGAAACCTTTTCACCTTGCATTCTTTAATATTTTATACAACACTGGAAGCAAAGTGGTCCGAATGACAAATAGAAGCATTTAAAATGAGTTGGGAAACTTGTCTTTAATACTTGGATTTTGCCAGGCACTGTGCCCAGCCAACAAAACACTCAATGTGTCCCTGTCTGAAAGTGTCACAATTTTACACAGGGAAATGTCTGTGTGCCAAATATACCACCAAATGTTTGAAACCAAAACTGCACAAAAATTTCTTTTTTCTGAATTTTCTTTTCAATACTGACACAAAAACAAGTAATTGTTAAATACGAATTCTAGAAAAAACCCTCAGGTCCCTTATTCACATTTTATGAATAGGTCACAGTGTTACAGGATTACAGTGATGATCTTGTAAGCAAGGATTTCAAACTCAAATATGTCAAAAAAATTCATACAAACTTCCTTGACGGCAAGGCTGATCGTTCTGTGGTTTGTTTTTTTTTTTTTTTGATGTGTTATTCTAATGAATTTTGTACAGAAAAGTTATCTCACGTAAAGTAATTTTAATTTTTTTTCTTCTGCTGTTCAACAAAATTGCTAGAAGTTATTTCTAAACAAGGCAAAAATTATAAAACTGTTTGGTGCCAAAAAGTTCAGCTCAAAAAGTAATTTTCTGTTCCAAGAAGTAGAAAATGGGATCCACTTTGATTTGCTGAATAAAAAGGCAGATCCCACTGGAAGACTTCAGCTTTTTTATTGTTTTTTCCATTACTGTAGAAGTGCTTCAAAAGCCATAATGGACCTTTTAACTCTGAATAATTTCGCCCAAATGCTGTTTGCTTCAGGACAGACTCTGCCCTCACTTGCACCTTGGTGAGAGTGCTCTGGGCTTGCAGTGAAATTGTTTCCAATGACTCCAATTCCCAGTGATTGACTCTTGGAAAGGCTCACGGCTGACAGCGTGGCAGAAGGAATCGAAACCTAAATACCACCTTTGTTACAAGCTTTGATCCAAGGGATCACCATCCATTTAACGCCTGCTTCATTTTTTAACAGACTCGTTTGTGTGGCTGTCAAAACCGAATTAAAGGCGCAGTGTGTCTGCCACGCCAAATACAGTAATGCTTTTCAAACTTGCTTTTCCAGCAAGGCCGCTATTCTTTCTCTTCTTTTTTTTTTAGGAAATGGCTGTTTTAGAAGGCAATGATGTGTGTTAGCAACAACTTTGTGAATACTTATTGTTTTAAGCAATGGTTCTCCTATTTATTGCTCAAAATAGAGAAAAACATTAGAATTTCGCGAAGTGAAAAAGTGGTGCTGCTGCCTCTGCAGTGCAGTCACCCTTCAGTTTGTGGTATCAGAGTTTAGGAGTTTCTTTCCCACTATAAAGGCAGGTATTTCTGAGAGGAAATGGCATAGTAAACTTAATAAAATTGATTCAAACCTGTAATTATGAGGGATGAGGTATCTGACATAAGAGGACCTTCTAATCCCAAAAACAAAAGCCAAATCACGGTGATGCAAAAAACATGCAAACTCTGAGACAGAAGACAGTCCCCATTCCAGCTGGTGCTTATCTGGTTTGCCAGACAAACTTAGCAATCAGTGATTATCCCTGACCCCCAGCAGCTGATATAAAAGTCTTTTAGGCACGCAGAGAAATGCTGTGTGCTTGGAAGGAGCAGAGAGGTCTAAATGGCTCAGCTCAGAAGAGGTTAGTGTTCCTCTTATCTGTTAATATTTTCCATTTTATGAAAAAAATTAATTTTAAATTTCTATGAGGAAGTTGGTGGGGCATTTTCTGCCTTGTTTGTGTTGTCAGAGCATTTGTTGGGCTGCTGCTGGCCAGCCCCTGGGACAGGCTGTGTGCCATTTGGTGGCCTGGCTACCACAGGCACATGCTGGGTTGTGAATCTGCACAATAAATTTTATATAACTATTTTATAGTTAAGTTTGTTGCTGTCTCAGGAAAGTGGGAATAACTCTGCAGTTGCAAACCCTGGGCTGCTGCTGGGCTCTTTCTCGAGGGCAAGGCCAGGCAGGGATGGGTCTGCAGGGAAGTGCAGGTGTAGTTTAGATCTCTGTGGGTTTTGCTGTGCCATTTTTTTTCCACTCTTTCTTTGCTTTCCTCTCACCCTGTGAACTGAGCTGGTTTTGAAAACGCAGGCTCGCCACTTGCTTCCCTTTGTGAAGGTTTTGAGAAGCAACAAACAAATTAAAAATTGGAGCAAAAAGCTCCTTCTCTCTTTGTGGCCAGGGCAATAAAGCAGGTGGAGCGATTGGTTTCCAGTTCAGCCCCTTGACTGGGACGGTGCCTCAGCTGCCTGGTGTCACAGGTGAGGTGGAAGGAGGGAAGAGATGCCTGATGGCTTTGTAGAAGCCTGCAATCACCTATCAGCCCCTGCTTTTACTGCCCTTTGTTCTGTTCAGTCACACCGTGCTGCCTTTTAGGGGCACGGACCCGGGCTCCCCCTCTGTGAGAGGTGCTTGGCAGGAGGGCAAAGGCTGCCCCAGGTGGGCTCCTGTGATGGGCTGATGGATTCCAGCTGCTCCTGTTGCCAGCACAGACATCTCCCAGCTTGCTGTGCCTCTGCACCTGGGTTACACCCTGGCAGGTAAATGTTGGGTGTTTGGCAAGTTGCACAGTCTGTGAGAAATATCACCTGCTTCCCCAGGGCTGACAGGGCTTGAAAGGAAACATTTATCAGAGCGATTCCTTGTTTTCTCCACTTTCCTTGGTCTTCCTTATGCATTGCATTAAGATGAAAAGGTGGCATGAGACAGGAGGGTGATGAATTTCTTTAATTGTGGGGCTCTCTAATAACTTCCCTGAGGGCCTGTCACACACACACACACATCAGGGCAGCTTTTGAGCAGATCTCCTCCAGGGTTCTGATCACCAGCACTTTTTCTGGCAATGAAACCTCTCATCTTAAGCTCCACTGGTGCTTTGCAAGCATCCTTTATGTGTCTCAACACTAAAGAGAACATAATGACTGTGTCTTACTTGGCTGTAACTTGTGCAAATGAAAACAAGGCACAGGTGGGTAAGGGCGAGGTGATGCTGCCACATGTGTGGGTGGTACTGGGGCTGTGCCACCACTGCTGCTGTCATGAAAGCAGCTCAGAAACCATCTCTTCTCTCACATTGCTGCCCTTCCCACCCTATCACAAAATCACAGAATGGCTTGTGTTGGAAGGGACCTCAAAGATCACTTAATTCCAACTTGGTGCCATGTGGTTGATAAGAAAAATCTCGTTCTAGGCCCTTTTCTTTTGAGTATAGCAAACACTGGTCTTTTAATGAGCTATTCATCCTTAGACTGCACTTCCTAATTTGGTGTGCTTGTGGTTTGAAGCACATTGCTCATGCCAGTGCAGCTTTCCATAGTACTCAGCAGCAACACGCCAAGAGAAAATTCAGATGTTATTTGTACATCATGCATAGAAATAAGATAATTGTATAACATGTCATGGTAGTGGGCCAAAAGAGGAACCTAACACACCTGGTTTGCCCTTTTGTTTGAGCTTCTGGGGAGCTGTTTGCTGTGTTTTCTGTGTGGCACAGTGAGATGTGGCTGCTGCACCGCACAGGTGCTGCTCCAGATGTTCACGTACGAGGAGCAGCCGGATCAATATCAATCTCTGCAGCCCCGTGTGCTTACAAAGGCTCACAAGTGCAGGTCGTTCAGCCCAGGCTGTGCTCACAGCAGAGATCAAAGTGAGCTGAGTGCTGTTGTAGCTCATGGGATGCCGCAATGGGGATGTAGAGGTGACTGAGGCAAGCTCAGGAAGAAGGAAGTGGGTGCATGAGCTCTGACGTTTGCCACTATGAGTAAACGTGATTAAGGATAAAAAAAAGACTGAAGAGGAAAAGGATCTCTAATGCTGATGAAATCAGTCTAATGTAATGCAAAGAATATCATTGGGGTGTACACTGGCTGTTGATCAATGTTATATTCCATGTTTGTGGTGGAAATGGGGTGGGTTTGAGGGAATTGGGGAGGATTCTGTACTCTGCAGTGGCAGCTTTAACATAAACTGGCAGCACATCTGTACCATGGAGCACTGCAAGACAAATCTGCCTGGTCTGGTACAACTGGAATGATACTTGTGGCGTTTTTGACTTAATTTTTTTATTACACTGAAGAATTGCTTCCATCCCCTCTTACCTTCCTTTAGTTTTGCCTAAAAAATACCCCAACAAACCCCCAACCTCCCCCACAACCAACCCCAAACAAAACTGTAGTTGTGATTTCTGGAACCTAAACTGCTCATAAATTGATGGTGAAGAGTGATTGCTCTGTAATTGCCGTGTTTAAGTGTCTGTGACTATGATGTTGTGTGATTATATCTGTAGGAAGTAAAAGTCTAAAGTAACTTATCAGAATTCTCACAGGTTTAACCCTATTCTTCTGAAATTCTTGGAAATATTGCCTCTGATTCAGCCTTCCACAAGGTTGTGGCTTTCAGGGATGTTCTTTAGATTGTTCTGGTTTTGTACAAAAATCTGAATAGTGAGCCATATATTTTTTCTTTTCCAGCCACCTGTGTGTATTTAGGCATATTTCATAGTGTTAAGTTGAAATAAAACTAGCCTAGCTAGTAGTTAGATCTCAGTGTATTTCCTCAAAAAGGCCCATGAAAACCCATGAATAAGCCAAGTGTAAGTCCACACTACAAATTAGATTTGAGGGCAGAAATATGTTAGATTAGAGGTATTTTTTCAGGTAGCCCCATAAAGGATTGGGAGAGTTTTCTTGACTTAATTCACTCTGGAAAAACAAATAATAGCCTGCAAGCATCCTTTTTCCTGCCCAAAGGGCTCTTCTGCCTTTGCAAGGTAATGTCCTTGTGGTTTTAGGGAGATTTAAGCCTGGAATTCTGCTAGGAGTGTATCCAAACACTGCTCTGTGGTCTCTTGTATTGAAAACCAAATCTAATTATTTTTACTTACAGATGTTCTTTCTCTCTAAGGGAAGCATTGCAAGATAAATTGTAGAGTTAGTAGATTGTTTTAATTCTCACACCTATTCACTATTAAATGTCTTTTTAAAAAAATGTTTTTGAAATCCGTTTAGTCATGTTATCTCAATTCTTGTGGCTTACCAATGAAGAAGATAAGGCAGTTCACAATAACATTCTATTTTTCTCAAGCTGTATCACTATGAAAAGAATTTAATAAGGGACTAGTCTTGGGATGTTTGCTGTAATCAGCAAGTTTAGTTTCATTAAAAGGAAATTAAAATTTAATGGCAGAATACATGACCTATATTCTCTAGAGAGAGTGTAGTGATGTACTTCTGTGCAGGCAACTTGACTGGATCTAGTCCAGGGTGTCCTAGGTTTTATGGCAAATGATTGATAATTAATTATACTTTAGGATCAGGTAGTTATTGGTAAACACCTTCCTGGAGGTTTGAAACAAAACTCTTCAGAAGAACAACATCCTCCATGGGAGTGCCAGCTGTCCAAATAAGAAACAGACCAGTGTGGACACTGGTTCAGGCAGGGTTTGGTAGTAGAAGCTGGGGTGCAGTTTGAGATGCTCAAAAATGTTCACACACAGATTCATCAGCTCTGTAGCAGAGTCTAAGGAATTTGCTAAACTTGATTTAGTCCCTGGAAAACAGCAATGAGAGGAGCTGCTTATGTAAGTAAGATTAGCATCTGTGCTTACATTAGTTAGGAAAAATGAGGAAGGTTATTAATGCTTCAAATCACTGACTGAAATTAAAAGGAAAAAAAAAAGCCCGTAATGGCACATCCATGCTGTGCTGTAATTATGTGCATCACCCTTTCTCTGATTAAATGCAATTCAAGCTTCTATTAAAAAGAAATAATAAAAAAAAATCATACAACAATTACAAACCTCCCTAATACCCCTACACCTGTTTCTGGTTTATCAACTGCTCTAGCCACAATCCTACAGACCTCTGGGGCAAACAGCAGCCCTGTGCAATGTCTCCATGCTTTATTTGGGGTACAGGTAATTGCAGCATTAAACCCACAGGTATTAGATGGGTTTCAAGGCCTGTGAAGCTTTGTGATCTCGTTGTGCTTCTGGAAGTGGGAGTAGATGGTTCATGCCTCCTTCAGGGTTCTGTATCCTCTGTATCTACAGACCATGTGTGGTAAGGAATGATGGGGTGGCAGCTTTGCTCTTCTCTGGACTTTGTGCTCAGCTCTGCGTTAGAGCGCCTTCCTAACGTGGACAAAACTATCATCTCCTTTCTCTACAGCAAACACAGTGACCAAGAATTTATTTAAGCTCTTGCTGTGGAGTGGGTGATGTGTGTTTGGTGTTTAAGTTAATAGCCTTGCATTTTTATATCAATATACTCGATATAATTATTACTTTGTCTGTAACCTTTCAAGTTGTCACTAAATTGAAGAACGACAGTTTTCTGAACACGGGAAAAATCAACTTTATCTCCTAAAATAATTAGGAAGAGACTGCATAAACACTAGAAATAATTTAATAAAGAAGGGACTCCAGATGGCTGAAGGTAGACTCAGGCATTCAGAACATTCCCCATCCTAATTGCAATACCATGCACGGACATACGTCCTGATGCTTTGGGGAATTTACAGATGAGCTGCACTACAATCTGCTGGGAGGCAGAATCGTCACAGGGCTTTATTGTCACAGAAAAAGCATAATGTCTATTGAAGAAAATTAATTGCTGACAGTTTTTGAGCTGGCTGCGGTGCACAATACATTTGTTCTGCCCTGTAGATTCTTGTTTCAAAAAATAAAGTACACACATGCAAATAGAAACATATTGCTCTAATCTCCATGGCATTTATGTACAATTTCCCTCCAATGACTCCAAGCTCCCTTTGTCTGTACAGGTGCTCATTTGGCAGTGGGATTTTTCCAAAGGTTCCCTTTCAATGCAGCTCTGGCAAGAGACCCTGGATTGCACAGCCCAGGTCTTGAATAACAAACTAATGTGAAAGGCTTTAAATTATGTGCTTCAGCACATCCTTCTCTCCTTTTAGGAGGCAGCGAGAGAACAGAGTGGTCCAGTTTCTCCTTGGGGATGCTCTGGGACGCTGCTCTCATCTGAGAGCAAAGAAAGAGCTGTAATTCAGGACTCTGACCCAGAAACACCCTCAAAAGAGAAGGGAATCCCCCAAACATCTGTGTTTCTGATCTCCAGTGGCCACTGTAGCATGGTTTTGTTTACAGTATTTTTCTCCTTCTTTTGTCCTTCTCTTGCTGAGGAAAAATCCAGCAGGCAGTGTCAATATGACCTTCAAGACTTCAAACTCCCACTCCTAACTGACTTAAAACAAAGGCAAATTGCAGCCTGGCTGCAAAGGGCTCATCTGTGTGTTTAAAATGAAGGGGGTTTATGCCATAGACTAATTTCCAGAATTAATTAAGGCACCTCCATGCAGAGATATGCAGAGTGATTACTTGCTGATAACTCAATACTAGCCATGTATTCTTGATAAGTCACTTGTAGGTGCAGCAAAGTTTATGCTGCAGTTCAATGGCTTCTCCAGGAAGCAAGGGGGTCTGTGGGTTGTGTAAGGTGTTTTTGGGGGTGGGCTTTAGTTTTTTCCCCTGTGAACTCTCATTATTCATTCCCTGCCCAGTGAAAAGCCATTTATCAGACTTTCAACGCCAGCCTTGGAGTGGTGGAGGGTTCCTGCTGAAGGAAGGGCACCTCGTGTGCCACAAGAACTGGAAGGTCGTCAGTCTTGGAAGGGCTGTGCATGGGCACTGAGGTTGGGTGAGAGAATTCAGCAGCCAGACAAAGAGAAAATGTGTTTGTAGTGATTAATTAGCTCTGCCTGCTGTTGGGTTTTGCTGATGAAATGTGCTCCTCTGATCTGATTGCATCGGCTTGGGCACTCAAGGAAGTCACAGTTGCCATTGGGATACCTTTGTCAGTGTGGAAAAAGACTGAATACACAATTTATATCTGAAATAGAAGCAGTTGTGTGTGGATTGATTGAAATGGAGCCCAGGAAGTGCCTCCTGGGATCAGCAGTCTCGCCTGGGCTCAGAGGAGAATAAATTTTGGTCCAGCCATGTTGGGAAGAGATGAGAGCATTCAAAGCTTGGAGATGACACGTGTGAGATGAGCAGAGGTATCAGGAATGCCTCCAGCTCAGTGAATTAGAATCATGGAATAGTTTGGGTTAAAGAGACCTTCAAAGGCCACCTTGTCCAACCCCTCTGCAATGGGCAGGGGCATCTTCAACTAGACCAGGCTCCTCAGAGCCCTGTCTGACCTGACCTTGGACACTTCCAGGGATGGGACACCCACCACCTCTCTGGGCACCCTGTGCCAGAGGTTCGTGCAGTAATCCTGACAGAGTAAGAGTTTATACCTTCTCCTTTAAGTAATACGAAGCAAAAATTGCAATAACAAGAAGTTGAGACTTTGCAGAATTAGTTTCTTTGCAATATTAATGTAGAGGCTGGATAATGTACCAGTGGAGCACTGCCAACACCAATTTGACAAAAGAATGAGTGTGGATTATAGGAATAAAACTATTCAACCTCCTCTTGGCACCTGCTATAATCCATCAGACCTCTGGGAAATTGAAATGTATAAGCAAATGCTGGAACAAAACAATCACTATTGCTTTCCTGTTTTAAAATTTCATGTGCCTAGTCACGAGGGGGAAAAAACAAAAGATCTGAAAATGGTTACAGATTTATCTACTGCCTGATTTAGGCAGCTCACGTCTGAGATGGGAGCATTTTAGTGCTGAAAATTGATTTCTGGACAAAATGGGGATCAAAGAGGTAAAAATTGGAACTCAAACCATGTTTTCGTCAGCAGCCAGACTTCAGACAACTGCATGGTGGGAAAGCTTAGCAGCAGGGCTGAACTGTGGCTTGATGATATAATAAACCTGGCTTTTCAACTGGTGCTGGAGGATCAGAAAGGCTCTGACTGCCTGACACAAAGCTCTGATCAGAGAGAACTTGCTTGGAAGGCCGAAGCTTTGTTTAAAGGAATGTTTATTGATTAACTTTGGAATGGGAGGGTTCTGTGCCATGGCTGGGGCTTTGTCAGTGGGCATAAATTCAATGGAAAGGAGCATGAAATTCAGGCTGTACTCTCTGACTAACCAGAAATGCAGTTCTGGGCCACTATTTGTACAGTTGGTGATTCAGTGATGCTTTTATTACTTTTTTTTTAAAATAGAGATATTTGCTTTTTTTTTTTAAAGAGGGATTCTTAACTTTAGGGGATGTTTTTTCAAAGGCTTATCTGGAAGCTGGAGCTGCCCAGAGAAGGATGATGAAGGTTGGGAAGGGTCTAGAAAACACCTCACATCTTATGCGGAGCAGCTGAGGGTGTTTAGTCTCTATTAAATGACCCATAGGATTTCCACAGAGGTTATACATGGACTGTGTGAAAATTTTTTGATGTATTGCATAGAATCTGTTATGACACGTGATTTTCAAAGGAGTTAATTTTATAACAGAAATCAGTGAAAACATATATATAAATATAAATGCACATTATGACTGTGCTCCTGCATCTACAAGTCTTCAAGATTGAAGGACATGGTTCAGTCATAGCTAGGAACATTCTTTTGCAATGATAATATTAATCAAAGTTGCTTTCCCAAAACAACAAGCTTAAAGGAGGAGCTGCCTACTTTTTTGCTGTAGAAAAACATACTGGTTAAAGAAGAAAACAAAATGCTGATGGACTGAAGATTCCTAATCTCAGTTATTAAATAAATACCTTATTCAGATGATCAAAACATTTCTTGAAAGAATAGTGAGATGTATCTAGTTTTTGGCCTGCTGATTACTCATCTTGAGTTATAGTATGGGTGGTAAAGAAAGATAATTTTAATTCCAGGGTACGTAACTATTTTTTGAATAGGTGAATGAAATCTGTGGGTGGTGAAAAACAATCCCATACAGAAGGACTAGCAGGTGTAATGTTACTTGTTTCCCTCTGTCTCCTGTAAATCAAGAAGTCTATCTCAAATGAATCAGATTCAGGTAAAAACACTTCCGAAATGTCAGAGCCTTTCCTCTCTAGTTTTTCCAACTGAGGAGATGCTTCTCTCATCCTCTCAGTGAAAAAAGCCCTACTTTTACTCAACATCATAAATTCCTTTACTCACTTTTATTTTGCCTGTATCCAGTTCCTGTTTTCGCAAATGACTGTATTAAAATAAAATGTTAATTGGATAGGGCTGACCTCTGATTAGCTTGCATGCCTTTACTTTCCTCTTCCCTGTTTATGAGCTCTTCCTTACAAAATGTCTGGAAAAATAAGAACTCTGCAGTCTGGGCAAATGCAAATGCTCCAGAGATGAAAGGATGCCTTCTCAGGGGAAGTGGTGTCCTCCAGACCCCCTGGGCTACCAAGTGCTCTGCTCTGACTGTGATTGCACAGCTCCAGAGGCTGCCCCTCTGAGAAGTCGGAGTAAGGAAGCATTTAGAGCTCAGCTCAACGCCAGCTGCAGTTCCTGGGAATTTCCCACAGCCTGAAGTGTCTGAGGATCTGCCTCTTAAGCCAAGCTCTCAAAATCACTGTCAAAGCAACACAGCAGAGCATCAGACTGTAGCTGCCTATTCTCAGGCCTTGGATGTATGGAACCAGCAGTGCCACCTCAAACTTATTCTGGTGTCTGCAGAGTTTCCTCGTTTTCCTCTTGCCCCTTCTTCTTTTACCCCCCTCAGGTTCTGCTTCTGCCTCTGAGCCTTGCCCTCTGCACAGTGGTGACGGCTTGTGAGAGAAAACTGACACCTTTTAAGAACTGAATGAGCAAATACTGAGCCGATACAAAGTTTAGTGCTGTTAGGATGGAGCACCTGAGGCCTCAAAGTGACTTACTGCTCAGTGTGCTTGCCTTCGTTTTTTATACACTTAAAAGAATATCAGCTTTGGGAAGGGGGCGGGGGGGAAGATGTGCTTCTCAGGGTTACTCAGTGGAGCTATGAAAGAACAAACACACCACCAGCAGTCACAATTGCAGCTCTGCCTGGGGGCTTGCTGAGCCCTTCTAGTACTTTTTGGAGAATCTTGCAATTTATTCCTGCTGTGGCCTTGAAAGTATTTTAACATAATGTGCGTGTGTGTGTGTGAAATTTATCTGTTGGTGCATTGTCTCGTTCAAAACACACAGGATGGTTGTATGAAGCACCAGTTGTTGTTTGTTGAGTGAAGGTGAGAGGTTATAGTGTGTCTGGCTGCAGCTTAAAAAATGGGAGCGACTTGTCAGAAACTGAAGATAAATTCCACCAGGGTAAAAGAGAGAAAGATGTTCCTGCCTTCATGGAGAGGTTAAGTTCCCTGCTATCTCCTTGATTAAATTAGAGCTGGTGAGGATGTGGAGAGGCTCTCGGGGGGAGAAAAACAGTTCCTGTAAGAAATACTGTCCATTCTTTTAAAGAGAAGCTGTTTAAATGATTTTGAGCTTAAAAGTTATCTAACTGTGGTAAAAGCGGTACAAACCAAAGACTCCGCTGTCTGTTTGCTGAAACAAAGGAAACCATTATTTGCTTCTCAGATTTTGCTGTGGTTTTGTACAAACAGATGTAGGTAACCAAATAACTGGGTGGGAAGGATAATTGCCACACTTCAGAACACGGTGCTGAGTTATCAGGGAGGCATTTCGGCTCCCACTGCTGCTGCGGGGCTCGGGAGCCTGATGATATGAGCAGACTGAGTTAGTTACATGTTTTCTTGGGCAATTTCCAGCAAAACAGTTGGTTACTCTACCCCTGACTAGTTTATCAATGTCTCTTTACGTTGTTGTTGATCCAGCCAGATTGTTCCCAGGCTCAGCACTTGTCTCTTACGTGCTACACCCGGTGTCTTATGGAGGAAGGCTAGAAACAGTGTCCTCATCTAGGGAATCTTTGTAGCTAAAGCAAATTTAGGAAATAATTTGTGCCTTCAAGCAGTCTGCTGTGTTCAACCACCACTTGTGCCTTGTTCTGATAAATGTGATCCACTTATTTGCTGTCCCTACTGTGTACTAGAATGGCACTGTCTTTTACATCCACTGTGGAAAACCTACATAACCTGGTGATAAATATCCTACAAATCCCACAGGACTGTGATTTAAACCACATGAAGTTTAACAGTACCACTCTAGGCCAAGAAGTTACAAGTGAGATTTTAAAAAAAAATAAAATTATTTATTGAGAAACACTACTTTCAATGCTATTTTTTCACTTGTCAGCCTGGTCTTACTGTTGTTCGTGGATTTATAGCAGTGGCAATTTTGCTCTGTATTTTGATTTGCGAGGGTGAGCAGAAATATTGTTCCTTGTTATTGCAAACTTTATAGTAGAGAAACCAGAGTTAACTCACCTGCTTTCACCTAAAGATGTCTCCAAGCAGTTAAGGGAAAATGATGTATTTCTGCCAAGCCATTAAGGGAATTCTTTGTTAAAAAGTCACCCTTGCCTAAGCCTTGTTTTTATGGAGCAATTACAATTAGTTAGGTCTGCTCCAAGTGTCAGCCAGGAGTTGGGGTGCTGCAGGGAAATAAGTCCAACAAGTTTATTGCTTCCCAGTTTGGAGTGATGGCCTGCCTCAGCAACCTGCAGCATGCCAAATAGTTTCTGATGGGATGAAACCTCAAATTTTATTACTTCTGAAGGTCACAGCATATTAAATGTATCACAAATATACATAAACAGCTGTAAAATGCAAATTCACTTCCTCTGTCAAGCAAAATTTCCTGCAATATATTTTTAGTTGGTTTCTTGTTTTTGGCTTCTGCTGAAATCAGGTCTGTAAGATTTATTTATGGAGTAGCTGAGTTGGTGTCCATGGTAGAGATATAATCTCAATTAATTGGTTTTTTTATTGTTTTGGGGTTTCTTTTAATTAAAGAGCTCAGCTTACACCACTGAACTTCCTGGTTTCATATTTATTTATATCAGATAAAAAAGTGATTTTTTTTTTCCTGTAGCAAGGAATAATAACATCTTTTTAATACAGCCTTTGTTTTTTTAATTGAAATCTACTTTGTCATGATGGGTGGCTGAGAATTAAATTGTTGCAGCAGCATGACATGAGGTGTTATTTCATTCCTAGATGAGAGGCTCAGGGCTGGCTGTGACAAAGGGAAAGGATGATCCAATGAACTGGTGCTGCACATGTTAGCAAGTACTGACTGATAGTCCTTAATGGACTAGAAGGACCCAGTCCAGAACATCTTTTTTTCCACAAGAGTATTTTATCTTTCACATTTGCTGACTTAAAGCTTCAGGAGTGCTCTCTTAAGAGATTACCTATAACCTGAGTGGTATTTTTTTACCGACAATAAAAGTTATTTTTCTCTTCCAAAAACCTAGTGCTTTGCAACATAATTTCTCTCTTTCACTGAAAGAAACAATTCTGAGAACAAGAGTTGTAGAGATCCTTGGAGAGAAAAAACCCCTGATCATAACTTATGACTGACTTTTTTTTGTCTGAAAATATGTGATATGTTTTATGAGCATTTTATCTTTCAATAAAATGATTTTCAGCTGCCTGAATTCACAGGAAATGTCAGCAAAACTTTTTTTTTTGGTTTAATACTTAGATTTTTGAACAGTTCTGGTTGACAGGATTGTTCATGAAGGCCCTTGGAAGCTTTTCTGGGGCTGTCTTTTGGTAGGTTTTGCATGCAGAATTATTCACTAGGTTAAATTAGAAAGAAAAACATTAGATTTTCCCTTCAAACAATTTGTGTTTAATTTTATTGTGTTTTATGCTATGTTTTTCTTTGGCTTGTTTTAAAAATACCAATTAGTCTTTATCCTTTGTTTTTGAAAGAACCCCCACGACCTGCAAACAGAACTGGAAACTCCAACAAGAATCTTCTTATCTAAGCCATGATTTATGACTGTTTCTTTGTTTTTTATAAGTCCAGAACTTGGGGCTTAAAAGAATAGTCTCTTTTCTTTCTCTTCCATTAATGAAAGGAGGCTGTGAAGCTTTCATGCAGGTTTTGGTTTTGTGTTTGAAGAAAGCTAGAGAAATGTGGGCATTTAGAGCAATTTGCTACATTGCGTATCCCCCAGACCCTAAAAAAAGTGTAGGCAATCCTATGCAGGAGGATTTTATAAATTCACATTTTATAAGTGTGGATCTATAAAAAGCCAGGGTTTCTGTTCTGACCCAAGACTTCTGTTGGGCAAAGAGCTGTTTCAGGTGCTCCTCGTGGGGCAGGGGAGAGGAGGGCACCTCAATTTTCTTACTTGGTGAGGAGGAGAATGGTTGTGTTTATTTAAGCACTGTAGTGTGAATTCCATACAAGTATTTTATCCAATTAAGACTAAATTTGGAGGCAGCTTCTTGGTCTGAAACATATTTTCTAGTCAGGCTTCTAATGTAAGGCACCTCTGTTGTCAGGGGAGAAAAACAGACCCTTGAGAAGTCAGTCCATCAGAAATAAGGTGGGGTGAAACTTCATCTGGTTGTGCCTCTCCCCCGGATTATTTTTGGGGGGCATGGAAGGAAGGAGGTGACAGAAAAGCACTGGTTACTGTCTTCAGACAGTGAAACTAAGAACAAGAACTCTTCAGCCTCAGAGTAAGCAGTTGCAGCTTGATGACTTCAGTGCAATTTGTGCTGTACCCATCCCTGATGTGCAGGTCAGATATGATGCTAAATATGTAGTGACTGGCATCATAACGTTTCTTCCCGGTTTTCTACTGCAGCTGTTATCAAATTACTGAATTTTCTACCTCTCTGTCTGACTGCTGTCAAGAGGAACAGTCTGCCTGCTGTGATTGATGGCAGCTTTTCCCATCACTGCTGCCTTCTGATTTCATTTTCCAGGCATGTCTACATCAAATTTTATTATGAAAGAGTCTTGCTTTGTAATTTCATTATACAGAGAGAAGGAAGAATTAAAAGCATAAACACTTTTGTAATAAAGCAATATGTAGATTTCCAGATTCATGTTCTGAAATGCTCACTGACTGAGAGAAAAATGCAAGGCTTGAGGCAGAAAAAGGCAGCCCTGGAATTATGAGTTTAGGCTCTGGAGAATCCAGCTGAGGCCTCTGCCAGTACAAACAAGCAATCAGGAAAATATCTGCCCCAAAGGGCTTCAGATTTATAGACAACACAGGCACACTGTGCATTAGAGAAAAGCACAGAAAAAGGGCTGAGGGGAGGTGACACGGCAGTGACAGAGCCAGACACAGGAAAATGGTGACACTTGAACCTTCATGCAGCTCGTGGTGGCCTGGCCCCAGGTCCAGGCAGGCAGCACGTGTGGTGTCCCAAAGCCCATGCTTCTCCCAGCTAAAGAGCTTTTGTTGTGGGAAATGAACAGCCTGAACCCCCAGGATGGGGGCTGGGACATTGTGAATTCACCCCCTGCACCCACCCGAGCACGGAGGGAGGGCGATGGGCTGTGTCGTGCTGTTATCAGACAAATATGATTGCATATTCGGTTCTCCAACCTGCCTGCCTTGGTGTAGGAGCCCTCCAGACCCTGCCCAGCACCTGGAGCTCACCAGCTTTGCCCACTCGCCCTCCAGAGCTCCATTCCATGGAGCTTTCCATTAGCTGGGTCACGAATTCCAGGAGAGGATGGACTCAAGCAACAGAAAACAGAGCAGAGCTGTGGGAACAAAGTCAAATAACTTACAGCCTGGGATTTCTAAGGAGATTTGAAGCATAAACTTGGCCAAATTTCTGTGAAATGTGAGATTTAGAGCTTCAGCTCCTTAAAGCTGTTTTTTTTGAAAGTTGTTAAGTTAAAAGAGAAGAACAAGAAATTTCAGAAAGCAAGTGGTAAGAGTCATGTGGCCCGAGGCAGAGGGGGAAAATCTGACCCTGTTGAGGATCTCTGGCCTCTTCTGGGTCTGTAGGAGGGCTGGGGCTCAGTCAATCACATATTTACACTGGCCTGTGTTAAACAGCAAAGCCAAGGCAGCGCCAGGTGCGCTATCAGTGCCATGCTGTGCCCAGCACCTTGGATTCTGACTTCTGTCATGTACCCAGCTCTGAACTGAGAATTATAACAGTCCAATAATTAATTTTGGTTTGTGGTGGGTTTTTTTTTTTTTGTTGTTGTTTTTTTTTTTTTTTTGCTTTCTATACCATGGGAAACAGTATTGATGACTTGTATACATGCACTAGAAACTTGTTAGTCCCAGACCATTTGCTGCCAGTAACTTGCCTCCTCGTTATAGAAGAATGATGATGACTCAAATTATAGTTGATGTTGCATTGCAAATAACAAATAAATATCATAGAGGAGCTTTAGTTGTGATGTTGAACGTTCTTTCTCTGAAGTTTTAAGTGTAATCACCTAGTGATGGTGATATGTGAAATAGTCAAGGGGAAATTATGTAATGGCACAAAGAAATCAGCTACAAGCACTGCTCAGTTGTGATACAGGAGGAATGAGCTCTTTCACCAATGAAACTGTCTCAGACTTGCCAAGTACCTCAGCTAAGTTGCCTTTTGCACAGTGTGTGATAGAGATTTTGCTAACCTGAGCCAAACCACTTATTTATGCAGTTCAATATACATTTCTTGTATGTGTTTGTTATTATTTTTTATTTTCTGTTGTGTTAAAAACCCCAATTTTTTCCTGCCTAACCAGATCTACTTTGATTTCTCTTTGTATTTTCATGAGCATAATAACTTGATTTTACCCAGTTCTTTGTGAAGGCTGACCATTAGGAGCAGCTAGGGATAGGATCACTGCATGTACATGGTAAGAAGCATCTTGTACAAAACTGTACGGAACAGTCTCATGCCAATAGAGTAAAAAACCCAAACTTTAAAGCCAAGTAAGTGCGTATTAAGTCTGTTAACCCCCTGCCTCTGAGCACTGAGTGATGCTGAGAGGTGCCAGAGGGTCCCAGTTGGGTTGGTAAGGTGTTAATCTATGATCCTGCAAGGTGATTTAATCTTGTAAAAGGAGCACAACCTCTCAAACAAGCTGTTCTTGAGAGTCCCAAGACTGAAATTTTTCATTCCTTAAACAAAATGAAGATTCTTGCAGAGCAATCTGGTTTGAGCAATTGAGATTTTAATAAGTAAATAAATTTGCTCCTCAGTCTTGTGAGGCAGCTATCATGGCATTTAGAAATGGGCCTTTAACGACACATTGTCTCAACACTCCGAAATACTGAGTGAGAAGGGCATCAATCTCCTCATCTGACTGTCAGACACCTCTGACTAAATGCATCCTCAAATTAGGTGACCTCATACATTAGCAAGGTTTATTTCTGTAGCTGAATTCACAGCTCATTTGTTTACCACTCAAAGAAAAGGGAGGAGAAAATAAAATCTAGCTTTTCTTCTTTTTCTCTTTTAAAGGCATCCTGGCTTGTTGACCAAGTTGTGTGTGTATTTCTTCCCAAATAACAGTACTTAGTCACTGAGGTGGGACTGACAGAATAATAGTATTCATCTGAATAAACCACTTGAATTTATTCTATTTTATAGTGATAAAATACCCATATTCATTTACTTGTTTTCAGCTTGTATGAGATAATGTCTCTCTTCCAATGCCAATCAGCAAAGCATGCAAATAATGATATCAGTGCATGGAATTAGCCCTGACCAAGAGGAACACTGTGTAGTCTGTTGTACAAATAGTCAGACTGATTCCTTCCTTCCTATTTTTTTTTCCCCAGCTCCCTTTAAGATGAAATTCTGTGAAGTATTAAACACACAGGGCTTATTCACTTGTTTGTGTTGGGTAAGTGAATTCGGTGCTTGTGGGAGATGCCAGATGGGCTCTGGGAGAGACAGAAGGTCTCTGTGTCCCCACCAAGCAGCAGCAGTGTGTGTTTCCCAAACTGAGCTGCCAAGTGCCTCAAACCTGACCCACAGGTAAGAGGCTAATTTTGGTACCCCCTCAAGCCATGGGATCTTTGACACTGAGAAATATTTAATGTCCTGAATGCTCCATTTCTTCCTGGCGTGCTGCTGCTCAGAATGGAGGCTTAGGTGCTGCTCAGCTTCAACCATCCTTTGAGACAAACATACCCTGCTCTCCAGAAAAGATACAGGAATGATTGCACTGCTTGGGCTGCTAAAAAGAAAAATCCCCAAACAAAAACAAAACCAGAAGGAAAAAGCCCCATAATTCATTTCCCTTTCAATCCTGAGTGGCTGAAAACAGCACACACAAAACTTATAGGTTCTGATAGCTTTTCTTGTTTCATATTGCTGCTGTTGGTTAGTAAAGAGATTAATTTCATAGATTTATTCTGTTGTAGCCTGGTGCAGTGGGAAAACAAAAGTCCATATTAATTTAAGACTGAAATTTCAGCTTAATAAAAACTTTCCAAACCAGAATATTCTTAACTATAGAGTTCTTAGTGGACTATGCAGGGTCAGGACAGTGGCTGATTTCAGTTTAAGCCATATTTTAGTTTAATTTGTTCTCCAGTTGTCATCAGTTGAAAGAGCTTAATGAATGTGGATGAAATTGAGAGCTACACTGCATTCTCCTGAAAAATGCATAAATATTTGCAGTGATTCTGGTTTTTTGCTGCATATTTTGTGCAGTCCATTTCACAAAACTTAGCAGAGCGGATTTGGTTTCCACATTGTGACTTGCTAAATTTATCTTGAGAATGAAATGCCAGCAGGAAAATTTCTCAGGTTCCGCTTTGTGGTGCTTTTCATAATGTTTTTTAAGTTTGAAGGAAGATGATTAATTTGGATATTTGTGCAGAAAACAAAAGCTGCAAGGGAAGTAAATTGGATTACATCAGGGGGACTGGAGGGGAGCTTTATTTCAGACAGAACAAAAATTGTAATTATGTGTTGTTTTATCTATTTCATGGCATAGGGCTTTGTGAATAATCACAATAGGACATCAATCACGACAGATATTACAATCCAAACCAGACTTTCTGGAACATGCCTTCTTGGTCAGATAAATCCTTATAAAAACCAACTGTAGGATGCCTACTAGGATTCCAAAAGGATGGGGGGGGGTGTAGGAAGTTGGCTGAGTTTGCAGCAAATTCTTTAACTAAAACAGATTTTTTTACTATTGTCAGAAAATGTCAGTGTTCTTCGTGGGAACACCTGAGATCAATCAGAGAGTCAGAGAATGGTTTGGGTTTGAAGGAACCTTAAAGATCATCCAATTCTAACCCTCCTGCCCTGAATTTGGAAGGGGTTAATCCTTTGCAGCCCACCGTGAATATTTTAGGCTTAAAGTTTTTTTTGTCTTCAGTGCACAAGCTCATATGGAATTACAGAAGCAAAGCAATATATTGAGTTCCCTCTGAGTACGGAGCTTTGAAATAAGCTTTTACACCCAGGTGGCTCAGCCAGCAGAACTCAAACAACAGAGACATCTTACTGGGGCTGCTAGATCAATGTCTCACACTAATGAAGTTTCTGTTTGAAATACTACGAGGGTGAATCCTAAAAATCAATCTGTTTTTTCTTTAGGCTAGAAAAAGCTAGTGTTGAACATTCATCCTTCCTGCCTCTTAGTTTGGTGTTTAGCTCTTTCTGTTAATTATAGTTTCAGTCTTTTTAATTATTATTTCAGTCTTACAAGGTCCTGAAGCTGCTGTTGGTTGGCTTGCACAGTGTAAAAGAAGAGAGGGAAAGAATCAGCCCTGAGATGCTTTTTCACTGCTGTCCCCAGAGCAGAAAAAATTGAAAAATTAAAGGGTGTGGAGGAATGAAAGTGAGTAGGGAGGAAAGGAGAAATGAGGTAGCACTGTCTGTGTCCTGAGGGGCCCTGCTCAGAATTCTTCTGACAGAGTCAAATTTCAGCCTCAAATGCCTGTTTGAATTTGAAATGTTTTTGTTTTGAGGCATTGTGATCTCAAATAAAGCTTTAAATCCAGGGCAGAACTCTGCTTGCCAGACAAAGCTCTTGACAAACCTTGGGGAAGAGCATATCTCATTATCTCATCCTGGGGATCTGGATGGGGTTTGGCTAAACAGAACACATTGGGTGTGGCTCAGAGGGAGCTGATGTTCCCCACCACAGCCCTCCCAGTGCTGTGCTCTATACTGGCAGCTGGAAAGCTGCTGATAACACTTCAGCGTTTGCAGCACGATGTCAAGGCTCTCTCTCCAACACTCCTCACCTGGGGTGGGCAAAATCTGGGAAGGGGACACAGCCAGGACAGCTGACCCAAACTGACCAAAGGGATCGACGTTATCGTAGGATATCTGCTCAGCCATGAAAGCTAAGAGAAAGGGAGTGTGTGTTCGTGATTACAATGTTTGTCTTCTGGAGTGATTGCTAGGGGTACTGCAGCCCTCCTTCCCAGGGACTGGCTAGACACTGCCTGCTGCTGGGGAGCAGAGAATAAATCTTTTGTTTTCCTTTGCTCCCCTGCACTGGTTTTGCTTTATTAAACTGCCTTTGTCTTGACTCGGGAGGGTTTTGGTTTTTTTCCATCTTATTTCCTCTGTCTTGCTGAGGAGGGGAGTGATAGAGCAGCTTGATGGGCAGCCAGCAGCCAGCCAAGGTCAACCCACCACACAGAAAAGCTGAAAGAAAGGGGGAAAATAACCATTTTAACTTGTGTTGTAATGAGACTTTAAACCCCTTGAAACCTCAAATTAGAGGCAAGCCTGCTCCTCCTGCCTGACCTTGCCACCTTAAAGCCTACATCATTAGTGCTGCATTCTCCAACTACAAATACAATGCCCTGGAAAAGAAGGTTTAAGGAATGGGCTTCTGACAAAGCTGGTGTGATGTGTGCATGGTACCTGACCTGTTCCCATGAGCTGGAGTGAGCAGGTGAAGCTGTGCTGTGCCAGGGCACGGACCTGGACACTCAGTTTTGGAGCCACACATTTAACTGAGGGACTTGCCAAACCTTTGTTACACAGCTTGCCCAAGGACACACACAAACGACCCTGGTACAAATAGGGGCAGGGATCAAGGACTTGCTGCTTTAAAAGCAGCAGAGGCCAAGACCCTACAGCCTGCCGTGGGTATGGAACTGTGGGGGTTGGTGTGGTGTGAGCTCTGATCCCCATCTAGGGACTGTATTTCTGCTGGCACTGACTATGCCTGAAGACAAAGCCATAAAAAAAACCCCAGACCCACCTTATTATATTTTCCAGGCAGTCCATGTGCATACAGACCACAGGCAATCCACCTGCAGGTCAATTCCCATGGATTCTGATGGTTCTGGTAGGAAGCTGCAGCCCAGCTGCACCTCAGGGCTGCTCGGGGCAGGCTCTGTGTGCCTGTGGCTCTAAACTCTGCTTGGTACAGCGGGGTCAGAGACAAATGTTCAATCTACTCCCTCTCTGCCAGTCTGAGCCAAGAGCAATGACAATAAAACACTGGCTCGGGGGCTCTCAGAGGTGGAGATGTAACTCTTCCCTCGTCTCGCTTGCACAGCATCGTTATTCCTGTTGGTGCAGATTTATGGGATGTGTGAGGCAGTTTTCCTGGCAGCAGTACGTAAGAACCTGTAGAATAAGCGCCTGGGGAGGGAGTCCTTCCCCTGGTGCAGCCTGTGGTGTGTGCTGGGGGCTGGGAAGGGGCTGTGCCATGAAGTGTGACTAGAGGGGGGTTGTGACTCTGGAATGGCATCGTTGCATGACCCTTCTGGGGCTCTAAATGGAGCCAGCATTCAGTCAGCCAGCAGGTGAGCCTGTGGAAAAAAATCCCTTCATTTCCTTGGGGTGGAGAGACGGCCATAATAAAGTTTGCTCACAGCAGCACTGCAAGCACTGACTGCTTTAATGTGCATGAAGGGCTTTGGAGATGGAAATGTCTGCGTAAATCCTGAGGTTGTTGATGGTGACAATGCTAGTTTAGAACCTGGGTGGAATTACAGACTTTTCTTGGGATAATGGACTCATTTTGCTTTATTGCTCTGTCAGGCTTTACATTTCAGCGTTGCTGTGCTGTATCTCGTAACTAGAAGTACCACAACATCCACAGCAATAACTATTATTTCCTTAGTTCCCACTGGATGAAGTCTGTGTAATGGCCTCTGAGGATAATGTTTCTCCCAAAACTCAGATGTTACCAGTTTACACAAAATAGGGTCTAAACACTGTGGAGTTTTCAGAGTGTTGAAACACAAATCCTTTTGAATGTGATGAGATGGGAGATGGGAATTTAATGGCAGAAAACTTCAACATTTCAGCTTTTTATACGGTATTATCTTAGCTGGGGCAATGCCAAATACATATATATATATATGTATTTAAAATAGCCTATTACCATTTCATTGCTTTTGCCAGACCTTAAACACATCCTAGTTTGAAATCCTGCCATCTCTCCAAAATCTGTAGACCAGGTTTAGGGAAGATGAAGCAGGATGCCACAAATCGCTCTTCACTGCAAAAATGAATTGAAAGGAAAGGAGCAGAGTGAGAAGAAAATGTTAACTGTTGTTAATTAGAGATGTCAAAGCAAGACCATGAGCTCTGTGTGTGTGTGTGAGCTGAGTGCTGGTGTCTCTGGGTGCTTTGGAGGCTGCTGGCAGGGGAGCAGAGCTTGAGGGCAGCACCTGGAGCAAACAAATGTGTGAGCAAGTTGTGCATCTCCTGGTGTCTTCCTAGGGGAAAAAAGGATGGGATTATCACAAAAGGTATTTTGCTTCATTTTAGAGTTTACTTCGCTTGAAAGGCAGCACAGAGTTTTGAACTTCTCTTTTGAATAAGCTGTTAAACCCCACAGGGGCTCTTTTGACTTCCACAAAAGCTGTGGACAGCATGAAACCAGTTGGTAATTGGGGTTTCTTTGCCGTGTTGGTGTTTTTTGTTTGTTTGCTTGTGTTAAACACCCCTGCAACTTTTGGCAATGTACTTCAAGTATCTGCCTCTCCCCTCTTTGATCTGCTTTATCAGGACACAGAAACTTTAGTGAGTACTTGATGCTGTGCTAATGAAGTCATAACCATATTTCCTTGTGTTAGTTTAACTGGGCTTTCTTTCTCCAAAAGTCAATGCAGAAACAATTAAAGCATGCTATTGCTATTTAGCAATCCTACTTAATATCCCATCATTGTGTAAAGTAGATACACAAATTCCTTTCTACTCCACCAAAATCCTTCAAGTTTTAATTTACTGGAACATCACAACAAATATAGTAGTTCTTAGATTCTGAGGAATCAGAGGAATACTCAGACCTCCACATGTCAACACACATCACTCAATTAGACTTACAGTGACAGCTGTGCATTTCTGTATTAGGAAATATATTCTAAGCATTTGGGGAATAGCTTACAGATTTTTTTAAAGCCATGCATGTTGTATATATTTTTTTAATTTAAGGTCTCAACAAAATTCCTGGTTTTCTAGTAGGGCATGTTGGTTTGACAGTGACTAACAGTGTACCTAAAATTATTTCTGTCTCTGTTTCACACAGAAATAAAGTATTTGCCAGGGTGATCTGTCACCTGCCTTACTTTCTGTTCCCAGGATTCAGTGCTGCCTTCTCTTTTCCCTCTCTTGAGTCTCTGGTTGCCTGATGTCTTTGCTGATCACAGAGGGGTCGTGCCTGGGTCTGAGCACTCTCCAGGCTTAGGGAGATGTAAACTTTGAACTCGGTATTTCACAGACCCTGGTGAAAACCAAACTCTTTCAAGAGTCAATGTTCTGATAAAAGCTCAGCAATAAAATTGACTCTGTAGCCATGGACAGGAGCTGCTTTGCTCTGTTTGCTCTCCTTTTCACTTTGATATGCTCAGATAGAGCACCCCTGACCCACTGCTATCACCAGAGCTCCCTTAATTTGTGCCTAATCTGGGCTCTTCACTTGACATTCTCTAACCATGCAACAGAGAGGAAGGTGAGAGTAGCAGCACTCAGGATACTTGTTCCAGGCAATTGCCATGCAACAGTGTTTATGGGGCTTGAATGTCAAGCATTTTAATAATCTCAGCTTGGCTGAGCCAAGATTTAATTATTAATAAGAGGAACAATGTTCCACAACTGTAAGCCCACCATGTGCATGAAAAAATATTGCTGCTTCTATTCTTTATCAGTTCTGCTTAGCATTCCAGTGTTTAAAGGCCAAGGAAGAGTCTGATCCCATTTTATCTATAATAAAATTTTAAGAAAATAAATAAATATTCCTTGTCATGCAGTCTAAGGGAAGGTGCCTTGTGCCATGTTCTTAGGTGTTGTTATACAAAACCAAAATATTGTTGTCTGTGTTATTGCAATGCCAAACCTGAATTTGTTAATCTATCTTAGAGGTGCCTGTGTCTGGTTTACGAACTTGTTAATTTGGTTGGATAGGGGTTTGTTACAGCTCTGGGGTTGTTCGTGTAAGCCAACAGAGCATCCAGATGAGGGCACCTCTAACCACGACCTGCAGAGATGGTGATCAGGATCCATGATCCCACCTAAGTTGATTTATTATTTATTTATTTATTTATCTCTTGTAACTGTGGCAGGGACTGTGCTAGAACGGCAAAATTCAGCGCAGCAAGGACATCCTCAAAGGGAAGCTTTGCTGAGATCAGTGGCAGGAAAAGCATTCCATGGATTAAATCAAGCAGCAGCAATTGCCACAAGACTTGAAATAGATTATGTGGAAGTTTCTCGGTTGTTTCCAGTACCAGCTCCATGAGAATAGTTTTCCACACAAGATCCAGGCTAGTGCAGCTCCTCAGAAGAAACCTCGTCCAGCTTCTTTTTGCACTTAACAAATGTGAAAATACAAGACCAAGGTGGCTGGTGCAGGAAGAACGGAGTGTGCCACAATATTATATATAGCCATTTCTGCAGAGTACTTCATTGTGACACATTTATTAGTCTTGCTTTCCAGAGGCTGCCCATAGTTAAAATCGTATATCTTGGGGAATAAGCTTTGCATGTTGCCTGCAACATATGGCTCATTGTGGAAACAAACAGCAACTGAGTTCACAAAAGCATGTTTTCCTGCAGCCACTGATGTCTCAAACCATGGCAGTATAATACATTTTCAGTAATTACTCTCTGCAGTTCGTAATTACCCAACATATGCAGAGTGGTGGGAGTTTCTTTGCAGAGCTCTGGAGAGCTTCCAGCAGAAGCAACTCAACTGTTAAGCACCAACAGGAGAGATGAAAACCAGACACGACCCCTTCGTTGTGATGTTGGCCTGCTCTGTGCTGGACTCTCACTTGAACCCAAAATTTTGGGACTCCAGGAATTATACATCCACAGGGACTACATAACGCATCTAAGGGAAGAAAAGTTTTTAAATTATCACTCCCTGCCCCCCCACTGGAACAGAGAATACAACTTTCAAATTAGTTTGTATCATAAAAAGACCATCAGAGTGCCTGTTCAAAAGCCATTGATCATCTCAATCGCTCATCTGCTGCTACCCTTGTGCTTACAAGAGACAGATTTTTTCCCTCAGGTTCATGACACATAGATTTTTACCTAATCTCTTGTGCCTGATGCTCAAATCGAAAGAAAACCCAGTATTTGAGTAGAGGGAGGAGTGGAAGAGGGATGACACTGCTGAAAACTGCCTTAACATCACATTTGCCTTTGCTGTGCTCTTCTTCTTCTTTGGGATATTTGCATCTGCTTCTTCACCTGTTTCTTACTTTGGTGTCTAAACATTTTGTATAACAACACTGAAGTACAAAAATTCTTGTGTTAAATCAAGGGAAGGTGATTGCCCCGAGTGGGATCCTCAGCACACGTACAGTGGTGGGTAGCACCAGTCAGCCTCTTGCTCTGCCTGAGGGCATTTCCCCCTTCTCTGCTCCCCTCCACGTGAGGAAGTGGTTCCTATTTGCTCTCTTTTCACCTCCTGGCAGGTACAACACCCTTGGCTTGGCTCTTCCAAAATCTTATGAAATCAGGGAATCATTTAGTTTGGAAAAGACCTGTAGGATGTGGATGTGTCTTTCCTCCTGTTGGTAACATCATTTTACCACTGGGCCAATGCTGATGTGAGAAGTCCCCCATCTTAGGGGCTCAAAAACCAGAAGGTGGGGTTTTGTAGCACGATATTGAACTGTATTTTGAAGTCACTGCATAAAATCCAGCTAATCCTTGAAGAGGCAGGTGACAAGGCAACAAAATAAATTTTAATATGCACCCATGTACTAAACAGGATGTGAATTCCCCTGTGAAAAGAAAAGCAGGAAATATAACAAAATCTCTTTTTTAACCAGTTAAAGTGGCTAAAGACCGCCACTGGCTTGCTCCAAGCACATCTGGCTAAAACCTTTTCAAACTGTCTTTCCTTCAGTATCATATTGAGTTCACTATCCAGGCTGTAGTTTCAGCCTCAATCATCTGCACTTTACAAGCTCAGAAAAATATCTTTATGCATTTTCCCCAAGGTTTCATCATTTTTCAGTGACCTTGTAAATGTCTTCACTTACTTTATTGTGCTTTTTAAAACCTCTCTCTAAATCTCTTCTTTGTTGTATTGTCTCATATTTTTTTTTTTTAATAAACTCTCATGGAATTTAGCTTTGAGGCTGGTAGGCAGTGAAACAGAAATGGGACCAAATTACACAGCTGTTGACTGCTTTCCTAGGACTTGCCCTAGTTTTACTTGTAAAAATTCTAAAGTTTCTCTCCCAGTGACAACTTTCATTAGAGAAGTGACTGGATTCAGAATGTATCTGTTAAAAACATAATTATAACACAATTTGGATATTTATTTTTCATTTACCTTTAGAATTTTTTTTGCTTCTCAAACTGATCCTCAGATTTGCTATTTTAATCTAAATAATCTAAGGATTGGTGATACTAAGTGGAGCTACTTTTTTAGTGAGGCAGGTCCTCAAATGCTGTGAACCAGGGTAGATGTGACAGTGAGGAGCTTAAATAGAGGTGCCATTCGCTTTCCCTTTAAAAATAGAAGTTAAACAACAAACGAGACTTGGAATTGTTCCTGCTGTAGTTTACGACTTATTTTTATGTTTACATAAAGAATTTTTCAACACAGCCATTAATTTTGTCATTGTGGAACAAAGTGTACAGCATGTCCAATAAATAAATCCCGTGCAGAGGGTGGGGACATCAATGAATAAACAAAAGAACAAAATCACCTTGTAGAAAGCTGTAAAGTCTCCCAAATGTTATTTTTTCCTATTCTTTCTGTTATTTTTATTCAATATTTTGTTGGCTGCAAAAGAAGTTCAGGCTTTACTATACCAAATTACATTTTCAGTCAATCCTTTAAACATTCTGTGGTATCATAGTATAGATATTAGTATAGAATGTTTTATGCTCAATGTAGTTAATTAGCACTCAGCTAACTTCTAGGGATCTCTAGGAGAGGAATATTGTCTGTCCAGAGTGGGGAAAGAGCTGCTGAGCCCAGAGCTCCCTTGCTCCTGCAGCAGGGAAGGCAGTGACAGGGTAGGTGGGTGTATATTATTTTGTTGCTTTAAACTTGGGGGTTTTTTGGTTTGTTTGGTTTTTGTTTTTTTTTTTTATTTTGCTGGAGAGCTGTGGCTCTTTGTATCACTTTTCATGGCTGTGCAGATCTGGTCTGCCTAAGGGCAGCAATTTTCTGGGCTTCAGAGAACTCTTGTGTAAGTGGAAAGAGAGCATAAATAAACACATTGATTAGCCAGCCAAGATAAAGTGTGGGTCTGCTCTTGCATAACATCTGCCTCTCTGTATTTATAAAAATAAAGCAGAACCATTTCAGGCTGCTTTAGGTTCCCCAGAGGAAAAAGAGGAATTTCTTTGGGGGAGAGGTAAATGCTTCAAGAGAAAAATATCCTTTTCTTACCATTATCTAGATGTTGGTTTCCAGTGGGAACTCTAAGTAAAAAATTGCAAGTTTACTCTCAAGAGTTCTGTACATCAAATACTTTGATAAAGACATCACAACAGTCATTAGGATCGTTGTTCTTGTCAGAATTTGGGATGAAGTTTTCAAAAGTTGTCACTCTCCTCATTCTGCTCTATTTCAGTGCAAAGCGAATTAGGATAAAAGCTGAATATCCAGACATATCTGAATGCTTAAAAAACCCGACTGCCAAGCAGCAGGGAAATAGGCTGGGCCTGCAGTGGGGTTAATCTTCTCTCCAGGTCTCCAGCACGGAAAATAGAAGTATTCAAGTGGGGCATTAGGCAGGATGGCTGTGCCTGCTGTGAGCATGCTCCTTGGAGGACAGGCTGGCTCCCACCACTCCAAACGGCTTCAGGCTCTGAGGTGATGCCTTTTCCTGGTCTTAAAATCAAGAGTCAAACACGGTTAGAAGGGAAAAAGGGATTTTACCTTGGTATTTATTTTAAGGATCCTTAGGTGCACCACGTCCAGGTCAAATGCACCGAAATGCACACACACGGTAGATCGGGTATGACATTGTAGGTGTTACTAATTAGCACATCTACCAAAGATTCCCCAATGAGAGGCTTGAGTGAGCCCCCCTCCCCAAGGAACCTTCCCCTGGATGGTTCTATCTCCGTTTACAAAATGTGTTCTGGAGAGGACCTTGGGGTCTGGGGCACTCTGATCCCTAACTACGAAACCTCTAAAATGTTCAGTCTCCTGGCTGAACAAACAAGTCCAAGAATGTAGGCTAAAGCACTAAGAATACAGAAGTTGTAAAAAGGTATAAAAGGGCATAAAAGAAAAGGCAAAAAAATCATCATGGCATCAGAGGCAGCAGATATTTGTCTATGTGCTTAGCAATCCTCAGCCAGTTATGTCCACCTTTTTCTTGATGTGCAATTTTTAATATGAACAATGGGTTTAATGACAAACTGCCTCTCTTTACTTGTTGTGAACCTGAATTTGATGTCCCCAGCTCTTATAGTGAAGAGATTGTGCACAAACAGCCCCCATTCTCTTTGGAATTCCAGATTTTGCCTCCTTTTTTGCATCCTTTTGCTATATCTCCCCTGAGCATCTCTACCCCAGGCTGATAATTCCAAGCCTGCTTTGCTTGGCTGCTTCCAAGCCATTCCAGACCTCAGCTGATCTTTTTTTCTCTCCTTCTTTTTGACCTTCTACATTTCTCCTGTTAATAGGGAGGTGCAGAAAGATGCAGACTTTTCTCTGAGATTGACAAGTAAGGCAACTTTTTATGGAGAGTCCTCCTCCTTTTACTCATTCTCAGAGGCTCCTGCTACATTTGATGCTGTCAGATACTTGTCAGGCTTATGTTTTCACCTCCCTGCTAATTACTGAATATTAATTTATCTTCATATTCACTATCGTGGTCTTCTTGTCTGATTTCAATGGCTTCAGAGCCACTTCTCAGCAATCTGTTTTTATGGATGACTCTTCATTAGGATCTGGACAGAGATACCACTGCAGGGCACTTTGTAGTGCTGCCTTTCCAAAAATAAAACTGAACCATTTCAGACAGTTTTGGGACTTGGGGGAGTGTGTGAAAAGCTTTGGAAAAGCAGTAAGCCATTTTGAAAATGCAAAGCATTTTTAGTACTTTAGTATTTTAGCAAAGTATTTATCACATTTCATGTGTGGGTAGGAGGTACAGGTATGGGGTGTAGTCTTCTCAGCTCCTGAAAACTACTGGTTACAGATCAATGTAACGCTTTAAATTGTGTTTTCATTAATAAAAGTGAAAAATTGCAGGTATTTTTCATGGAATTTGTGAAAGAGCGGTTTACTTGTAAATTTTTGGAACAGATATGTTGATTTTGCTTTTACTCTTTTTTTTTTTTTTTCCATCACATTCTTCCCTTTTCAGTTTTGCTACTGGAAAAAAAACCACCCTGAAATGAGAAGGGAGCAGGGAAAATGCGACATCACAATTTTTTTACCTCTTTTTTTGATGGAGAAATTATTGTGATTTTTTTAAAAGCAGCCTGCTTTTCAGTGAGGTGTTCTTTTGTTTATCTCTAATAGAGAACAGAAAATAATTGCAGTCAGCCTTTGGATGTCCAGGCTGACCAGACACTGTGATTTTTGGGAAGCTCAGAGGGACTGAAGGACGTGCCTGAGAGGGAACATTCAGGCTGTGTCTAATTCCACCCCTTCTGCATGGCTCTCCAAGGAGCTGCAATACATTTTCTGGCACTCTTTGACGTGGTGCTCAGCAATTGTTCCTGCTATTCTTCCTGATAAGGCTCACAGGGAGCCTAAGAAAAGACTGAGCAGTGGGTTGTCCTGGGGACCTGCTGTGGGGCAGATGCTGGGTTTTAGCCCCTGGCTCTGCCAGCAATCAGTCCCTTTCACTGTCCCTTGCTTTGAAGTGTCAGGCAGGGCACTGGAGGTCGAATTGTACAATTTGTGCTTCTAAAATGAGGTTGCCTTTTCCTCCCTTGCGTCTTTATGTCCTTTAGGACTTGCTTTTAAAAGAGTGGTCAGGTTAGGGCAAGATTCTGGCACTGAAACCACTCCTTTTGGGGTGTTCAGTTCAAAATTAATTAGGACACTGATTCTTCGCAGTGAAAACTTGTTACAGAAACGTGTTACTTTTGGCTAAACTTTGGATGAAGGTATTCCTGGTCTAGAATGTTCAGATTTTGGGTATGTCCAGAGCAATAAATGCATTTTCATTTACCAGGAAGGTAAAGGGAGGCTCTCCTTAGTTTCTTGTATCTTCTACTGAACTTGAGTACGTTAATTTTGAAGGGAATTGGAGCTGTGCAAAGCAGCAATTTGATAATATCACAGAACCATGGAATGGTTTGGGTTGGGAGGAACCTCAAAGCCCATCTCCTTCCAACCCCGTGCCCTGGGCAGGGACACCTTCCACTGTCCCAGGTTCCTCCAAGGCCCGTCCAGCCTGGCCTTGGACACTTCCAGGGATGGGACAGAATATATTTTAACATATTTCCACATATTTTCAACATAGTTCCATAAAATATTTCGTCAGAAATCAGAGGAAGAAACAGAAATTAGAGGAAGAAGCTGCTCCTTCATGGAGCAGGCTTGCTGCCAGGCGGTTTCTAGCTCAGGACACGTTTAACCCTTTCTTTGCTGAACTGTTTACTGGGATGAGCAGTGAGTAGGCAGGTGCTGGGCTTCCCGAGCACTTTTGACACAACACTCCTCTTTTTCTGTTGTGATCTGGGTTAACAGCCCAGTCCCCACATTTGTTAAATGAGTGACCAGTTACCAGGCACAAGAAAAAGACTGATCCCCCTTTTCTTGAGACGTGTTACCTGATGCTGTGTGGGTTGTCTGCTGCTCACACTCCCTGTCCTGGAAGATATAAACTCTGTTTGCAAGACTGTAAACCCCAGAGGTAAGCAAACATGAGGGATGAAGTGAGAGAGCTGAAATCAACTTGAGTAATGGTGCTCCATTGCAATCACAGCTGGCTTTGCTCTTATGGTAATAGAGTTGCTTGCAGGGGTTGGGCTGTAATGAAGTTTTGGGCTGTAGACCAGGGAATCTGATGTAATCAGATTGATGGAACAAAATCAGATATTCAAGCGAGAGGCAATTAATCCTTCATTTAAAGACACTCAGATCAGCAAGACTTCTCCTGTTAAGGACATAAATAAGTCTTTAATGTGGACTTCATGATAGGTAACTCCTGCAGAGGCATCTATCAACTGTGTATAATGGTAATTTGCAGCTCCCTGAGGAGTTTGAGACAACAGCTGATAATTTCTCAAGTTTTTTTTTGCTGCTAGCCTTCGCAGCAGGGTCAGCCTCTTGCTCAAGGAGTGGGCCTGGCCCTTTAGAAGATTGGAATCACTCTAATTTTCTACTGTTCTGAGGAATATAAAAAGTTATCTTGAAGAAAGTAAAAGGTTGGCTCTAAGAAAAGATAAATTGGAAAACTCCAAGCTGATGAAAAATTCTACATCAAGCTGGTTGTTCAACTGTGCAAATAAAAACAGAGCTGGTCTGTCATTAGGGTTACTTAATCAGAATAAGGCAACTGCTCATTAGGACCTCATTCAGAATGATAACAGATGCATTGAGACAGATCTTAAAAAGAATAATTGCTTGAAAAACATCGTCTCTGGTAACGTGTTACCCTGTTGAATGATGTGCGAATAGTTTTATTCTTTTGCGCGAGTCCTCTACTTTTTTTTTCTTGGGTTTATTGAGGTTGGAATCTGTCATGTCCTTACCAATTTAACCAATCATTATAAAGCCTGTTTAGCTAAAGAAAGAAAATCAATACTTTGGCAACCAAACTGCCACCAGCTGGATCAGTCTGTTGGTTGGTGGGTGCTAAGCCCATCTCGATGCCTCCAAGGCTCTCTGTGTCCAGGGAAAAGTGAGTTTGGCACCGTCCACCCAATCATGCAGTTCTCATTGTCTCTTAGGCAGCCCATGTGAACTAAAAATTTCTTAATTTACTTTTTCTTAAGATTTCTTCATTTTCTTCCTTGCCTTTTCGGTGCCAGCACCGTGGATTGGTTAGTTACTAGTTAAGAAGTAGTAGATTACCTTATATGCAGCCTCAATGGTAATATATCAAAAGGAAAGATCGAGTTTTAATTGAAATGTTGCGAGTGTGTAGGATCAGGCATACTGAAGAATCTGTGCCAGGAATTTCCAAGGAGCTCTGGAGGGAGTTAGGGCACAAAGTTACCCTTAGAGGCGAGAAAGCGAGCTGGAGCAGCTCCACACAGCATCCACACACAAGAGCAGCCTCCTGAGATGATTTTCCAGGCAGTCACTGAAGCAGCTCCATCACCACGGCCATCACTGGATGCAGAAGATTGATCTACTCTCCTAGAAGTGAATGAATAAAGCCTGTGAATATAAATGCTCACCTCAACCCTTTCTTCATATAAATTAAAGATAGAAGTGAGGTCAGAAGGAGAACTTTGCCTGCAGTGTGTTATTAAATCAAGCCTTGTGACAAGTTAAATTAAACATTTCACATAACTGCTTTATTTATGATTACATAGACCATCATATCTGATAATGGTGGTTAATTTTTATACCTGTGCAGTCTCTCCCTGACTTTTTTATCCAATCAGATCAAAGTCACGCATCTAACTTCCTTACAAAAATCAGTTAAGGTATTCTACAGAAAAATAGAACTTCTTCTGAGTAGGAGTGAAAGTGATACCTCATGTAAAAGGGAAAAAAATCTTGCTGTAGAACAATATTTTTCTCTCTTTCTGGTTTTCCTATACAGTGAGACCTCCTGCTTTTATTGGTATCTCTCCATATTCATGAAAGATAGACAATCAATGCTTTGAAGAAAGGTATTTACCTTTTTGATGGACCAATCACGTTCTGTGCTAATGTTATTCTTTTAAAAAAGAAACAGAAAAAAGTTTTCTGTGCTTTCAACAGAAATGCTCATTCATTCTAAATATGGGGAGTGTAAATTGCCCCGGTTTTCTTTACAGTGTGATTTAACACACTCAAGAACTTCATGATGTCTCTCTTAGCCTTTTCATCTCCAGACTGAGCAGCTCCAGTTCCTGAATAATTTGCTTTTGCTGCAAAGGGATATGCAACAATCACATTGTATAATGATCACAGAACGGTATCCTGAAAATATATCCTTATATGTGCTTGAGAGACCATCAGCCATGGCAGAGGACATGAGTAAGAAAGCAAACATTAAATGGAACAGGAGAGAAACTAAGAATTATACAGTGGGGTATGAAATTACATATCAGTGTAATCTCAACACTGATTAGAAAACCAAAGAAGGGAGACTGGGACTGGGGAGCTGTTTCCCAGCTATAAATGAAGGGGTTTATGATGTTCAGGAAGGTCAAGGTAATTCCACACACATCACCATTGCAGAAGGATGGCCCGTAGACTTACAGGATGGCTATCAGGGAGACACTTTGCCTGGAATGCAAAGACGTAGATCAGTGTTGAAGCAACAGAGCAAATAAATATTAAATTAATGGAATTAGGGAAAATCCTGACTCCTTGGAGAGCAGAGATTAACAGCAACTCTGTCAAAAAAAGAGTTAAACAGGAAGGATCAGTGATCCTAATGACAGGAGCTGGCATGGAATTTGGAAAAGACCCCAGACTCTAGGAGGAAAATTCCTGGAGGAGGAAGGATGGATCAGAGTTCCTCCCTGGAATGCTGCCTGTGGCTTCTCCTTAATGAACATTTTCAGTTCAGGAACCATGGGGTGCTCTGCTCTGATTTGCCTCCTGTGGCAGTTTTTGGACCCTTGCAGGTGTATAGACAGGAAGGTCCTCATTCCATGTGGGTGAAGAGGTGTGAGACTGCTCTGGTAGCTAATTGAGAACAGGATGGAATGATGATTCTGTAGTTTTGTCTTAACCTAACAAAGAATGAAAACGGGCTGAGGTGAATGTGGGGCCAATAGGAACCCAATAAATGAAGTGATAATGAAAGTTACACCCAGTGTAGTCCCCTAAAAAAAGAGAAATAAATGAGTTTCACACTAATTTTGATAATTTTCCTATAAACCCCAGTTCTTTTTCAACAAATTAAAAGCTGATTGTAAGAAAGCAAGAAACTACAATTGCTTCTGCCGGTTATTGAGAAAAGATTTCAATTTCCTAGGGAACAGATAAACAAAGCATCAAAGTATAGCAGCATGACATTTCTTTTTCTTTTTAGTTTTTGATGTGACATTTCCATTGGCCACATCAGAGAAAGCAGCAGGGAAGGCTGTTTTGGCTTTAAAGTTTGAGAAACAGAAATAGAAGAAATAGATAATTCAGATTCAAACAGATGTAAGATCAGCATAAAAGATGCTGTTTTGGGGAAGCCAGTGACATTAGCTAATCAAGTGTAGAAACTCCACATTTCTGTTTAACTGCTTTTCTTTGCTAGATATCTTGAGGCTGCCAGCAGCAATCACTTTGTTAACCAGAAAACAAAATGGTAATTGAAAATTCACTTAAAAATTCAACTTTCTGAATAAACACAAGTCCAGAACAAGAAGCTGTGCAAACCTAATGGATTATGTTAAAAAGAAAGAGCTAGAGGGTGAGATTAATCACAGTGAAAAGTGCTGAAGGAGTTTCATTGAATGTTTGAGGAATGAAGAATGTGAATTATTAGCAAAAAAACCCCCACAAACCCAAACCAAAATAAACCTAAAACTGGAGCAGAAACCTAAAAGCTTTAAAATGGAAAGAAATGGAGACAGAGTCCTGTGCTGGGTCTGAGGCTGAGACCCATAAGCCTGGAATTGCTCATGTGTGATGCTGGGCAAGAGGAAGGAGAGGAAAAGGAGGAAACCCAAATGCACAACAGCCCCCTACTCCTGTCTCTACTGTATTTCTGCCCTTCAGAAATCAGTGCAAATGATTAAACATACAGATATTTAACCCAGACCAAAATCAAAGCGTGGACTTTCAGCAGCCTGTGACAGCAGCACCACTGCCATCAGAAGAGTTTCCATCAATGTTTCCTTTGCCTGGAGTTGTCTTTGAAGCTGATTCTTTTCATGTGAGGCCTCAAAGGCTTGTTTTTCCTCATGTTTAGCCTTTGGAAAAGAGAAGTCACATCTCACCTGCAGAGACACCAGGCTTTACAGCCTTCCCCCAGCAGCTGAGCGAGGCAAGGTGCAGGACAGAGAGAGGAGAGAGTGCCCTGGTGACACTGCAATGCACACTTGTGTGGTGTGAGCACAAGACAGCCAGGCTGAGCTTTTGAAAGAAAAGCTACATTTCCAGTTTTCTAAGGAGGGAAGAGAAGCTTACAAATATAATCAATCAAAGAGACAGATATTGTGACTTTGTACTGTCCTAAAACAGGTTAGTGTTTCAAATTATCATGAAGGTGAGAAAATTCTCTTAATCTTTACATAACCAAATTCTTTATTTTTAAGAGTTAATTCTGAATTTAGATTCCTAATTTAGTTTGCTAGGAGATATACAAGACTTCCGATATCTGTTGTGTTAAAGAAGATGAAAACCTCTTGCTTTCCATGCTGTATTAGAGCAGGACTGTGTGGATGTGGTCCACCCCCTCTAGATTTAGTCCTGAGGTGGCACTTAACTCATTTTTCCACCTGAAAGTTTAATGTGATATTCTAAATTGATTCTCCTTCTTCTTAGGGCTCATCTGTGTGTTGGTTTGAGGGGGAAAGGGCTGAAGGGTCAATATTGCAGGCCTGGAACAGTTGATTCCACGGTTCAGTCACACAGCAGGATCATTTCGCTTTCCTTCCTTCAGATGTCTGGTTTGATCCAGACATGTTCTGCCAAAGAGAGCCCCTGGTTCCTGAGAACCCCTCCTCACGGATTCATATTCCAAAATATGAAAGGATGACCCATCCATTTCGCTGTGATGTTGGCAGAGTCCCCAAGTAGTAAGTTCCCTTGACACGCTCTCGAAGTCTGAGTGCTGAGTAAGTCATCCAAATTTCAGAGTAGATTTTAATTCTGTGCATTAATTTGTAAAGCAATTACATACTCATGTAAAGTCAGCATGCTTTAAAGAAACAACTAGAAACCCAAATGGATTGAAAAATAGCTACAAGGCATCAGTATGTTAAATTTCTGGGTTTTAAAACTAACCTTACAAATGTGTAAACATTCAGTTAAATCATACAAATAATAAAATAAAGTACATACGTTAAACTGTTCATCCTTGTTTCTTTGCAGAGTTTACATAAAGTAAATTAAGTTACTGTTTCTACAAACCAAAAGTGGCTTTTTTATATAGATTAGCAGACTCAATTCTGTGTTCACAGCGTGTTTACTGTTATAAATCTGTCAATGGCAGCCCTATTACACCTGATTTATCCGTGCCATTGTGTAGAGCTGTGTTTGGAATGGGTCAATAGTGAATCAATCCTGATTAACTCTGAACATTTCTCTCGTGGATCTGCTGCTACTCGAGGTGTCCTTCTCACTGTGCAGCAGGACAGGGTGGTGTCTCTGGCAGACAAACAGCCTCTTCACTTTCCTCTCCTATTCCTCTATGGGATCAGAATATATGGGAACATTTGCAGCACAAAGCTGAGGCATTTTAGTTCCTTTAAGCATTAACTGCATTTCCTGCTTGTAAATCGTTATATGGCTTCCATTTAATTGTAATATATGTATATATCTTTATATGTTATTAATGAGTAAAAATTACAGAATCACAGATTCATTCAGGTTGGAAAAGACCTCCAGGAACAGAGTCCAACCTTTAACTGATCACCACCTTTTCAACTCAGATTAAGATTTGATCCATGGTGTGTTCATGGGAGCAGTTTCATGCCTTTGCTAGAATTATCCATATGAATAAAGAAACAGAATATAATGCTTGTGGAATTGAGGTCTGCCCTGCACATTCTCGAAGGGAATGCTTATTTGTTTAAATTCTGGCTTCATTGGAATTGAAAATGGGGAAAATAAGTTCCCCAAACCTTATGAAGCAGTTTCTTCAGTCTTTCCAGTATAGAAGCTTATTTCTGAAATTGTATCCTCTACTTTAGGCATAATTAGAGCAAAGCACTGCTGTTCCCTAGCTGTGGCAGACTTGGCCTTTGCAAGCTAGTGTGCAGGAGGCATTTTGTGCTTCAGTAATTTAAATTCATTTTTTCATTTAGGAAAATTACCAGAAAATTGTGTTTAGTGCACTGCAGATGTATAAAATCGTGTTGCAGGGGCAGTCAGACTGTGTTGCAGGCAGCTCTGGCTGTTTGAGCTGTGCAATTTGCAGTTAGCACTGCACTGGGGCGTGAGGGAGCAGCTCTGAGGGGCGTTGTTAAATTCAGTGTATACGTGGTGTACGGATAGGATGTGAATGTGGTCGGATACAGAACTTCCTGCACTGGTTTTGCCTGTGCCCCCAGCTTGGAAAGAAGCATTATGCTCTGACCTGGAAGCCATATGGCACTAAACACGCCTTTCCTTACATATGTCCACATACTTATTCTCTTTCCCCCTGCCCCTCTCCCACCGATATCTGGTTCCTGCAGGTGAAGTGTTGGTATCTTCTGAATATTCATCTTCTTTGGGAATCTGCAAAGAGGGGATGTGAAGATTCAACTTGCAACTCAATTGTTAGGCACTGGAGACTTGGGAAGTCTTTGGCTGTGCCCCTGAGCCACGCTGCCCTCCTCTCCTGGGAAGGTCAATATTTAATGCTTGAAGGAGCGACATTTTCTGTCTTTTCCTACAAACCCTGTGGCAGATGTTAAAGGCAGCATTCTAGGAGGTGAATACCCTTAGGAATTCAAACTGAAGCCTTTCTCCTGACTCTCCCTGAAGGATCAGAGAAATTCTTCCCTCCCTTCCTCTCCAATAATCCTGGTTCTGGCAATGTGCTGCAAAGGTCACGTAGAAGACACAGCAGCTTTGTCTGTTACCTGAAGAGAAACAGAAAAATGTCCAAAAAACCCCATATTTGTAGGTGGAAGTGAGTTGTGACAATTTTTAGGCGATTCAGAGCCCTTTGCATATTTACTTTCTAATCAAGTAGGAGATGCAGGTGGAGCGAGTGCAGCTCAGCTCAAGCTCTTCCAGTACACACATCGTGGACTTCCTCAGTTTCTCATCCCAGCTCACCTTCATGGACAAACAGCTGTTTTTGACCCAGGATAGCTGTTCTTTGGTGTATTATTTACCTTAGTCACTTCTATCACTGAAAGATTTGAGGGAAATATGTAGTTTAAACCCCACTACAGAGTAGGGGATTGTTTTTCAATTTTTCCCCCCTTTTACTATAATGGCCTTCATGAAAAAAAAGCATGAAGATAATGTTTCAAAAGTATGACATTGGGCATTACTGTTGCTATTAAGGACTGTTTCAAAGTAGAAACTGAACTCTTAGTCCTCATAGATGACAGGAAAGGAGAGGTCCATGAAAAGCTGCGCTGTTGATTCATGGATGTGAAGATTGGTACAGCACTTCCCTCATGCCAAATCAGTGCAAAGGTTTGAAAGGACTGGAATTTTAATTATTTACAGAAAATTACCTAATGTGCCTTTGAATCAAATTCTTTTGCTGGTTACAGCACTGACATGGTATTTTAAATTTTATAGCATCCAAAGCAATTATTTTTGTGTTGGATATTTCTTGAAAGGTAATTTTCATTCTATCTGCTCTTTATAGGAAAAGGTTACCTTAAAATATAACCATTGATAAATGAGTCTGACAATACAACAGACTGCCCAATTTTTTTCTCCTAAAATTCCATTTTCAATAGATTTAGGACTTATGTGTTCTCAAGATACATCGTTGATTAAATAAAATTAAATACTTGACTTCTTAAAGGTCAGCAGGTTATATACAGCTAAGATTGTAAAAATATTCAGAATGCTAAAGAGTTGGGCTAAGAAGCAGTTTCACCTTACTGATGGAAAAAGTGTAGTCATGGGGACTGAATATATAAATGAGCAAAATACTCACACGAATCAAGTTGAGAATGTGAACTTAAACACAAATTAATTTGTATCTGTTTCAAGCAGCACCATTAGAATTCTTTCCATAAATAAAAGTGACTGGGGTTTGAATCCACTTTGTTGAGCATCGTGTTAGACATAAGTAAATCTCTTATATTCAGAAGTGTTACATTTGGTGTAAAAGGCTGTACATAGAAGGATGTGAACAGGTTATTGAAATCTGTGAGGAAAAGTGTTTAATGAATTACAATTCGATTTTCAAGGAGACAGTCAGTTGAAATGTGAGAAGTCCCGTGCTTGCAATTAATCTGTACTTCTTTCTGTCAGGAAAAGAGCAAGAGGAGGAGTGCCCAAGTTGCCCTCAATTTGTTCTCTAATTTAGGCTGAAACCTTTCTTTGCAGATGGGTCTGGAGCATGATGAAGTATTGTTCCAGTGTGTATGTCTGTATATAAAAGCTGAATATACAGAATATGGAATTAGACTGTCACTTGTCAAGAGGAACATCAGGCACCTCTGCCATAGCTGCAGTGGGTGAAATCTCACATTCCATCTGTAAATTAATTGAGTACATGCAGAGCAATGGACTCTGAAACACAAGCTATGAAATGTGTAACTGATGTCAGTGCAGGAAACACCAAGCTGGTCATTAACAATGAATTGTGTCATCAGTGTTGGCATTTTTGCACAGGAACAGTTGCATCCTTGCTTGGCGTTCGTTGTTATTCCGTGTTCTTCTGTGACTGGTTGGCATCATCTGAAATCCTGTCCAGTTTGTTCAGACTTTAATCTTTGGTGTATAAATTTGCTCATCAGGCTGATTTCCTGAAGGACTTTGTGCCTAAGTTTTACAAAACTGATAGATTCATTCAGTCACCTGATGCCATGATTTGGGCTGGACTCTTTCTCCTGGCCCTCACCTGAGGAGATCCCGTGGTGTGCAGTGCTGCTGTTCCTTGTCTTGTGCCAAATGTTATCTGCTGATGTGGTGGCTTCTAACAAAACTGCCTCAGCCCTCGTGAGTGATTTCTGTCACCTGAAACCCGCAGGATCCTCAAAGCCCTGGCACAAACCATGGCATTCAAAAGGTGGGACTCGAGGCTTTGCCCCTCTGAATGCACTTCCCTGGGCAGGGTGAGTGTGGAGCGAGTAAGGATGGTCTGTGTTCTTCAAAGCTGTGGGAAAACTCAAGAGATTTCAATTTTCCTGTTTCCAAAAGTAAAAAGTTTAGACCCCAGCGCAGTATTGCACATGAATGATTTTATGTTCAGCATTATGATGATGCAAGCCACAGCAATGCGGGATACTGCAATAGACAGATGTAGATGATTATTTAAAACGTTTTTGTAATTAAGTTGCCCAATTCCATTAGCTTGTAAATGTCTACTACTCAGCATAACTAATAGGAATTTTATGGGGAATCAATTAGGGTGGGAAAGCAGATTCTCTGGCTCTTATGATCTGGAAAGATAAGAATTCAGGAATAGAAATAAAGTTTCTCATTTCTCTCAGAATTCAAACAAATTATACATCTGGCTCAGGGAGCAGTTACGGATCGGGGCTTTTACAGAAAAGCCGTAAGGAAAAAAAACCTCATACTAAACCCAAAAAATTAAATCAGTGAAAGTACCTATTAAATAGCATGGAACAGCTCGGGTAACATGACCAAAAGAAATGAAATTCATAATTAGCATATCGGCAGGCTTGTGGCAACGGCTGGGAACTAGCAAATTGTTAATGGAAAGCTTCTTAGAGCTGGGATTAGAGTAATGGATGCCTTGAATTAGACTGATTTGGTACTTAGGGTAGAAATGCAAGCTCCTAAATACACTTAGAAGAGGGTGTAGTTATGTGGAATTACATAATTGCACTTTCATTGCTAAGCAGGTTTTTTGAAGTGTAGGAGAGAAAAGTAAGAGGATTTATAACTGAATTAAGATTTGGGATCCTGTCACAGCCAAGGCTTTGAATGTGAATTGGTGGTGCTGTCAGGGAAAAGCTGGCCGTCTAAAGCCCACAGTCCAGCAGGAAAAACATTTCATATGATATGGGTTATCTCCCTTTGTGAATTCTGTGGAAGGTTACCAAGGCATAAAATTCAAGCACAGACTGTCAGATGAATGATTTCTGAGGACCTGAGCAGCCTGTTTGAGCTCAGACTCTAGGCCGAAGCAATTATTATGAAATTCCCTAATTTTGCTTCCACTGGGACTGGCTTTTCTCAGCATCAGGGAATATCGTACAGACAAGATCTCCATATCACAACTTTTATTTGTTGTAGTGGTTATTTTCTTTGATCTAAGATGTGCTGCTGCAAGAGGTTTTCTTTCTTTGATTTTTGCGCTGTAGATACCCATAATGTTGATTTGCCAACTTCTGAGTTGCTGCCATGATGCAGAATGAACAAAAAACAGAAGATATTTCATTAAAATAATTAATCTACTGATGCCACAAGTTAAACTTTAAGTGATCTGACATTGAATATGGCTGGTGGTATTGCCTGATGGTTTAGTATTACTGAATGTTACTTCTACTACAAAAATCCACAAGAAAAAATTGTGGTTTATTGTAACTATGTCTGAGTTTATAGTGGTAGTAGTGATAACAACAGCATTAATAATAATAAAAATCCTCCAATATTTCTTGGTGAATATCTCATTTTCTGCAGTAGCTTTAATTTCCTCACAGTCCAGAAACTTTTGCTTGCTTCCTTTTTACTTCCTTATATTATTATCTGAAAAATGCTGAAAAGTAAAGTAAAAATAAAGTAAAAATTACCTTCAAATACCTTATAATTGAGTAACTGGAAATAAATGAACAGCTCTCTTATCCGTTTTCCGTATACAACATATATGAAGTGCTGAAGGAAAAAAGCATTACTGTTCCTGATAAAGCCAACAAAAAATATAAAAAAAAGTTGGCAATTTTTCTAAATATTCTTCAGAATGCCACTAGCAGCAACCCAGGGAAGAGGATGTGTAGCTGAAGTTTTGTGTTTGTTTTTAGTCTCTTGGGGACTTTAACAGAAAGGATCACCAGTCCCTCTATTAAAAAAAATTTAAATGAGTGAGTGAAGAGCTTTGGACACAAAACTGTTCTCTCTGAAGTTCATGTTATGGGTAGAAATAAAGTCCTTTTCATTTAGTACAGTATAAAACCCCCTTTCTACTGCTCATTTCATGCACCAGTGGATCAGTTTCTGATTCACATGGTTGTTCCAAAGATGTCTTTTTCACACCTCCACAGATGCTCTGACCTGGAAAGCAGCCAGAGCAGTCCCAAGATGCCTCTAATTCCACCCGATCCTGATGGGTCTCTGAGTCCTGTCAAACCTCAAAGTCTGCCCAAGAGCACTGTCAGTGCCCTCCTTCTGCAATGCTGCCTCCTCTGAATTCACGTGGACGGTGATGACCTTGAGATTTCCTGGAATCCAGAGAACACCCTGAATTCTCCTAGTCTGTGTAAAACATTCACCTGGAGAGACTTTTAGCTCTGGTCTTCATTTTAGCACAACAACCCCAAACAGAAGTTTAGGTCCCATGGCCACTGAGATTCCAACATAAATATGTACTGCAAATTGTATTATCTGTGCCCTTCTGCCCTAAGGAGGATTTTGTCCCCTGAAGGGGATGTGTTACAGTGCTGGAGCAGAATTAAACCCTCCTGAATCTGCTGCATTTTGGTATTTCTAATTCATTCTCTTAAAGTAGAATAGTAAACGGGGACCAGATCCTCCAAGCTAATTCCCTGTCAAGCATTCTTGAAGTTTAGGGAGTTGGATTAAAGTTTTTGGTCATTTAATATCAGTGTTTATCACTCCATCTAGATATGCAGGGCATTAAACTTAAAATCTTGGAAGACGTGAGTATGTCTGTAAGCTGCTATGCTACAGTTTGTGATGCTCATTATCACTTTGCTGTTCTGTGAAATCCCTTGAGACTTTTTCTTCTAGAGTTTGTAAGGCTTTCTTAAATATGATAAAGGAGTTATTAAGCCTTCTATCTACAGGGCTTTGATCAGCTGTAATTTGATGCACATATTGATAAGAAATGAGGGTGCTCACTGATAGGGACAGACATGCAAGTTTAACATGCAAGGTGTGCACACGCTCATTCCTCTGGCAGAGTTGTTCACTCTTTATTCCTTATAAAGCAGAAGAAACCTTTCAATTCAGTTTCCTGGGCTTTGATTTAGGCTCCCAGAGCATCAGGTGTCACATGAACTACTTTTGTTATTATTACATATTTGCTCAACAGCTTTTCTAAGTGGTGGCTCAGTCGGGGCTGCCCAGGCCGTTCTCTGCAGAGCTCCTTCCCAGCCACTGTGTCCCAGGCTGGGCTGATTCCTTCCCAGCTGCAATGGGGACAGCGGGCACAACAACAACACCACATGTGAGTGCAGACCCCAGTGTGAAATACATTTGATCCATAAAAAGCCCTGTTTCAGCTACTCTGTTCAATTCCGTAGCAATGCTCACCCCCAACACGTCTGAGTTTTCACATATACCCCAGCAAGGGCCATTTTTGTGTGCTTTTCTCCCCCCTCTGTTTTCCATTCCACGCAGTAGGACCTGGCAGTAGCTGCTTCCCAGACCCCCCCGTATGAAATGTGATCGCTTGTTGCTTCTGCCAGGCAAAAATATCAAAAATATTGTTGCTTTTTTCCCACCTTTACTGCTTTGCCTTTTAAAGTTTCCAGGTTGCTACCAATTTCTGTATTCCCTGTTCCATGTTTTGTGGCAGATCCTACAATCAATTTAGTGTTTGTGCTAACCCCCGTATTCTTTTGTCCCAAGCATCCCTTTTCCAAAAGGTTTAGTTCCCCTTGCCCGAGTTATTTTCTGATGCTGCACATAAGAATTTTGTCCTGAAGTTGGGAGGAAAACTGAGGGGGTTTCAATGCAGTGTGGAGGAGCCAAGCTTTGGAAAGGGATTTCATTTGAGAAAGCAGAGAGAGTACTGACAAAAAAAGGTTGATAGGCTTTATATTTAATTAAATTCGAATTGGATTTCTGCTCTTAGTATCAGACATAAAAAATATTGAGCTGTCCAGTCGCAGATCTTCAGAGCTTTCTCTTTCCAAGCCTTGGAGAGGAGCAGCTGTGACTTAAAGGCCGTAGGGCTGCGTGTGTCCAGCAAGCCAGCTGGTCTGGGACAGAATCACTTCCCCACTCGCTGAGTATTTTGACCTCCCTTAAGCAGAGAAATGCAAGTCAGCAGCTTGAGATGAAAGTTTTAATTAATTACTGCAAGGTAATTAATAAGCAAAAATTTATACCTGTGCCATATGTCTGGTACGCAAGCGTGTGCACCTGCAGAGTGGGGGCAGAGAGGGAGGCAGCTCCTGGGGCAGGTCAGAGGCACAAGCTGAAGTCAGCAGGACATTTTCAGTGCAGTTATTTGATTCTGTTTAAGGATTAATGCTTTTGCTTTCATATTTTTTACTTTTATTTCATTTTTTTTTGGTTGGTCGCTTGCTTGTGGCTTCGTTCGTTTGTTTGATTTTTGGTCTTTCTTACTTTGGAATAAAGAGATAAAAGGGTTTTTCAAAACACATGAAAAGTTTGCTGGAAATCCACAAGCTAGTTTTTTTATGTTTCCATTTTCTTGGGAGCAGTATAGGGACAGTACAGCAGACCTGGTTGTGCAGGGAAAATCCTAAAAATGCAGGAAATAACCTACCTTTTGAGATTTCTGGAAGTGTCCAAGGCCAGGTTGGACCGGGCTTGGATCAACCTGGTCTGGTTGAAGATGTCCCTGCCCACGTCAGGGGGTTGGACTAGAAGACCTTTACAGGTCTCTTCAAACCCAAACTATTCTCTGATTCGATGGACAGCTGATCAGTCATTTGCTTAAACGTTGTTAAATTGGGGGAAAAAACCTTCGACTTTTGAAAAATGTGGAGCAGATCCATTTGCCTTGAATACTGAATGTGGGAATGAAGAGACACAGACCCCAGCAAGAGGAGGGTTGCCCTGTTGAAGGAGGAGGTCCAGGATGGCGAGGAAGAGTTGTCCTGTGCAGGCTCTCCCTGGCAGAACTCACTGAGTGGTAAACAAGGGGTAATCATTATTGCTGTACTTGTGTTTGGTGCATGTTTAGAAGGCACTGTGGAGGTGAAAGCTGTTAAGGAGGTGATGAGTTTCATGATTAATTGCCAGGATTAATTGCAGAGCTCAGTGGCGTTCCTGGTGCACGTCCTTTTAGGAACACCGACGGAGGGCTGGCAGAGACGGCTGCTGCTGCAACAATGAGGGTGATGAGCCATGTCAGAGAAAATTACTGCCTGTGAAGTGCTGGGGAAAGGCAAGTGGGAATTGCTAATCCATCACATGTTTGCTGTTGTTTTAGTTTATTTATCAAGCAAGAGACATTCTAGAATTCATGGTGTAGATCCTTCAGTCTTCTAACTGGTTTAATTACCATGATTTCACTCATGTTCACACTGAGTTACACCAACTGAACTCCGTGTGTTATCATTTGCAGAAAATTGCTTCCTGTCCCTCTATTTGGCCTTTATCAAGGTCTAATACTTGTTTACAGCAAAAAGAAAAGAATGATTTTTTTTTTCCTCATCTCACCCATTTCATTGGAGGGAATATTCGGTGTCAGTGTCTGTAGGGCTGATTTGGCAAGGGCCTAAGAGCAGTTGCAGCAGGGAGGTTAGTGCACAGTGTTTGGTGCTCTGTTTTGTGTTTCCAAACACGTACACAGCACACGCAGATGAATCAACTGATTCTGTAAAGTGGAGCTCCATAAGAGCAGATATGGAAACTCCTTCACGCAATTAATTGTGAGATGAATTAATGAATGGCACGATGTTGGAGTTATGTTTGAGCTACAGGGTGCTCATTGACCTAAAGGCATGCTAAGTTAATTAGAGTTCATTTTAAATGTTAAAACTGTGTTTTCCTATTTCTCTTGAACTATAAAAAGCATTCAGTAGGTGAAGAAAGGTGATCCTCAGCTGGTTATGTAGAAAGGACATATCAGACTATGCCATGAAAGACACTGGTTCTACCTTGTTTTTAATTAGGTTGGCACTGAACCAGCGTGTAGTTACCTGAGAGAAGGTCTGCACCAAGTGACATTGCTCTTTATTTTCCCTGCAAAATGAGCATTCAACTTATTACAGCCAGATAAAAAGTGAAAAGACACCACTTTGCAACTTAAGAATTTCTAAACCATTTAAGAGCTTTTACTGTTAAGCACGTTCTTTAAAAAATGTAATTAGATTGAATGATAGTTCTCCATCTTGAATGTGGGAGAAGATAAGATTCAAGATTCAACTTCCTGGTTGTCTAATATTTTATAAGCTGAGTACATCCAGAAAGGAAGTCAAAAATACTAAACTGTGGCACTGAACTTCATTCCTCAAGTGAATTTTACAGTGTAATTTCAAATACGACGTTACTGAAATTTCATTCAGTAAAGCCTCCATATAAGCATGCAAAAAATAATATTTAGAAGAGTTTTGCTGAAGCTGTGCCTGTTCCTGAATTGGGTCCATTGTCAGTGAAATATTGCTGAAATTTGCAGAGAATATTAATAAGTTACTGGCATATTTTAATCATTGCTTTCAAAATTAATGAATGTTGTTGCCACAGATTCCATGGTTTGTTCGGGTTTTTGTAATAATCATCTCCTCCTCCATTGGGGAGAAACAATCCCTGGGAGTGACACTAATAAATTTTACTGTAGGAAAAAAGTGGAAATGCTTAATTTTCCTTTTTCTATTCTCAGTGTTTCTTTTGGTTTTGACATTTGTTTTGTTTGAGATGTTGAGTGAGCTCAGTGCTAAACCAGGGCAGAGCCTGAGGGAGGTGGGACCTGGATACAGAGAAAAAGGGTGGCTGGACCAAAACCTTTCAGGACAGCACAGAGAAAGGGATGAAAGTGGTTTTATAACCACATATATATAATATGTGCAATTACTGAAATCTGGCAATCTCAAACAGAAGGGTGGTTTTCTGGCTTGAGGTTGGCTGAACCTGGTTTTGGCACTGTAAAATTTTATAATTACAATTTTTCAAAATCTGCTAATTGTAATAAATATGAATTTATTTTAAGTTTCCTTGAAGGTTTTTAGAAACAGATTGTATCTTTTCTTCAGCTGACAGAGCATTGAGCATGACTGAGTATTTCTGCTTGTTTCCTAATTCCTCATACCACCTTCTAATTCTTGAATTTCCTACTACTTTGTTATGTTGAATGTACATTATTGATTTTTTAGAAGTGGTTTGAAGCTGCTTGTAGGGTTGGTTATGGCGTTATATATATTTTCTAGGTTAGCTCATGATTTCTCCTGTGATGAAAGGTACAGATAAGCTTCTTTCAAGATGTGAAAGGAACCTTGTCAGCTGGTCCTTGTCAGCAGCTTTTTGCTGTCCCTGCAGGGCTGCCCTTGGGGTGCTGCTGGGAGACAGAACAATCACTCTCCTTGCAATTCTATTCTAATACAATTGTGTATTTTGTAAAGGCACTCCCAAACTGGAAGATTTTGACATCCATTTAAATCTTCCTGCTCTCACTTCAAATATGCACTCTTCAGAAGAAGTTAAAATGCCCCCAAAGATTAATAGTACATTATTCAGCTGGAGGGATGTGGTCCATAGGGATGCAGAGAGCCACCGTGTGAATGTGTGGGTGAAAAGCCACTTCATTGATCTGACATAATGAGATTTTGGGACCTTTAGTACTTGTGTCGTGCCACTCATTTTCAGCAGAGAATGCAGTCCTTGCCAAGACCAGTAAATTTAAACCTGGTTTAAAGGTGAGTAGGTGTTGTTGCAGTTTGGGCCCTGTCTGCTGTGTGAAACGAGAGAATGGGTCTCAGCAGAAATCTGCAGTCTAGAGGAGCAGCACTGCTACAATGAGATGAATTTCCTTGCTTTATTGTAGCTTTCATGGCAGTATTTTCTGACTTGATGGCTTATATTCTATTTTTTATCTACCTGCATGTGATAAATGTGCTTAATCTCTTTTGAATTCCTACGTTAAACCTTACTGGCTTTATCACTTAAATTCATGTTTGTTTGCTGGGGCAAGGGAATTGGTATTAACAATATGAATTGGTTTCTAGATTAGTGTTTTTGTCCTAGTGTTTGTTTCCTAATAAAAAGTGTGAAATGGTATTTTTAGAGATCATTTGGCCTTCAGGCTTTTCTCTTTTTTCTAAGTGATCTTTATTACTTCAGCAGAGCTGCTGCAGAGTCTCAATTTTGTTTTCAGTAGCATAGTCCTATTCACTGAACTCCTATATTGCACGAAATTGCATTAGCATTATTTCTTGGAGAGCTAGAAAGCTAATAATTGCCTTTTAAGTTTTAATCATGCTTTTCAATGTGGCACAAATTGCTAAATTAATTGACTTTTCTTTTAAGATGCGGGACAAATCAATGAAGGTGACAATTGCCAAGTGAGTTTGTTTTACAAAGCCTTCCAACAAACTTTCTATGACTGAATTTTTTTTCTTTTTTTTTTGTTTTTATGAGTGCATTGCATTACCCTTGTGTTCTCCTGCAGTCCTCATGGAGCAGAAAGGCAGTTTTCAGTCATGGCAGTTGTGTGGTGCTGGAGATCCCCTCTGGGTAGCACAGAGGGCAGCAGAGATGAAGATGTAGGAGCAATTAATAGCTCTAATCCTGGCAGAGTATTTGGACAGCCAGTGAAGTTTCTCTGACTTTCTCTGCAGTTCAAACAGGAGCAAATAGCACAGCTTAAGAAGGACGAAGCACAGATGTGTTGAGGACAAGCTGGGTCCTCTTTTCCACTTCATGGTTTATTTCCAAGTTACCTCAATGAAAAGTATTGCAGCGCTGCAGATGATTTCTGCAAGACTAGATCCTGACAGCAGAAAAGGCAGAGTGGGAATAGTGGGAAAGAGATATGGATATATATAGATAGATAGATATAAATATATATAAAGAAATGCTTTCAAGTTAATCAATGTAAGCCTTCTTAAATCCACTTTTTGTGTCTCTTGTACAGTCCTACCTGCATACGTTGGATTCAGAAAAACCAATGTTGTGTTATGCTGTGCCTTTAGAAGGAGGAAGTCATCTAGGAAGTTTTCCTTTTGTCTGTGGGTCAGGGAAATTTGACCTTCAAAGATGATCAAGGAAAATACTATTGTTACACAGAACTGGGTTCATTTCCTGTGTAAAAAGCACTGAAAAATAATTTTTTACTAGGGAAGGAGGCAGTGATTTCAGTTCACCTGCCCTACTACTCCACATTTATCAGCTGTATGTCAAAGGATAATAATTAAGAGAACATACAGAGAATATTGATTTCTGTCAGGTTGTTGTAAGTTGCATCAAAGCTGGAGATTTAACAGATGTTAAATACCGCTTGATTTTTTTTTCTTTGAGAAATCACTCTGGGCACATTTGGAAATTCCACTGCTTCTCGTTACTGCAGAAAGGCCAAGAGCTTTGCCCCCCAAAGGTGATTATCCCGTCCATTAGAAAATGTTACAATTCCTCCCTGACAGCATCACACTAATGGATGAAAACACACATAAAGATTCTGTTTCAGTAAGTGGCCACCTGCACGTCTGACAAGAAAGTGTCACATCTGCAGAGAGGCATTGCAGACCTGCAAAAGCTCTCCTGACACCCATCAGAAAAGAAAGAGATGGTGAAAAACAGAGCTTTAGGGAGGACTGTAGGTCTGCAAAATAGAGCAATTATTGGTAGTGGTCTGCTGTAGACAAATCAAAGTTGAAGTTCACAGTCATGCTCGAATAGCCCCCATTTTGCACAAGTGCTGTTTTGTTCCTTACAGATGCGCTGTACAGTGGGGCTCTCATTGGGATTGTGACTGAACTGCAGATTGCAACTCCTGTGTTTTCCCAGCTTACACTTGTACAGGGGTTTCAGGATATTGCAGTACCACTCTGCTAAATAAGAAATCCCATGGACCACAAAATATAACCAAATAAGTAAATCTGATATTACACATCACATCATGCACTCATAGAATATCTACTGAGAAGAATCTGCTCAGAAGGTTTTGAACTCTGGCAGCTTGGAAAAACTACAGCTCCAGTCTTAATAGCTTATATTTAAAGTCTTGGACTCTATGGTCTTGAGGGTCTTTTCCAACCCAAATGAATATATGAGTTCAATGTTGCCCATTAAGGTGAGCACATTTTTCAATGCTCTGTTCCTAAATTAAATTTACTTCTTCTTGCTACTTTAACAGTTAATAAATCCCAGCCAAAAACCCACATGCTTCAGTAAAGTTATATTGTACATTTGAATTCAATAAAGACTAGGAGAGCTTTAAATATATATAGGGGTGTATCGAAATAGGTTTTAGAGACATATATGTTATTGATGTACTACGTAGCTGAAAATAAATCACTTAACAGCCCACTGGTAGCCAGCCCTTGGCTAATGCTTTATCTGGACCGGGGTCTGAAATTAAGGGAATGAAAGGATTTTGTAAAATATTACCCACCTGGAGAGACTTTTTAACAGAACCTGATCCAGTGTCCACTGTCTTGTGGAAAAACGTCACCCCACTTTGAGTGAGGTCTGGATAAATGTTCCAATGCTCACACAGAAACAAACAGCCTGGATTTGTTCTTGCCTGGAGGACAAGAAGTAATTAGATTGGGACAACTGAGAATGCCTACAGCCCTTTCCCTGTGTGTCTCTAGATGTGACAAAAATCTCGAGTGCCTTTAGCTTTGCATCAGGAGCACTTTGTTAGGAGGCCTTTCTTCCAGAGATATAAAAATGACATCTGCAGAGAGCAGGTATTTTGCTTCCAAGCATCTGATCCCAGTGATGTTCTGAGCCTGCAAAGCTGCATGTTGATCAAGCCCTGATAATTTGACAGAGCAAGGTTATAAAATTCTGCTCAGTCTGTGAAGCTGGAGCTGGCACTGGGAGCTGACTCGTTTGTGGTGCTTGGAGAAGTTGCTTATGAACAAAGAGACTGACTTAAACTGGTTTGACATTTTAAAATATTGGTGTTAAATCCTCATTGATCTCCCTGCTTGTGGTTTTTATTGAGAGACAAGAGCAGAATAACTCCTCTGATGTTAACAGTGTTTCTAAGTCATCCCTAGAAGTTCTGAACCGTGATTTTGCTATTTTAGTAATTTTCATTGTCACGACTGTGTTATTAAACACAACACAGTACAGAGGATTTGAATCAGGTAATAAATTTTCCTTAAAATTCAGTGACACAATGTAAAAGATGGAAAACATTTTCAAACCCTATTTTTCAGGCAAAAAGATGGAACAAGCTAGTTGATTCCCCCCATAAGGAAAGAGAAATATAACAATATACTCATCATATGTTGTGCCTGGTAAATTTGGCAACCAAAATGGTGGTGATGGTGTTTTGGCCAGACCACAGGGATCTTTGAAAGCAGAAATGCCATATGAACCTAATAGGAGATTTCAGAAAGGTCTTTGTGTTGTATTTTTGGTCATTTGTTAGAATGGTTAATGAATGTCATTATTAAAGGAAGCTACATTATAAATGCCATGTGCCTCCCAGCCATCAAGTCCTGCTTTGGATTTGTCTGCTCCTTACAGAAATTGCTGGCTGAGATTTCAATGTGAAGGTACTTGGGCACCAGGGCAAAATTATTCTCGATTTCTTCTGGTATAAGTGACCCAAATGTTCCTCCCTGCAGCACAGTCATTAGTTTCCATAGCTGTCAGCACAGAACACAACCAGAAATCGAGCTTGGAACATATTTGATGGAATCACACATGCTAAAAAGAGAAATGTGTGGGTTCAGCTCAGTTATGTTCCAAAACACAACCATGTGTTGCAGCTACTGACTAACTTGAGGGCACAATATTGTTTATACATTGGATTTGGCATTTTTACACTTTCACCATCTTGGACTGAATTGATTATATAAGAATCACAAAAAAGAAATCCCATATACTTTGAGGGCAGTGATATTAATAGCAAATACTTATTTCATTCCACGTGATTTTGGAATTGTAATTCTGCTGTGTGCATGGTGTTGACATGAAAACAAATAAGGTGATATGGAGACTCATGTGTTTGTTGCCATATATCCTCAATCTGCTGCTCATAGGGAATATTTGACTTAGATACAATACTTTCAGCTGAATACAAGTATCCACTTTGAAAAGAAAAAACCACTCTGGTTACCAGAATTGTATTATGTTTTAAATCTGTTACAACTCTTGTCACATAATGAAGGTGAGTGAATTAGAGCATTTGTATTATTTTGGTGGAAAACCCAGAAAGGCTATTGGAAATTCTTGAGTCAATCATGGACGGTATTGCTCATTCCCTCGTGATTTTTAAAAAAAATCTATTCAACAGTTGGTGGACCTGTTTTGTCTTTTCTCTGTCGTTGTGGGCTGATATAAACCCCTTGCTTGTGACTTTTTTTCTGGAATGTAACTGAATTTCAGATTATTAGCTATTGTTTTCAGACAGTCAGGTGCTGTAGCCAGCCCTGAAGTTGAATACAGATAAACAGAATGTGAATTTTGACCATATAGAGTCTATCTACTTTTCATATATGTTAATTTACCTGTAGGTTTTTGGCATGAATACACTCCTGATATTGCATTCTGTGATACCTACAGTGGACAACCCCAAAATTCTGAATTAAGCCTCTGTAGATATTTCAAAAGTCAGCCCTTTTAAAGTCAGAGCTCCTGACCTTGGAGCTGTGTGAAATCTGCCAGCTTTGTTTTGAGTGCCAGAGCACCGCAGCACGCAGACGCGACTCAGTCTCATCTCTTGGCGAGTCGCTCACGAGTCTGTGCATGCGGCAAGGAACAAAAATCCCCAGCTGCCAAGGCCTTCAGGAGATGGGCTGGCTCTGCCTCTGTTCTCAAGGGCGGTGTCTGGCTGCACACAATGCTGAGCTGGGGTCCGGTGTTTGAAGGAGCTGATCACAAGGTTGCTTTAAAAGTGATGATTTATTTGGAAGAGGGGTGACCTTTGCCTCCTTGGGCAGATGAAAGAAAGCAGGATGAGGGCTCTCAGCTGGCTTCTCTGTGAAAGCATCTGTAGAAGGGCAAGCATGAGATGTAGGCAGGGAGGCTTTGACCTTCTGGGACTGACACTGAGGCATTATAGCTCTTTTATTTTGTAAAATATCAACTTCCAAGTGCTTGGAACATCTGCATGAGAGTTGTGGTGGAACGATCTTGTTCTGAGGAGCAAAAGCGCATCTTGGCAGAAGGGAGGAATCACAAGGAAATTGTGTCTCCCCTGACTTGCCCACGAGCAGGAGTGCTCCAAGGTAGATACAGGCATACCACTAAGGTGAAAATGTTGCCAAAAATAAAGATTTGTGGTGTTTTTTTACTGATGGTTTAGTAACAGGACATTCCTGCACTTCTTTCTCTTGCTTTGCCTGCTGTTTTTCTGAAAAATGTGCAAGTCTGTGATTGCATGCTGCCCATACAAACAACTCCATATTTCACACAAGCAGGAGCTCAAATCCACTTTCCTCAGCCATCCCAGTGGTGATGAAATTGTTAGGGACCACGGACAACCTCAGCAGCTGCAATTTAGAGTTTCCTTTGCATCCCTGCAGTCTTAACAACTAAATTCAGTCTCAGTTGATCTTCACAACTCTATAAGCAATTAACTGGTCTTTTAAATCCCTTTTCAACCTCTTTCAAATCTCTTTAAAGCCCTTTCTCCACATCACATTGCTTACCAGCACCTAAGCATTTTCAGTGGTTCAAATAAAGGAGCCACAATAATTATCTCTTCCTTTTCCTTGCTGCTTCCAAGAATGGGACAAAAGGAGTCTGTGTGCTAAATTAGAAGAAAAAAGTTTTGCTACAAATAAACAAAATAATGATTTTGTTACTGAAGCCCCTTTGTGGAAGGGAGGTGTCTGCAGAGGGAACCTGGAGGAAGCTCTTTGTCTAAGGCCAGACAGCTCTCCCCACTTCTCTAAGTAATTAGTCAGTTTAGAAGCTTATCATTTTTGACCATATGGCACAGGAAACCATTTGAATGATGAAAAACCCTGGGCCAACCTCATTCCACCAGGAGGTTCTGTTGTTTGGTGATGACTTTGGCTTCTTGTGCAAAACTTCTCCTTAGTGACTAATGAGGTTCTTGCTGCTTCTGATGTCACTGCTCTTTTTGTGGATGTCAAAATACCTCATTTTCTAATATCATTGCCATATTATTTTTGTCTTCTCTGATTTTTTTTAAAATTTTTATGATTTGGCATTAAGATAATTGGACTGTTGATAAATGTCTGCTATTTAAAAAATGGATTAAAATGAATCCTGTCAGATACCTGCATATTATAGGTAAATAGATCCTGCATTTACCACCAACCTGGGCCTCCCTTTATTAATTGGAGATATGAGTCAACAGAGGTGGCAGGAACCACACTCCTTTCATCCTGAGGGTTTTTGCCTGAGATCTGCTTTATGTGAACCTTCTCTTCAAATCTATCCTTCCTTCAGCTCTGTGTGAGGATGTAACACGTCATGCTCGAAATTCTGAAAATCCTTGTTGGTCAGAAGAGGTTTTGCAGTAACTGTAAATTTTGGGGATATCCAGGAATTATGATGTAAACTTGTATCCTAGGACTCTAGGGTTTATTGCCTCATCCTTTGAAGCTGGTGCAGAGCTCGTATTTCATTGCTTTGCCTTTTAATTGTGCTTTTAAATGTTTTTACTCCTCCTAAGTGCTTTGGGGATTTTCAAACCGAGAAAAGCTCTCTGTTACTAGAAAATTTGACTTTAATGCAACGAGCAGCAAGTCATTAGGATCCAAAAGAGCAGGGAGGAGAAGATCAGGTGCTGATTCATTGTGACTCAAATGGAGCCCAGGGGATCTGGGCTGGTTTCAAAGTGAGAATCGAGAAGATCTGGTGTTGGTGGCAAGGCTGAGACATTTCAAAGGTTCAGTCATGTAACACCCTGTGGGTGTAAGAGAGGGCTGTATCAGCTGAAGGAGTGGTTTACTTGTCATCACAACCTGGGGCAGTAATCACACACCTTCAAATGTGATAATTTTTGTAAGATCTAGAGTGGTAAAATGTTTTTATATAAATACAAAAGCCATCATAGAAGCCATTGAAGAATCAGATCCTCGGAATGGTAGATATGAGGGAAAAGAACACTAAATGTGAGGCAAATAAAATTCCTGTCTAAACCAAAGAGTGATTCAGAAAAGTCTAAACTATTTCAATAAGAGGACTAAGAGAAATGCACCTGCTTAAGCATCTAAACAGAAAAAATATATCAAATGTAGCCTAACCTTTATTTTGGCAGGTAGATAGGATGTGTTGATTGATATATGAATATTTTATGAGTTTGCAGATAATTCAGATAAAATATCAGCTCATTTGATTTCAACTGAGAAGAAAGTGGACACTTAGGAGTTTTATGATTATGAACATACATTCAGCTGAAGGTGGATTCTTCAGAAAAACTGTAAAGACTTTTTCTTAATAAATGGAAAGCCTTTCTGCAGAATTTGCCACAAACTGGCACTGCTCTTTTCACAGCGTGATTTTTGTAATTATCTCTGTGCAGAATAATCATCTATCGCTCAAGGAAAGAACATCCAAAAGAATTAAGCCTGCAAAAATCTTTACAGAGTGACTTTGTTCCACCGTACTTAAGATTTCCTTGATGTTTTGTGATTTATTGGAATATGGGTAATTACTGTCATTCTGCCCGGAGATGTTGCTCTTAATACATCACTTCAGTGGCTAAATTAACAAGTAGTGTCACAACTGACATTTCTTTTTGAAAAATAATTCGAACTCAGCCTGAGATTCAATGACCCACGTGCTAGAACTGCCCATTATTCGTTTTTTCCATCCTGCTCATGCTAAGGAAATTGTATCTCAAAAATAAAAGAAATTTGAAGTAATTGTGTAGTATTTAGCATTATTTAGTGTTGTGAAGTAATCTTGTGATTCTTGGAGTCTAATTAGAGTCTTTCAAACCAGGTTATTAAAATACCTGGTGTAAACTACTCGCACCTTCATCTGTCTCTGTCCTTTGCTGTTTATTGTGGGAACCTGTGCTGGTACAGTCCTGGAGCTCCTGCAAATGCTGTCTTTAAAGAAAAAGGAGCTTGGCTGGAGCTCTGGGGCACGAAGGTCTCAGTGCACAGAGTTCTGTGTGATACCCAGGCAGTGCACTGAATGCCCAGTGCCTCAAAGCTGCATCATTAAAGAGAAAACATATTCCTTTATTTTCCTCTTTCTGCTGTCTCTCCATCTGATTTTAAGCCCTTTGGAGCAAAGGCACGCTGTGTGTTTGCTAGAAAAGCTGGAAAACACTGGCTATGATGTCCTGTGCAGCTTGAAGGCTTTACCATCATTCTAACAGAGAGATAATATTATTAAATCACTGGATATGTGCTGAGATATTTTTTCCCCAAGTGTTGCTTGAAGCTTGGCTTTTCAAGATGGTTGATGCCTCCTGTTTTCATGGGCTTTGGGTTTTCAAGATATCAAAGCCATTATCTTGCAATTACTGCTTATAGATAGAGCCTGCAGTGCAGCTACAACCTCAGAAAGAATTTGGAGTCAGCTCTCAGATGGGGATTTTTTGGGTTTTGTTGTTCAGTATATTTTATATTTGTTATTTTTGATGACATGTTCTAACAGCATCCTGCTAAAAGATAATAACACAAAGTACAGCAACAGCATAAAATCCCATTGGGTTCTCTAAAGACCTCTCTCAAATGCAGGTTATTATTACCTTTATAGAGGACAAACCCATACCCTCAAACCATGCTGAAGCCTTTAAATGTCCTGCTGAGATAACTTGACTTAATTATACTATATCTGACTTAATTATATTATATCTGACTAGTCTATCATCATATAAAGCATGTTTTACCCATGTCTTGAGGTTTATAACCAGGAGGTTTTATGTTTTACCTAATGATCTATGTGCAACAGTTATTTCAGCTGCTTTGGACTCTGAGGCGCAATTGCAACCGAAAAAAAATGGTGCATAATTTTGAATTTAAAGTGGTTAATTGTAAATTGCTGGTATTCTTATCAAGATGTTAATGAAAGCAGTTTTTTATGTACATCTTTTTCTGAAATCATGCTGCTCTCACTTTAGTAAAGTATTTTCATCAAATACTAAGATTTATTTATAAAATTTCACATTCAACCCTGAGTGTCTGGAAAAAAATATAGTACAAACTCTTTGGAGAAAAACCCAAACAAACCCAAACTGACCCCAAACTGCTTCTGCTCGATAATTGCTGAGAGAAAATTTATCCCAAGCAGTTTGAGAGCTGGGAAGGAGCAGTTTGGCTCCTGAGCCTTTGTGTGGATGTTCAGAATGTCAATTAAGTTTTAAGCCTCTGTTGTGTATCAGAAGCTTTGATAGCTCGAGATCCTTTGATCTCTAGAAAGCTTCTAACTTGAGGATAACTCATGGAGTTGTTTACAAACGTTATGAGATAGATTCTCATGTTCTATTACCTTTTTGATGAGCACAACCTTCTTCCCCAGGCAGAGATCAGGACTGGGATGTGCTTGGTGCTCTACAGTGCATCTTAAAGCTTCTGCTATGATATTTTAGCTTCATCAATTGCTAAAACCTACAGAGAGGAATATTACAGTTATAATGTGTGGTTTGCAGTGGCTCACAAAGTTGTCAGTCTATTCAGTTTCATCGAGTGCAAAGCATGTGTTTTCCTAATGAAGTTGCTCCCAGTGCTAACATTGTTAATGCTCTAGTCTTAGACTGGGCTAGCCTGGCCCTATCTCTTTAAACAGTTAATGGAAAAGGTGAATTTTTACTTTGTTTTTCAGGTTGTATAGCAATTCTTCCTTTAATTGAGTGCTACTAAGCTGTGCAGGTCTCTTTGTGAGACATATCTCTCATCAGTTTTCAAGGATATGTCCAACAAGAGTCTGTACCTTGATATTTCATTTGGGCTAAACCCCTGATTTAATCCAGCAGGAGCACACTGTTATTCGGCCAATGGAAAGCCCAAGCAATGAGTTGTAGTGAGAAACAACCAATGTTCTGCGTAAATCTGAATTATCCACGAGCACTGCCCCTGTAGAATCCACCCAGCTGGCACAAGTTACCATCAGATTCCAAAATCTGAGAGCTGTTTTGCTTTCAACTCAAACCTATAGGGAAAAAAAAAATCAGCTTTGTGCTATGCTCTCCTGGCTTTATGGATTTTATGGCAGATTTTGTACTGTGGAGCTTCTCAACCAGTCACAGTGTCAAAGTACTGAGAAATACAGACCTTTGGCAGAGACTGAGATGTAACTTTTGGCTGCTGTGAGAGTCAGCCTTCTAAATGTGGAGAGTGATTTGGTGGCCCCAAAGCACAACACCTATCAAAATGGAATTAAATTTAAATGTGCTCAAGAACGACTCCTGCAATGTGCTTCTCAGCCCCCTCCTCTCCATCTGTAGCTGGTGGGAGTTGAGCTTACTCAGAAATTTGCTGAGGATGCTTAGCACCTTGCAGATGTTTAAATTTGAATGCCATTTGTAATAGGATATAAATAAAGTAGTACTGGTTGGCTGTAAAATGCAATATCTTGGAAAGCAATGTTGAAAAGCTGTATGAGAAAAAATGGGGATTTAAAAAAAATTCAGCTGCTTTTAACCTTCTTCTTTAGATGAAATTTCCAAATCTGCAGTTTCCTGCAACTTTTTAAAAAAAATAGACTGGGTGCAAAGTAATCCTTTGTTTTTAATCGAGTAAATAATTCTTTTAGAGATCACATGAGCAGATCCTTAAGCAGGACAAAGTTGGTTGGAGTCCCCAAGAGGCGGATGTGTCCACACTGGTGCGAGTCTGCAATATAATCCTCTATATCCTCATCCAGATAATTGAGGATTTCCAGGCTCACTATCTTTGTAGCCCTCCCCTGGACCCACTCCAGGAGTGAGAAATCCAGGAGAATCCTTTTATTCTGTTATTTTCACAGTGACAGCAGCAGCAGCTTGGGAGATGCTGAATACAAACACTTGATTTGCAAGGGAAGGTTTACATAAATGATGGTTTGATTGCATGTGGTGGCAACAGTAAATACATCACTAATGGGAATGAATCCTCTTAGGAAAATCATTTTGCAGCTGTGTTCTGTAGCGCAACCCAAATGCTGTAAAGCTTTGTCCTAAGTTAATAATTGGGAATATTGCTGAAGAACAGTGAACATTTTTAAGGAAGATGGATGTTTGCTGTAAACCAGACATCATTTTATAGTTTGTAGACATGGGTAGTCCCTGAAGTATCTGCCTTGCAAATACGAACGTGGGTCAAGAGGAAAGAAATGAGAGAGACTACAGCAAGTGCTGGGCAAGACTATTGCCCCTGGCACGAAATATTTGTTGTTGTTACAAGCTAGATTCAAACCAAACGAGAATACAAGACCTTTTACTCGTCTGAAGTCGAAAATAAATTTGTTTTGTGTGTTTTTTTTCTTTTCTTTCTTCTTTTTTTTTGTCTGCTGGTGTAGGTTTGTAAATGCTTTGATGCATGCACTGCACTAAGGTTTTAAGGTTGCGATGTGGTAAGGCTGTGTCATATCTCCCAAGATTTACCAATGATTAAAGTTCCCCAGCCATAATCTGTCAAAGTGAATGAAAGTTATTCTGTTGACTTCACTGGGCCCTGTCTCTAAGGGGAAGAATGGATACCCACTTCTGTGCTTTATTTCTAAAGGTTTTTAAACACATCTCTTTCTAATACCCCTAAAAGTCACCTTGTTCCATTAGGAGGGTGAATTACTGGCAAATAGGACCATGACCAAGAAAAAACAGGATTTACAAATGGGCTTGAGGAGAATGATAAAAGGCTGACGTTCACAGCTCAGTCACAGGGCCAGTCAGAGCAGACACTCAGAGCAGCTCATTATGTCACTGGAAATGTCCCTTACAGCGCTTGCAGCTTTATACCAAAACCTGATTGAACCTATTTCCACACCTGCAGTTTTCCAAACAGACCTTGAAACAACTGCATTAGATCAAAAACTAATTGAAACTGGGAAAATTATGTGAAGATCGCAGTCCCTGGGAGTCCCAGCTCCCTATTCGATCTCCAGGGACCTGAGTCTGCTGCATCAAGCAGCAGATGATGATGTGATAAGAAACAGAGCAGCAAAGGTGCTGCAGGACTGATTAAAAACAAGCAGTTAATGAGCTGTTGTTACAGAGAAAGGAAAGGGCAAGAACCCTACTTGACCCACAGAGGGACGGCTCTCAACTTGCCTTTTCCCAGGTCAGTTCAATTCAGCATTTTGACCATAAAATCCACATTAGTTTTATGATATTTCTCTTATTTTCTCTTATTTTGAGAAAAAGATGCAAAGGACCACAGAAGCAAAAGCTATCGTAAAGCTTAATAAGGTCTTATGAAAAGTTTGTTGAAAAATTATTTTATTTGACCTAGGGTCTAACATTATTAGGAGTGGTGAAAAGCAATTTCCACTGTAGTGCTTTTAATTTGATTTGCAAAATGTGGAGGCACGGTTTCATGGTAATAAAGAAATCAATGTATAGTTGCTGCAAACCATGACATTTTCAAAAGTAATTCTATTTTCTCAAAGTGAGACAATATTATTTCATTCTCTTCTCTTCAAATCATCGCCCCGCACTGTGTCAGGCATGTGGGAGTCAAGATCACTGTTCTCTATTGAGTGTGAGAGATGAAAATACATCTTAGAAATCTTTTCCTACTGTCATTTCTGAGAGTGGCAGTGACCAGTGTCTGTGGGCTGTGTCTCATCATGCTGCCTCAATTCAGTGTCATGCTATTGAATGTCACAATGTCACAGTGTTCTCCTCCTTAACACCTACTCCTGTTTCGGGACTATATTTAATAGAAAGAAGCTATTCTTCTCTTTATTCAAAGAGGTTTGAGTCTCTTTTCTCTGCTGAGAGACACCAAATGCAGAAGCCCTTTTGTTAGTCCTGAAGGACGCTGAAGGAAAGGTTGTGCAAAAAACAGAATAGCTCTCAGTCCCACGTGGGCTGAAACTGGGACCCTGCAGCATTTCAAAATTTCCACTATTTCCATAATTTCCCTGTAGCTTCCAGCCCTACCACTGCACTATTGCTTTTTCCAAGTGCTATTTGATTAGACTGTGGAAATTACGGATCAAGTTTCTGGCCCAGCATGGTAGCCCAAATTACAAATAACAATCGAAAGCTTTATTTAATGACAGTTAATATTAGGATGTGATGTTATTATATAACAAAAAAAAGTTTTGAACATGTCTATGCTTAAAGGTGTACAAATAAAATCTAAAAAGGAAAGATTTGTGCACACCTTCCTGTTTGTATTGCCTGTAGCGGCATCAGCAGTGCTTTCATTTCCCACTTTAGAAGGAACATTCCAACCCTTGCTCTTTGTTATTCACCTTTAACATCACTCTTCTGTTCCTAGGTAGCAATTTCACTGACAGGGCTGCCACAATATTCAATAAATGTGTGAAATTATTTTGTCTTAGCACAACTGAGATCTCTGAAATGAAAATGATGGTATGTGACACTGACAGTGAGAGTAAAATGCAAGACAGAAAACACAGTGATGTATAACTACTGCTGCAGGAAGAAGCTTCCGTGGAGCCAAATTTGACTGCTGATGTTTCAAAATGGTCTTGATTTCCTTGTACAAAACTATTTTTAACGTAAAATCTAAAAATATTTAAAAATATTCAGAAGATTTTACTAGATGTCTCAGTAAATTTTTCATCCAACCTCCATAAAATAACAAAAAACACACATAAAATAGTGTAAAATACCACTCAGGGTTCTTATCCTATGTTCTGACTTTTTGCCATTTCAGTGGTGTTTTTTTCCAACAAGCTAAAGGTTAAAGCTCTTATTAAAACTGAATTCTGCAACAGGACTTTAATCATGGAGCTGCTACTTCGAGGCTGCAACATAAATAATCCCCACTGTGACAAATTTCACGTTGCTGCTCAGTGAGTGTTGCAGTTACTTATTCCTGCTGTCTTGTTCTCGTTACATCCCACTGGCCTGGTATTGTCATAATCTGGTGTTATCGAGGCAAAGTCCCATCAGTGTCCCTGAATTTCACAGGGATGCCCTAAATGCCATATAAATCTTTTTTTTAGTATATTAAACCAGAGTTAGGTGGCCTCCAGCATGTATCTTTGATCTATGGGCAACCACAAATCTCCTTAAAGCTGATGCACATACTGGATGTCTGTCACTTACTTGAAAGTAATGAACAATTAAATGGGTCCTAGTGGCAGATGAAAAAGGCCAAGGGACTGTCATCATGTAAATGCTGGGATTGGAATCTAACAGTTTGCACCCTTCCCTTCCCTTCCCTTCCCTTCCCTTCCCTTCCCTTCCCTTCCCTTCCCTTCCCTTCCCTTCCCTTCCCTTCCCTTCCCTTCCTTCCCTTCCCTTCCCTTCCCTTCCCTTCCCTTCCTTCCCTTCCTTCCCTTCCCTTCCTTCCCTTCCCTTCCCTTCCCTTCCCTTCCCTTCCCTTCCCTTCCCTTCCCTTCCCTTCCCTTCCCTTCCCTTCCCTTCCCTTCCCTTCCCTTCCCTTCCCTTCCCTTCCCTTCCCTTCCCTTCCCTTCCCTTCCCTCTCCTTCCCTTCCCTTCCCTTCCCTTCCCTTCCCTTCCCTTCCCTTCCCTTCCCTTCCCTTCCCTTCCCTTCCCTTCCCTTCCCTTCCCTTCCCCCCCTTTCCCTTCCCTCCCTCGAACAGGGATCAGTGGTTAGAGGAGAAAAACCAGGGAAGCAGAAACACAACCGGAGAGCAACCAGAGGAATTATAAGAAGCTCAGTTTGTGTCGTGGCCTTGGGAGAAGATCTACAGATGGAATTTATTTTTTTCAAAGAATTCTTGGAAGAAAAGTGTGGATGGAATTGCAAACAAGAAAACTCGCTCACGTTTCTTAAGCCTCCTCTATTCAGCAAAATAAATGTTTCTATTCAGAGATTTTTAAGTCAACTGAGAGGGATCAGATAAATATAATTTGCTTTTAAAAATATGTTATTCAGATAAAACTAACTCACACATTATTTATGGCTAAACTTAGCCCTTGACATGAGATGTGGTCTCTCAGTGTGAAATTCCAGGTTCACTGAAACAACCCAGATTTATCAACTTTTTTTAATCTTGGTTTGTTTTTCTAGTTGAACTGTTATCTCTCAGTGGACAGCACTTTCTGGCTATATTGTGTAAAACACAAATTTAAACTACTGATGATGTTAAAAATGAAAAAAACCTATTTATTGCTTTGTACTTCTATTCCATAAAGATAGTTAATTTAGGGTTGGGAACCTTGTTCCTGGGACTATCATATGACTCTGTGTTCTTTTTTATCTCTTAAAACAGGAGAAAATACTTTCTGAATTTTCTGTATCAAAGAACTTGTAGCTTTGGGCTAATTTATCTCTAGGTTCATTTACTGTGTTGTCTCAAACCGGACTTTAAGTTCACAGGAAAAAATGAGTAAAATCTGATGCTCAAGGGATTTGACTTCCATAGTCTGTCTTTGTATGTTTATATGGGCAATCTAAGGGCCAAAGACACTCCTTTTTGTCTCTGCCCTCATTTCCTAGTGCTTTAATTAGTGCCATGATATTATGGATTCTTTTATTTCTTAGAAACTCCAGCTATATAATTTTGATAAAAAGACTCTCAGTTTTCAGAAAGCTGATTGATGGGTACTAAATTTTACTTGGTTCTGTGAACAGCAAGCTGTCGTGTTTGCCCTAAAGGAGACACAATTTTTGATTTAGATTTACCACAGTATCAAAAAAAAGATACAACTTTCAATATTAGGAACAGAAAGGGGAAAAAACTGCACCTAATGTTTCCTGATTTTTAAGGCAAAGGGTAGCAGATGTAATGAGGAAATGATGGCAAGTAATGGGCTAATAATAATAAGCAAATTTAGTGGGCAGTAGATTTATGTGTTGTTTGAAATTGTGATTCCTTCATTCTATTTTCATTGACCCCACTTGGGGTCAGTTTCATATGTAGAGAGCAATAAATGAAATTATTATTGCTGTTAACACGATTTAAAGAATACAAAAAAGGAGAAGACAACAGACACACTGAGGCCAACAGGTCAAAAGGGGGTTTGGATATTTTCTAAATTAAAAACGATTGGCAAGGGTTAAGTAGCACTTGCCAGACAAAGTACAGGGCAATGCTACTGAGATTTTTTTTTTATATTTGACCCTGGTTCCTTAACTTAAATTGGAATGATTGGTCTCAGCCAAATTCAGTTATGCCATGTCACCTTTCCAAATACAAAAGGGGATGAGTCTTTGTGTTACATCATATTTGCCAGTGCTGATTATGGCTACTTGACCAGTTGAGTTCGATTGGTTTCCTCAGGAAAAGGGATTTCAATTTTTTTGCATCTGTTTCACCAGTTAACAAGAGATCACCAGATCAGGTACCCTGAATTAATGGAGCAGTCAGAATGTGTGAATTCTGCAGCCTACTTTTCCCTGAATAATCAGGTGTCTTGGCATTACAGAGAATTCATCTTTCTAGCTGTTATTTCAGTTATTTTTACAACACAGTTTAGTGGTGCTCACTCTCAGGATGAGCAGATCAAAGCAAGGACAAGCCTGGGCTTGTACTGGACAAGAAAATAGATGAAAACTCTGTCTCTTTAATCAGATTTGCCCTTGTTTCCATTGGAAAATGCTTTTGTGCCTCAGAAGCCTTTTTTCTGCTTGCTCTTGGGGACAACTCTGCCTTTGCCTGTGCTACTCAGCACACTTATTTGATGAATTTATGTTATTCTTTTCTTGTCTTGACTCCGTTGCTCTTTCAGTGATGGTTCTGGGTGCCAGAAAATGGACATTTGATTTCTGAGTCAACTCAGTAGGAATGTGTCTGGTAATTGGTATTACAGTGGTTTGCAGAGACGTGGAGTTTCGAGACAAAATAAAAAGTCACAGTACCTGAATATCCTGCCATTCTGGGATACCTGGAGGAAAACTGTAATTCTGCTTATGTTTTGCATGGTTTCACCATTGTTTCCTCCTTTTACAGTGTAGAAATGAATTAATTGGTTTAAGCCCTTTGCCTCCTGGGCTTGGCAATTTTAAGCACCCAGGTGCAGGTGGTGCCTGACATCAGCTGGGGCTCTGCTTGGAGAACAATTCTGGTACGAGGGGGAGTTCAAAAGCTCCCTTTGAAGGACATTTTCTCATGGAGGTTCTTTGAAAATCTGAGGAATTAAAATGATGAAAGGTGGCTCTAGTCTGTGAGAGGAGGCTGATGATTGCTTCAAGTGTCCTTATCTTTGTGATCTGTGGATCTTTCAGCCGGTGCCTTGACTAGGTATTGCCACAAAAATGTATTTATTAAAAATGCAATACAAAGAAAATAACTTCTTTTAAGCTATAAAATGCTGATAAAACCCATTAAAGATCAGAAGAATAACACCCTTCTGATCTAAGTGTATTTTGTGGGCGATGGGCTCATGTTCTAGTCAGTACTTTGTTACTAGAATGGAGTTATTTCCTGCAGGAAGAAAAGTCTGAAGCAACAGATTTGGTAACCCATCTTTTGTGGTTCCAGTGAAAGCTGGTTACACTTATTTGTTATGAGAAGATAATGAGGGAGAGTGGGATTTTTCTTATTCATTGGTAATTATTATCAGTATCCCCCATTTTTCATTCAAACAGCTCTTTATCCAAAACACTCAGCAAGGGGTTTATTTTCTAAAATCTACTATGGAACTATTTTTCTTTGGAACTTGTTCTGATAGGAAATTCTATCTTAGATCAGAAAACTCCTCCTGAACAAAAAACCTGGGGTGGATCCAGTAAATGTATAACAGTCATGCTGCATTAGAAGAAAGAAATTTTGGTGGGAAAATCACTTACTGGAAATGTTTCTGCCAGCTCTAGAAAAAATTATGGGATCTAAACTGCTCATGAGATGAATGATGGGTGTTCTGCACAAAGTTCATAGCTTAACACCTAAAAAAAAATTCACCTTTCTTCTTTGACAAGTGTCAATCCCAACGTGTGTGTCCCTGTCTCTGTTGTGCACTGTTTCATGACCTACTAAAAATAACTTCCAATTCACTTCACTGTTTCTTTTGGAAATTCTGTCGATATTTTCTCCTCAGAGCTTTATTCCAATTTCTTTTTGGTTTTGATCAGCCCAAGTCCATTAATGTGACTTCAAATTTTCTCAGGTTTCAGAGCAAGTTGTTTGTAAAAAGTCCTGTTGGATTTTTTTGTCCAGCACTGTCTGTACTGATGTATTGCAGATATTTATAAAAATCAGAAAACCATCATATTTCATCTTCACTTGCTTGTTTTTTGACTCCTCACGCCTCTTCAGTGTTTTCCTTCAAGCTGTACCTCCTGTAAACACATAAGTGTATGTGCTCTGTATTTTAAAATCTTCTGCTGTTTATTTCATTTTATGGATGTTTTTGTAGTGTCTATTTTTTCTTAGCTGAAAATCTGTTGCTAATCTCCCATTTTTCTCCAAGATCCTTCACAGGGTTGTGCTGGACCGAATACACAATATATATCTGGTGTCTTGCAAATCTATCTGAATTTGAGAAACCAAGCTGTGCTTAAATGAACAAACATTTCTACGTGCTTTAAAATAACTTTCAACATCCTTTGAAGCAGCCATGAGGATTTCATTACTGAAAGTTCCTTCCCTGTGTGATACAGCTGCTCCTTACAGAGACATCTTACAGCGTGGCCAGTTCCATCCTATGAGTTTTCATAACTCTTTAGCTCTGGGCTACTGTGAGGGTTGTTTTTTCATAATCTCAAGCCAATCACTTATTTCTCAATATTTTATCCAAGTTGGCCTCTGATGTTGCCAGTGCTCTGAAGGTTTCTGTCCTTAGCCCTGAGTTATTTTCTGTCTCAGTTCTTCCAGTCTCATTGTTAGTCTCATCTTGCTTTCTGTAGGTGGCAGCAAGGATATTGTTCTGCTGATGCTCTTTCATCTCTCTCAAGATGTTTGTTCCAGACCTAACCCAAGAAATGTGCAAATAAGTGTTTTACTGCAGAGCAAACACTTAGCTGAGTCCTGGCAATGACAGGAACATGGGGTTTTTCTGAAATACATATCCAGAGACCAGAATTGCAATAGATCCTTTGCCTGAGAGGAATCACTGCATTAGTTGAGTGGTTAGGATGAGACAGAGCTCTTTGTGGCAAGGGAGCTGCATCCTGTTCCAGAATTCTAATCTGAAACTCCCAGCACATCAGGGCCCTGGGGCATCCTCTTGCCTTTATGATGGCTCCTCCCAGATCCCTGCACCATCTCCAGGACAGCAAAGAGAAGAGGAGAGAAGACAAGGAATAGAATGGAGGAATGGAGTGCAGAACAGGTACCAGTGGATAAGGAATACCAGGCACTTGGGCTTTCTTTGCTGATCAAATGGCTCTGCAGTAGCTGCTATAACTCAGCAAGCTTCAGAGCAGCCTTAAAGCAGCTCTAAATTTCAACTGACCTCAATTGTTCCCTAGGTTCAGCAATGTTCTGTATATTCTGTCCTGTAAGTATTGCTCAGAGCACTTAAGAAGCAACAAATTCTCCTTGCTCCTCTCCGAAGGTCCAAAGCTGTCTCTTGAGTAACGTGGTGAGAGATCTGTGTGCTGAGCAGCTGCACCCCGTTACCCTTCCCATCACCAGCCAAACTGGCCCTGGTATTTCTCACAACGTATTTATCCTCAAATGCCCTCCGCTGGAAGTTCTGTCCTACTCAGAGGATCTTCTTATTCCATCACGTTCCTTGGTGAAAAATCCCAGGCTGGTCACCTTTCCTGAGCCAGTTCCCACCTGTTGTTCCCTGTTTTTGCACTCAGGGTTGGGATGCTCACAGGCAACACCAAGGTGGGTGGGAGTGTGGATCTGCTGGAGGGCAGGAAGGCTCTGCAGAGGGATCTGGGCAGGCTGGACCAATGGGTTGAGGCCAATTGTTTTATTCTCAAGGGTTAAATGAAAAACTGGATAGTGAAGTGCCTGAAAATTGGTAACATCACTTTGGGAACACCGTTCACGTAGACTCACAAAAAATTACCCAGACATCAGTTGAAACAAGAATTTTAATGAGTCTTCACATAGAAAGGAAGATCTTAGTTTCAGAAGTTGTCAAATCTGAAACATTTCAACTCTGACCTAAAAAACCCAGACTGAGGAGAGACGATCCTACTGAGTCGTGGTAACATTTCACAGCAAGCTTGGATGTGACTCGTGCTGTGCAGGAGGGGCTGAGCCGTGTACCCTGCAAGTCTCAGCTCTCTCAGCTCTCATTCCTGGCTCTCCCTCAGGCACTATAGAACAGCACCAGAGCTGCTGGCTGAAGCAGGGAGGTTTTCCTACCCCTGTTCCCTCTCTTCCCTCGTTGTCTGCACAGCAGCAGCACCGTGGTGTGCTGGGCAGGGAGGGCTGAGGCTGGGAGTAGGAATGGTATCGAATGTCCAAGGCAGGAAGGTCCACTTAGGGGGAAAGAGGAGTGGAATAAGATCTTTTTCTTGTTTCAAAAAAAGGTTCTGCCTCATGTCAAGAAAGACGAGATTTTCCTTTGCTCTCGGCTGCAGGGAATGCCTTGGGAAGCAGAGCACTCAAGCTTTTAATTTACTTTCCTCTTGACTCGATGTACTTTGCAGTGGGAGCAGCTACAGAGCCTCGCTGCTGGTCTGTCTTATAATTGTCTGTGTCTGAAGGAATTAAACTTTACTGCTTCCTGCAATGTGCTGCTGCTTTGCAGTCTGTTATCCTCATGCATAAATGAGCAGGAGGAAGTTGAAGATCGCCCTCATTTTCATCGTGTGAAATCTACCTGCACCCTTCATGCATTAATTAACTGCCCCCTTGCCTTGCTGCCTGTGAGTAAGCAATTCCCTCGTTTATTTGGCAACTGAAAGAAAGGAAATGCGGCAATATAGGATTAGCAGTGTTGTGAAAAGTGGCAGAAAGTGGCCAGCTTCTACCCACTGAAAAGACAAATGCTTCTCTCTATCCCCAGTGCCAAATACTCATCCCAGAGCACACTTGCAGTGAAGTGTGCCAACAAGAGCAGCTGTGTCTTCTGTCTACCATTGCTTTACTATCATAATAATTTAAACACTTTCTGTCACTGAAAGAGATACTGAAAGAGAAAATCGGTGCAGAAGTACTCTCACAAACAGGGATTTTAATCCTCGGTTGTTCCATAATATCTAGACCCCTACCTACAGATATTTTTTCCCAGAGGGAAAAAAACCCCAAGAGCTGCTTTTCTTTCAGAGAAGCTTTGGGTTTATGGGGGAGGGAATAAAGCTGCCTCTGTCACACACTAGTTTGAACCCACACTGGCCTCTGTTGCATATTCTGGTGGTGCACATATCTGAGTTCCAAACCAGTCTGGATTTTGTAGCTTTTGGCTCCCAAATTTGCAAATCTAGGCTTACTTTTTTTTTTTCTCTTTCTGATATATTTTCACTTCTTCTTTGAGCTTATACATATGCACACATGTACACATGTTGTTATTGATATATGTATATACATATCTAAACAGTTCAGGACCAATAGATAAGGAGTAGTCCAATTCATGTTATGTGCTTCCTTTGCTCCTTGAATCTAATGTTGTGGCTTACCTGGATGCAGAATTCCAGAGTAATTCTGGAGAATTCCTTTAGTAAAAGGCTGCACCTCCCCTCAGCAGGAAAGAGTCAGGGAGCAGACTGTGAAATAAATCCTAAATGGCAGTGGGATTTGCTATACTGTGAGTGCAGGCAGGTATCAAAGAAGGGCAGAAGGGCCCGAGGACAATTCATATGGCAAACAGAGCATGTGTGAAACTATTCTTCCTTAAGGCAAAATCTCAACAAAGCTGATTGAAAAAACCCAAAAATTATTGGTAAAATTTGGGATAGAAATCCTGTGCAGTAACATACACAGGCCTAGGTACATTTTGGTGCTGAAACTTGGTCATCCCAGGTTTATATGTGTTTGTATTCTCATATTATAGCACGCTATGTAATGATCATACATTCATCTTAGAACCACTGAGTGGTTTGGGTTGAAATGGACCTTGCAGTTCATCTGGTTCCAGCCCCACAGCCATGAACCTTTCACCAGAGCAGGTTGCTCAAAGCCCATTCATACATAAACCTTACACAATAAAATGCATACACACTCATGTATAAATTTGTTTTTAAGCAGTTTAGAGGGAGAGATGAGAACTGGAGCAAATCAAACACAGAACAACTGTATATTGGAAGAGGAATCCCTTGGTAAATAAACAGGAGGCTGGGAGGCAGCCCCGAGCATCCTGGCAAATGCTGCAGTTCTGACAGCCAGAAAATCTTGAGGGGATCTCTCAAGCTCTGCCTGTGAGAAGATTCGTGTTGCAATGAACCTTGGAGTTTTTGGAGCCAGGAAGATGAAACAAAAGCTGTGCTGGCAGAGTAGAAAACTGTTTCAATAGCAAATCACATTTGAATCTACGGAGTCAGGGGAAAACAGTCATTAACAAAGATGATCATTGTATTTATTCTGTTAAAATTATATTTGTTGGAGTCTCTGAGAATATTTTGTATTTGAACCACTGCCAGTAATGTTAGGCCTGAAAATGAAAGAAAACCAGTTTGTCATGAAATATGGAATTGTGTGCTGAGTGTGATCCAGGTTTCTACTGATAGTGTCAGGCTGGTAAGCACCTCCTGCTCACTGCTGGCTTTCGAGCATTTTTCACAGCTAACACCAGTAAAATGTGCCTGGAGAGCCTCTTATCTGTGAGCCTGTGTGCAGCACTTGTCCTGACTGTGCCTGCAAGATGCAACGATAGCAATCACATAGTCCATCATATTTATGGGCTGTCTCTGGCACTGAGCACTCCCTGTAAATTCTGCTATCAGGGAAAAGCACGGTGTGCAACAACTAAATAGCAAAGAGATCATGAAATGCTGAAATCTTCTAGGCACACATTCCTGGAGTGCAGGCATGCAAAGTACCTGGAAAACAGCAAGGACCTTGAACTGGATGAGAGACGTGAAGGTTTAGAAGGGATATTGGGAAGGAATTGTTCTCTGGGAGGGTGCGGAGGCCCTGGCACAGGGTGCCCAGAGAAGCTGTGGCTGCCCCTGGATCCCTGGCAGTGTCCAAGGCCAGGCTGGACATGGGGCTTGGAGCAGCCTGGGACAGTGGAAGGTGTCCCTGCCCATGGCAGGGGTGGAACTGGATGGGCTTTAAGGTTCCTTACAACCCAAACCATTCTGTAATTCTGTGATGATTCTGTTGTTGATTGCTGAAAAGGTGTTAAGGAACTTGTACATTTAGTGGGTAGTAACAATTAGAGATAGTGACCAAGATGCAGAGGTGTTCAGGCAGTGAGGCTTTTCAGTATTCATTTTAATGAGACAAGGATAAAGTGAAAATGGAATCATTACAGACAGTTTTTGACAGCAAAAAGCCAGTGAACTTGTGGCAGTATGGTCGAAATAATGTCCCTGCAGTTTGTTTTGTTACTCTTCTGTAGTGCCAATGTGCTCTTTAATTTGTCTTCTCTTTGCAGTTCTGTCTTGAAATGATACAACAGCTTTGCACTTTGAGAGAAGTTTGGGTCATATTTTTAAAGGCAGAGAGTCTTTGCAAGCAGCAGGTAAAGCGCATTTTTGCTGTGCTCTTGTAGCTGTTCATCAAGGCACATCTACCAGCTTATTTCAGATCTGCCCTGCCGTGGTCATTCTCTCATGATCCAGCTATAAGATGTACCCTTGTTGCCCTCTAAAAAATTAACTCTTTTTCATTTCCGTTGCCCCTAAGCAGTGCTGAGTTTCATCCAACAGCACAAGTCCAATTTCTGAAACTTTAAGGGTTCTAAGCAGTTTCCTGCTGTCTGTTACTTTACTTCTGGCCTCTTGTAATTTGGTTTTGCCATCACACTTAATAAGTATAAACAGCACAGTAGTAGTGTATATTCTGTTGGTAATTTATGAAGATATTATACCACTCCCTAAAAACAAGCTCCTGAAACGTCCTCGACTTTTGAGCTTGAAAATCGTGACTGTTTTTAGTGTGTGGACTATTAATCTTGGTTGTGCATTTCCCACATATCTTCTTCAAATTCCTTTTGCAAATTAATTTCACAAATCATTTTACACTGCTATTAATACTGCTGTGTGCCTAGGAGCTCAGAGGCTTTAATAAAACATACCTGTACTTGGCCTACTTCTTTCCTCCTATAGTGACATTCATTAAAAACAACTCCACTGAACTCTGTAACATTTCTCTGGTCTAAAACAAGAAATCAAATTAAGCCAATGAATTTGCTGTGTGCCTTCGTGTACTTTTCTTTTTCAAAGTAATAGGCAAATACAACCAATTTAAATAAATATGGGAATGCTTAGAAAAAGATGGCTGTGTGCATGAAATCATCTATTTTATATATTTTTAATCCAGAGGTAGGATTTTGTATGGGATTTCTCACACAACCAGATTTTGTTTGGAGCCACACTGGAGGGGTGTCGTCTGCAACATGTAATTATATATTGTTTGGGAAGATTTGGCTCTGGTGAGAAATCCAGGGGAGTGTTTTGGATAGAAATCAATGGCTAAAGCACCACTTCAGGTCTGCAGAGCTGAAATGCTGGGTTTTTTTTGCATCTAGCAAAGTGCAAAACACATATGTCAGCAGTAGAGATTTCTGTTACCATCAGTGTTACTGTTCTGTGGAACTGTGAATAAAGAACTGAGTAGATTTGCAACATCAGAGTAGGAAACTACTGAAGATGAACTGGGAGAGGGCCTGAAATGGGAGTAAGTGCTTGATTTAGCAAATGCTCTGAAACTTGGCCTCCCCATATCTGAAAACCTGAAGGGAAAACAGCCCCAAAAGCTGTCGAGCCTCTTGGCACTGAGATTGAGTGAGTTTTAGCAGCAGGTATTGGTGCCCAGCCTGTCCATGCTCAGAATAAACCCAGAACAAATCCTGGTGGGGCGGGACGTGTGTGAGACACAGAAGTGAGCTCGTCGTGGAAGGGCTTCGTCCCTTGCCTGCGCGAGGGACAGGGCTGGGCAAGACAGAGATGTTTGGACAGGGCTCACGCACGTGGACAGACACAGCTTCTGCAGGTGGGAGAAATCACAGGGAAATTTAGCTCTGCTAGGGAGTTTAGCTGGTGACTCACCTTCTAAATTGGTGGAGATGAGGGAAACTTTCCAAAAGGAATGAGAGATGGCTCAAGCTCTCCCTATATTTCATCTGGGGTTTAAGATTGAGCCGTGTGAGGCAGAAAATATTCCCAAACCCTGCATATTTCCTGCATGAAAAGACTTTTTTGAAGTTGAAATGGATTTTTTTCCCCATTTAAATAAGATTAATGTCAGAAAGTGAGCTTTGAGTGGCTTTCAAGCAGCTATTTTGCAAACATCTCCTGAATGTCCGCTTTACAAAGCTACAGATGAAAAATGAAAATTCTCACATACAATTCCTTGGAATAAAAAAATGTGCAATCCTTTGGGATAAAAGTCAGAGCTACTGCCTTAAATGCACTTCTCTATCAGTTTAAGAAAGAAAAATATGGGTGTGGGGTAGTGGAGCATTTCTGAATTGCTCAGCATCTGATGCCCAGCTGCAAGAGGGGTTTATGGAGAAGATGTTGATGCTTATATTGAAACACAAATGGACTTTGGGATTAAGAACCTCAGCTCATCCTTTCCTGGTGTTCCTTTGCGCTTTCCTTTATTAGCACAGTAAATCTGCTGCAGAATGTAGGATCTGGGCAATAAGTGTGCTGGGTGCCTGGTCCTGAGTCCCACTGAGCCTGGGACACAGCAGTGACCAAATAACTTTTGGAGTTTGAGTCCCCAGACCTGTTATTGGCAGCTCACAACGTACTGCCTATGCTGGGTGGAAATGCAGAATATCCTGGGATTATTACCAGGCCTGGAACACTGAAGGCATTCCCAAGCATCCCTGGGGGAGATAAAACTCACTGCTTAGGAAATAATGTGAGTTTCTGCTGAGCCTTGTCACTAAATCTATAAATAAATCTTGATAGTGCCCTTTTGAGAGTGTGTGTGTGTTTTAGAAACATTTTTGAGGTTGGTTTGTCGTTTATTAATATTCTACCTTTGAGCAGAAACTGCGACAGATGGAAAGGCAGTTGTAACAGAAGTTGCTCTGATATTTAAATATACTGATGTATGCTAAAATCTCTATAAGACAGCCTGCATTTGGAGATATATTAGAGCTTGATTTAAGAATTGGAATTTAGAAAATAATTCGTTTCAGCAACACTCCGTTTATAGACCTGGAGGGTTTATTGCAGTGAACACCACTGCATTCATTATGCATCACAGAGGAACATCATTTACTTAGGAGAGGTGCTTTTTTAACCAACTAAAACACTAAAAATCCTTTACTAGCCTCTAGAACACCTAGAACGTGGAGCTGTAGTCAGGTTTGTTCCTGAAGAAGAAATTAGGCAAGTTAAGTTCTAATTAGTTCAGTGTGCTGAGTAAACACATCAATCTGGGTAAAATCTGAGTACAGATTGTGCCTGGAAGCTGATCCCAGGTGCTTTGTTAAGCAGCTCATTGTAAGGATGGGGGAGTCAAAGTACAAAAAAAAAGACTCATTGAGTATCTTGATGAATTTGAGCCAACTATAAGACTTTGTCATTGCCCCCCTATTTTCTGGCATTTTTCCTGTAGGAGAAATGGACTTTACTATTTATGCCCCAGGGAAGTAAAGTCAGGACAGAAAGTGACTGATGGATGGAGCTTGGCCTCCCTCTTTCAAGTAATTTCTAAGTTGAAAAATAATTGCTGATGTTTCACAGAGTGACAAAGAATGCTGATCTCCAAACTGCTTGCAGGCCAACAATTCAGAAAAAAACTGTTTCATTTAGGAGTAATTGAGACTTCTTTTTTTTTAAGATTTCAAAATGCTTCATGTTGATGTCAACTGCTTAGCTTGTATGTAACAGTAGAAAAAACACAAGAGCTTTTCTAAGAAATAATAGAGACTGATGTATCAGCTCTTATATCTTCAGAGTCTTGCTAAAGTTGCCCTGCACTGATGGAGGGCAAGTTTGTTGCTACTGTTATTATTACTATTAGTATTAATAATGATGATGATTTATCATTATTGTTATCTATTATTTACAGTGAGGTTTTTTGTCTGTTTGAAGCTCTAGCAAAGGCAGATCTGGAACTTTACTCTCATGTGAGCTGGAGATAGAAACGATGAGTGAAAAGAGAAACATCTCTCTCCTGGTGTGCTGTGGGTGCCAGCAGCAGCCTGGTGCTCAGTCTGGGGCAGGGAATCTCTGAGTGCTCCTGTGGGCATCCCCCAGGCTGTCTCTTCTGGGAGGGATTTCACTCTGCACCAGGTAACCCCAAGTGGGCAAACAACGATATTTGCCTGAGCTCATTCTTCTGTCTGCACTGTTAAAACTTCTGTGCAGCCAATTTCTTACCTTTCTCTTTGCTGAGATTCGATTTCTCCTTGTTCCTCCTACCTGAAGTGAGACAAACCACCCAGCCCATTCCCACCTGGCTTTCAGGGGCTGAGCTTGTAATTGCTGCTTCCATGTCTTTTGTCTGGCTGTTTTTGGGAGGCAGAAATGTCAAAGCTCCGTTTTTGCCAGCTCCATGTGCTCTGTGTGCTTTCCTGTGTTCAGGTCTGAGGCACATAATCTGATTTGTTACCTGCCTGGTGAGATGCATGGAAGGAGGGAGGCTTTGCCTCATCACTTTGTCTCAGGCTGTCATGGAACAAGTGCAAAAGAAACACCTTAATTCCGTGATCCTTGAGGTTTTTGAATATCAATGAACTTGAAAGATCAAAGCAAACTACAAGCACTCAGTCTGGCACAACTGTGTTGAGGACTGGGGACGTGTCCTTGGGGCTGCATTGCCCTGAGATGACAGATCAGGCTGTGACACAAAAACGCCAGAGTGGTGTTTGATCCCCTTCATAATCCACAAAAACGCCAGGGTGGTGTCTGATCCCCTTCATATTCCACAAAAACGCCAGGGTGGTGTCTGATCCCCTTCATCTTCCACAAAATTGCCAGGTGGTGTCTGACTCCCTTCTCATCCCATGTCATGGGCCATCCACTGGTGTTTCACTGAGCACAAAGTGCTTCCCCTCCCCATGGCCTTGTTCACCCATTTATAGCCTTGGAGCAAACTTCCTCCTTGCCTCTGAGTGTGGGCTGAATGCAGGAGGCTTAAAAACCCCACTGAACCCTCTGGTTCTTCTGGTTCAGCAGCATTAGGGAAAAAAAGATGATCTTAAATATCTTTATTGTGTATAAACCCACAGCTGAGTTGCAGCCTCTTCATCTCTGGTGTAGAACAGGCTGTCTAAGTGTCATGGAAAGACACAGTCACTGTAACCATGAATACCTGAAAGATGGATGGCGTTAATAATGCAGGAGATGCTGTGCAAAAGTGTTGCAGGCTTTTAAAAGTTGGAAAGACCTGCACAGCTGGGGCCGAGTTTCAAGGTTTCAAAATTTTTGTGGAAGGACTGAACACAGATCTAGCAATGCCAGTGAAAAATAAAGTGAGTTTTACCCAGGAAAGCACAAAGAGTTTCCCAGCAGCTCAGTGTGTTCTAGGTTCTCTCCAGATACAGCAAATTTACCATCACTTGAGTAGTTAAATGCCTGTGTCTCGGAGCCCAGGCTTGGGGAGATGAGGGAGACAGGGTTAGGCTCCATTAATGACTTTGTTATTAACAAAATTGGAGCCAAATCAACATATTGAATTTACCCAGTCTTGGTGGTCTGCTATTTAAAACAAATACAAATTGGCTTTTTTTGCCCCTAAATTGTTCTAGAAATCTAAATTCAGTCCAAAGGTTACGATTTTTTCTTCAAATGGTTTCTGTTGACAGTCACAAGGTTAGATATTCATTATTCCTGACCCAATGGTTCTGTGTGTCAGCTCCTTCCTCAGCAGAGTCCATGTTCTTACAGAGAAAAGTGGGGAAAGTTGTGTTTTCAGTGAATATTCTTGAAGTCCTTTTTATAAAAAAGAAGTTTAACATCTGATTCTGGTTAAACAAGGAACAGTTTGCATGAACTGCATTAGTCCAAATCCCTGAAGGAAAGGGTTTCAAAGTCAAAAACTGATTAATGCTTGAGTTTAGCCCCCCAGAGCTGTGTAAATGTAGCCTGTAAATACAACTGAGCACTGGAAACTGCTCAAAAATCCCAAAGCAATGTATGTTAGATTATTAAAGAACAGCAGCAAGCATTCAATGCACAGAAATTGAGAAAATATAAGGGATCAACGTGAACTTTTTTGAAAGGTGAAGCTGTAATCATCCTGTTCCCTGCATCCAATTTATACCTTTGCCAGGAGTAACCTGGATGCTGTTAGTTGGCAGTGATTTTATGCTCCTCTGGGAATTTTGCTGGTGGTGATTTTCTTACTAGGTTATGACCATATAATGACTGTACTTGTGTGGGGGAACATTTTTCAAAAATCACGGTACTGCACAGTCTGAGTGGTCTTGTAGTCACTGTTAATTACTTTAAAGTGGCTTTTTAACAGATTTCAGTTAACACACTAACATTTTCAACCACTTTTCCTCCTCTTCATTGTATCTCATCCCTTTATCACTCAGTTCCATGAACAGTGACTCATTTCACATGTTTCCATGGGTCCATAAACGTACCATGCAGCCCACCTTTTTTCTCACTTTGCTCTCTGCTCTCTCTGAAATAATTTTATTCTTCATCTCTTACTGACTCAAAGTATGAGGCTTCAAAAGATGTAAGAAAAAAATGGGTGGAGGAGAGGCAAGCTAGAAGAAAATGATACATCCACAGGCAATTATGGAGTAAGGTTTGGGGAATCTTTCAAATTTGCTTTTTCGAAAGTTTAAAATTAAGGAAGCACAGGGCCAAACACCAGGCAGAAGTTCTTAAGGCTTTGCTGCTCATGTGGATGTGGTTTTGAGCCTACTCACTGTAACTCTGCCAGTTTGTTTATTCCTAACACCCGAGGGAATCCCAGCCCATCAGGCTGCAGGAATCATCATCACAACATTTGGCACCCAGGCATTCCAATCCAGACAGAAATTTGCCTTTTGCCAGCAGTTTTTATAATAAGCAGCCACTTGGAAGCAAATTTTCCCACCTCCCAGACGTTTAAACATCAACATCCTTTCCCCCATTTCCCATAGCAGCATCCAAAAAGGGAAGTTTGGTATTTGAGGCACCACAGTTCTGGTGGCTGTGCTGTTGTTCCTGAGGGACAGTTGTGTGTTCACCAGCATTCCCCCCCAGATTCTCAAGGATAAATTATTTGTGTCAGCAGCTGGGGGTTGAGGCGTTTTTGATTCATGCCGGGATGACAGAGAAGCTGTCACCTGTGTCAGATTCATTTCACAGCTCAGCGGGGCCATAGGTGCCCATCCTGAAGGCTGCTATTCAAACCACACCACGGACCAGACTGGATGTCAAGGGTGCTTATTGAGGAAGAGAAACCTTCCCAGAGAGAAGCTCAGATTGAGCTGTAGCAGAGGTGTGAGAGAGCACAAGCAAAGAGCGTGAATTGCTGGTTACAGCCTGCACGGATCTCTTCCCTGTTAAGCTGGAAGTACTAAATTAATTCCAAATTAAAGATTCAATTAGCTTCCTTTGTCCTGGCACAAGTTCAACGAGCAGAAATAATGGAAATTTCAGCAAATGTTGTTTCTCTCTGTAGAAAAGAGCTTCACCTGTAAGGAAAGAGTGCCAGATACCCATTAGGGTGGGCCAGTGGTTCATAACTAACGATGAAGTCTGGGAGCAAAAGTACTTTATTTTCTCAGTGTCTCTGGGGAGATGAGGTACATGATTTGTTCCTTTCATTTCCACAGACTGTCAGCTGTGTATGCAATTACATGTCCTTGCCTGTTTGTATCTGATATTGAGTAAAATTTGTGGAAGTTTGACTGTTGTTTACAATGAATTTCAAATAGACACAAAATTGCTGTGAAACCTTAAGGTTTTAAAGCATTTTTAGCTGTTTTCCTTGAAAACAGCTGGTATAGTCTTTTTGATCTATTTTCCCCTGATTTAAAGTTTTTCATCTATTCTCGATTTTTTTTGATGCAATACTTTTGTCTGCTTTTCTCACAGTGTAGTGAGTGAATCATGGGCGGCCCTGAACTTGCTTTTGTTACAAAGAAGTAAACACCTTCTTGTAGAAATAATTCAAAACAAATTATATGGTTTTGCTGACTGACTCACTGAATTTTGAATAGACACAGCGGACTGGGAATATATATGAATATATGTATTTATCTCTCAAATGTTGATAACAGGCAATCACTACATGCAAAACTGAAGCTGATTTCAGAACAGGATAGAGACCCTACTAATTGAAACGAAACTGTTTTTAAAGTAGCTTGACACTTGTACAGTTCATCATCATTGTGGTGACTATGAATTGCACCTGAATTAGGGCTGGAGGATATTTTAAAACAATTCAAAGTGAAAGGAACAATAAACTTCCAGTAGCATCACACCCACCTGATGAATACCTCTGGTCTTGGAGGAATTTTGAGAAGCCTGATGCAAAGACAATTTATACTTCTGAGGTTCACCAGGATCTCCTCAGGTTCTCTGCATATTCAGTGCTAATTTTTTTGGTTGGTTTCTTTTGTTGTTTGGGTGGTTTTTGATTTTTGTTTTTTGTTTTCTTAGTTTATATAAGCTAGAAACAGCTTTTACATAAAATCTAAATCCTTCATCTGACTGAGTGGTTCCACCAGAGAATGCTCTTAACAATGTTTGTGCCCCAACCTCTCTCTAAGAACATCTGAGCTAAGGAAAGGTCGCAAACAGCTGTGCAAGTTTCTTTGGTTTCAACTCCATGTTTGCCTTCAGATTCTTTTGGTGGACTCAGATGTTCTACTCCATAAAGAAAGTTTAAGGGATTAACTTCAAGAGCAAGCTGTAGGATCAGGAGAGAGAAATGTAATTGGTACGGGCCAATTGAATTGGAAGAACTTGAAGAAGAAACACCAGTTTGTATCAGAGCCTGGGTAAAGCACTTGTTCGTGATTAAAAATGCCTTTTTATGAACTTCATAAAGGCAGACAAGCCAGAATGGCCAGAGCTGGATACTGAAATTGCCCAGTCCATGCTGTAAAATGTGTGTGTGGGGACACGATGATGTTTATTCACAGGTAGTGACCAATACAGAAAATATCAGGTCAGCACAAATAGAAGGTTAAAAAGCTTTCCAAATACAATGTTATACCTTGGCTGGAAAAATGGTAGTAAAACATTGCCTTTGTTTAGGCTTCCAGGAGAGTTAAAATCATATGAAATCTAAGTTAATAACAAACCCATCTACTAATTAAGGCAAGAGTGGAAACACCATTTGGGAGAGCAGAACGAGACAAACCCCTGGTTTGCTCATGAAGCGGCAGCAGAGCTGAAAGGCAGGAAGTTGTCCCAGATGGAGCTTTGTTTTCTCCCCGTGTGCTGCATCTGGTGCAGGCACACATCGAGACCAAATGCAGTGAATTAGAACCAAGCACTTGTCTGGCAGCCTGCACGATCTGAGTGCAAAGACTGATCAGGGATTAAATCCTTCTGACAACTGAACCACTTAATAACAGAGGTTTCATAAGGTGGAAGGCTCCAGGCAATTGGGCTGTGGAGCAATTAGTTTTTGTTGTGGTAAAAAAAAATCCCAAAAATAAAAAGCACTGAAAAGTCCCAGTGTATCCATAGCAGGTAATTTATTTTTCTTTTGCTTATTTGAAAACTTACCTTCCATGAAAAATTAAGCATTGACTGAAAGAGTATGGAGGGGAAGAAGAAAGCAGGTGGGCAGGTGAGAGGGAGTACATTGAGTTTTAACTGGCTTCAAAATGTAATGGAATTCTTTCACTGAGAAAAGTTTTGCCGCTTCTTAGCAATTGTTGGAAGCAGCTCAGAGGTGGATTTTGTAATAGTTGATGCTTAGAAAATGTTGATATCTACCAAACTCTGATGTGCAGAGCAGAGAGAGAAACTGGAACCAGTCTGGAACTGAAAAAGTACAGTCTGGGTTCAGATTCATAGTTAGACCTTCTCTTTAGGTTTGAACAAAGTGTGGCAACCCACAACAATTTCTCATTTTTTGTGGATTCCTCGAAATTTTTACTCTTCCCCTCAGAAAGTTAGGCACAGGAAGTCAGAAGAAGAGGCAGAAAATCACTTTTTCAGTATGAAAGCATCAGTCATTGTGGAAGTCAATCTACACAATTATTAGCAAATTCCTGCAACTCTACAGTCTCAATCATGCTTGTTTGTCAGTGTGTTCTCAGTTTATTTTTCCCTGAGGTCCAATTAAGTCTGAGCTAATTAATCCAGAATTATGCCTGCATTACCAAAATAAAGTGATTGTTTAGCATAACAAAGCTGATAATTAGTGTAACAGTAGAGATAACGTTGGTATCAGCAGCAGTGGGATGTACAGCCAAATTGGGGCTACCTGGAGACACCTCCCTCCAACAACGTTGTCTTGATGGGTTCTGTTACCTTGGAGCTCTTCTGGTGGTGGCTTAAAAACCCCAAATTCTTCAGACTGAAATTTGCCTTGCCCTCAGTTAATTGTTATTTGCCAAGACACGCAGTATAATTTAATAACTAATTTAATAATGAAAATTGCCAGGAGGATCTCATGTAATTAATTATTTACTAGTATAAATATTTTCTGTGCAAATGAGAGATGTATAAAATTTAGTTCCTCTGACCCATATATCAGGTTAGAGTACTTGAGGGACTGATGTAAGCAAACTCTAACTTAGCAGCTTAAGGATGCCATCATCTTCATCTCTTGCTCTAAGATTTCTGGGATCTCACATCCCACAGGGGAAATGAAAACTCCTTTATAGTTTCTCTGTCATGTCTGAACAGTGATAGAGATTAGGAAAATTTTCTACGTCTAAGGCAAGTGAAATTCTGCCATAGATTGCCAAGAGAATTGTGACTTTCTGCTAGCTGAGGTGCATGGAAGTTAGAGAAGCTTGTGAATTCTTTGTTCAGTTCAAATGATCTGGCATTATACACAATTTCAACATCTGAAACTCTGTGTGGTAACATCATCAGCTGGCATAAATCTGGGGACTCCATTATGTCCTCAGAATTTCAGACAAGCCTGTTCTTAGAAGTAATTTAACTCTATTTGTTGCAGTTCTTTTCACATCCCTTAATCCATCTACACCTCTCGTGTTTGGCAGTGCGCAGGAATGGAGAAGGGAAATACAGAGCTCCTGGAATTCCTGGATGTGCAGTTAAACTGGTAAATGGGCAAAGTGACATGGTAGAGATTGTGGGTTTGGGAAAAGCAGCATGAGGTTGTCAGAGGACAAGAATGAGGGTCAGACAATCTGCATCGTTACTCACAATGTTCCTTGACTTGCTGCATGATTCCGGATAAATCATTTTAATGCTTTTACTCTGTCCCTACTCCCACTTTTTACCTGTTTGTTTACAGTGCCACCTGGGAGCGTTTCCCTTTGTCTCTACAGAGCTTTGCACAGCACAGCCTTGGCCTGTGGCTGGAATTCCTCACTTTCACTGGAAACGATAAATGTTTATTGCAGTGAGGTTCATCTCCTGCTGTGTGAGCACACAGAGCCAAGCCAAGGCACCATGTTAGGGTGAACACCGCCTAAATCTAATGCCAATATTAAATAACCCACCTCAAAAAACAAAGATATTCCCCAGGGAATACATCCAGAGACACATTCGGTGTCCCTGCCATGGTTTTTGCGTATGTGCACATCACTTGCTGCAGCTGAACTTCTCAGCACGTGATCTGTTCTTTTATATATTCCAGGAAATAAAAGGGGTGCTTTTCTCTTTAACTTATATTTAGCTAAAGCACACAAAAATTACTTGTTTCTACTCTATAAGTACTGCAAGAATAACGTGCTGATTTTCGCTGTAGCTATTACATTTTTGATATTTCTAGGGCAGATTATTCCACCCAGCAAAATTTACTTATAACATACTCAAACTAACCTAATAACATCAAACAAAACCTCAAAAATGAGCCGACAACATCAAACAGAAGCTCGGAAATAGCCAAAAAAGAACCAGCTTTAAAGTTTCAGTTGATAGCAGAACTGGGTTTTTATCCAGTCCTTTCTAGATGGAGGCTTGTGGACATGGCTTTAATATCAGTAAGTGTGGTACATATGGGAAGAAATTTTACTTTATAAGATGCAGGATGGGTGCACAGACTTGCAAACAGTTTCAGAATATAAACACATGGCACAGTATTTAACACTCTGCCTTTCAGGTCAGTTGCAGAAGGTCTTCATTGTAAAATTTACGAAGGTCTCAAAGAAATCACAAATCTGAAGGAATTTTTTGTTCTTGAAATGTCAACACCTTAAAAATGAGTTATTGGTCCATTTTTGCCATCTCTCTTGCCATTAGCACTGAAATAGTGGGCTCGATGTTCAGGTAGTTTATTCTCGTTTCTCAATTTTAAAATTCAAGCACAAACGGGTAAGCACTGTTAGATTCCACCACGTGGGACATTTTGGGTTTATTGGCCAGCAAACCAACTGAGGCACAGCACAGCCTCTTAAACTGTGCCATGGCTAAACAGACACAAAATGATGTAAAATAAACTACATAAGCAGATGGAAATATATTACTGTGAAAAAGCCCCATCCTTAGAGCTGCTTAAAAGTTCTTTTTCTCCTGTAAAAAATTTACTTGCAATAAAAAAACCATCTGATTTCCTAGGAAAGAGAATTTTAAAATTGTTGTTAGTGAAATATCTCCTTTTTATTGGTTTTCACATGAAAGAGAAAAAAATGTAGGGAAAATTTTGTGAAATTTGAGACAATGGTGAACATCCCAGAACCCCCAAGGCAAAGCAACACTGAACCAAATTCTTGTTGTTGATATATTGAGAAATGGAGAAACATCACTGAGTTCTGTGCCAGTGTTCAGTACAGCAATCCGGAAGCTCTGACACACATTTTAGCAGCCAAAGGAAGCAGTTAGCACACTTTATCTTCCACAGACTGATTCACAGCTCTTACACTGCATTTCTGGAGTTGCTGCTTCCTGCTTGTCGCATCCTTTAGGATGTGACCCAGCCTGGTGTCACCAAACAACAGATAAATTATATTTCCAGGAAAATGCATTTAAACATTGAGCACGTTGGCTGAGTGCAGAAGCGAGGTGAAGACAATAACAATCACTCCAGGTAATTAGTGAAGTGATCAGCAGATGGCTTTTTTCCTATTAATTCTCTCAGACTGTGGTGCTGAGGTCAAAGCTTTGACCTCTTGTGGGGTCCCCTTTGACTGCAGAGCCCAGCCTGAGCCACAGTCACTGCCAAGGAACTTCCATGACAGGCAGGATGGAGGAGACCAGGGAATAAAGAAATGCACTTTTCCAATTACACTGTGCTTGTTCTCAGAGCTGATCACCTTCCTGAGAGCCAGCAAATGAGACAAAAATATTCTGTGGTGGATTCCTCCAGCTCCCCGTGAATGTTGGCGGCTCCTGTGATTTTAATCATGTCTCTTGGCATGCATAGAATGGAAAGCTCCATCCTTGAAAGGGACAGTAATTTAAACTGAGTGCTAGATGCTGCAAATAGAGTTTTTCAGATGCATGCTGTTCATTCTGAAAATAAATTAAAACAATTAAGGTATTTATTTTGGAAAAAAAAAAAGCCAGCAAACCCCACCCCACAATTCTTTCTCGAAGCAGTGGCATTGTGTTGTGTGTGAGGTACCAGGATATTTTCAATCCAGTGAATTTTGAATCCTAACCGTTGTTAGTGTCAGTGAGATTTTATGATGATTGCTCTGTGACTTTTTCTGGCTTAGCTGCCTTAAAGTCTTTTTGACAACAGAGCAGATGGAAACAAATACATTTAACCTTGCATTAAATGGGTTTGCTTCAGAATAGTGCTTCCTCTGGTTAATCCCCTTAACAACCATCCAAAAAATTGGTAGTCTGTATGAAACATTCCTATATATTAATAAATTCATAGTCAAGCCTGGAGGCTACAAAAGAAGGAAAGAATGCTTTTGTCAACAAGCAGAGTATGTTTGGGTATTGTGTGGGCTCATTTTTAGTTTAGATTTTTGGGCCATATACAGATGTGTCGGGGGCCAAACAGATCAGCAAGGTTGGTGACTGAGGTTTTAATGGCCTTGAGCACACGGGCAGAGAGATGACAAGTGATGGGGAGAAGGAAATAATCAGAAAATATACTGGAAAAAAGAATGTGAAGAACTCACTCCAATCAGATTTGAGTACAGTCCCCAAAATCACATGTATTAAGGAAGATCACAGCTCGTTGTGATTTTTATAAATATCTATAGAAATATATAGATATTTTACCAGATTAAATAAAATAGAGGAATGAAAAAAATATAAACAGCAGATAGATTAGTAGGTTTTGGTTCAATATCTCATTGGCCTGTCCTCACACAAAATAGAGGGAGATCCCTGCAACTTGCACTGGAGTTTTTCAATATTCATCCTGCTAACAAGAACACATGCTTCCTTTTAATCAGATTTTTTTCTGAATTATAACAATATTAACACAGTTAACCACACTTGTTATGTCTTGCTTCTAGAAGGAGTAAGAAAAATAGTTTCTTTTTACTAAAAAGTAATGAAATTCAGTCTGCAATGCTTCATCTCATGCTGGCAGTATCAATCACATCTTCATCCGATGTCATGAAACTATTTACCATATCTCATCAAAAATAATCAAGTGTTTGATCAAATAGAAGAGTCAAAAGAAAGAAGAAAGATGATATAAGATGTTGATTTAAGGGCAATTGAGACTGTATAAACAAAGTTGCATCACTTTGACTACCCTCAGGCTCTGGAAATTTCTGTTTACATGCAGAGAAGTGGGAGTTCTGGATATTTTCCATCCTAATATTCTGAAATCAGGAGCCTGGAGCAGGACCCTGCATTACGAGCAGGAATTTTTTATTACATTTCTATTTAGGAATGCATACTGGAACAGGAAGCTTAAAAACCAAATACAATCCATACATTATTAAATAAATTGAGGGAGAAGTGATTAGGCCCAAACCAGTCATTTGGTTTGAATTAGATGGAACAAGAACATTTGGAAACAGATCTGTAGAAGAGAAATGGCTTAAGTATAGCTATAAAATGGGAGACAGAAGAAGATGTTATATAAGGCTACAAAAAGTCAATGGTTAGAATCATCTCATTTTTTATTTGGTACCAATGTCGATAATAAAAAAAAATGGAAGGAATTGTAATAAATGGAACTTTATTTTTTTGCTGTAGTAGTTTATCAGCTACAGTATCATTTGGGAAATCGTGTTCTAACCTGTGGAGGATAGGATGTAGTACAAATTTTATAAAGTGCTAAGTGGCTGTGAGGAACCAGGAATAGACAACGTTGGAAAGAAAAGGACTGAACTGGTTGATTAGTTTATTTCCTCAATAAATGTTTTTAGGCTCCTGGCAAAAGAGATGGAAATAGGCTAATAAATTCCTTGCTGGCCTGTAAAAAAAGATGAAAAGGCAAAGAAACGCAAGTCCAGGTTACTAAGAGCAAATGCCATGAAGAATAACAAATACGTAAAAATAATACAGGTAGTGTTGCAGAGTAAGGTACAACTGCCTGGAAAGAAATAACTCCAGATATGCTTTAACATTGAAAATCAAATTGAGGGATTTCCCAGTATACAAACCCCCTCAAACCTATTAAAGAAAAAACTCACAGTCTTAGCGCTGCAAATTGGACAGGAATAGTTCATTCTCCATGTTCATGAACAGCAGTGAAATTCTAGAACAGAGATTGAAGCTTGATGCTCAGAAAAAGCCCTTTCCTCGTGGTGAGGCAATGGCAGCTTTGAGACAGACTCTGTGGGCAAGGGCAAGGTGTGGTGCTGCGTGTGCTGCTGGGTTGGGGAATCCTGGATCATTTATGGTGGACAGAGCTGTCCATGGTCCTGTCCTGGTGCAGGGGTTGGCCCCTTCAGGCCCTGTGACCCCTCCAGCCTCTGTCCAGGGCACACATCTCTGTGCTTGTGTTTAGAGATTTGTGTCAGGTAAACGTTTCCATTTCCTACATCCTTCTGCCTTCCTGCTTGTCAAAGTGAAAAATTGCCCTTTCTGGCACAAAACTGTTCCAGATGGAAGTGTCAGCCAGAGAGCTCAGTGCCACAGGAAAGCTGCTTTGCACATCCATCCCTTAGGAGATTAGCCAGCACACCAGTCCCAAAGCCTCAGGAAGCATGAAAAGAACTTTAGAAGACAGTCACACCATCAAAATAAGATGTTCAGTTTCTCCTCAGCTTTTTCCTGGTGTTCTGTGGTCAGAAACACCGGGGTGAGCGAGCTGTTTTTATTCTGCATTTGTGACACAGCTTCCAAATGCATGAAGGTTTCACTGTGCACAAAAATGGGGGCTCAGGTACCATGGAGAAACAACTGTGAGTGGAGAATTCATTGCAGATGTGGGCTTTGTTTCCCTGACAGTGTCACTAAAACATCATTGTGTTATCAGCACCCTCCTCATACTAAATTCAATAATACCACACCTGCTACTAGGAAAAAAATTAAATCTATCCCAGCCAAAATCAGGACAGATCAGGACAAATAAAAGATTCCAAGGACCAAATGTGAATACTTTACGTTACAGAAAGAAGAATACACCAATTGTAAGAAAATGGTTTGTTCTCCAAACCAGCCAACCGAATGCAAGGGATTGAAATATTGAAACATTACTCTTCATATTACTCATCATATTTTTAAAATTACATTCTATGATGTCCTATGACTTCATGTAAGAATCTTTGCAGGCAGGCTCTGATTAGTATCACCCAATAGTTCATAACATATAAAAAAACCCCAGTCTAAGGGTATATAATAGGCAAAATGTGGGAATTAAATAATATCCTTAATATACTGTTATATCAGCTCTGCAATGAAGACATGCCAGGGATGGAAAAATTAGTAGTAAAGTGGGAAGGGATCTAAGAGAACAGCTTCTGTTAATTCAGTATTATTTTCAAGCTGAGTGCTTGTTTGTAGGACCTTGTTACACCATAGCACTCACAGGTTATCTTCACTCTTGTGCCAGAACCCACAGAGGGTTATGTGGGTATGAAAGCAACATCCCAGTTAGAGGAAAGAAATTTCAAATAATCTAACTAGTCCAGCATTGTGGGAGAAAGATGAAAGATGTTGGGACTTCATTGGGAAATGTCTTCACTTTGCAAGCCAGAGAATAAATGTCTCTTTCCAGCATTTAGAGTGTGATTGCAGTCTCACAAAATGTGATTTCTTGTGATGAGACTGAAATTTGAAGGTCAAGTTCTGTCAACTACGTAGTCTGCAAAGTTATTTCTTTCAATTATTTTTCAATCAGTTGCCATACCTATCATTATAGTTTGTGGTGATCTGGCATTTTATAAACAGGAGTAGCTCCAAGAATGATGAGAATTTCCTGATCTCATTCCCAAGGCGATCTAGATTTTTAAAAAGGGGAAAGCTGAAAAACTTGAACTTTTTAATTTGTCCGGGAATGATTGTTAGAGTGGTCAAAATAAGTGATGATCAAACATCTACAGTCACACATTTGCAGATATATAAACATTGGTTTGTTAGAACCTCAGTGGGTCACAGGATTTCCAACATTTTCTGTGTCGATATAACATTAAAGTGGGGTTTGTTTGACTTCATTTAATTGCTGTGAAGCTAACTAATAAAACACCATACAAAATGAAAAGGCAAGGCAGAATTCTGCACTAGGATTGCAGTCTTTACACAGCAGCTCTATTACCAGATCAGGATAACAAGTATGTTGTGATTAATAACCAGAAAAGGAGCTTCTGGGGATTAGGCACTTCACAAATAATTCTAAATAGCTGCGTGCAGCAGGTTTCACGCTAATACTGTTTTGATCTACAGCTGCAGGAGACATAAACCAGCTTCAGTTCATTGCCTTTTGTGAAATAACCCTGATTTATACTAGCTGAGAATATTCCTTTGCATGGTCGGGACTGTTGCTGCATAGTTTCATTGCAGTACAACAGAAAAAGAAATAGGCAGCCGAGGCTTATCCAGAGTTGTGTTAGAGATGCAGCAGTGCAGTGATGCAACGTGTTTTGGGATGAACTGAGCTGCTCAATGGGGCAGCATTTTGGAGCTGGTCGTGTTTAGCAGAGACCCAGCTGCAGGAAATTAGTCCCATAGTTCCTAGAAAACTTCTGTTTCTCATTCTGGCTGTTCATCAGGGCTTGATTTTCCTGAAGGGAAAAGGAAACCTTATGTGGAATAATAAGGAAATGGGTGCCTTTTTATTTCAGAGCTTTAGAGGACTGCTAGAAGGAAGTGGCAGCCCTTGCTTGGCCTTTGTTAGTGTCACTACTCTTTCCAAAAAATGGACTTAATGCTTTAGAGTCCTGCAGTCTTAAATGATCCAGTGACTATCCATAAAAAGGGACACATGCACCCAGAATTCCTACTGGTCACCTTCTTGCAAAGCTAGGTCAATTAGTCTCCTAACTGACAAAAAATAGCAAAAGCACCAAACCCAGCAGTGTCTATAATGGTATGTAACGTGTATTTGAGAGGACACAGTTGGCTAAAACTGGCACAGGTTATTGCCCTGGTTATTGCCATCCAACCGATGGAGTGGCCACACAGATATGACCCTGCTGCACCTCTTCACTATTTCATAAAACTCCCCAAATCCTCTAAGGTGTTAATAAAATCAGCAAGAGTGACAGAGCACTCAAAATATTTACAGAACTACACCCTAAAATAGCGTCTGGGTGCCTATTAAGTTCGTCCGTAGGGCTGTTCCCAGTGCTTTGGCTCTCCCATTCTGCTGTTGCCCTCTCTTTGCTGCTTCTCACATGGTCACAGCCTCCAGCCAGAGCAACCATGGGAAGGTCTCAAGGTCTCTGAAGGAGTCAAGGGGTGAACTTCCCTTGGTGTTCTCATGCATGAAGAGAAGATCCATATGAGTGATACAGGACATAAATGCTCTAAAACTGCTCCCCTCAGTTGCTTTGCCAGTATTTAAGCGTTGTTGGGCTATTTAGCATCCTTTTCTGAGTCCTGCACTTGCTTCTCCTGCACTGGCCTCTGCTGTTCTGTCTCCAGGAGACATTGAGGGATGGGTTCTGCTTTATTTTAATTGTTTTTCACTGATACAGTACTGCCTTAGTTGTGGAAGAATGGTCTATAGATGCCACATGGAAGTGTTCTCAGTACAAAATGTAGTAATATTTTAAGGTCTTCGATTTAACACATTCCAGGAAAAGAACTTTGGTAGCCAAACTGAATGAATGCAATTGCAGACAAAGTGAAAATCAAGTCATCTTAAGGCAGTTACCAAGTATTAATGAAATCTTCTAAATGTGGTTAAATCAAAACTGATAGGTTTTAAGAACTTCTTTAGAGACCTGAGATATGTGAGACGCCACTTCTCCATTTTTCTTTTAACACACAAGTCATATTTGACTCTCTAGTACAAATTTAAAATTTCTTTTTTGGGATGGATCATCTTTGCCTGGTCCTTTTGTATTACATTATGTGGCCCTTTCATAATTATAAAGATTTATCTACTCTCAGAATCCTTCCAAAACAGCTCTTCAGGCATAGTTCCAGCATAGGTTATACTAAACACGAAGAAGACATTTTAAATCTCAATTAGAGAGCCTAGTCTGGTAATTATTCTTGACTAGCTATTTTGGTAAACTTCCAAATGCAGCCAAATCCTAAGAGTTCAATTAAATACAACCCCTGAATACATTTATTGAAGTAGCTCCATTATAGTAAAGACTGAAGATTTTTTTTTTTTAAATGCTCTGTTAAAGCAATCCTGGTTGTTACTTTTCAGGACAGCATCTGTCTTGATTTATTTCCTATCTGTCAGCCAGACTTCACTCTGAATTACTCTGGCCCTTCAGCATGGAAAGTAAGGCTGCTGAAGGGCCATCTGCAAGGGGGATGAGATTTACCTCGTTTCAAAACAGGCACTGTTGTGGCACAGCAATTACTGGCTGTGTGGAGAAATAACACTGGTTATCAGTGAAGTTTGGGCTCAGGCACAGGGCTCAGCTCCAGTGCCTCAGCTCAGTCACTGCTTTTGCTTTTCCACCTGGATTTCTCCTCCCTGAGGACTCTTGTTCCTGTCCTCCCAAAGGTTAATTGCCCTGAAATCCTTGCGCAGGATGTGAGATAGACACAAATGCACAAATCTGAACAGGATCAGTTGAAAACTACAGGAATCCATTATAAAACTGGGAAAGGTTGTTACAACTTAGAGAAACAATCTGCCATTACACTGTTGACTTGTACTCTGTCTTTTTCAGACATACAGAAATCACGCTCACAGAAAGAAGAGACAGTAGAGGATGGTTACAAAAGGCTTTTGTGAGTCTTAGACACCTCCTAGAACCTTGAAGTGTACCCTGATAGGCTTTCAGTTCTGGGTCAAGGCTGCGTTTGTATCAGTAGTGGAGTCACCAGTTTTGGGGATAATAGTTTTCCTTTAAAAAAGCAAAAAATCGATTTTAAACTAAACAGACACTTCTACATTTCGACTCTTCATTTTTTTCAGTTTCTAAGATAATATAGGCTTTAAACTGAAAACAAAATTGATTCATCTAGAAAAAATCTGAAGCAGAGATCTTATATTTTTAAAGTTTTATTACAATTTAAATTAATTCTATGAAGAAACGGAAAGAATTTCCTGAAAATTTAACTTCACTTTTAATTATGCGGTGTTTACCTTTCATACTAAAAAAATTTAACAAAATGTGCTGAAACTGTCACTCAGTGCTGTCACTCCTTGGGCCCAGCATGTATTGTGCCTGCAGGCTGGGTACTGAGAGGGAGCCTTGACTCAGCTGTGATCATCCTGGCAGACGGGACTTGGATTCCGACTGCAAGACAATTCCCTCTGTAACAGTGACGAGGGTAAATGACGTGCCAGGCAGAACCATGCATTGCTCTGTATTTAGGGAGTCACAGCAAGAAAAACATAGTTTTTGGGTTGATAGGTAGATCTCTATCAATTTTGGGTTGATACTAAAGCAGGAGGAATACTTGCCAAATGGCTGTGAGGCAATTCAGAGGGAACTTGAGGACTGGGACAATGAGGACCTTGTGGAGTTGAACCAAAAATGTTTTGCATGAGGGGTGAGGAAGCCTGTGCATCGATGGAGCCCTGCTGGAAAACAGGGAGAGTGCAGCTGGTGGTTAAAGGATGGTCAGGGACCTAGACCAAGCATTGAACCTGAAGAGGGGCTTTTGTAAGCTGAGAACAACCTTCAGCTGTTTGACAGGGAGAGCCAAAGGCAGTGGAACCAAACTCTTCTGTGGTGGATGGAACAGCACAGGGGAATGGCCCTAAACTGCAATTTGGGAGGTTCAGAATGGACATGGTGGAAAAACCTTTTCACTAGTGAGGTACTGCAGTACCAAACCAAAATTTTCTAGGAGCGTTATGGAATCTCCCATCCATGGAGATTTTTAAGATATGTTGACAAAGCCATGGTGGACACCACCTGTTCTTTGCACCAGCCACATTTCTACTGGAAGGCTGGAGCAGATGATCTTCAGGGATCCTTTCGAATCCCTATTTTGCTGATCAGTGCATTTCACTGCACTGAAACCTTCTCCAGAGAGTCGTTCTCTGCCAGACTTTTCATTATACTGGCTGATTATGAGTTTTCTCCACCACCTCCATGTATTCAGACACTGTTTAGTTCACCAGTATTATTTTAATGTCTGTATATTACTTAATTAGCAATGGACTAATTCACATTAGTGTGTTAATACATAGCCATCCTTCAGAATTCATCATCTCAGTGCCAACTCTATTTCTGTCATAGCTGCATTTCAGTTACAGCCATCCCTCTGATCACAGATTTAAATTTTCGGATTTTCATGGGTTTATTTAAAGACCCATAGATCTTAAAAGGTTCTAAGAAGATCCATTTTATTTCAAGAAGAATTTTTCCAGAAAAAAATGCCACTAAGAACATGGGGGGATCTGCCTTAGAAAGAAGCCCAGGTTCTGCTTTCCAATAATAGTACAAACTGATTTTTAAAATGTGGCTGTCAACGTAAGGGTGTGCTACCACTACTGCAGAATGCTGCAAAACTCTGGGAAGCAGCTGGAATATCATGTGATGAACATGTTGGTTTCTTTTAAAGGTGAGAGAATTTCATTAAACTCTTCACTGAAATCAGAGTTTGCTAAATTTCGTCCCTCTTTGCACTGCAAAACAAAGCAAAACAAAAAAATAGGTAGAAAGAACTATATATTGTTTTACTGTTGTGGGAACTACATCCTTGAAGTAACAGCACCTCTAAAACTCTATAAGCCAGCTGCAATAAAGGCTTGCCAAAGTGGCCAGAGAATGTATTCCTTTAACTGGTGGCAGAAATGAAATGGAGCAAATGCATCAAAATTTCTTCCACCCGCTCCAGCTGAAGAAATAAACCACAGCAAACCTTTTTTCCCAGGAAGAATTGAAGAGAATCCACTGACTTTCTAGAGCAGAGAATGCAGCTAAATCAAGTAGTAGAGTTTTGTAAATATAAAATGACAAAAATTTCAAAAAGGCTTTTGGGTTGGAATCTGGCAGAGTATTGTGATGTGTACAACGAAACAGAACAGTGCTTAGGGGTGTTTAATGGAACCATTGCTATGATGGAATATTAAGTTCATTTGTGGTTTTTAACCTAATTTCCCAATGTGACTTCATGTTGTTCCAGTTTAATTGCTTTTGTCAACTTGAGAAGTTTATTTGAGGAATAGAAGACAAAAGCCCAAAGGGTTTGCCCTATGTTAAACAAATCGTGACTCTGATAGCTCAGATCATTTCATATGCACAGGACAGAATTAATCATATTTTAGATGGGTCTGGAAAATTACATTTGCTAATGCCTCTGACCCCGCGATGGAAAACCCATCACTGCCATTAAGTTTTAAAGGTCTGGAGCTGGTACACTAGGAATTCAGGAGTTATATGACCTCTATTAAAATTAAGTTTTAATGTCCTTAAACAATTAAAGCTCAAATATTGTATGTCCATTAATGAACTTCATAAATATTTATAAGGTGCCGCTAAAGTGTGCAGTCTAAAATGAGTGTGGTGAGACTTTTCCTTAATTTGAAAGGATTGTGTCCTAATTTGGAGGCTCCTATCTATCTGTTCCACACAATTCTGTATTCTCTTACCAGAGAAAATCAGGGGTAATTACATGGATGTCAGCAATATTATACTGGTGTGGAAGCAGTAAAACCTAAATATCTCACTGTTACACGGTGGTTTTTGGCTCCACTCAGGGTGCACTTTGGCACCAGAAGGGCTGGTCAGCACACAGGAGATACCAGGTTGTGCTGTCAGGTTTAAATCACTCCTGGTTCATGGGCAGGAGGGTTCTAACATTTTCAGGTGTTTACAGAAGCGGTGAAATATTCAAGAGTAGCACAGAGAGATCTTTCCAGTGCAGTGTGTTTTATATGGAAATGCCAAGAAACCCTTCTTCCACCTAAATCTGGGCCAGTGAAGTTAATGAAATCGTAAATGTCAATGTAAAACTGATATACCTGAGGGAGCAGATATGGCACAAGGGTTTTAGCTCTGGTTACAGCTTTAGATCCCTGTTAAAAAGCTTTATTGTAATAACCCCCTCCCTGCTTGCAGTTGGGTTGCCACAAATACTTACATTGGATAATGTGTTTTCTCTTTCCTCTGTCAAACCAATGAACTCAATTATATTAGGCTGCTCATATTATTTATGAGTATTTATGAGGATTGAGACATTCCTGTTTTTAGGAAGCTGAGGAAGTTGCTGATTAAGATGACTTGGAAAAAAAATTCTTTTAAACAAGTTAGTTTAGCCACAGGCTCATTGCACACAAAAAAAAGTTTTAAAAACTTTGTCCTTGTTCTGTTTGTTCCCCTTGTCTACATTTTAGTATTTTCCTACAGGTTTTCATGAATTCTTTCCTAATCAGTTCATTCCAACTCTTGGATTACACTCATCCACTGCCACCCTGATGGCCCATCTCACTCCACTGCCCCAAAATATTTATTCTCCTTTTGATGATACTGGTCTTTGGAAGCTCTTGGTTGGCATCAGAGAGCTGCATTCCACATTAATTAGGTTTCATTGCTTCTTTAAATGCTATTGATATTTGCTGGAAACCTAACTTTTTGTTTTGGTTTGGTTTGGTTTTTTTTAATCTCCCACTAGAAATAATGTATCTTAGTCGCTTTGTCTCGTGTATTGGAGTTTTTCTCTCTGCAGCTGCTGGGTTCCAATGAGTAGTTAATAGATAAGTCTCTGTTTTTCTCTGTCACAGGCTTGCAGCATCACTGCTTTTAAAGGGCAGCCCGGAATACTTTAGTCATTGCTTCCCAGATTAAAGTGAAATGCTTTCAGTAAGTGTTTGGAAACATGCAGCAGATGAGCATAAGCAGCCCCTTTCAGACAGCACTCTCGTGTTTTTCACAAATTACAAGTCCTCTTGTAGACTGATAACAGATGGTGCTTTCTAAGAAATATTTTTTATCTTTGATTCTTTCGGCCTTGTTAGAGCTGCCTGAGTTCAGCCTTTGGAACTGATGCAATTTTAGAGAGGCAGAGAATATTCCCTTACTGGGGAACGGAGAACAGATTTGCCGGTGTGAGAGAGGTTCCATTTTGTTTTAACTACATGACAGATCAATAATGAGACAATTTCATTTGTTTAATTTGTTCCTGGCTTAGTTTCCTGGAGTTTTTGCACATGGAGAGGTTCATTTCATGGGTTTTGACACTTATGGCCACTGAGCACTGCAGCATTAACAAAACTTGCATACGAGTTTCACTTACTGTACTCTAATTAAAACTCTACAGATACTGAGGTTTAAATCAGAGCTGACTAATCATATTTAATTTAAATGTCCTAATGGCTGTATTTTTAATAGAACAAGGGTACATTAGCTAATCCAGGTTTTCTTCCTGCAGAGAGTTAGGGTTTGATCCAAAAAAAGCACCTTAACTCACAGATTAATTCAGTCAGTTAAAAATTCAAGCCAAAATTTCTTAGGGTTTGATCCAAAAAAAGCACCTTAACTCACAGATTAATTCAGTCAGTTAATAATTCCACTGAAGTCAGTGATAATATTGCTTGCCATGAATTTTGTTTGTATTGTAAGTGTTGTTATATCTTGAGCTGAATTGTACAGTATCTTTATTTTTGCAGCAGAATAAAATCATTTTAGTGGGAGTCAATTATTTCCTGAGCCTCTGATTCCTAGGGACACAACAACATTTCTGCTTTTTGCTTTTGTATTGGGTATAGCACATTCAAAGAACCCAAACCACTTCCCAGCCTGTGAGGGAATTAATTCCATCCAGAGCAAAGCAGGACATTACTCACACCACTGGAGATAATGAAATGACTGAGTGTATTTAAACTATATTCAACAAGGGCAAATTTTGGCATTAATTTTGGGTTCCACCTAAGAGAATTGTCTCCTTTCCCTTTTCCCCAGAATGAAAAAGTATCTGAACTTTAACAAGGGCTCTTTTAAGGCATGCAACGAACACCAGCAGTTTTAGGGATAATTATAAGGCAGGAATAATTACAAAGTATTTTGAATTGTGAAATTTTTCATCTCCTCTCTGTTTTGCCAAATCAGCATCTTTGAGGAGTTTAAAAATGTTGAAAAACCACAAAAACTCTGAAGTCTCTTGCCCAAGGCCGTCCTTTTCTTGTAATGACTCAGTGAATGGGAAACTGGAATAAAGTTTGGGAAAATGGTAATGTGTAAGAATACATTTAAATTTTGATGCTGTGTCTAGTTTTCAAGCCATCCTTAGATTCAACAGTCTCTCTCCCACGACATTAGTACAGGGCTGCTTCTGAAAGAGGTAATCTTTGGGTAGCTGTCTTCACAGGGTACATACATATTTATGGCACCTCATTAAGCCGATTCGTGATGTATCTCTTCAATACCCGCTGCATTTCACGGCTATCTTTTAAATTCCTTACCAAATAAATATTTTTAAGTGGAGCTCTGATACTTTTTTTCCCTTACAATCAGGAGAAAACAGCAGCAGGAACAAGCCTAGCCTACATAATGGTTAGGACTCTTAAACCCTAACTCATGTCCCGTTTCTGACTGGGTTGTGCAGAAAGGCTTCAATCGTTTGGAATCGTGGCACAGCTGAAGTTTAGACAGAAAAACAGGTAAAGGATCACTGTTAAATGGACAGAAGAAGGAAAGTATGAAAACCAATTTGCTTGTATAAGCTCTGAGCCACGTCTTTGGCTCCAGGCCCCTCAATAATAAGGTAATAAATCCATGTGAATACCGAGTTTGTTACAAGGACTGTGCTGTCCTGCAGCTCTGCTCACCCTTTGTACTTCCAGGCAACTGCTGCTCTTTGTTACTTCTTCATGAAGACACCCCAGAATCATCTAAACACAGGGAAAAGTTGGTATTTTAAAATATCTTTTTCCTGTGACTTCACAGCTGTCCCTAAACATAGAAGGGGACATAACTGCCATAATTTCACTTATCTATCATAAAATGTTGACTATATTAATGAGATTAATTAGTTATTTAGGGGCTAAACAGATTAATTAGATGCTATCTTTTAATTTTCTGTGTGCTAATGAATATTTTATGTGATGGTTTTGTTTAAAGTAGTATTAACAGCTCTCACACTTCAGGCATTATTTCTTTAATTCAGTTCTCTATCACATTATGAATGGCTTTTAATCAACTGGTTTCACAGGGAGCCCTTTTCTTCCCTAGCTGCTAAATCAAATCCAGGCAGGCTTTTATACCAGACACCAAGAACTAGTCAGGGGCTCTATCTACAGTTTTGTTTTGATAAATTCAGTTTTATTTAGAGAGGCATCTACATTCAATCAATTCTGAATCCCTGACTGCAGGGGCCGCAGGCTCCTGCCCTGTTTGCTCAAATGAGCTTTGTTAGGTCCTTGTTTTGAAAATGTCTCTCTTCAAAATGTATGTAGCTCTGACTTAAAGTTGCATTCAAGCATATCAGATATTCAGGAATGTATCACTGAGAACATAGTCAGAAGTGTTAACCTCCCAATAAATCAACAGGAACTGCACTGAGTTTATGGAATGTGGATAAGCTCTGAAATATTTAGACCAACTTCTAGGAAACACAGGAAAAACGTGTCTGTGAAGGGAGAGTGTAAAGGCTACTGTTCATTTTCTCATGAGAGGTAATAAATTCCAGAGCTGCCAGTCCTTCTACACTGAGAGAATTCTAGAGACTGAATCTACACATTACTGCATCTTACCCAGTCAGCCCGCTCCCAGCAATGCACAACCCTCATTACCTGAGCCCTTCCACTGACTGATTACAGCACATTTACAAAACAGCTTAACTACTTGTTTGACAAATACATAAAATATTAAAGGGAATGCTTGCTGTTCTCCAAATGTCAGCAGATTCTCCCCTCATGTTCCCCAAAGCCAGGAGTGCTGATGAAGGTGTTTCATTACTCAGTGTAGCACGGTGGCAGGAGCACCTCCAGCACCTTGTCCTGGCATTGGCCACAAATGGATCTGATACTCCCTTACTCCACACGTAAGGAGTAAAACTCCCACTCAAACTTGGGGAGAAACTCTCGATTTTTAGTGGTTAGAGAGTGCTTTTTAGCATAGAACAGTGCCTTCTGATACAGAATGAAAACTGTTTAATTAGAAGAATATAATTTCCTGTCAGCCTTTCATAGGCAGATGGATGACTTTTAATTCTCTCAGTTTCAAGATTCTTTTAAACTGCAAATGTCTGCAATAGGTGGAAATCTAGTGAGGATGCTGACCTGTTTCACCTTGAAGCTGTTCATGCAGATTCGTCATCGTTCTCTCAAAACTGCACATGAAAAAATTGCAGCTACTGCTGCTGGTAGATTCGTGACCATACCTTTGCAAAAGTACTCGAGTAATTATCATTTTATCCCACTGTAGGGCTCTTGGCATTAAATTCAAATATATTAACATCAGGATAAAACCATGAGTACAGATTTTGTCAAGAACAGGAGAGTAAGGACAGTCCCAGGGGAAATAGTGATAAGTTCTGGCCACAGGGACTGAAGGGAAGCCTTGAGGGACTGAAGAGGGTATTCACATTATTTCTGTTTCTTCCATCCTAGTGTTTTACTCAGTGTCCTTTGTCATGCTTTGCTTTTACTGAATTGTTTTCTGTGATGAACACAGATTTTTTTCAGCATTCATGATTGTGAACACTTAAGGAATTTTTTTCTGTATACTTTACTCATTAAGGTGTGCAAAGGGGCCTTTGCTTTATGAAGGATATTTCTTAAAACACTTCTTGGAGGTATGAGAGAAGGTTTTCCTCTAATTCCTGTGAAAAAGGGTCTGCACCACACTCCTTATATTCCAGGAAAATGCTCTCAGGGGATTATTGGTAATCATTGCAGAGAACTTTGAAACAGCTGCAGGGGTTTGTAAAATTAATTAAGTACTTGCTGATTTGGAATGAAATGAAGATATCCACAATTAAGTTTCCAGCCTACAGGTTGGAGTGTTCTCAGGGCAAGGCAGAGATTTGAGTCTGAGATGCATCTCAAAGACACAGGGAATATTGAATCAGGTATGCAGTGGAATAGCTCCAGCAGAAAAATAAAACAGGATACACCTAACTCACTCTGTTCTTTAACCCACAATTTCCTGATGTCAGAGAGTTTGGGTCAGGTGAGGTAGAGGAGCAAACATAAGTGAACTGATACTACTTATCTGCTGCTGAAGCAGTTGCAAAGACAGTCTTTGCAAATCCCAGTAGTTACCTCCTGCACAGTGCATTTATTCCACACCAACAGCCACCAAAACTCAGAGCTGCTTGTGGAGCTGCATTTTGTACAAAGCCTGGAGTCAGTAATTTAAGGAGCTACTATTTCTTTTATAGGCGGCATTACTCTGAAAAATCTACCTCAAGGCAGAATGTAATATTGTTTTCAGTCCAGTTTCTGATGGTTGAATTTGCCATTACAGAAAGTGGCAAAAAGGGAGACAAATAAATGCCAATTTTGATGACTGCTTCAAGAAAAATGTGAGGACTGACCAACCCCTGCCTCCTTCCTCATTTTTAGCATTTCACAGGTTGTACAGATCCAGAGAGCAAAGACAATTCTTTTAAAAATAGAAGGATTCACAGTGATCTAATCTGTGTCATGGCAAGTGGACACTTGAGGGATGCCAGGCTGAAGTATTTCTCAGGACCATCACAGCATTGACCACGAGGATTCTCCGTCAGCCCAGGAGAAGGAAGATCAGAAGGTCAAATTTTCTTTCCCTTGAGCGTTTTCTTATCCCATTTCTGTAGTTTGAAGTCCTCTGGGCAGCAATGAACTCTTTCTTACAGCAAAGAGGTTTTACTGCTAATGCTTGTCATCTCCTTATGAAGCTCTATAGATTTCAGGAATTCATGCCCTGGTGCACTCTTCTAAGTTGGATTTGCTCCTCAATGGGGAATAGAACCCTTTTCCAAGGGCTTATCTTCAAAGGGAAGACTGGAAATTTGTGACAGTTTAAGAAAAATACCTCAGTCTCCCTCGTATACCACAAAATTAGCCAGTCAGCCATTAACTCTTCCAAATGTTATTAGAAAATTCATACATCACCAATATAATCAAGTACATACTGGTCTTGTGATGGATGCCACGGAGTTGAGCAGTGCTGCTAAAAGTGGATGAATCTGTACAGATTGTTCTGTGCCAGCAATAATATCTCAAAGTTCAAAGAAACCAAATCCAGCCTGGCATTCACACACCACTGAATGCATTGCCTCACACCTTTTCCTACTTAAAACTACTGGACACACAGTGAGTAGTCCCCAGGTCAGGTCAGTTTATCTGTTTCAGCAGTTTAAAAACATGTCAGATAATGAGACATGGATCAGATTCAAACCAGCCCCAGAACCAGAGGCATCCAAGAGCTATTTCAGAAAACAGAGTTAGAAACATAATTACAAGACAGGATAATGAACAGCGCCTCTTCAATTTCCCTGTGGCTCTTGCTAAGAAATTAAATCAAGTTTGTACTGGATAAGCATGACTGAACTGTTAGAAATGGGGGAAAGATTAAAGTGCTATCTTCTAAACAATATGTATGTAATGAACAGAAAATAAAAAAGAAAGCCATTGTAATGACAAGAAATGAGAAATTTAATGGATTGTATAAGACCCAACAGTTAGAATTGGTACTATAAAGATCCAGCCCAGAGTTTATTTGGAATGAGTAACTCTAAATTTTGGAACTTGTGTGGGAATAGGTTTCTCTGATATTTAAAGAGTAATAATGTTGAAGCTGTTTCTTGAGCCAGCACCTGCCAGAAGAGGAAGACGAGATGTCTCTATGGATATGTTGGAGATGAAATACAAAACTTGTCAAAACCAAAAGAAATCTTTCCATTGGTGTCATCAAGCTCTGCACGAAGCTTTAACAAGACAGGTCCCCTCTGATTCTGGGATCAATGTCATGTGAAATCTCACCTTGGTTTTCTGGAAGACACGGGACAAGTGAAGCCAAGGGTAGCTGGTGGAACAGCAATAAAAGGTTTTGCACAGCTGGGAGAGCAGCAGTGATTCCAAATGCTGAGCACCACCAACCTTCATGTGCCTTGGTTTTGATGGGGAATTGATCACCTACATTTCATGTTATTCCTTCTGGTATCTAGCTGGGTAACTGAGACCTCTTAAGTTATAAACTCGAGAATGGAAAACAGAGACAGAATTCTTCTGTCTGCTTCTGAAATTTAGATTCATGGAAAATATAGGTGTTTCTATCAATGCTTATTCCCTGTTTTCTATGAAAAAATACAAAGCAGCATACAGATGTTTGAGCAAAGAAATGGAATATAAGTCTTGTGGATATTTTTAAAACATCATTTCGGGTCCTAATACCTTGTTTTTCTGCAATCTCAGTGTGTCTCTGTGTTCTGATTTGTTTAACTTAATCAGTTTATTTTCTGAATACAGTGATTGTCAGGACTGGGCATCTCTCCGTTTCTGGAATAAAAGGAGAAACCAGCAATCAGATTGTGGAACTTTTCCAAACATGCCTAGAGGGCCCTCTTTAAAAGAGCATGAATCCTCAGCAAACAACTTGTTGTTGTATTAAATGATGCTACAGACACTTGCTGCACAAAATCAGAGGGAAGAAATGTCATACTTGTAGCAGATATCTTTTTTTAGTAGACTGGGTCCCTATTTATATTATGGGCTGTAGGAAATCCACAGACTTCAATACTAAAGACATTTTCCTCTTACATCCTTTGCTTAATTTAGTAATCTTAAAATAAAGTACCTTTTTCCTCCAAGGCATTTACAACCTTCTTATAATGACGTTGCTACAGCTAACTCTCTTTTCTTCTCCCTTGTGGGCAATTATTTATTTATGTATTTATTTATTTATTTATTTATTTATTTATCTATTTCTGAAAGCTTGGAATTTCCTCTCTCTAGCTACTGTTCAATTCCTGTTTTGGAATGTGTTCTCTGTCTTCAGTAACAAGCTTGTGAAAATCAATATTCCAGCATTTATCACAAGTTACAGAAGAAAAGCTCTTAATCAAAGACATTTAGGCACGCTTGTGAAGGTTACCCAGCACATTGTGATAGACGACCCTTCTCAGATTCCACAGCTCACCTATTTTACCCATCTCACATGGTGATAAGCCTGCCCATCTCATAAAGATATGAATGATTGAGCCTGCTCCATTACAGTTAATATCTCTCTGAGAGATGGGTCTGTTGGGGAAAAATGATACACTTAGGAACTTTCTGAAACAATAAAATTGATCCATTTTTGAGCCAGCTTTTCCTGTGGAGCTAATTCCCGAGCAATTTATTTCTGCTGATTAAATCTGCTGTCTGCAACGGGGAGCTGGCAGGTCTGTGCAGGACAGCACAGTCCGCTGCATTTGCAGGTGGAGCACAAACTCTCTGTAGAATCTGATGGCTTTGCATTAATGAGTTAACAGTACAAGTATTTGTGTTTACTTACAGGATGCAGCCTTTCCTAACCACAGGAACACAGCAATCAGTGAAAGTCTGATTGGACTGGTGTTACTGGTTCAGCTGAGAAAGGGGGGACATCACTCTTTCTGGGATGAAAAGAGAAAGATTCTACTCTGAAAAGCAAATTACAAAGGCTCAGAATCACTCTGAAGCTAACACTTGCCCAATGCTCTGCAGCCAACTCAGTCGGAGTCTGCAAGTTAAAACTAAACTTCTTCAGGCTCACTGAGGAGAAAAGGCAGCTGAAAGAAAGAGCTGCAGCAATATCCACATGTGGAAATACTGTGCCTGCAGTTGAAACACCACCCCTGGAATTATATCTGAGTCTGATCACAACAGGGTGGGCAGATCCTTTTGGACAAGAAGGAAAGGCACAGACACGAAAGTGGGAATGGGTGAATAAATACTGGGCAGTTGAGAAAGATTGAGGGAGTGCAAGTCCCTCAGCTGACAGTGTTTGCACTTGCAGTCATTCCTTGGACACAAAGCCATGGTCTGTGCTTTGACCCATCCTCAATGCCCTTGCTGGAGTGCATTTTTAGGTGTAATGTGTATTTAAGGAGCTGCTTCACAAGCAACCAGCTCATCCTTGAAGGGTAGAAACACCAAATGTTACAACATTTAAACGCTGTTTAAGAAGCCCCATTTGCTTCTAGATCCCCTTTCTCAGGAAAATGCATTTCTGTAGGGAAGCATAATCAGAGTTTTCTCATCAAGGCTGGGCACAGGGATCCCAGAAAGGCACTGGGAGATGGGAGCTGAGGTCACTCACACACTGCTCAGTCCCAGGCTCTCTACAGCACAGGAGCAGGCAACGAGACTTCACCAAACCTGCGCTCAGATTTTTGCAAAATTAAGGAAATAATGTGAGGTATTTCTGTCCCAGATTTTTTGGCCTTGATTTGAATTCCAGCGAGGACTCAGGATGACGCCCCCTGAATTTACAAGCTGTTCCTCAGTTTCTTCTTGTAAGGCTAACAAAATGCTATAGAACGAAAACTGAAAGCTAAAATATCCCTCAGCCCATATGCCTAATTTTTACACTGAAGATTTATGTGTGAGCTTAACTTCATAATTATCCTGTTTAAGGGCATTGCTGGGTTTCTAAATTAAGACTGATGGCACAGATGAGCTAGTAAAGGTCATTCCTTGATGCATTAGCTCTTTGTTGATGAACAATCTAACACAAAAACACTTGGTGTTTAGTGTGAAACCTTTCTCATGGAAATCACATCCCACTGCCTGTCTTTATAAATATTAATTCACAAAACACACGTGCTTTGTGTGGGTCCTGACAGCCTCTGTAGTGGTACTGGCAAGCCACTCAAAAAGAGAGAAATACAAAAGAAAAGGTGGTAAAGTTTATTCCAAGGTGTCAAAGGGCATTAAGACACATTTAAGTATAGGATTCTACTGAGTTGCAGTGGGTTAGGATCAATTTGAAGACAATTAGATGATAATGGAACAGTCAGCAGTATAATCAGATCTTAAAATTCACACTGTAGGTGGGAATCCTTCTGAAAGGGCCTGGGATAAGACAAAACTGCAGATAAAAAAATTAGAGTCATCAAATCAAAACTGCCAAACAAAATCTCCTCAAACCTAAAATCAAATTATGGTTTGACAGTTTCTGAAGAAGAGCAGGGACTGCATGCAGAGCCTTTGAAATGAGAAAGTAGAACTGGCAAAGGGATACAGCAAGAGGCATTGCTGGGTTGATGAAAACTGAGGTTGGAAGAAGGCATGTGTTTGTCAGCAGGAAACCAAGAGGGGTTTTTGAATACCTGGTCTCTTCTGTGAGGAGCTAAGTCAAAACCTTCCAAGCAAATCAATAAACACTGAACCAGATGGGACCCAAAGGCGCAAAGGTACTTGGAAAGAAGAACTGCAGAGCTGAAGGAATTGCCAGGGAAGTGTGAAGAAATAACTGAGCTGATAAACAGAACCAGCTCTGCTTTCAGGTATCGCACCCAGCTCCTGGCCAAGCCGGGGATCCTGCAGACGGGAAGTCACAGATTGCCAGTGGACAGAAAGTCACAAATCCTGCTGGCGAAGGACCATCCTGAGGAAATGCTGAGCCTTGTCAAAGTATTGTCTTGGAGGGAAACTATCCCCCTAATTCCCACGAAATAAACCCCAAGAATTTGTGTTTATCCTGCTAGCACCATGCTGAAAAGCTGATGTGCTTATCAGCATACCGGCCCCTCCCTTCCCAGCTGCTTTGTTTATTTATTACCCTCTTTATATGTAGACCTGAAGCTGAATATGATGGGAAGGGGCAGAGGTTTGTGTTCCTCTCCACAGGAGTATAATACATCACTGTCCACTGGAGCCCAGCACACCTGATCTTGAATTACAGCCACTCAGTCCGAGCAGCAAATAACTCAAACGAGCCATCTTTACTGAGATACTCCCTGTATGAAAAGGGAACTTACTGCACATCACAGAGATTGTAGCACCTCTTGACTCGCTGCCTTTTCTTAGGTGCTTTGCTTCTATACTGCAAAATCCAGACATGTAAATCTGATTTCAGGGAGATCTGCCTGCCCTGCTTAGCTGCTATGAAGTCCCTGACTCTGCCAATTCTCAAAAGAATTTGCAGCTTGGAAACAGATTCTCTAAAGCATTTATCTTGATTCAGGGAGATCTGTAGCCACTGCACAAGTGTATGCTACAAGAAAATCTTTGCTGGGCTGGATCATTAATTTGAAGCAAAGAAAAATTATATCAGAAGGGATTTTTCAAAATAGGAACAGTAAAATACTGGTAAAATTATCAGAGGTCACGCATTTCAAGGATCTGGTTAACTCTAAACATAATGCTGGAGTTCTTCATGTGTCTGTTAGAACAGTGCAACGAGGCCCCAACTGAAGAAATCAAAAGGGTTTTATTTGATTGACCTTTAAAAAAATATTTTCTGTTGGTTCTGTCCGCATTGGTGTGTGGCATTACAGAAAAGCTATAGCCAGATTTGTTGGTTAATGCTTTCAATTTGATCTCAATAATAAATCTTGTCCCTCTGATTTTGGGTCTCATTTACTGCTTTGTCCACTTTGATTACAACAGACTAAATCTACATTCTATATTAATTTGTATATACAAAAATAAGGCCCTGAATGCATCTTTATTTAACTTCGCAGTTTGTTGATAAACAAAAATTCCAGTTACTTTATTAACACTAAATTATGTGTGGTTCTACTCTTGTGTGTTGTTAGCTCCATATGCAGAATTTAGAATACCCTCCTGGAATTTGACCTGTGAATTTTGGCTGTGGGATTAACTTTTAGTATTATTCTAAAGCCCTGTTTGTATCTCATTGACAAAATGATGGTGTTACTGAGGGCTAAGCTGGCTACATAAACTTACATTTTTCTATTTGAGCAACAGAAAAGTGGACCAGCCTAGAATGCCATGGTATTGAATTTATTTAATTGTTTTTAGGTTCACCATTACACCCCAGAAAGCAAGTTTCTAAATTAATCAATTTATAATTTAGCTACTGAAAAAAAAACCCCAAAAACCAACAACCCAACACAGATAAAACCCAAGCTAGCTTGTTATTAAAACCAGGGACCAATGTATTTTGTGCTTACAATAGCAAAGAAAGCTTACTTTAAACATTTTGTTTGATAGCACAAAAGTCATATTTCAAAGCTGGTCTCAGATTACAGAGATCTTTGAGCATGCTGCAGCAACTGTTGTATTTTTCTTTGTCCACAGCAAAATTAAGGCTGGGAAGCAAAGATTTTCTTTGAAATGTTATTTGTGTTGTTCACTGCACTTCAGGAAATTATATTGGTCCTTGCATTTGTTTATTTTGATCATCCCACAGGAAGTTTACACAGCTGTTGCACAAACAAAATCAGCTACAATGTCCATCAAATATTACCTATTTTCATAACATTTTTTAACAGCAATCGAGCTACATAAAAATTCAAATACTTCCTGAATTTGAAGATGCAGCTGTGAGTTTAATGCCTGGATCTGATGCGAGGTGACCCAGGGCAGAATATCTTACCGCTCCTTTAATGAAAGATGTCACGATTTAATCTCTGTGTTAAAATCTCTTGTTCTTTAGAAATTTTTTTAGCTGACATTTTCTGTGGCTATGAGATTGCTATGCACAATGTTTCAAGGCATTACTACTCAGAATAAAAGCATTTTTGAGACTGTCAGGGTGCAGTTTTGTAACTGGGTTCATCGTCTCAAGGGGTTTTTTTGCTTGACCTCCTCCAGCTGCGAGTTCCCTCCTGCTTCTTTGAGCAAGCATTAGCATTCATGCAGTTCTGCATGAATCACCAAACCAGAAATGCAGCCTCCAAAAATTAAATGGTTCGATTTCCTTGGGACAGTGAAATAACTGAAGGCATCCCGTGGGCCACAGAACATCAGCAATAACTTCAGGGAGATTGTGTGGGTGCAGGATCCAGAGAAAGGATGGGATGGTCCCTTTTGCTAACAGAGTAGGCTTGGATTGGCTTCTTCTTGTCTTCTGAGGTGGTTTTTGAGCCTTTGCATGTTGGTTGCTTTAAAACTGTGGCTCACAGATCTGTGGTGGTCACATCACGGAGCCTTCTTTGGACCTGAGTATGAAAGAGCAATGTAGAAGACTTTCTAGGCTGTGCACAGTTTTGAAAACAGAGGTTATGATGTCACTTGAAGGGAAAAGTCTAATCCAAATGTATTTTCATGTATGACACCTTCTTCCCTGCTCTGCTGTGCCAGCACATACGGTTCTAAATATGTGTTTCTTTATCTGCTGGTCCAAACCCACATCATTTATTCCCTCAGCAAAATCCCTCTCCTGGGATCCTTGCCAAATGTTGAAGCTCAGAGTGATGGTGGTTTTCCTGAGAGGATTGTGTCTCCACAAAGAGCCAAAAAGGCTGCACTGGGGAGCTGTCACACGGTCCTGCTTCCAGAGCTGTGCATGACAAAGCAAAAAGCTTTAATGTCACTGTTAGCAAACGTACAATCACTCAGCCTTATCACCTACTGGCATCCCCTCAAACCCTCCTCACCACTTCTTTTTCCCATCCTCAGCTACCCATCACTACAACAGCATTTGCTGCACACCAAAAAAAGGATTTAGACTGACTGGCATGGTTTCCCTGGCTAATTTTCCATTTCTTTTTACCTTTCAAATGTAAATTATCCAAATGTACTTTTTTTTTTTTTTTCCTAATCTTCTCTGTCTAAAACTTTAGGGATGTTCAAAATCCTGGTGGACCATTAAAAATAAATGACTCTTGCTACGGTGGATTCCATGGATCTAATCCAAAGTACCAGAAAAAAAAAAAGAGTGAGTTAACATTTGGATTTGTGGAAACAGTATTTAGTTGATGATAATGTAGTTTCTACGGTGTAATTTTGCATGCAAAGAACAATGAGTCAAGTTACAAAAAAGAGGTTTGAAAAATAATGAGACTTTGCCTCAACATATATTATTAATTCTGTAGATATTAATACTTGCTTTCAATAATTCATGACCTGCTGCTCATTTCTGTGGGATGCCAGGGTTTTCTGAGAGAGCCTCACTCCCTGGCAAGGGAGGGATGAACGGAACAGAAGCTCACATGTGGAAAATCATCAATTTTTTCATCATTGCAGGTCTGAGCTGCTACTGGGGAAGCCAATACGTGAGGAGCAGGAGAAAAACCATTTGGAGCCTTTAGACAGTTCAATGTGTAATTCTGGTAATATAGAGTTTTTAGCTCCAGTTTCTGTACTGATTCATCAGAGCTAAGAGATTGTAGTCAGTTATGAGTGTACCACGTCTATTTTTCTTCAGAGCTACACCCTTAATTGCATTTCTACATGGCATATTCTTGTCTATTGTAAGAGAAGCTGTTGTGTTCTGCATGAAAAGTTTGTCAGAGTGAGCGAGGGCGGTTTGTAGATCAAGGCAGGCCTGAGCACCAAGGGGTTCCCAGGGGCTGGGGCTGGTTGCAGCAGGGTTTGGGATCTCTCCAGTGGGAAGGGACTTTCCTCCACTGGGCTGGAGCTGGCCCTGAGCCTCCCCCTCAGAGGGGATATGCTCAGGACTCTCTCACATTTCACCAGAAAATTTCCTCTTTTAATTAGAAGTCAAATACTGAGAATTAAGCTTCAGGAATTTATATTCCATGATCCAAGTAACTTTGTTTTCTCTTGCCTCCCTACCCCTCACCATGCTGGACCATTCCGCTCTGGGGCAGAGCCTGTAACCCCTAATTGTGAGAAAAGGTGCCTGTGGTGAAAATACAAAAGAATCCAAGCCTCTGTGTTAAAAAATTTCATTATTTTTAAACCAGTGGCATAATTTATGAGTAACTGTGGGGCAGGAGGGTGAATTTTAGCGTTACTCTCATGAAAGATGGATATGCTTCATCATACCCATTCATCTTTTTGAACATTGGCTCGTTTTAACACTTTTACTTGGATGCTGTCAGGACTAAGGGAAAAATCTATTCTGGAAAAGCAGAATCAAAGGGAATTAGGTAACTCTTAGGCATTGCCAGGTTGGAATGAAGGGCTTTTCAAGGACCATCAACATATGAATAGGATTACCTTGGATGCACTGGTGACCAGACATATTTTTAGCCTTTGGCAGGCGAGAATGGAACCTCTGAAAACAGCATGACCGCCACTCAGAGTGTAAGAATTGCTTTGGAGAACATCACAGAGGGGGAAAGGGACAAGGAGATGGGCAGTGTCAGAAGTTTAATTTTGGGGTTTTTCCCTTCTGATTTAAGGATCATAAAAGAACACCTTCCAAATGAGTAATAAATAAAAGTGTGCCTGGTGCCACTGCACATTTATGTTGCATTGATTTTGAAAGGAAGAGGCTCATTTGGGTCAAGCTGGGGCTCCTGGTGAGAATCAGGGGCTGTGAACAGAGCAACAAGTAATGAGAAGCAGTGATTGCCTAAAATTTAAACTTGAAATGGTGTCCCTGCCCGGGGAGAGATTGGCTGATACTAAAAATGGCAATCTTCAAAAGGAATTTTAGCTCTCTTTTGGAATTCAGTCTCCTTTCACAGCAACATTTAATCATTCCCACTGATTTGTGAACTAAGCTCTGTATGCTTAAAATGTTTGGGATCTGCTAAAATCTCAAAAAGCAGAATTCTCTAGGCTTGGCTGCATCCTCTGTCAGGAGGTTGTAAGTCAGCTTGAAGTATCTCTTCCAAGTGCAGTGCCACTCTTAGTGCCAAGTTCATGAGCCTAGGTGGCATAAAATAGAGATGTAAGGAGGTGATTGAAAAAAACCCATGCTTATTTTTAAATATGTTTCACAGAGGGATTATTTTTAAGCCTGACTAATGAATGTTGTCAGACCAGCTTAAAACAAAGCAAAAGGGAAATAATAATAAAAGTAAAAAAGTCAAAATTAGAAAGCATGTTAATCCTCACAGGGAAATAAGGTCTTAAAATATTTTGATTAACTTCTGTTCATCTGCCTTTATTTTTATAGTCCTAAACAGCATTACACTCAACCATATCTCCACATATGGACACCTCATAAAGAGATTTATCCCATCATAAAATCTGAATAGACCAAGAACAGACAGGATGGGCTCCTCTCTGAAGGTGCTGCTCCCCTACACTGACTGTAAAGGGAGTGTAAATGACCATCTGAAATTACACAACACATTAAATGCCAGATTGGGTGAAATGAATGCTGTGTTGAATTCAGATTCTTGGATAAATGTTCAGAGCTAGGGATTGTTTAAGATCCTAATTTCTAGGAAAGTCAACTGGACTTAAATGAAATATGCTTTTCAGAAAGCCTCTTTTTATACCTGACATCTTACATTAGTTCTTCCCTATTTCTTCTCTGACCTGCCAATATAAACATAAAATTCCTGGACTAGGACTGTTCCTATTTATTTCAACACCATATAAGACATAAGCACTGATTTAATTTTTATTCTCTAAGAGCTGTTTGTAATAGAATTTATAAATAGTGATAAATAGAGTGCATGGCAGATATTCATGTTGTATTTATTAGCTTATTAACTGCTGTACAATCTCCGATCTGCTACAGCATGGAAGTGCAAAAAAAAAAACTGAATGAAGTTTTTCTCTGGACTTGTGCAACGCAGAAATGGAGTAGGTTGGGCCAAATATCATTTATAAAGTAGCAGAAGCTGCTAGGAGAAGAGACACCACAGAATTTGCTGTGAAATCCAACTTGTAAAAGAGCATAAAAGGAACATCATTTGCTGTTAAATGTGAGCTGACTTTTTCACAAAGTTCTCTAAAATGTGTGGGGGTAAGTGCAGGAGGGGACAAAAAATGTTTTAGCAACTGTTAAAGCACTCTAGGTAGGTTGCTTTGTTTACTGGTGCATTTTCAAAAGTGTTAAAGGTTGGAAACACTGAGGAGAAAATGCCTACCTAATTTTTCTCCTCCCCTTTCACTGAGTCCCATGAACGTGAAACGAAAGCATTCTTCAGCGTATTAAAAAAATTTATTCCTATTTGAAAAATCAAAGGCCTGTTTTTAGATAGTATCAACCTCTTAAAAAGCCATTTGTTGGCACAGATCTGAGGGGTCTCAGTAAGGAGTGAAGTAATGAATACATGCAAGGGGCTTTTCTCTGGAAACACCGACAGCCCTGAGCCGAGAGGCACTGAGCAAATGCTGAAAATGTGCTCACTGTAATCTGTAGCTTCTAATAGGGCAAGGAAGAGGCATTTCCTCCATTCCCTCCTGCAGCCACACTGGGAATAAATCAGCCAAGTAAAGTGGCTTGTTTGTGCTCCTTTCTGTAGCAGTGACTGATGTTTTATATCGCACTGATCATTAAGCAGAAGGCACCAGAGGTGGAGCTCATAAAAAGAAGTAATAGGGATGTATTTTTTTTCCTCTGTGGAACAAATCCAGATGATTTGAAAAGCCCACGTGCTGCTTGCACCAGCCACATGCAGTTTCATGACCAAGCAGAGGATGCCATTTCTAATTGGCATTAGAGCTCATTAGAGCAGCATTTGCTCTCATCTTCTTTCGAGGATTTGGACCCTCAATCCCAGGGCTTTAGCTAAACCTCTCTGAAAGATTCCCTCTTGTCTCCTGAGCCTCTTCTGACCTGTCACTTTAACCTCTCTCTGCACTTGAGTGTGATTTTCCCTTTTGCAGAAGAGATAATGATGGTTGCTGTTTATGTCATTCTCAAACAGGTCTCTGGCCATCACAGACCAAACATTCCTGGGGTTGTTTTTCTGTTGTTTTTTTATAACTAGAATATCAACAGGATCTGTATAAATCCTTCAGAACTCCTTCCTCGTCTGTCACTCAGCTCAGTTTTTGGTGCAGACACAATGCCAGACACTAACCAAGATGTTTGCATAAGGTTAGATGGAAAATAGGAATTAACCTGTATATAACACTGAAATATCCCATTTCCTGGTCAGCTTTTTGGCTCTTCTTCACTGGTAAAGGTGTCCTCCTTTCAGAAGTGAGCCACTGTAAGAACAGAGCGTAGGAAGTCCAAATATAAATGAGGAAAACCATTTCTTTTTCACAGTCTTCAAATCATCACTCCAGCTGCCTCAGACATCTGTTTCAGCATTTATACTCTCATTTGGTCAACAGACAAATACAGGAAAGGGGATTTAGAGAAGCAGATTGTGAATGAACAAGCTCTGTTGCACTGTCCATCATTCCCTTCTCTGGTACCTCCCTGCTTTTCGTGGAAGGGTGGATGGAGCCAGCAAAGCACCAGGTGACAGCAAAAGGGTGTGAAATGTGCCCCAGCCAGCTCCAGTGAGTGCTGGGCAGCGATGAATTGCCCTGGGGTTTGGGAACCTGAGAGCCTGAATGGGTACAGAATATTTTCCTGCTCAGTGCCCTCAGCTGTGCCCTCAGTAGTGTGTTAGCACCAGATTTATGGGAAAATCTCCAGATCACTCCCTTTTATCACATTTTGGTTGATGCCGTGTCTCAGAGCACAGAAACTGAGTTTTACTTGGGTGAAACTAACAGGAAGACCCACCTCATCCATAAACTGGATACTCATCTATTGAACTTTTAAACTAAAAACTCATCTAATGAGTGCCCTCAGAGGCATTCAGTCCAGAGAACCAGCCCAGACACACTCTAGAACAACCCCCAAATACACAGACAGACCCCAAGCGCTCATCATTTCACACAAACCCTACCCCTGGGAGCGTGTGCTCCCTGTAAATCTCCGTGGGTAACACATGCCAGAAGGGTTTGGAATATTGCTCTGTTTGCAAAACCTTCCCCCAGGCATTGCTCACAAAAAGCACTCCAGAAGAGCAGAAAGGTAAACACAGATGTTACACTGAGGTTTTGTTCTGCTGGGATCCCCTTTATTTACCACCTAACTTGTTTTTCTCTTCTCGCAGGCTCCACTGACATAATCACAGCTGAAAGCACAGCACCTTAGCCCCAAGATTTTCCAATTTTGCCTGATCTTGAAATGAATAATTTGTGAGTTTCTGAGCCGTCTCCTTTTCTTTTCTCCTCAAGAAATGTTACGAAATACAAAATCATTTCAGCGCCCCGTGAAGTTCCCTCCCCACTTTCATTTTTTAAGTGATCCCCACATTTCGTTGCACAGTCTTGCAGGGATAAAATGTGGCTTGTGCAGCTCCATGTCCCTGTGGGATGTTATTCTACTCATCCTGTGACAGCCTTCAGAGTTGTTATCACTGTGCCATGACTCAAAATCCCGCTTGCTTTGCAGGGGCAGCCTCTCTTCTGCTTTGCTGTTGGCACACAAAGGCAAAATACAGAGCAGGGGCTGGGGAATGTTGAGAAAGGGAGGAAAAGCTGAATGTTTCTCTGTAATCTCCCTTTGTTAGATGTGGGGTCATTTGCTGTGCGAGCAGAGGAGCTGCCCCTACTCCCTGTGTGTATGCCAAGATCTGCCAGCTTGGGAAGAAGCTGGTAGTTCATAGAGGAATCTCTGTTTTGGCAAAGTCTATATTTCTGTGGAAAATAATTCTTTTTTTTTCTTTTTTTTTTTTTTTCCCTGAGGGAAAAACCTTTTGACTGTTTGGCCATGCAGGGAAAATAAAAATAGATTTCCCAGAAATTAGATCCTTTCAGTGAAGTAATTAATTGAACCTAAACCCTTCATTTTCCAGTTTTGATAGAGACACTTTGAGTTGTTATTTCAACTATTTTTTGAAACAGAGAGGAATTTTAAAACAAAGCAATTAGATTTACTGAAATTATACATTGACCACATACGAATGGCAACTTACATTGCCTTACATTTTTTCACATCTATTAAATAGACACATAAATTTATTAAAAATTATGTACACTTGTAATATAAGCTCTAAAATGTCTTAGCATGTGTAAATACTTTCAAAATATGGGGATATTTGTGTTCATGTTTCACAGCTCAAACTTCTGGCTGGGAAAGGTGGCCTGGATCTCAAAATCACCTTGGGAGGTTCTTGGCTCCCACTAAAAGTACTTGATTTACTTTGAAGACACACAAGTTATTGGGGAGAGAGCCCAGATCCTTTGGATTTACTGCAGAATTTTAGTTCTAAAGGATTTCAATTATGGTTTGAAATAGCACTGGATGTCATTTCTGCCTTTGTCCTGTCAGAGGCAACACGGAATGCAATTTTTAAATAGCAGATATTACGGTGTTTACTCTGGCAGTTGTTTCACTACAGATATTCTGCAGGAAATAACAGTAAATGACATAATTGCTGGCTTTCCCATATGACATATCAAGGTTTGATTCATTCAATAGTTGGAGCTAATACTTTCATAATAAATATGTATGCAAAGTAGTAATATTCTGTAATATTCAATTTCTTTAATATTTGTGCAATTCTTTTGATGATTCCTTAGAGCTCCTGTTCTTAGGCTGTGGTGCTTTGGTTAGGAACTGTTATCTTCATCTCAGTTTAGACTGCGATGTCTTTGTGTGCCTTTGAAATCTATATTTTCTTCAAAGGAAAAAGGACTTTGTATTTTTTTTTGTCCCTTTCATCTTGTAGCTGTTCTGAAAAACACCTATTTTGAGTAAAGAAAGCATTCTAAATTTTAAAATATTGATGTAAATGCTGCAAGGTGTTGGTGTAACACAGGTGCTCACTGTGCACAGGACTGGTTTTGTCTATGTCTAATCTCTTGAACACCAAAAGTGTCAGACTGCTGCAGAAGGGCTTTATAAAAGAGCTGGATGGAACAATGAAAGTTGTAAAGCACAATGGCAATATCCAGTTACAACTCAGGAGCTGAACTTAAGCCTTTCCCACTCTCTCACTCCCTCCTTTTTGTCTGCATGTGTCATCACCATCTGTACACAGCTACAATTTTTGAAGAAATACCTTATTTTGATTCCTTTGTATTTTTTTTGTTGGCATTTCTTTATTCAAGGCACTTTACACTTCAGAGAGTGAATCAGACACTTTAAACAACCAGACTGGCTGCTCATACATTTTCTGAGCCCTATTTGCTGTCTCCAGATACAACATGAGTTGCTGTAATAGGTTTACTGTCAAGAAGGAAAACTCCTGAAGCTTTAGCTTTACTTTTCCTTTTTTATTCCTTACACAGGGATTTTTCAGTGTGCTTAATTAAATGCCTTCCTGAAGATTTTAAAGCATTTTAGCTAATGTATATCTTTGCAATTTCAGTGCCAACCCAGTTAAAGAGCCTCTCACTTAGCCCTGGTAAGAACCTACTGCTTTCTTGTAGCCCACTGCCACTGAGGTTGAGTTAAACATTCCCTCTAGAACAAATTAGAGCACAGAACATATCAAAGCCACTCAAAGCCTTGGAAACTTCAACAGAAAGCCTGTTTTATTTGAGGGCTGAATTGCCAACAGAGCTGCCCTGTTGTTTTCTGTCTGCAGAAACTAAACATTCACAGAAATATTAGGTTTTTCCCTAAACCCCCACAATAATTAGCTTATCATTGTTACTCTTATGACTCCACATTGATTATGATAAACTCACAGAACTAATTTTGGTCAATAAGGAATTATACAGGGATTGCACAATTTCATTTAGTTTGAGTCGATATCCTTTCCAAAACCATGTAATTTGTGGCTGAATCCACAACAGGATCCTTTTGTGGGTACTCGCCCAGCAGAAAGGCATCATCTTGCCAAAAGTGGTTCTGCAGTTCAATATTTACACACAGCAGCGCTGGTGTGGTGTGATTTTAAACAGCTTCCTTTCTACCCTCAAACAGCATAAAAGCTCATTATTTAAAACCAGTTGATTAAAATCTGTCTGCAGTTTTAAAAAGTAAAATATGCAGAACTGATTTTGCTCGAGTTTGTTCAATTAGCTCTATTTACAAACCAACTCATAAAATTGCATAATATGTTTAAAAACTCAAATAAATATTTAATATTTGCCTTTGGCTTTCCAAGGGAAAGTTGCCCAGTAGCAGAACTCCTTATTTCTACTTCTGAGAGGAGATAAATTTGCCTCATAAAATGAAACTGAAATATTGGTGACATAACCAGTGACCAGCATCCACACTGATGGCACCGAGCTCGGGGGAGCTAATCTAAATCAGCTGCCTGATTGATTGAGTGAGTGATTTGATTCCATCATTATCAACAGCTGTTATCATTCTCCACTTAGATATGGTTGGCAGTCCCTGGCTCACCTAGAGAAGTGCATTGAGATTTGGCAGCTCAGGGAGCTGCCAGTGTCCAAAATTGTAGGATTATTACAGGAATGCTGTACACTTCCCCTGCTAGGCAACATCCATGCCCAAACTGCCTTGGAGCACTGACTGCTTGATGGTGTAAGCTGGGATTCCATCACCCTTTAATTAATTAGTGGTCTTTACTTTGAGGAACTGCAGCAAGATGTGCAAAATTGGCAGTAGCACAAACACATACACAGCCCCAATCAGCTCCTCAGGCTACTCAAGTTGCAGAGCTGCTGATTTTTTAAATATAGATAATATAGAAGGCAAAAAAATGAGGCTGTCACAGTGCAAAAATTAGCACCAAGCCTATCTTTCAGCAAATAATGAAATTGTGAATGCATTTTCCAGGCATCCAGAAGTTAATACTCAATGCTCTCTCTGTCCATCCTCTTCTTGAGCCCTGGTAAAATACATCCTCTATTATATATTGAAAATGATACAAATTAAACCAAGTATCTTCATTCGACAGTAGCCTACATGATGCTAGATGGGCCAGACAGAAATGAGTTTGGTATTTAAATAAGCACATAAATTATGACTCAATAAGAGCTGAGAAGGATGAATTCCAGGGCTCAAGTTGGGAAACAAAGTTTTGCCACTTCAGTTCCAAACAGCATGAATATTCATGTCTAATTTTAATTTGCCTTCAGTGGCATTCATGGAAACTGGTACTGAATCAGGAGGTTTCAGCCCTCCTCTGACCTGTGCTATGGGTCTGACCAAACATCATCAACACAGCCCAATTAGCCATGGAATTAAGGGTGCTTCCACTTCTGCAGTTATTGACCTGGCACTTCAGCATGCAATTTATGTGAGGAAAAAGTAAATTGCTCCTTTTGCCACAGTGCACCCAATCTCTCAGCATCACAGAATTTAAAGAGGAATTAGGTCCCCGGTGTTTCCTGGGTTAGGAAATCACTTTTGCAGTCGCTCACAGCTACAACCTAGAAACTGGTCTCACTCTCATCGAGCAGAAAATCCTGGTTTTCTTCTCCTACAGATCACTGACGTGCTCAGCGGCTGAGGAAGCCCCCAGAACAGCAGCAAGACATGACTCCTGCTGGGAAACCCCTGGCACACTGTTCTTGAAGCCCTCAGGTAGCACTGCAGTGAGCACAGCCCCCGGAACTCAGTGTCCTTCCAGGGCTGGGGATGCAGATCCTGTGCAGTCACAGTGTGTGGTTCCTAAGGCAGAGCAACAAATGGCATGCTTAAAGGGGAATGTAGCCTGAAACTGTGTTAATACACTGTCTCACCCTACTTTACCCTTCCTGGGGCTATTTCCAATAAATTTGGGTTAGAACAAACTCCTGCTGTGAGCAGCTTTGAAATTCCGGCTTTTTATTACACAGAATCCAGGAGAAATGGCTAGTGGTTTCCAAGAATCCAAGTGAAACATGAACAAACAGTCCTTTATTTTTTACCCAGTACTAAACCATAAGGCCCTATCCAAACTCTGGAGTATTTGTTTTGCAGCTCACTCCTGTCCAGGACAATTGGCCATTTTATTTTGTTTTGCTCTGCTCGTGTAGAGCTTGTTCTTCCATTTACCTCTTCTATTTAATTATCCTGCATCATTATGTTCTCTTTCAGGTCAAAAGCAATTTGAAATGGCTGCAGCAACGGTTGGCAAGTTTCTACTACATTTAGAAGACAAAAAAAAAAAACCAAAGAAAAAGAGAAAAAAGTAATTACACATCAATTTTGTTGAAGTCAATAAGGCCATTCTTGACATGGAGTGTTACTCAAGATTAAAGATAGCAGATGTCTGCTTTAAGTCACAGTCTCCTGTTAAATACTGCACACGAACACCAAACATTGTAAAGGTTAAAGACTTGAATTTATCACAAGTTTATTATGGGAGCATGAATACTTTTACAGCTGTAACCCCATAACAATATACACAGTATATTGGGCACTAAAAGCACCAGTGCTGCAAATGTCAATTGACTCATAAATAATTTATATCAGTTTCATGTAGACGTGAATTTAATTGTTTAGACTAATCCAATTTCCCCAAGATGCTGATAATTTGGGGCAGTGGTTTGCTGGTTGAAAATACGTCCCTGTCAATTCTTGGTGTAGAAGAGTTATAAAGGACACATTCTGAAACAAGGAGAGAAATTCCATGGACAGCAGATAGAGGAGAGTCCACAGGGCTGGCTGTCCTGCAGGGATGGGATGTCGGGGATGTCCGGGAATGGCCAGGTGTGTCCGTGCCCCGGGATGGGCAGCAGCACGTTCAGTGCATTGTAGTTCTGCTCCACCAGATGGCCCCAAGCACATACATTCACCCCCCAAAAATTCCCAGATGACGTATTTGACACAACTTCATTAAACGGCAACTGCTGAAACTCGCTGATGCATTAATGTTTAGAACTGGTTAATTAGGCACAATCAGGAGGCAATTGTAGGCACCTGCACAGTAACTAAACAGAAGCAATAACGATTTGCTTTTATAAATGTTTTAAATATGATATCCAGGGCAATTAAGGTGTGCATGGTTGCATCATGCTGACTGAGATTTGTAACTCCTTTGAAGTTTTATCCCCTGAAGTTTCTTTGAATACTCTTCCTTCAAAATTAATTCTGCTATCACTTCCCTTCCTGGAACTCATGAATTCTGCGACTGAGAATGCATTCCCTGGGATGCAAAAGTTTGTCTCGAACTTTTGAAACACTACCCGTGATTCTTCTCAGGTTATTTTTTCTTCACCTGGGAATGCTTGGCTTACCAATATTTAAAGGTAATACTATTCTGTGATACAAACCCATAAGAAATATGTAGATAAAGATGGTGGAGTTATCTAATAAGTGTTTTGGTCTGGATCTGTGTTTTTTCTTTGACGAACCACTACACACAGCCACATAAGGCGAAAAAAAGACTTTCATGAAACCTTTTCAAGGATCTTTTACATGGAACAAAAGCCATCATCAGCCCATGAAACTCCATGGCCTTCAGAGCTTCCACAGCTACAAGACCTAAGAATTGGACAGACAGCACACATTTCTAGCGAGGTTGTTTTGTCCTTAAGGTCCCAGAAGAGTTACAACCCTTAGTAAAAAGTCAGGAAAAATCAGCTTCTTCACTTTCAACTGTTACTACCACTTGGTTTTTTTGTCATGTCCCTTTTGCTGCAAGCTTGCTATTTTCCACAGCCTTTTGGTAGGATGGAGTTTACCTGCTTTGATAGAAAAATCAGGTTCTTTTAAGCTCAGCTTACCATGAGCTGCAAGACTTTGCCCCAGGTAAGGTAGGTAAGAAGCAGGCACACATCCTGGCAAAGGGCTGTAACCTCTAGAAAAGCCATATCAGCTGTGCTGCTCTTTCTGGCTGTGAACATCTCTTTGTGGACTGAAAGTTGGCTGCAGGTGGTTCAAAGAGAAACCAGTCTTTGTGAGAGAAAAATACTGAGAACCAGAGTTAGCCACCTAAAAGGATTGATAGCTTCCTCCATCAGGGTGGGATCAGTTCTCTCTTCTCTGCAGTCACTCTTAAAAACATAAAGAGCATTGAGGGCACCTGCTGTGCCTGATGTAGGGATGGGATGAATAAAAAACTGGGATGTTCTCTCAAACTGCAGTTTGCTCTAAGAATGTGCTGTGGTGCAGTGCCTGTGCTGTACCTCCTGCTGGGCTGGAGCTTAATTCCACAATGTAGCCCAAAATCTTTTTCTTGCTATTTACCACTACAGCTCATATTCAGTTTAAAAGTCAAAGCAAGTTTTGTTCAGCAGCCAGCTGCAAGCTGGGTCTAGCTTTAAAAAAAACATCAATCTGAAGTATTTATGCTTCATAAATCACCATCAGCTGATACATGTTGGAGAACCAGAACGCTGCAAGCAGATTGCTGCAGCAGGACAAATTTTGTTTCATTTGTAGCTAGCACTCCTTGTGTTATGACTGGCTTGATTCACACAAATTACGAGGCTATTTCTGTCTATTAATAAAGCCAAAGATTATTCCCGTGCACACCTATCAAGAGTGTAGGTACGCGTTCAGTCATGGGGGGCACAGACCAGAGGAAGTAGAAGTATTTGACAACAGAAGACCAACCAACTGAGTGTCCTCAAAGGAAGGTGACACGTCCTTTACCACCACCACCAGTTTAATATGGAGATTTCACAATTTAGCTTTGCTTCCTGAGAGTGAATCACATTTTTTAAAATCCAGACTATCAGTAATTGACTGAGCTTTGCCTGAAAATTAATGAAATAAGGTGTACAAGGGAGAAAGATCTGTTTCAAGTAACATTTAAAGTGTTCTTTCCAATGCCAGTCACACACCTGGGTTTTCCGGGCTTCAGTCATGCTCCTTGCAACAAATCTAGCACTGATGTACTTCTCTCTAGATGAGTTTAGTACAGAATCTTATGCCTCTGTTCTTCCACAAACATGGTCAATAAAAGTTTTACTACTTAGTAGTTAATTCAGAGTTCAAGGCTTCCCTTTAATGCACAGTGCATATATTAGGCAGATAGGTTTAACAAAGCCTCTCTGGCATTAATTCTCCAGCAATAATCATGTAGTAAAGTGGATTGGATTCCTACTGCAATCCTGGTGGCTCTTTTGTAGCTGTGTGCAGTTTTAATAGCTATGAACACTTTCCTGAAGAACATGCTCCTCCAAAGGCCTCAAGAAAGCAGATAATTAAATACATTTAATGTGAATGAGTTTGCTGCATTTCATGACTTAAGGCTGAAACTCTCTTACACTAAAGATGTTCAGGAATCTCTCCATGCAGAGAAAGTTAAATGAACTCTGTGCAAAAGTAGTCTAGGGTAGCTCAGAGAATGCCATTGAGAGGAATGGTGGATGGATTGGAGGAATCACAGGAGTAAACCAAGTCATTGGTTGTTTTGCTGCCTTTCTCCCATCCCAGCAATTTGGGGTCCCATACAACTACAACCTCTGCACGTTTAGCTAAACCCATCTCTGGGAATGAACAGACACTGAATTAATGACATGTTTAGGCTATAATATCACATATTAGGCAGAATCTGAGCAAGGGACACAGTAGTGACACGCTGGGTTCTCAGTATTAACAGTGAGGAGCAGGGTTTAAAACGGCACGGATGTGTAAGCAGGTGAAAAGTCTGTTACATAAATACATCCCGTAGAACGTATTCAAACGCTGTTAATCCTGTACGCAAAGATAAAGCAAATGGGCCAAGCTCAGCTCCAGCAGGGTGGTCTGGTGCGTGATTGCCCTTTGCACAACGGGCCGGCAGTTCAAGCCTTTGCGAACACCCGATGCTATCTGTGCGCGGTGATGCTCCCTCCCGCCGGCCACATCAATTTTTTTTTTCTCTCCATCTTTTCGAAGCGCGGGGCTTCGTTACGAGCCAGAGATGAACACCGGAACGCCAGCCCACGGTCGGAGCTGAAATCCAGCGTGTGGCGGCGGTGCCCTGGGATGGCAGCCCCCCACACCGATGTGTTCATGGCCCTCCAGAGACGGATGGGGAGCGCTGCGTTAAATGAGGCAGAAAAAGCGCTCTCATCGCTCCCCTTCCCTGCGTTAGGCGGGGACAACATCCCGGTGCCGGCGGGACCCGGCCGGCGGCGCAGGGCGGCCCCGAGGGGCGGGCGGGACGGCCCCGGCCCGAGCCCCAGCCCCGGCTCCGGCTGCGGCTCCGCTCGGCAGCGCCGCGGGGGCGGGCGGGGAGGCGGGGAGGGGAAATCCCCAGGATCCCCGGCCCCCGCGGGGGACACCGCGTCAGTCACCGGGACCCTCCCCCGAGCGGGGACACCGCGTCAGTCACCGGCACCCTCCCCCGAGCGGGGACACCGCGTTAGTCACCGGGACCCTCCCCCGGCGCTCGGCTCCGCCGCGCCAGCGCCGCGCCCCGCACAGCGCGGCAGCCGCGGCGGCCGAGGGATGGCGGGGCCGGGGCTGCGGCCGGCCGGGCTCTGCTCCGGGCCCCGGCGCTCCGGGGCGGGCTGCGGGCGGGCGGCGTGAGGCGGCCCCGCCGCCCCCGGGCATGAGAGGCGGCGCCGCGGGGCTGCGGGAGCGCCGGGACCCACCATGCGGGAGCTGGCGATCGAGATCGGCATACGGGTGCTGCTCTTCGGGGTCTTCGTGTGAGTAGCGCCGGGCAGCGGCGGCCGAAGGCACCAGCGGCACCGCGGCAACTTTGCTCCGCTGGCAACCGAGTGCCTCTCGCACCGGGCCAGGGGGTGCGGGGGAAAGGTGCGGGATGGAGGTGCGGGATGGAGATGCTGAGCTCGCCCCGTGGGCTCCGGCGGTCAGGGGACCCCGCCGGCGCAGCCCCCTCGGGATGCCCGAGCGAGCGGCAGCTGCCGCCGGTCCCCTCTTCGGGATGCTCAAGGGTGGAATATTTCCCCGGGTTGAGTCGTTACAGGGGCTCTCCGAGCCCCGGGGTTTTGCCGGAGAGCTGAGGGGAATTTTTTTCTCGGAGAAGCTGCTGTTTGTGAGAGAAGTGTGCAAAACGCGACCAGCCAAAACAATGCGACCTCACAGGTGCTGGTGGTTTCGTTGGGCCGGTTGTAGCTTGTGGGGTGAAGTCTCAGCTGCCGGGGCTGTGAATGCGCCCCAACAGCTGGTTCTGGCAGCAGCGGGAGCCCCGGGCCGGGGAGCTGCAGCGCCGGTGCTGGAGCTGAGCAAGGACCGCGGGCTGAACGCGAGGTGGAACATGAGAGCGGGTTTGGGAAGCTTCTCCGCACGCTGTTGGGCAGGGAGGAAAGTGATGAAAATCTGATTGTTGAAAGATGTGCAGCTATCGCTGCAGGAACGTTCTTTCTCTTTGCCTTTTTTTAGGAGAAAGCAGTTATGCATTATTTTGCTTTGTGTATTTCAGCCCTTTTTTTTTCAGGGCTGTATTCATCTCTTTCTTTCAGGCAGTTTGTGGTCTGAATACATTTGAACAATGAAAAGTTCCACTCTATATAAGTTTGCATTTCCATTGCTTAATGTTTAAAGATGAGAGTTCTCAGCCTTTGTGATCTCTCAGGAGCATCACAGACACGGGATCTGATTTTGCTGTTTCTCGTTTGTTTTCCTGAGGATGGATGCTGTTGGTCACAGGTGCAGGCGGTATAGGACATCGGTTAAGCTGTGATAGTGGCTTAGAGCTGGTGAAACTGAATGCTTTGATGAGTCCTTTCTGTACCTCTCATGGTTAATTAATAACTTGTACAATTTTCTGGTGTTTGATTCTTTCCTCAGTGCTCATTTCTCTTGAATATTGATGCAAATCTTTTGATTTGCAAAAACACCCTGTGAGGTACCTTTGATATCTGTCAGTTCACTTGCATCTCACTTTGAAAGTAGACCTGTTCCTGTCAACAGAACTCCTTTCTGGAATACATGGAGCTACAGGGTGAGCAAAGACCTCAGAAGCTGATGCTACATCAGAACCTTTCTCTTCTTTATGATTGCGTGCATAATTTATCACCTACACCACCCCTGTAAGAGATCTCTTCATGTAGCTTTTTACTATGATGTGTAAATCGTGACCCATCAGAATCAGTAATTTCTTGGTTGTGCTTCTCTTCTGCCTTTATTTCCTCCCTAAAAGTTTCCATAATTTTCTCTGCTCTTTACATGGTTCCAAAATCCACTGAGGAGGGGTAGCTAACAGCAAAGCTCTTTGTGGAGTCACCATAATGGCAAATGCCTATGGAAGAACTTCTCATATTTTCACGTAGCTCAGCTCCTGCCTCGTTGGGATTCTGGGGAATAATTCTGATATTTCAATAGGTCATTCAGAGCATTCATTGACATCTGGAAGTACTGGGCACGGTAGTGCTCCAAATTCAGGTCGGTGTTTAGTTTCGTGAAGAGCTCCACTTTGTTTGCTTGTGGTTTCTTGCTAATGGTTGCAAGAATACAATCCCTAGGTAGACCAAAAGAAGAGCTTTTATATTCAGGTAATCTTAGCACCAAAGTAATCTTTTGCTATTGCAGTAGTATTCAATAGTTCTCCCAGTTTCCTGAAGTGGCAATTACTCACATTTTGAAACTTCTGCGTTTCAGAGGTTTAAACGCTCTGTTTCCTGTGGTTTTATAGACAACCAGTGAAGGGTTTTTATGGAGCATTGGGTTCAGTGGAATATCTTTTCAGGAATGAACGTTCACTGGTGTATTTGGAAGCCCTGGGAGTGGAATCCGGGCAGCAGCAGCAACGTGAGCTCTAATGCAGAAGAGATTTCTAGGAATGAAAAGGCTGTACATGTTCTACCTCCCTTGGAAAGGAATGCCATTAACAGAAATGAGTTGAGGCTGGGTCTGAGCTCATCTCTGTTGTGAGTACCAGGACAAGAGGAACTGGATGGAAGAGAAGGAGTTCTTTCTATAAAGGTCTTGATGGCTTTGGGTCATTACCAACCCTTATAGTGTCAGAAGCCTGACCTTGAAGGTAATGGTTCCACAGCTATTTGAGAGTCCTGAGCCATCTGTGCCTCCCAGATGTCTTTGAGCTTCATCCTAACAGTTCATATCACTGACAGCAATAAACTGGCACATTTTGTACCATGGAATGCAAAAGAAAAAGGTGCATATTCCACATTTGAGCTTTGCTTGGTAATAAATGTCATTTCATAAAAATGGAGGTGTGAAAACTTCTGTTGATGATTGCTGAAATTGAATATATTGCCAATCTGAATCTATTTTGCAGCAAGAACAACCATGTTTTCTATGTTTAAGACTGGCGGTGGTTTTTTTTTCCTCCAGTTGCCATAATTATCAACGTCAGTCATTCCATCAAAGGCAGAAACCTATACTTGTTATATAAGATCTCTTCCGTCCTGCAAATGGGCACCCTTAGAAGCAATCCACATTTTTTATGGTTGAGCATTGATTTGGTTGAATTCAACAGCATTTTTGGGAGGATAAAGATAACAACTGACTCAGTTCTAGGTGTTGTGTTCTTGGCAATTGCTGAGACCTCACTTAGCAATTAAAGACCGGATTAGGTATTGAAATTTAGCAACTCAAGCTTCTCTGCGTTTGCAGAGATCTGTGCTAAAGAGCGTTTTAACCCTCAGGATTTAGTGGTATTGCAGGAGGGATTAGTTAGAAGAGATTTATTAGAAGGACTGTGTCTACCTGAAATCGAGAAGCAAGAGTTAAAAAAAACCCAAACCCCAAACAACAAAGAGTCAAAACCCAAGAACAAGTGGTCGCAGTAAAAAATATACTTAATGCACACTTTACTGCAAAGTGAAATAAGTGTTCTTCGAGAACCTTCAGCAAAATGGCTCTCAGGTTACAAACTGCAAGGATAGTGATATTTCCGTTCTGCTTCACAGTTTCTCCCAGGTCCTAAAATTAACAAATTGATTTCTAGTTTTCAAAATATGTATCTTTGCACCTTTTGATTGGGCTGAACTGATCTGATGGAACACGGGTGCTTTGTTACTTCCAAGGTGAAGAAAATTCTCATGCTGTGATTTGACTATTACGTTATGCAGTTTCAAATATTTTCCAATCAAATCTTGACTTTAATCAATTCTCACTTCATATTTTTGTTTAGGTTTTTACTTATTAAGAAATATTTGTGAGTACAGAACTGAGTTTTAAAGTGAGGTTTTTCATGTAGCTCTCAGAAGTAGAAATGGTCTATTGTTTAATGTAACAGCCATGAGGATATACTCTGTTTACAGGAAAAATCCAATGCTAAACTGAAGAATGATTGAATTAGGGTCTTGTGTCTCTGTTTTTCTTCATTTTTGTACTCATTTCTCTGACTTGGAGCATCTTAAAATGCCTGATTATTGTTAAAACATGTTAAAAGTGACCAGACTTTCATCTCCATGTGTACAGTGGCATTTTCCACTTACAGATTGACTGAAGAAAGCAAATTGTTTTGACTGACTTGGTTTTATTCAGATAAGCCAATTATAAGAGGATTTGTGAGCAAGTCTGATGGTTTTATACAGGAGTGATGCCCTTAAAACAAAGTTTTTCATCTGTCCTAAAAAGAATTCACTGAGTGGTAGCAGAGAATGAGCCTGAGGGGTGTCTTTATTTCTTAGTGTTCTGTTTCAGGTGCCTTCTACAAGGAAAACGTTTTGCACCTGTTTCAGAAGTTTTGGAAGACCACACCACTGCCTCTTGGCAGGAGGAGAGGATTTGTGTGTGTTGTGGTACATTTACCCAATGACTTGTCAACAGTATATCACTGATGTTTAGAGAGCTAATTGAATACAAAGTCTTTCAAGGATTGCTTCATCAAACCTCAAGCTCTTCAGCGCATGTGATGTGATTAAAATATAAATGTCGCTTGGAGTAACTGGGTATCTTCCCCACAGCACAGCCTCATTAGCAGCCTCCCTGGGGAATGAATGTTTATCTGCAGGCTAATATACAGATATATATTGCACACATGTGAGTTTGCAGCATTGACTGATGCTGACATCTTTTGTGTGTGTGCCATGTTCAGTTTCTGGTGTAGGTAAATAAAAGCTGTTTCTGGGCGTGTTGTGTTCCTTACAAGTTTACAGTATTAATATTTTAATCGAGTTATGAATATGCATGAAATAATTTGGTGTGGAAAGCTCTTTCAAGTAGCTTTCTTTGTCAGGGGATGTTGTCTTCTGGATATCTTGCATATGTTGCCTTTATAAATGATACTGTGTATTGTCTTGTTAACACAGACAGAAAATCAATTACCCGAGGAGATTCTACAATGCTGCACTTTTGTTTTGCTCTTCTCCCAGATTGTGTTTGCCTTTTCTCTCTCATATGGACGGGATTTTTGGGGGACAGACTGAGCTGAGAATTGTGAGCAGTCAGAGCTGTGTAGGTAACAAAAGCAAGATGGTATTGAGAAGAAATCACCAGACTGAGACATTAAGATTTATTTTCTCACTCTGACTCAAACGCTGTGAATTTACACAAATCAGGTGGACCAAGAATTCAAAGCACCTTTTAAGCCTTGGCTCTCTAGTTGAATGTTTCAAAGTAGGTATTTGGCCACTTCCTAGTGGTTTTATGTCCTCTGTTCTTGTTTTGAATATCCCATAATTCTGGCTTTGTTTGGAACCTGATTTTTGGCTTCTGATTCTAACAGTCTTGGACTTCATTTCTGTGTACCCTAATTTCTCATCAAGAAAGCAAGGGCAATCCTTCTTTTTCCCGCCCTTCCTTCAGTTAATTGATAAATTCTTTGTCGTGAGGTAGCCATGGGTTCATTGAACATTCTTGGAGCTATTTCAGTGTTAGTTTCACAAATAGTAGCGATAAAAGGAAATGAGAACATCAATGTGTTTGCTAACCTGTTTAAAAATAGGTGCGTCATTGTAAACCATAATTTGCATTTTATTAAAGTGAGGGAAAGAATTAGTTTTGTGGTGCAGGTTGAAGTCTAATTCAGTGAGTAGGGTTAATGAAGAGTTAAGGGAAAGACCTGCTGTAGAGAAGAGCCTCTCTGCTGCTTAGGATCTGAGAACACATATCAGAGGTTGCATATTGAGCACCAGCCTTGTTCCAGTGCCCAGCAGAGTGGGTCACACCTTTGAAGTGATGGGAGAGCTGGAATGACACGGAGCTCCTGTAACTCCCTGACACATCGCAAAGTAACCTGAATTTTAACTTTGCTCGGCACTGTGTCCTTGACAGGTTACTGTGAAAACAAAATAAATACCTAAAATACCGATTACACCTGGTGTCACGTGAAGCACACAACAAGATGACCGTGTGCCTGTCCTGATGTGTAGGAGTTATCAGGGAGCTCACAGGGACACTTGGTACTGTACTGGGTTTTATGGCCAGGTTTTGGTAGCAGGGGGGCCCCATCCCCCTGTACCATTGGAGGGGAGGAGGGAGAAAAATCAAAGTTAAGCCTGGGGAGAAGGGAGGGGTGGGGGACAGCTGTTTTAAGGTTTCGATTTTCTCATTTTTCTGGTGTGATTATACTAGTTTCCCTCAATCAAGTCTGTTTTGCCCATGGCAGTAACTGCTGGGTGATGTCTCCCTGTTCCTATCTTGACCCAGGGGCCTTTCAGTGTATTTTTTCTCCCTTATCCAGCCCAGGAGGGAGGGAAGTGATGAAGCAGCATCCACTCAGTGTCACGCTGATGTTCAGCTATTTGGTGTTTCTCTTAGTTGAAGCTTCCAATTCCATTGTTTTTGTATTATATTTATTGAAATAGGGTTGAGTTTTACTGACTTTGATAACAGTTATCCAGGAGAAACTGTGCCTACCTGTCTTTTTGGGCAGACTCTGGTCTGTGCATGAGACAGACTGTTTTACAGACTGCTGTATCAATACTTCTAGATTGTGGAGCTGAGTTATTTCATTTGTCTTCCCTGAGTCTGGGGGGAAGAGGAGGTGAAAGAGAAGAGATGGGAAGGGGATTTAATGGCAGTAGCTCTAATTGTCCTGCTAATAGGATAGGATTTACTGTTGATCTCCATGGCTAAACTCACAGCTGAATACATGCTAAGAGAGGATGTTATTGCACATGCCAAAGCATCTGCTCCAGATTTTTTGAGGAGTAAATGGTGACTTTGTGTCTCTTGTTGAATCTTGTTGTTGAATCCCATTTACTCACAGACTTTGACACTTTGTGTTTATTTGCTTCTAGCCTGATTGAGGATGTTTCATAGTGAAAATGTTACTAAGACTGATAGGGTTCCTGTGGGGGAAATTTTTCTTTAATAAATTGCTTCTTATAGTTTGATCTAAGCACAGTCAAGATCGGGCACAACTGTGATTCTTATGGGAAAGAATTTAATAAAAATTATAGTCTTACTGCTGAGAATGTACTCATATCTGGCACAGTAAATCAAGATCTTTATGGTCTCCCAATCTGTCAGTGGCTTTGAAAAGCCAGTACTTGGAAGTAGCTGGCAGAATTATTGATGCTGAAAATGAATTAAGGATAATGTTTAGTGCATCTTGTAACTTTTTTGTGTAGTGAGGACTGTGCTGGTACCGAACAGGGGATGCCTGAGTGCTGCATCTGTATTGGATTATTGGACAAGGACAGGAAGATAAGGGCAACACTCACGTCCCTAATTAAAGTAGTGGTTGTGATCCACTAATGAACAGCAGGGACTTAGGCTGGGACGGTTAGGGAAAGCTTCTCTCATTTCTGGATCAGAACAGCTGCTTTGCAGTAGATCCAATTGTGTTGTCTGCATGGAAGAGGGAAAGTTGTCATCAGCTGTAGCACTTGAACTAAGATTTTCATGACTATATGGGTTTTAAAGTGCCTTCCACTTACATTTTTCCCTTGCCTTTAAATGTTAAATTTGTCATCATTGGACCAGTGGTCATTGCTATGCAAGAAACTCTGTGATTGATTGATTGATTGATATGATTCTGTAGAAAATGAGATTGGAAATGTTTCTTCATTTTAAATCAGATTGCTACAGTCACTGTGTATTGTATCTGTTTGTTTCTCTGTATTACAAAACACTTCTAGTTTCACTCTCTGAATGGCTAAATATTTTCCCTGTTAAAATACCACTGAATTTTAATTAAAATTGCATATGAATGTAATAAGTGGAAATTGTTTTACTGTAGGGTAGGTAACAGTGTTTGCAACTGGTGTTTTCATAGTAAGTGATTGAGATAAATTATTCAGGTGAATTCCAGAGTTGGGAGGAGGAGTGAAGAAGATTGTAAGAGAGGTATAGAAAACATCTTTTTTTTTTCTTCTTTTTTCTGGAAAAGGCAGAAATAATTGAGCTGTTTAATCTGGAAATCTGAGGAGATGTGGCAGTGATCTTCATAGGTAAGCAGCTCCTTTGAGATGTATGAAGACAACAAGCTGCTCTTCAGGTCCTCTGGGAATTAGACAGGAAAGATTTTTAAAGGTGTAGCAAGGGAAACTTAGGTTGAGTGTGGGGAAATATATTCTAATTGAAAGGACTTAGAGCACTGTGATAGACTGCCTGAGGATGGGTAGAGCCTCCACCAATAGAAGTTTTAAAATGCAAGTTACACTGAAGTGTTTTAGGAGTAGTTTACATCAAGTTTTGCTTTGCTGTGAGGACACAGACAGGGTGGTCCTGTAAGCTGGCACAAATCAACTGAGTGGGCTGAGGTTTATATTGCCTGAGAGTGTCCCGATGTGTGGGTAAAAGTTTAAAGTGAAGTTTCTTGCAAGAGTGTTTTGACTCATCTTGATGGGCAGGAAAGGAAACAGCGGTACCAATTCACAATTTTTTGGAGAATACTTCAGCAATCACTGCACAGGAGCTGATGGTCCCTTCTGCAGGGCAGTGCCCTGCCAAAGTTTGTATGCTAAATATTCTGCATTAACCAGACTGGGGGAAAGATAAAAGCCCAGATCAGGTGAAATGTTTTACTCTGCAATCTGACATTTTAGCCTGTACTGGGTGAGAAGTTTTGCTACTCCTTTAGCCTGTATAATGGAGGTGTAAATGCTAGCTCAGAAATGTTTCAGCTCCGAAGAGTTTGTGGCTCCCTGCCAAGTGTTGTGGAGCCTTGCAAATGGAGAACAACAGAGGGGAGTGCCACCTGATATAAAGTGTTATATTTTCATTAGCTGCCAATTCTCACTAATGGGAGAACAGATCTAATAGCCTGTCTGTACTCTCACAGCCCGCAGAGAGGCCATTAATAATTGTGCTCATCTGTGTCCAGAGTGCTTTGCAGGAGTGCAGCTATTGCTATTGGACCTCAGTGAGTGCTACAAAATGCAAAAAGTCATGTTCCTATTCCCCATTACTGTATCTTCTTCCCTTATTATTATTGTTTTTTAAATCATTACCAAGACTCTGGAACATGTAGTTCTCATATAACTGCTTTTGGACTGAGTGATTTTAATATAGTTGGATTTTACTGGGAGTATCATTAGGAGGAGGAGTGAGGGAGGGACAGAGATAACTGAGAAGGGGAGCTTTTGTCACTAAGAGAAACTCAGCATGGTTTTGTGTTTAACCCAACTTTCATTTCGGATCCAAACATAATCAATACTGTCTGAATACTTTTTCTATGCAGACATAGAAAAAAAAAGGAACTTTACTCAGCTCCATCAAATTGCTGTGAAGCTGTGTAGTTGTGCAGGGAACTTTTGAGGGTTGTTTGGCTGAAAGCAGTTTGAGATGTAATCAAAATAAGCATTAAAAACATCAAGAGGAAAATTTTGACTGTCTGTCGTGTGTTTGGGTTCATTATTGAGACGTGCTTAGTAAATTTAAGCCTTTAATATGAATTCTGTTTTTCACTGTAGGATAATGTACAGCTGCCAGTTTTGACACTTCTAATGGCTGCAGAATTCATGATTTCATTTCCCTCTACTTTCTCCTCCCCAAACACGCATTAAAATGACTTTTGTGAATCATAGGGTATATTGTAGGGTATATTGTAGGGTATATTGTAGGGTATCTTGTATCATGGGGTATATTTAATAAAAACAGAGGGTAGAGGCAACAGTTAATACCACAAATTTTTTTTTTTTAGTAAATAAAATGAGAGATAATGCAATGAAAGCAGGAGCCAATAGTTTTCACTTGGCTGGTATTGGTTATTTCTGTAAAACTACTGCTGATTATTTCTGTTGCACTTCTGGGTGGCCTGAAGAGTTGCACCTTGACACAATAAGCAGCAGCTCTGACCTCCTTGCCTTGTTTTCCAGGGGCAGCACTGCTCCATGTGAGCAGGGATCACAAGGACCAAATGGCTCTTTTACCCCAGGAGCAGCTTAATGCCAAAACAAAGTTATTTTTGTTTCAGAATGGTTTATTTTATATTCTGCTGACCAGAGAGCAAAGGTGCGAAGATCACTTTCAATATTAGGTCAAGGAAAGTTGCAAAATTAAAAACAAGCCAAAATACATGGCTTGGACTCATTTTGCAGTGGGTTTATTTCCATGGTTCACTATAGTTGCTCTTGTCTCCTGCTCTTCTGATCAAAGCTGCAGTGCAGCATGGCTGACTGTTCCCTCTTTCTTCCTTTCACTTTGCTCATCTCCAAATATTCTGCTTCTGTGAGGAAGATATGGTGGTGAAAAGAATGGATTAGAGCTAATTAAGTGGTTTAAGGTCTGGAAACCCATTTTATTCCCATGGAATGGGAATTTTCTAGATTCACAGTGGCAATAATGGTGCTCAGTGATATTTAGTTCTACTTGCTTTCAAAGGCTCAGCCCCTGACAAGGAGAATGCATGGACTGGAAGTTTTTGGGATCTTTCAGGTGTACAAGAACAACTGCCTGGCTGTGCTAACTCCTTGTCCTTGTGCTGTTCATGCATGCTCAGATAATCCTTTCCCTTCCCTCTGTGTCACAGGAAGGAAATAGTTTACTTAGAGACGGTTCAAATGCTGGGGGCTGAGAAAACAGTGACAATGTAATTTAAGCACAAAGAAAACTAACATTAGGTTCTAAAGCTCCACCCCAGGCTGTTCTTTCTTTTTCAGCACTGTGAAAAGATTGTTAGTTTGCTCTTTCATATTAGGTATTCTAAGTATATATCTCATTTATATGTGATTTCATAAGCTGCAGGACTCCTGTTGTGAAATCTGTATTGTTTTTAGCTCGAGATCTGAGCTTTTAACTGAGCCCAGGCTCCACAGCTGTCGCCTCCTTGCTGGGTGCAGTGTTGGCTGCAAGGAGGAGAGTGCAGAGGGTGGCCATTCATCTTTGGAAGAAGTTATACCTTGATATATATCTGTAAAATCAGTGGATATGTGAGGCAAATCTGGGAAACCTATCAATAAGGCTGAAGAAAAATCCCAGAAACTCTCCTTTTGTAGCACTTCAGGGAAATTAGACAGCTGTGGTAATATGTGTGTATTTTAAAACTGCATCAGAATTTATTTTCAGTCTTTACTTAATCAAAATGATTTCTCATATGTCTGAAGGGCTAATGGAGGCATATGTGCTAATTAAATGTCACACTGCAATTGCTAGCTAATTTAAAGTATTCAGAAATATTTTCCATCAAGTTGTACTGACTCATCTGAAGCCAAACTTACACTCCAGAACCGGTCCTCTACTTGCCAGTGGCATTAAATAAAAACCCCCCAAAACATTGCCCTTTCCCTTTGTCTTCATCAGTCCCAATAAAGCTCTATATGGAGACTATACATCAGGAATAGTAGGTGTATACACTGCATGGCATTGGACTGGGAAATAAAAAGTTTTTAGCTGTTAAAAAGGTAGAGAGGTAATTTATGGATACTGGTGCTTCTGTGTCAGTGTGAGTGTACATTACTTAACTGGGTTTAGTGCAGTTAAAAAATGATATTAAAAAAAGCCTATGAAGAACCAATAGAACATCATCTTCTATTCTGATGAGGCACTCTTCTTTTGCATTCAGTACCTATTGCAATATAAATTCTGATATGTATTTTAAATTGCCTCTTTCCTTTTGATCTCTTCAGAGGAGTTGAAGCTGTTGCTTTCCTACCTGGGTGTTTGTCAGCAGTGCATACTTGGCACGTGTAGGTACCAGTCCAGTTCATAAACAAACTGCAGCATTAGGAGTTGCTTTGATGCTGGTACTGGAATGGTTTGTCCTACCTTGCTTTGTAAAACCATGTCAGGAAACATCAAATCTCTTGACACCCAGTGTTGTGCCTTAACTACAGGGAACATTTCTTTTTATATCAAAGTTTATATCATTGAAGTTATATTTTTAATTCATGCCAGCTTCTTCCTTGCTTATCGTTCATAGTTGAGTCTTGGCCATATTTTTGTAACCCTTCTTAATGGCTGAGGAGCCGTGGATTTCCCGAATTTCTTTAGATGTTAAATGGCTCAGATCTCTTTGCTCGTGCTAACCTCAGAGCTGACACAGAGCTATCTCATCATGCTGATACACACAGACAGCAGCATTTCAGAGTCCGAACTGCTCCAGCTCTGTGGAGAGCAGAATCACGGTGATAAACCACAGGCATTGCTTCTTATCTCCCTTCATCACTACCCCTTCTCCTTCAGTTTTGTTAATTTTACATGCCAGCCACAGACCATTTCAAGCTTTTCAGATGTTGTCTGGTTTTGCAGGAGTTTGTAAAATAACCACCAAGAAGTTAGAGGGTTTTTTCCATAATATTATCTGTAGGCAGTAAACAAGGCTAGGTTTTCTCATGGCCTAAGTTATTCTCTCCAGGTTTATCAAATAGCATGACATGAATGCCTTCCCCACTATTAGTGTGTTTCAGAAAGGTGAAGTCTTGAATTCAAATGTGAGCTGAGGTGATGTGAACAGTGTTCAATGCAATGTACCCAGCTGATGCAAACTCTGGGCTCCTTCTCTTGTAGCCTGGATCGCCTGTGGGAAGCTCCTAAAGCAAATCCTCTCTTTTGGAATGCAATTTTCTTATCTCCACAGCTGTTGGGCCCAATGATGTGCTCACCTTTATGGCTCTCCATCCAAAATCTTGGGGCTGTGAATCTGTGGTGCGGGAATCTCTCACTGAGCTATGAATTGCGCGATTAGGCCAATTCTGTAATTAGGCCGACTATTACCAACTTCAGCACCACTGACAGCGCTCACAACCTTGCAGAACAACTGATGGCACGATTTAACATGGCAGGTACACTAGAAGAGCTTTTACTGCTAGATTTGAGACCTGGTTTGGGGAATACTAGGGGAAATATCCGTGTAAAAACATCCAAAGTGGGATTCCAACAGCCCAACCACAGTTAAACTGTGTTTTTGGGAGAGGCAGCAGTGTCTGCTCACACAGAATTCTACAGGCAGGGAATGGTGGTCAGAGCCAAATTTTTTTCTCCACAAGCCCTCAGAGGTGATTTCTAAGAGACGTTCATGAATATGCTATCTTTTTGTTGTTTGCCCCAATGGGGACTTGCAGACAGAGCCATTTGAGTATAAAATCTGCTTATCAACAGGTGAAGCTTAGAAAAGAGGAGGGTCATTCATTAGGTATCTGGGATGAAAGTCTGGGTATCACAATCACAAGTTCATGATCGTTCTCTCCTGGTGCTTTGTCAAACCATGTGTACTGCTCTGTCCTCTCAGTTATTGTCACTTGGTATTTGGGAAAAGCTTTGTCTGCAAGAGAAAAAGTAAAGGGTGAAAAAACCCAATTTCCCCCCCTCTCCTGCCAACCACCCACCCACCCTTTAGTTGATGCTCAGGACCAGGCAGCAAATTTAAACCTTGCAGTGTGATTCATGCAGCTGAGGGCCAGGCAGTGGTGGAAACCATAAGGTGAGGTGCTAAACAACATCCTGCTACGACTTATGGGAGGTGGAAACCATGGTGGAAGCTCAGGTCAAAACCTCTGTGAGGATATTTATGCTCTGTTTGATTCGTTCACTGTCAGTGAATGGTCTCATAAAAAGATAACCCCAAGTTTTTAGTCCATATCATCACAAAGCTGCTTGCAGTGCACTGTTACCTGGCTCTGGCTGTGATGTGGTGCTGGCACGAAACGATGCTGAAGGGCTGCATGCTGTGAAATGGAAATGAAGTTAATGTACCTCGGAGTGCTCGTGTCCTCAGAAAAGAGCAGTTTTCACTCAGTGTGGTGCTGTAAGCAGCAGTGTTGGCATGGCCAAAGCAGCCCCCAGGGCTGGGACGCCTGTTGCTCACCGATGTTTTTAGCGGAATTCGGGCTCCTGTTTCCCTTGGGCTGCTTTGAAAGTCACAGTTAAAGGCTCTCGAAGTTAATGGAAGGCCTTTTATGCCTTAAATTCACGTCATGGGGCTGAAGTGTTCCAAATCTTGCTTGCTAAGCAGTTAAAAACGTTGGGTGAATATGTGAAAATGAAGAAAATGCAAGGCCAAAAAGCTGAGACTAAATTTTTCTGTGCTAAAACAAAGGAAGCTTTTTTGCCCACTTGCTGTCAGGGGACTGAGGTTGTATTTTGGGCCATAACACAAAATGATCAAAACCAGTTTTCTTTATCCAAGGCCTGCATTCATTTCTGATAACACCCAGTCCTTTAAACAAGCTCGTGCTGACTGAAGGATAGTGACAGACTGTACTTTTGGTTGGGACAAAGGAACATAAATCACCAAGTGTCAGGCAGCTCAGAAACCAGGATGTCCTCATGATTGTTTAATAGAGTACAAAGGGAATTGCCTTCCAGCTAGTGAAATCTCATATCCAGTCACCCATTGGTGATGCTTCAAAAAAGAAGAGAATTGTTCTCTTATGAGTCTTGGCATAAAAATTTAATTAGCAGTTGAGCTCTTTTGGAAGATAAAAAAAAAGAAAATGATTTCTTTTTTTACAGTCGCTATCCTTTAACTGTTTACTTTCTATTTCTGTATTGTTCACTGAGACATCTGCTGCCTTCTGCAGCTATGTTTTTTCTCCTTCAACAGTGATTTTGAAATTATTTTGCCCAGTTTCAGAAAACTTTTTTTTTTTTGCATTATGTTGCATTTAATTTGAACACTGTTTTTGTAAGATATCAGAACACAAGTCCAAGAAATAAATGAATACATAATCAGATTTAATATATATTGGATAAAAAACTGCTGTTGTTGCATAAAATAATAATGATTACAGTCATTGATAGATTTGCTGAAATTACTCATTCTTAATACGAGTACAGGTGAGTGTGTATTAATCAGAAAATCAGTCCTCATCTGAAATCAGGTACTATTTATGTTATTTATTATATTTTCATCTATTTAGCATGTGTTATTATGCTCTTAAAGGAATTAAATCTTATGACAGTGTGTATCTGCAGTGTCATATCATGTTTCCCGTGAGAACTGAGTTTGGTTTTTTTTTTAATTTCTCAGACTTAAACAACTATAATTTTAGCTTTCTTACATCACGAGGGGACAGGAAACAAAAGATCAAGAAGAGCCCCAAACCTTTAAATCTGTTGGCATTTGTTCATAATGTCAAATGTCTTAACATCAATTTAATTACATTTCTGATCCAATGTGACAAATTTCCCAAAAGTGCACTGGTGCGCAGATATATCGTGGTCACCTTGAAGCACCAATGTTTGTGTGTTGCTCGCTCTCTGCAGTTACCAGAAAAGCTTCAAATAATATACTTTAGGATTTCCTCTTAGCTGAAATTTGGAACAAGCCTGCTTGCGTTGTCTAGGAGTTGACCTTTATTTTTCTAGTTGAAAACTGTAAAATGAATTTTTCATATGGGTAATACATTACCTGGAACTGTTCTTTAGAAATGCTCCCTATTTTCATGTTATGCACAAGCCACTGTCTTTTAAACTCGAAAAAAGCTTTAAGTTTTCATCTTGAAAACACTGAAACAAATTGTTTTGACACTTCTGAAGTTCACCTTCTTGGGAGAGCAGGCTCAGACTCTGGGTTTGGAGAAGCTGAGTATAACAGTAAATATTCCCCTTGCAAAACCAGGCTCCTTAAGCTTCCAGAATAATCTCGTTGTCCATGTAGGCCAGCAGTGGAAACATAAATATTGCTACAAGTGACAAGACTGCGTCTGACCTTTTTTGGTCCTTAAGTTTTGTTGTTTTCCTTTAGGAAAGGAGAGGAAGAAGAGGTCAGTTGGCCTCTTTTGGGTGTTCTGTCTAGAGGGAGTCAGTGTGCTCAGCTGAAGGGGGTCAGAGGTTGGTTTGGGTTGGAAGAGACCTTTCAGGAGCACCTGGTTCCAACCCCTGTGCCGTGAGCAGAAGTGGTTTGCTGTTGTTTAGGAAATTGCTGACCTGGCTCAGTTTGAGGGCTTGTCTTCCCTGGGGAGGGTTGCATTTGTGAGTATGGTTTAATTTTACTCTGCTCTACAAATTGCTTTGGGCTTTTTCTCTTTACAAAGTCACTTGACATGCCTGCTACTGGCATAAAACCTGGGGTTTGGAGATGTTCAAAGCCCTAGGCTCTGGAAAATTTACAGTAAAAAAAGCTTTGGGCTGCTACATCTCCGAGTTCTGGCTCCATGGGTTTATTAGGTGAGAGCAGTCTGCAGAAAACTGGTCCCCTGTGTCTTCCCTCAGCAGCCATTCCTCAAGTCCTAATAAACCAGAGCTAAAATGAACAGTGTAAAGCAAAGGCCAAGCTTCTCAGGTTGTCTGATATTAATTCAAAGCCAAGAAAAGTGAAAGAGCACTGAAGGACTCTGTGGAAAAAGGGAGTATGGTTTGAATGAAGTGAGACAATTTAGGTAGTCAAGAAAAGCTTTGAAACTTCCTGCTACAGTCAAGGATCACAACTTCTGCTTTTGCTTTTAGTGCATGACAAAAGGTACCCACACAAATTACTTTCTACAGACAATGTAACCTCAACATTTAATTTCAATGCTCTTAATTTCAAAATAACCTAATTACAGAACCATGGGGGATTTTTGTTTGTTTGTTTGGGGTTTTGTTTTTGGTTTGGTTTTTAAGAGAGCTAAATGACATAATAATGAAATTAAAATTGTTTTGGTAGAATGAGACATTTCTGGTAGACTTTGATTCTTCTTAAGCTTGACAGCTCATTCTTTTTTAGGAGTAAGTTTCTTTTGGAGATATTCTCTAAAGTTATCTCTTTTCTATCAGTAGAAAGAAATTTCTGGGCTGCTTCTTTCTCTTTCTTTTGCTTTGTGATCCAGCAAATGCAACTGCCATGCTTCAAAGTCTGAATCTTGACATTTGAAAGACATTTTATATTTTATATTTGTTATATAATTTCTTCAGGGTAAAAGACTGGATTACATGACTGTAAATTGATAATAAATGATTACATGATTTATTTAATCTCACGGTATTATTTGCACACTTTTCTCACAAAAAGAAAAAAAAAGACAATTTATTCTCCTCAGTAGTGTTCATGGAACTTTTATAAAGTTGTAGAACAGCTTCAAAGGAGTAGACTTTTAAAACCCATTTTCTGAAGGGTGTATTTATAAAGTTTGTATTACTAAAATGCAGTGAGGTAGGATGGCAATGTAGCAATTTATTAACAATGATAATTCATGCATCCTATGTCATAGTCAAATTTGGGGAATTTCTAAATCAGCAGAACTCTTCTGGGTGTTTTTGGTCATCATTGTGAAAAATTTGTATCTTTGATTGTTTTTTCAGCTTTACAGAGTTTTTGGATCCCTTCCAGCGGGTGATCCAGCCAGAAGAGATCTGGCTGTACAAAAATCCTTTGGTGCAATCAGACAACATCCCTACACGTCTCATGTTTGTAAGTACTAAAGGCCTGTGGGTCATTTGATGGCTGTCAACTGAGTGCACTTTCATTTGATAAGCAGTAGGAAATATTTCACAAGTAGAGGATGTTCCTTTAATCCTGAGGGCGATTATTTTCCAAACCAATGTTGTCCAAAATGTACCAAATTATGGGAAGTCTTTAAAAAGCAGCGTTATCAGATGACTGAATTTATGAATGCTGATTTTTCAGTTTGGGAATGAAAGTAGTGTTAGCTTAGAGGGATGTGAGAGAAATGAGTAGAGAGGCTTTTTCAATTAGCTGGTTGGGTGACCTGACAAAACCTTGCCATGCTCTTATAAGGTTAAGTGCTCAAATTTTGAAATCCAATTTGTTTTAGGCATGTTAGGCACTGAGATATTTGACTCTGAACAATCTTTTTCTTTTGCCCCAAAGGCAAAACCTTTGTTTTAGCTTCTGCCAACACTGAATGTATCACAGAGCTGCCCTGCTGTCGCTGCTCTCCTGGCTCTTCCCTGCTCAGCACGTGCAGGCTGGATGGCTGAATTTGGTTATCAAACTTTGTAGTTTTGATAACCCTCACTAGCCATGATTAGCAATCATAATAATCTCTGTATATAAGAGTGCAGTAAGACAGACATGCTGAGAAATTATGGGTATAGTTCAGGCTGTAAAAGTAGAAGTTCAGTCTTTTCAACAGCTGCCCCAAAATCATCTTTTCCTGAGTCTTCAGTGAGGCCAGGGTTTTGCTTTTCAAACTTGAATTCAGATTAAATGAAAATCAGTGATATAATTTCTATTCATCTTTTTCATGACTGCTTAACCCTTCAGTTTTGGTAAATTTTTAATTAAGGAACAACTTAAAGGTGCCTCCTGCATCTGAGGCGACCATATATCCCAGCCTTTTAAGACAGAGGCTGAAGGCCTGGTTTTTAAATTTGCCCTTATAAACAACAAAAATTTTATTTATATTGCATTAAGAAGCAGCTTTGTTATGGACTTTTTCATCCTGGATGGATGAAAATGTATGTTTTTCCTGAAATGGAAGACAGCTGTGTAAAAAAACCCAAAAACCAAAAATCAAACAACAAACAAACAAACAAAATAGTCCCCAAGCCAAACATTAAATAGTTGTGCTGGGAAAGACTGAGTTTAATCGTGTGATTTTTCCTTATGCTCAGCATTCCTTTGCTACACGGTTTCTCTGATCTGTTTATAACCGAAGAACCAAGACTGAATCATTGCACAGGGTTTTGCTGCAGTGGTGAAACTCTTTTTCAAACCAGTTGGGACAATCATTAGTCCATCCTCTTGTTGTCTAGGCAGCAGGCACTGGGAAGCACAACTCTGGGATATAATTATAATATATTCCCCTGTTCCCACAGCTCCAGATTTTGGCAAAGTTTGTGGTGGGTGGAACTTGCAGGCAATTCTGTGTCAGTAACATTTGTATGGCCTGTGTTCTCTTTCTGGCTCAGACTTTAAACAGTCAACAGTGACACTTTTCTGTGCCTTAATTATACCTCTCTGGATGGGGGAGATTTTTTAGAGTCTTTGCCAGAAGTCCAAGAGACAAACGGGACCTTCAGCGTTCTCTACTTTCAGACAGTTGTTTATTAAGTCTTATCAGAGAAGCAGTCACTGACGTGACCCAGACACAGCACAAAGCAGAGAATGCAAGAGAAAGCCGAATTATCAAGATTACACAGTCTTTTTAGGGGTAACTCACCCAATGAAAACTTAAAACGAAAGATATTTTCACTTTTCCACCAATATTCAATAAATCACTTTGTCACGTAGACAGGAACTGTGGAATTCTTTATCCAATCACCCCAAACTACTTCTACTGCAGAATATGGAGTAATAGAAGAAGAAGAAGGTCTGGAGAACAACAACAATCTTCCATTTTGAAGTTTTTGCTTTTTATCTGTTTGCTATATTAACAAACCCAAAACCTCTAAATTTTTCACCCTGTGACAATCTGACATAATGTTCTATCACCCAGTTCACACCAGTGTAGATTCTATTTCTTCCCAGAGGGTAGATAATTTTCTCCATGGATGAAGGTCAAAGACAGGGTTGTCCAGGGGGGTAGAACCCTTCAAAACAGGCAGAGAAATATTCCCTGCACTCTGGATTCCCACAAACAGCTTCTTAAATTAAGAAACATAGGTAATTTCTATATTCTTTTCTTATTTTTTAAATTTAAAGGAAGAAAAATCCAACTCTAGCATTGATTGCAAGCTTTCATTATGGAAAGAATTTGTTGCCACTAATGTACTCTGATATTGAAACACATGGCTATGGCTTACCAGACAGAAATCTCTGAGACTATGAATTGCTGGATTATTTTATTTGCTATGAGAGACGTGAATTCAAGGGAAATGTTGTGAATGAACATCCAAATTAGACAAAGCTGACTCCTGCGTGGGTAGCAAAAAGTGGAAAGACCTGAGCCTGCTTCTGTCTCTCTATCAATGGATATTCCTTGTCTTGGAAAGTGCAGGTGACTGCCAGCTTTCCCTTGGATGCATGGAAGTGTGTGGGAGTCCCTACAACTTCAGCACATCTCTGTCTTGCCAGGATGAATAATAAATGACAGAGATTTTGTCCATGTTTCACAAAAGCCTGGCAATGCTGGAATATTTCACTGCTGGAAAAGGAAACGTTGCTGAGATGCATCTGAGGAAAGTACGGCTCATTAGAATGTTGCCAAATCTGTTTTAGATACGAGCCATAGAGAAAACCTTTTGCAAAATAAATAAAAAGGAGTCTGTCACAAGCCAAAATTTCTTCGTGTGTGCGTTTTGCTGCAGAATAAAAAGCAGCTTCCAGCTAATGCTTTTGTGTAAGGAGCAGCAATATACCACGGACATGAATAGTTCTTCATCTCCCTCAAAAATTCACATGCTTGTGAAATATGAGGAAATCTGCAGTTTTACCAGATTTCTGAAGATGGATGGGGAAGTGGTTTGGAACAAGCTGCCACTTGAATGCTATTCTTTGTTGATAATTTCTGCTCCTCTTGGTTGTTCAAAAGATTTCTGACTCCATTAAACCACCACTATCAGCCTGTCAGCCTTGGCTGTATTTCTATGTGTTCTTCAGTACTGGAATGCAGATATTTTTCTTCTCTTTTTTTTTTTCCTGGTGGCAATCCTTATTTTTAAGAATGAAACTAGGGATTTTAGGATTTGCTTTAACCTTTTTTTTTTATTTCACACTTCTCTCTGAAAGCAGGAATTCAGCTGTTGATGAGGATAGAGACTACTGAACATTTCTGGAGCAGTAACGTGGCATTGGCACCCAAACTTGAATCTCACACCTATTCAGAGGGAGATTTGAGGTGGAAATAGCACATCTTTTTGAACAAAATTTGGTCCCTGCCTTTCTGAATGTCGAAAAGGGGAACAGACTCCAGACTGTGTTTTAATCTGCGGGGTTCACTGAGTTAGGTAATATTTTGCAGGTGCAGGTGAGGGCAATCTGGTACAAGATGCACAGCCAAAAAATAACAAATATAGTGCTCTCTGGTGCTGTTTCTTACTCAAATATTTTAAAATCATAAAGTGAGGACTTGGTTTCATGTGTGGTATAAAAAGAAGATTGAGTCATGTGTCTTTCATCATAATACATCTGTCTGGTCTGGTTTTTGTGTCAGTGGGGCTATTTAAGAAGTAATGCATGGTTCAGCTTCAGTAAAGAAAGCATAATCTTACTTAAGACCTGGCACCCCTTGTGCCATTTACGCTTAATTTTTGCATTATTTAAAAAAACCCCCCAAACCTCAACCAGTAATTTTCACTTTTGTTTAAGAGAATAAATGTTTTTGAAAGGCTCTGATATTTTTTGACCAAATGTGGTTGTGAAGAGGTTCTAGAAAGGAATTGCTGAACTTATGCTGGAACCAGCAAGAGGCATAAATGTACTACCTTGCCTGCAAGTTGCCTTTTACCTCTGCAACTGAAGGTCTGAGACAGAAGAGACGAGGGAAGGACCAGCTGAGAACAGAATCAGAGTTTCCATGGCAAGCTCTTAATGAGAAACTCCCTGGTGCCGTGCTTGGGACAAACTGATGTGTGCCTCTGGAGAAAAGCAATGAGTACCTGCCCTGAGAGGCCAGACTGGACACTGCATGCAGTAGGATGCTTTTTGGATAACATTCACAGTGAATCATCGTGGCCCAGATTGCTCTGTGATGATAAAAGTGCTGTTCATGGAAACTGAGTGTGCACTGAGGCAGAGATGCCATTTCAGGTTCCTTGTAGGAGGATTCCTGTCCTCCAGCACTGACAATTACAGAATGACGTTCTGTTTAACCAGTGACTAAAATTTTAGATGCTCAGCTGTTGTTTTTCTGGGCTTGAGCAAAACAAAGCAGCTTGCTCCACATCCGAACACTTGTAAGCGAAAGAACCATAAAGACACAATCTTCCCAATGCATTCAAGCGTGACAGCTGAAAAGAAAACAAAAAGTAAGATAAAGAGCACTTTAAAATGCCAGGAAGTTGGTGCTGCAGTCTGTTCTGTTGAGTAGGGCCCCACCGAGCACTCAGCCTGGGTGTGCTGCCGTCTGCAGCGATGCACGCTGTGGAAAAAATGTACAAAATCCCTATGGATCAGTGTGTGAATTTTGGGGACCTTATGGACTGTCACTTTTTCGTTGGAGAAGCTGACATTTTAAATGCAGCTCTGGGCAATTACAAATCAATTATAACCGAGGGCTATATTGGAATATTAATGTGCTCGTCACCCTGGAGTTGCAAAAGACAAATCATCCCACTTTGCTTAAGGTCAGGAGTTTGATCAAGATCATTCAGCCTTTCTGTTTAAATGGAGCTGGCTGCAGCTAATTATTAATCAGCTGGACTGAGAATGAATTGATGCTCTCACACATGATATTTGTTATCTCTCACAGGCAATTTCGTTCCTCACGCCACTAGCAGTCATTTTTGTGGTGAAAATAATCCGTCGAACAGACAAGACCGAAATTAAAGAGGCTTTCTTAGGTAATGTATGTCATGTCATACTTCAAGGTGGAAAAATGTGTGATAGCTCACAGAGATTGATTCCAAGTGCAGTCCAAGCCTTGAAGAAAACCTGTCTCCGTTACAGTCCATTATAGCAGTTTTCAGTGCAGCTTCAAGGCGTCTCACGCAAGCCTTTGGGTTTATGTGGGTTTCTAGGTGTACAAATTCTGTGCCTTAATTCCACAATCTAGCCAGCAAGGGTGGAGTTTGATCAGCAACGACAAGTCCATCTGAGAGACTGTTCAGGTGTATATTTTTCTGTCACACCTAATCTTTTACTTACCTCTTATTTATACTTGCAGCTATTCTAAATCAAGGCTTTGGCCGGAAAGTCCTCTGGGACTCAGCTGCTTAGTGTAGGAAATCACTCCTCTCATTGTTTCCTCTGATCTTCTCCTGGAGTTTACTGCTACTCATTGCAAAATCCATGCTCTTGGCTCAGTTTTTCTAGTTAGAAGCTGTTGTTTCATCTTAAACTGCCAATGGAATTAGATGTGCACTTAATCCTGGACTGTGAGCCGTAGTGGCTGTGCTGTGGGTGAGGTCTAATTACAGCTGTAGGCAGAAAATGTGAGCAGAGAAGCAGAGGACAATGGGGAGGGTAAGTCTTAAGCTGTTCCAGCTGATTTTGGCTGTGCCTATCCCTTGAAATCCTACAGTGATACATGCCCAGATCCTTTTTACATAGATATTGCCAGAGACCAGTATTGATTAAAGCACTTTCACTGCTAAGGCATACCTTGAAGCACTAAGAACTGCAAATGTTTTTGTTGGCCTTATGTTTGAAACACGCATAATTCTGAAATTTTGCTTTGCTGGCTAATTCACACTTAAATTTATTGTCCCTTAAATAGTAAAATCAAAGCAACACTCAGCCTTGCCTTAGCATTGGTTGTAAATGGCACTGTGTAATTGGAAACATTTTTTTAGACAAGACTGCATTCCCATAGATTATTCTTTCTCCAGTTGCTCTCACACAAGTGTGAAACGATCCTAGGTTTGTTTTGACTGCTGCCAGTCATTTATTGTAAGTTCTGAAATGTGTTAGAGTGATATTTTACTGACAAGTCCATTCAGTGCAAAAAACTCTTCATTCATAAAATGCATACAGCCAGTTCTGAGCCTCACTTTCTGTTGTGTGAGAAGGAAAGGAGCTTAGGGTCAGCTTCTCCATCTCTTACTCTCACCTTTTTGTTCTGAAAAGACTTTCTTTATTTTTTTCCTGCTGTTTTGCCTTCTGCTGTGCTTCCCTCTACAATGTCTAGGAGAAAACTTGCCAGCTTCTCCAGTATTCCTCTTGCTACCCAGGCTGAGGAAACACCAGCCTTAATGTTCTGTTCACTTTGTGCCATAAATGTGGAACTTCTTGTGGCTTATTGATGTTCAGGTGCACTGTACACTGATAAGATTCAGCACCTGGTGACGTGGATGCTCATTAGGTGTGCTGGGCCTTTGCTGAGATCTGCCCCAGAATGTTCATAAAGAATGTTCAGGGAGTACCCCAAAAGGTGGATTTCTTTAAGCATGACACATAGAAAAGGTTAAAAGGATGTGAAAGTTCTTTGCCCCTCATATAGCCATTAATACAAAGAAAGGGATTCAGTGCACCTGGAGTAAGGAGGAGTTGATTTAGGTGCCCTTAAGCCTTCCCCTGGAAGTGCCTAAATCTCTCACTGGCTGGATTATATGACTTTAGATGGCCAATATGAATCTTAAAGGAAACAACAGCAGAGCAAATAGAATTTTTTTTACCATCCTACATTGACACTGTCATTTGATGCTTGGGTTGCCTCTGTAAGGAAGATGCAACAGTGAAGGCACAGCTCAGCCAGGTGTACAATGAACAATCAAGACAAAGCTCAACAAAAAGACTGGATTTTACTGCCTTTCTTCAAAAGCAGATATGTTTTTTTAAAAAGGAGTGTGTAGTGCTGTGGCATTGCTGGTCATCTGCATTTGACTTTGTGGAAAATTTCCCCATGCAATTTCCATAAAAAACCGAGACAAAACAGTGGAGGGGAAAAACAGAGCACGGGATTGAGTGGTCGCTGTGAACACAGGTGTTGAAAGAGGAAGACTTTTTTTAACAGTATGAGTTTCTCTAGGATTGTCTTGTTCTTTTATTTTTGCTGGCAGCTATTGTTATATTCTGAGAAAACCCTTATTTTTGCTTTGATGAAAGTCCCACTTTTATTTTTTTTTATCTTTAAAAAATAGATCCTGTAACACATTTTTATGATCTGTAATATCCTCAGGCAAAGGTTTTATGGAGACAGGATGAGTGCTGCTGAAGTGCAGCATCTGGGGCAGCAGCCCAAGGAGAAAATAGCTCATGTGGCTGTCATAATCAAAGTTATATTACTGTAAATGTTCTGCTGGAAATCAGACATTTGCCTGATAATTTTTTTTCTGATGGGAAATAAAATTCATTGGCTCCTGTTTTGCAACAGGGACCTGTGGTGTGGACTGCAAAATTAAATCAGTTTTAATCTAAAATGTGTGTACGTGCAGGATCCAAGTGCCAGTGAAATCAAGGCAAAGATCTCCACAGGCTTGAGATGAGGTTCTTTGGAAAGTCTAGGGACTTGGCATGCAAGCACAAACAGAAAAGGTGATTAAGTCTTACCTAGTATGACAGTTCCTGCTTATTCTCCAATTTTATTAGAAAAATTTGTTAATCATGGGAGCAAATGTAAGGGGAAAACACTGAACTATTTAATCAAAACATCCCAATCCTTTTGAAAGAGAAATAAAGGAAGTCATCCAATTCTAGTTTTAGCCAAAAGGACAGTTCTTTAGCCTGGAAATGAACTGTTTAATTGCATCACACACACACACACACACACACACACATATATATATCTGTGTATATACACACACAAGTATACACATGTCTATATCTATATATCTTACATATTGGTCTGTACAGGAATTCTGCTTGACCCAAAGAGCATGAGAGTTTAATCTGGTAAATTACAAAACTAAAAAATTGCAAATCCACCGTACTTCATTCACTAATTTTTTTCCCATTTCTTGACTTACGCCTGTGCCAATGGCATGGCAGGAAAACTGGCTTTGTGTAGGGAGATAAGAACAAAGTAAATCATGATTATTACGATGCTCTGTGGTCTGTCCTTAGTCTGGCTAATAAGAAAAACCGTAGGCTGAAAAACAAGATCATTCAGTTTTCAGTCCAGTAAAGGTTTAAATCTGTAAATCAAATGCTGTAACGCTGCAATTTATTGCTTGGTATTTAGGTTATTCTTGTTCTGTTTTTTCATTCTGTTTTGTAGCTGTTTCCTTGGCTCTAGCTCTGAATGGTGTCTGCACAAACACTATTAAATTAATAGTGGGAAGGTAAGTCCTGTCATGCTATAAATGATGGGTTTAGCTGTTGAGAGGAGCGGAGACAGATTGACAACCACAGCACATCTCAATAATCAGAGAGCTGCTGTTCCAGAGCACGTGGAGTCGGGGGGGCCCCTGTGGAGCCGTCCTTGGCCTGGTGCAGGTGTTGTACAACTTCATTATGTGACATCCCGCCGTGGCAGGAATCCCTGCCCCTGCGCTGGGCTGTTTGTTGGACTCACTGGCAGGTCCAGACGAGCGAGGGGCTTGAAAGGAATGGTGGGAGCTGAAATCAGTTCATTAAGTTGGCAACACTGAAGGGAAGAGTCACAGCCTGTGGGAGTTTAGATGCCAGTGCCCCTTGTCTGATTAAATAGGAATCAGTTGAGTCTCTGTATAACCCAGTGCCTGCATTTTGTGAGAAGCATATTCTATTTCCAGGTGACATCCATGGCACAACAAACCTGCGAGCTAAGCAGTAAATGGATTCCTAGGCAGACCATTTCTTTAGGGAAGCATCATTTTGAATGAAGGGCTCAGAAAAACCTAGCAAACAAAACTACCTGTAAAATATGTTTTTAGGTACTTTGTGTCAAAATTTTTATCAAAACTTGGAATAACTTCAGCTGAAAAGTACACATTTGACTTGAAGTCATCCACTATTTGACAGAGCCCAGTGCTGCTTTTGTTGTTGGGATGTTTTGCAGCATTGAGGGAGCAGTGTTTGTGTTTGGTTTCTGATGAACCCTCTCTGCTGCAGTGCTGAAGCCCTGACAGTAATGGCACTTGGCACTTTTATTTGAAGGGTGCTTTTAAAATAATTAAGAACAAGTAGGAATAAGCTCATTTTTCCTGCACTCCAAGCCAAGTATTGTGTTGTCAGCTTGTCTCTGAACCTGTGATCATTCACTTTTCTTCTCCATGTGGTTTATTAGCTCAGGATCAGTATGACACCTGTCAAACCTACAGGCCCAGCTCACAGCAGGGTCAGAAGAAACTCAAAGGTTTGCTCAATGCACTGAGACAGTCAGCATCAAGGCTGGCTTTAGATTTTGGTGCTTGTTTTGAGGACGTTCTCAGCTGGGTGTTTTAGCAAGGCCTGTGAAAATTTGGGGGTCATTACACTTTGTGAAAGGTGGATCAGTCTAGGAAAGAGTAACCTGCATGTGTGCAATAAGCAGTGAATGTAATAATCACTCTGAGGTTTATCTGTTACTACAGCTTCTGTGTTTTTAATATCCATGGTGTTTTTTGTAGACCGCGTCCCGATTTCTTTTACCGCTGCTTTCCAGATGGAGTAATGAACTCTGAAATGCACTGCACAGGTGATCCAGACCTGGTCTCTGAAGGCAGGAAAAGCTTTCCAAGCATCCACTCTTCCTGTAAGTTCATTTAAACACAATGCCTCTTTTGTAAAAAGCTGTCCTTTCTGTGGTTTGAGGTTGATCCTTTTCTGCTGGATCGTGAACCTGATTTTTACTGGAGGAACCTGAATTTCTGACATTCAGAAAGTCGGAAATTTCCTTCTGGAAATAAAGTCGTGAGCCTGTGACCCTTCCTTATCTTGGGAACCACCTGAGTTCATTGAGAGTCCTAGCAGGACTGTCAGTAGAGTGAACCATATTCAAGGTTACAGAACGCTGTGGTTCTGAGGGGCATCTGTTCCCCAGTGCAGGCCTCTGTCTATATAGTAAATATTTATTTTGTTATATTCCATTGGAGTATAAAGACAGTAAAATCATTCTTCTTTTGGCTTTGAGGTGGCCCTCAATCTAGGTTTCATGGTTTGATCAGACACTCCCCGTTTGTGTCCTGACAGATGTTTAGGTGGTTTTTTGAGAATTCATCTATCTGATTTAATTAGTTTTACTAACTTAGATGTTTGTAAAGGTTCCTTCCTCTGTCTTGAGGAGATGACTTCTAGTGTGTTTTATGTCATGTTGAATAAAATATCTTTTCATCTATAAAATAACTTGATTACCATGAGCTTTTTTGGGGGGTTTTTTGGCCAGTGAAATTCACTGCCTTCAGCTGTTCTAAGAACTGCCAACTGAGAACCACTAAGTTGTATCTATGGAATTTTTTTGAAAGTAGTAACTTCAAATTGCCTAATTGTGCAGAAGTGTACATTGCAGACAAGTTTGGTGATGAGATGAATGAAACTGTGAGATGGTTTTGCTCTTCCTTTGTTGTTTGAGTCCCAGAAATGGATAAGAGAGTGGTGGATGTTTGTGGATATGTTAAAAGCTTTAGTTCTAAGCCAGTGGGGCAGCCACAGAAGGAGTCCTGGGGTTTTCCTTTTACCTGGCCCTGGTTGTGTGAGCACTGAGTTATGGTGCTGCAGCTCACATCAAATTTATTGGAGCAGAATGATGTCCCAGAGTACTTAGATCAAAATTATGAGAGCAACTTTCTCTCTCACTGACAGAAGATTAGCGTGGGGCTGAGTTGACTGTATTTCCCACTACAAAGCCTTTTATTAAAATGTGATAAGAATGAAGAGATATTATGTACTCAGTAATTTTTATCAGGTGGTAAGTGTATGTTAGAGTGAGGCAATTCTGCAGCTGCTTGAACTGCTTATCTGTTTGAAGCCTGATGTTATAATATCTAAATCTCTGGCAAGCCTTAAAAATCTATTCATATTTTAGTCTCATAATGGAGAAGGAAAGCATTTAATTTGACAATCATACAATGCTAACCCACACTCCTTCTCTGCAGCAAAATTATTTCTATAACCAGAATTGTCAGTTTTATCAAGAATGGTTTATAGTTGTGATCATGAATTTAGTTTCTTTAGTTCATTCCCAGTAGAATAAAGGGTGAAAACCAAAAAAGTGGTATGGGAAGCACACCGTTATACTGCTTTCCTACACCTGTGAAGCAATGAGGATGTTTGGGATATAATAATTCATGTTTGCAAGTTGTGCTGTAATTCTTCATTTTCTTAGCTCAGTTTTAAAAACTGTCCTTCCTGTCTTCTTAAAGTGTAGGTATTTGCAAACTTTCCTTCCATAATCTCAGCCCAACATTTTTTCTTGGCACCTTTCTCCCTTCCTTCAGCACGCGGTTGTTACGAGGTAAAGTGAAGGAGTTCCACTCTTCAAATTTCCATCACCCCTTCTCTGCGTGTTGTGAAATTCATGAAACAGCACCAAAAAGGGAGGTTTTTTTAGCTTCTGTTAGTGCTTGTGGGATTTTTTTTTTTCTATTTTCATGACTGCAGAAATGTAGGTGGGGAGGATGAGAGTTGACATAAACTATAGTACCTCTCCTGATAAGATGGTTACAAGTAGCCCACTACAGTTTGGTATTTCCTACTTCACCTGAACCCATGAGGGAAATAAATCACAAGTAAAAGCTGCCAGGCAGCTGGTAAAGAGGGGTTAGATGCTTCAGTCAAGAGCCATTTTCATCTTCAAACCAGTTTTTCTTAAGGCATTTCTAGGCTAGGCTGTCAATCACAAGCTTTGTTACACCAGAATCTAACACCTCATCCAAGCAAGGCGAGGCCTTTAACAAGGAAGTGTGAGGTGCTGTAAATGGGGAGCCATAAGGATGTAATGCAGGGATGTGTTTCAAGAGTGACAACACTTGCACTCCCAGATGGCCTGGCCTGACCTTGCTTACTCCATAAAAATGTTGTGAACCCCCTGTTACCACTCTCAGAGCCAGCTTGTGCCCTGAGGGAGAGTTCTCCTTTATTGGAGCACAGATGATTTCCTTGGCTTCCCCTCCCTGGGCCAAGGAGTGCGTGTCATACCAAGAAGAAAAATGTGTGGAGCACAGGCTGTTTCATAAAGCCGAGAAGTGACTTGCATGTTCTTCTGGATCAAAGAAATCTCTGGATCTTCTGGATTGTTTGGAGCCCATTTTGCTTCTTTTCCAGTGTACTGCCAGAGTACCTTGTGTGAGAGAATGGACTTTTGTGTGTAGGGAGCCAAGACTCCTGCCTGTGTCCAGTAGCTCAGAGGCGTTCCTGAGTCGCACAAATGTTGCTATTCTGACACCCAAAATAACTCCAAAACACAGATTTGTTTTTTCCATAATTAGTATTTCCGTGGTTTTATAATCCATTGGCAATTTTACTACTTTAAAGCTACCACCTGTGACGGTACCAAGCAGCCTCTCTATGCCCATACTTCATCAAAAGAGTGATGTTTATGAAGATCATAAATGCTGCATTTTTTCCTGCCTGTGCCCTTCCTTTGTGCCTTCTGAAGAATTCTCTTGCAGAGAGCCTTCGGGCAGCCTGCCTTGGAGAGACCTCCTGGCATCCCCTCCACTCCAAGTGTATTTTTCGCTCCTTGCTACGAGATGCAAACAGCAGCAGCAAGCAACAGATTAAAAATGAACAGCCAAATGGATGGACATACAGACAGAATGATTGAGTGTATTCAGTGAAACAAACAGAACAAATTGTGCAGAAATCAGTAGAAACCTTTCATAGGTCATGATTACCCAGCATACCAGCTGATGAAAAATGTGATGCATGGATAAAGAGCATTTAAGTAAATGCAACACATGCAAGAGGAAAATTGAGCTGAATGAACACGGAACAGTTGATTGGACGAGCCACGTGCACAACTGGGACCTGAAAAGATCACTGAATTTTCAGACATACATTATACTAATGGGATGGATAGAAACCTTTTTGTAATTGATTTCTTCCTTTTTATCTCATGTCCGATGTCATTTTGACATTTGTGTCAGGCTGGCAAGATCTCTCCACAAACAGAATATGAACTTACGAGTCCTGGAGTGTTATTTATCTAAAAATCAATGTGCATGGGAAACAAATGCTTGCAATTCCAGGTTTATATCCAGTGGAGCAGTACCAGGTAGGCCAGATATTCAGTAATTAAAAATGGAAAAGAAATCAGTAGGGTTCTTTTAATTAACAGTTCTTTGTTACTTTAAGCTTTATGCATTTGCCAGCTCAAGGAAGGTTTCACAATGTGCCGCTCTTTATACAGGCTACAAAAAGTGAGCATTTGATTGTCTGGTATTTATGTGGACTGGGAGGTCTGAGTTTATTTTGGTGACAGAATTTAGAATTTGTATTATCACTGTGGGGTCCTGAGGGAGAATGTCAGCTTTCTAGATCCTTTGTTAGTCTTAAATTGCAATTAACTATAATTGGTTATAATTGCTATAATTGGGTAATATCTTTGTTTGGAGAATATATCTAAATTTTTTCAGGCAACATGTTCAGCCTAGAAGCCACCAGGGTTTTTTCATGCACAAGGAAGACTGATTCCACTTGTAAGCAGAGGACCATATGTCAAGAACACGTTTAATTAAGGTGACAGGAATACTGAGCATGTTTTCCATGTGAGAGCTCACATTTCTGAAAGCACTTAGGGCTTGTGAGTTGCAGCTTAAAATTGTTGCAATGCCCTGGGACCTCTAAAGAGTTCTCAGAGGAGAGCAGAAGAACGTGAGCAGTAAATTACCTGTGATGTTTCCACATCTCCAGTCAGGCGGATGTAAGGAGCTGGGAACTAAAGGGGCAAATTCTCTTCTCATTTTGTGTCCTGGTAATGGCACAAATATAAACTGGTTCTACCAAATTTTGAGTTGGGTTTTGTCCAAGTCTTCTCCTAATCACTGTGTGAAATGAATTCTGGCTTAAAATATAAATCCAGGTCATCTTTCCAGGTTGGTGATACCAAGTTTTGTATACAGAGCTCTAAATCAAAGGAATAACTACCTGGTCCATCATGTTTTAACCGGATCTTTGACCCAGATTTCACCTGTATAAATGAGGACAGGGCACCGACAGCAAGCAAAAAAACGTGCTGCAAAAGTAGACTGTGTTTGTGTTAATGTAGTTTAATGAATGAGCATTGGCATTGCCATAACCATGACATGGTTGCATCTTAAATGTTTATGTTCACCTGTTGTTATCAGAACAGTAAATAGCAAACCAGCAATACAGGCTTGCTTCAAATATTGTTCAGCAAAATGGGCTGTTAACTTAAAAGAAAAAAACCCTAGACAGGGAGATATCCCATATGCTGCTGTGATTGTAGTAATGGAGTCCTTGTACAAGCAAGTATGGGTAAATAATAGTAACACAACACAATTTATTTAGAAACACCAAAAATCCTGTGTGAAGTTAATGCCAGATTCTTGACCCTGTTTGCTTTCTTCGGGGAAGTGATTAATTCTTCATGATATAACTCCCTTTAGGCTCTTATTCTGCTCAAAACATTTGCAAGCAGATTGCAGTTGCCAGTTTTGGCTTCGGCTTTATTTAGGGACTATTTTTAAATGTGTTATTTCTGAATTGGCCAGAACTATTGAAGCTGGGTTTTTCAGCTAAGGAATTCGATTGGAGGAAGTTGCATGAAACTGGTTTTGGTACCTTTGTACTGAAGGAAAAATAGTGGTGAGAGGTTAATTTGAGCTCCTTGGAGCTTGCTGAGTGTTGGTGGTCAGGGTGAGATTGAGCCCATGTTGGCCATGAATACCCACACCAACACCTTGAACCTGATGTATCTGCTGGGAAAAAATGAGTAATCACTTGCTAGTCTGGTTTGTATCAGCTTCTAGTTTGATCCACAGAACTTCTAGGATCAAGGTGACTCCGGAAATTGTGCAGTTCCTGCCACTGCCCAAAGCAGGGTCAGAGAGAGGAGGTTCCAGAGGATGATTTCCAGTTGAGTTTTGATTTAATATGAAGGTTCCACAACCTATCTCACAGCATAACCTGGTTCAGTGCCTGACCACTCTCACAGTGAAAATGTTGTTTCTTATGTTTAAATGCAATTTCCTGTGCTTTAATTGGTGCCAACTGTCTCTTCACCTTTTACTGGCAGAGTTGGGATGTACTTCCCCAGTACAGGAATTTGCATTTCCCTGTGTCAGATTTCAGGACATTCCTGCTGGCTATTGATCCCTGAGAGAAAGATCCCATCAACTGACTGGAAGCCAAACTCACTAAAAATTAATAATTTTAACACAGTGGCTGCAAAGATTATTGAATTTATAATTTCACATTGGATTGGATGGATTTATGGGAATATAATCAATTAAAAATTAAGGATAAAAACATATCCTGTATAAGATTTCTGTATCAGCAGCAAAATAAATAAAACACTCATGTGATTTTTATTTTCGTAGCTGCAATTTAGTTACTTAAATTAGTTTGAAAAGTTGACTTTTGGCTAAATTGTGTCATTGATTTTTTTTTAATAAAAATCTTTATTGAGTCTAGAGAATCCTTTTTTCAAGGAAAAAAATAGAATTTTGGAGAAGTGATTTTGTGATAGCATCCCAATTTAATTTTTACAGAATGAATGTTAACATAGAGCTGGTGAGAGCTTTCATTTCTTGTGTGGGTGTTTTTGTTTTTCTTCTTTTTATTATCTTGGCTGAGAGAGTTTTGTAGAGATTATTGTTGAATATTGCTGAAGAAATCAGAGAATTTAATCAGAAATCTGAAATGAAGGATGCAGTCAGAGGCTGCGAGGACAAAAACAGTGACTTGCGTTGCCGTATGTTTTTTAATTACCTCCTTGATGAATGAAGGTGTCTTGATATGTTTGAGAAAATAATGGCCCTTTAGAAGTGAAGAAGACAATTCTTTTCTTTGCCTTTCGAGCTACAGTTTACACTTACCTCACAGACAAAATGGTAAATATGGAAAATATTTACTTTTTACAATTTGTAAAAAGCTGAAGTTAAAAAAAGCGAGCTGCAAGTGTAAGGAAATCTCTGATCTTAGCTCCAATACACCAGTTTTCCCAGCAGCTGCTGCTGTTTCTTGGTTATTATATCTGTTCAGTTTGCTTTCATCTGTGCAGGGCAGGAGCTTAATTACCTTTCAGTCTAATTCTTCCTTTCCTCTTGTCTAACTTTAGCTTTTTAGGCAAAATTTGTAAGCTGTGGTTAAGGTAAATGCTTGGTTTCACTTGGTTTGCAGAAGACTTTGTTGAGATGCTGCAGATTTCAGCTGTATCTAAAGTAAAGACCATTGCTCTTCTGCCTGACCTTTTCAGTTAAAAGGACTTTGAGTCACACCAGAGATCTAAAGATCAATTTCCATCAGTGAACTGTAGTGACAGCTCTTCTCTGGAGTGAAATGGGTCAGAAAGCACAAGTCTGGTTTGGAAATGGAAGGCTGTCAACTCAGAGGAGCCTGGCACATCACTTCCTGACCATCTTTAAGGAAGAAATCTCACTACTGTACTATTGAGATCCCTTGAGCTGCCATTGCAGCACATGGTGTGGTTTTCCAGCCCATGGTAAATCAGAATATCTGTGAGAGGGTTCTGCCTGTATTAGAGCTACTTGGAAGTAAACCCAACCATTCTATTTCCATGAGGACTTTAAAACTCTGCAGAGCACTCACATTTACAAGTTGGGGTGGGTCTTTTCCACCCTAAAAGAATTGGTTGTGATCAGTCTCCAAATCCTACTTGCACACTCAAAACCCCTTTGAGCAGCAAAAGGGATGGACCTGACTCACACAAGATCATGTTCCTCTAATGCAAATAACTCTGAGTCAATCCAGAATTATTTCATTAAAATCAGGAGTACCAGCTACAATTCTGCTATAGCAAAAGAAAAATAACTCAATAAAACCCTTGAAACTGAATGATGAACTTAAAATGCCAGGCACCTTCCTTTAGAGATGGCTGACTGATTTATCAAAAGGCAGAAATCTCAGTCATAACATTTTCTGAAAATATTAATTTAGGTCTCTTGAAAGCAAGGGGATATTATAAGGCTCTTGAGATAAAAGCTAGGAGATAAATGCAGGAAATCAAGTATATTATTTATGCCAGAAAGAAAAAAGAAAGCACCTGCAGAAAGCCTCATTTGGATTTTGCTAATGCTGAGTTCTACATAGAAAGCACAGGCTATTGCAGGTAAGTGAACAGTAATTTCTTTTCCCCTTTCCTTCTGCAGAAGACTGAGCAAAGAATGACATCAGTGTTTTCTCAAACAAAACCTACATGACAAATATTTATGCAAAATATTTTTAAAACTAATACTTCTTTGTTGAAATGCACTGATTTGTCCGGTGGTTTTCTCTCGAGACTTTCGGTTTTTCTTTGTTTCAACCTGAACTAAGACAGTGCTTGTAGGACTCTGTCTGGTTCCTACATTTTGTTTAAGTAACTAGAAACTTTTGGAGAATGATTATTTTGGGAGTTTCTGATCGTGCTGGAAGGCAATGCAAGTTGGATTTGTGGATGAAATAGCATGGGAAGAATTTTTTAAAAATCACTCGCAGGGGAGGCGGGGAGAAGGAAGAAATCTGTGGATGATTTTACTGAGGGAATTAATCAGAAAATAGAAATCAGAATGATTGACCAGATGTTTATGCTATCATAGCATTTCTGCAGACACTTGGGACTAAATATGATTTAGTATGACTGTTGAGTTGTATTAAATCTTATTTAAAAATATTTAAATATCACTAAATATTTAAAGCAACACTTGCTCTGTCATGCAAGAAATTCTGTATTCTACAATAAGCTATTTTATTGTCCATTTTATTTGCCTGTCTTTGCTGATCTCTTCACCCTGGGTTTCAGTGACAGGACACGTGGGAATGATTCAGAGCTGTGCCAGGGGAGGTTCAGACTCACTAGTAGAAGAATGGCTTTACCAAGAGGGTGGCCCCTCACTGGAAGAGGCTTCCCAGAGAGGTGGGCAGTGTTTCCCAAGCCTGTCACTGCTTAAGAGACATTTGGACACTGCCCTCAATAATTTGCTTCAGCTTTTGGTCAGCCCTGCTGTGGTCAGGCACTTGGACTAGATGACAATTGTTGGTCCCTTCCAACTGAAATATTCTCTTATTTTCTGTTCCATTCCCCATGTTCCCTGCTCTGTCTTCCTTTGTTACCTGCTTGAAATCAGTAAGTTTGTGTGGATGAACACAGGAAGATCTTGTCTAGAAAAATGGAACTGCTAGTTGATGTAAATAACAAAAAGTCAATAGCCAATGGTTAAAAGATATTTGTGCTGTCAAACAATAGGATATTATATCATTTTCTGGTGTTGTTTAGTATGGCAAGGAGGCTGGAACCTCAATGAAAAAGATCACTGTATGCAGAGAATACACTTGGGCAGGTGATGGCTAGGAGTTAAATATGATGACCAGGAGAATAATCTGGATGTGAATATGCATGGATCTGGCCTTGATTCTATGTACTGTTCTATGGTATTCCTTGGAAATGTGAATTTATCTCTAACAGTTCTGGTCCTGATAACTGGTTCACAGAGCAGGGCCTGCATTTGCTTGGATGTGTCCCATTCCTCCCAGCTGAACTCTGCTTATCTGGGCAGCAAACATTGCCAAGACTACTCCTACATCAGGTTTCTGTCTGGTCCCCTCCTTGGTTTTGGGAGAAGAAGAGAAAAATCTCTTGGGTTTTTTTCCTTCTCTGAACCAGTTATAAATGCTGTGACAGCAGACTGGGGGTGAAATGCCTTCTTAGCCAGGTAAAGACACCAGAGCAGCTCTCAGAACACCCCAGCACCTTTGCTGGTGACTGGCTGGTTGTTAATATTTCATTGTCTCTGTCTCTTGACAATCGACTGCTCCACTCAGTGGGTGTCACTGTATAAAGCATTACTATTGTGTTACCCTCGAGGAGTTGCCTTCTCTGATGATATTAAAGCTGCTTATATAATTTATACCCTCACCAGACTTGCCTGATGAAGCACTAATTAAGTGAACATAGCATTTTTGGTGTTTCTTGCTGTGCCACTACAAAGAAGAAAGGTGACTGGGAAATGTTATGTCATTAGAGTGAAAGGACAAGCAGCTCCTCCTCCCCTTTTCTGCTAAATAATTAAAATTAGTCAGTTGTGAGAATGAAAATATTTTTACATGTTAAAAGCCATCCAATTGTTTGAAAAATTAAAGTGATTTATGTGCTTCTGAGTGAAGAAATTATTGAATTTCAATAGAAATGTTTCCTTTCCTGTGATAATTTTTATAAAATATTACCTCAGTACTTGCAATTACAGTTGGGTATCTAAATTTGAACTGTTAATTATCTTTAGCTAGCAATTTCATGGAGGATAATCATATTTCCTTCACTTGAAAATGAACATTTTAAGTAACAAATGAGCTACAAGCCACAGGTTTTTGGCAGTAATTGCTCCTACTCCCCTATTTTCAGGATAAATCTCTTAATTAACAGCTGTATGGCACTGTCTCACTGAAATATTTCATCCTTTTATAAAAGAATCCAGGGAAATATGAAATGGATTTCTTAGATATGCAAGGAAAAAAAAAAAAGTCCTGTGGGGTTTATTGGCTTCTTAATTCAAATTTCAAGTATACTCAGGAATGGTTATGTTTAATGCTTCTACCTCTTCTCTGACATAATTACCTGTGAACACTCAACAACAAGGGCTGTTTGAATTCATGAGGGGCTTGTGAAATGAACTCCCTAAAGTTCAGTTTTCCAACCTTGGTAATAAATCAACTCTTTCAAGTCTGTTTGAGGTTCAGGCTATGTGTATGTCTCAAGCAGGCCTCCAAAAGGATTTCCTGTTTTCCTGAATTTAAAAAAAAAAAAAAAAAAAAAGAGTTTTTAATGGATGAATCCTGGCAGTGTAAAACAGTGGTTCCTCACTGGGGTTTAGCCCACCTGGCCAACGTTTCCTGTCAATTTGTTTTACACTGTAGGATGTAGGATCACTGGAGGGTTTGGGTTGGAAGGACCTTAAAGATCATCCAGTTTCACCCCCTGCCACGGGCAGGGACACCTCCCACTAGACTAGGAGCCTTCTCTTCCATGCTGAGCAACTCAGTTATTTAACACTTTTAAAAATTATGTTTTCTCTTTCTTTGCTTGATTAAAGAGATTAAGCCCAAATCTACTGCGCATTCCAGAATGGAGAGCCACTCTTCGTTCTAGACTGAATTGGAAATGAAGATGTCCAACTTTCCAGCCCCTGATTTTCTCAAGAGAGTTATTTAAAAGTCTCTCTCAAGAGAGTTTTTGGCAAGTTTGGAGCCCACTGAATTCAGTGGCAGTGAATGTTTCTGTGCAGCACTTTCTCCTTGGTGTCCTGGTTCACTTTGAAAGTGGGGTTGAAAAAAGCTCAAAGTCATTTGCCTTTCCCCTGTTCAAACTCTGCTTCTCTACATAAAACCCCAGTGATAAGTTCCTCCTGGTGGATAGTTCAGGCTTAGTTGCTTTGCATTTTGCAGTGTTGGAGGAATAAATAACATTTTCCTATTCCTGCTGTGTTCCTATTCTCCACCACGAGAAGAGAAGCAGACATCTATTCCTGCTCAGGCTGGGCATAGTCCCGGGGTTTCCCTAGTTTCTTTTTGATGTGTTTAGGGGGATTATTTGCAGTACTAAAACTGGTGTAATCCAGTAAACTCCTTGACACTGCTGACCACGAGCTTGACAGAAGCATTCTGATCCTCCACTGCAAAAAATTTCCATCCATGGAGATACTCTTCAGCCTGTCTTCTAACTGTATTTTAAATGCTGATCTGTATGCCTGGGCCAATTTCCTTCAAACATGTTTTAATTTACGTGCACATCCCTGAATGGGTGATGCACATACTTGGCGTGGTGAATGGAATGACAAGTGGTTGTGCAGGATGGGATCCTTATCCAGGATGATGGCAAAGCAGGAAGCAAGAAGTTACCCTGATCCCTCTGGGTGGGACTGGGTATCTTCCAGTGTTGAACTGGAAAAGAAAAAGTTGCTCTTGATAGTGATTATTTGTTGTTAGATATCTCATAAATGCCCACATGGCCTTAATTTGTATTAGAGCTGGAGAGGCAGTGATCTAAAGCTTGTGCTGTGTTTAAAAAAGAGAAATTCTTGAAAGTAATTGCAGGATCTGAGCTGGTTTAATCTTCCCTTTACTGTGTTCTCGGAGAAGGGAGATTTGTTCAAGGTTTCTATCCACAGAAATGGAAAATGTTCAATTTTAGTACTTTTTGTAAAAGACAGCATGAACTGAACAAATCAAAACTTAGTTCTCATTTTTTGGTGGCAATGAGATGCATCCTGAGGCCACTTTAAGTATTTCAGGTGAGATGAGGTATCTGGAAAGGTACATAAAAAAACATGTCACCAGAGAAACCCCAAAAGGTTCATGAGAATTCACTGACACTGGTGCAAAAACAATCTAATGGCTAACTCCCTTGCTTTTCAGATAATATAAGTCTATTTTTGTTCTAACATGTCTCTGTCTCCAACATCTCTTTTTTTATTTCCCAAGTCCCTGCATACATTTGTATTTTGTGATGTGCTTTTCATGTTGCCTCTGCTGAACTGTCTTTCTCTATGAAAAGAAATTAATAAAGCTAAACCAAAGGGAAGGTGATTGACTGTCCCACTTGTAAAAAAAAAAAAAAAAGTAAAAATATTTTGGGATAATAAGCTCATAATATTCTTTGGGAATTGTACATCTAGAAAATGCTCTTTGAACTGAATTTCAGCATTAAAATTTATGCACTCATTTGGTATCATACTTTTTCCTTCAAGAAAGATAAATATTACAGTCTTTGAACAGTGTGAAACTGAAAACATTCAGCAGTAGCCCTAGCTGCTGGAATTCCTCAGCAGGCTGCAGAGCAATTCCGGAGAAGAATGTCTGTGTTTGCATTTGGGAAATACACAGCAATCACTGCGAGAATAAAGCGTTGCAGACAAAGAGATGGATCATTTTCTCTGATCCTGACAAGGGCCACTCCAATGGTTGTTCTGCAGTTTTGTAATTGGATGTCACTTAAGTAAGTTGAGGGGTTTTTCTTCTGTTCAAAAACTGCTTAATGTAAAAAAGGCATTTATTGTGTGTTTAGCAAAGCATCCATTAAAACTTGAGAAGCTGAAGATCCTCCTGGGGTAGTTTAAATTTCAGAAAACGCTCACAAAAGCAATTACATTTTTTTTAATGAATAATTTATTTGGGGTGCTTTAGATCAGATTCTTGTTTACAGTTTCTCACCTTATGCATTTCAACTTGGTAATTGGTTTGGTCTGTACAGACAGGTTTTTCAACCAACCTAAATCCCCTGTCTGGAGGGAATCAGGCGTCAGGATGGGATCTGTGGTGTCACCAGATGCTGTGATCCTCCTTATTTCTTCTGTGAACTCACTGTTTTTTAAAAGAATGGCATAGAACCAAACTGAACATTTGAGTCTAATGTAGTTTTATTTATTCCAATAATGATAATGCATTTTAAAGCATTTTAACCATGACAGAACCTCGGGCTTGTCTCAGGAGACTTTTTCCTGAGTTCAGCAACTTGTGGCATCAGGGCTCTGATTTGACTTAGCTACACCAATTGTAAAAAATATCACATTTCCTCATCCCTTTTTCCTCTTACAACATTTAAAATCAATTAAATACTTGTGTCTGGAATTTGTATCAACATGTTTCTTGTGTTAACACTGTTTTAAACTAAATCAGAGTGATTTTCTTCTTTTCATTTACATCAATGTCTCCAAAAAGGGCTACTTGGTATTTTATGTTGCTTTTCCCTTCTTTATATGAAGAGAGTTAGATTTATTTTCTGGAAGAAGGCAGCTTACAAGTGTTTTTGTACTGCTTTGCTGAATCTTTGGGATCTGTCTTCTTAACAGTTTTCAGGAGGACAGTATGCAGGCTGTAACCCTTCAGGGCCTGTGTATATTTGCATTTCCTTCATGATGCAGTGATGTATTGACTCCAGCTGGTGCAGGAAAAAGTGCTCAAATATATTCTACTGATGGACCAATTCTTCAGTGCAAATACCACCTTTAGGCTCAGGACTCTTGAAGAGTGAATTGTTTTTCTTAATGTTCTTGACTGACATCTTCAAAATAGAGCCATCAAGCAAAGTTGCCCACATGGAGTGCACAGCAGTTGAGTTGTCTTGAATTCTGCAGTTATTTTATAATGGATATCCCACGTGCCAGAGCATTTTGCTGTTAATTCCGTGGTTTTTGCTGTTGACTCTGCGTGCACGGGGGCTGTTGGGTCAAGCAGCTCTTTCTGGACTTGCACACTTCAAGGTGAGGGAAGACAGTGTGAAATTCTGTAGTGTAAGGCTTCTCTGCACAGTGTTAGTTCCACAGCCACAAGCTAGAGGATTATATATTACTTTTCCTTCTTATATTAGGTGTGGTTTCCCCTAGAGGAGTGTTTATGAGTCTCTTCTTTCTGCCTTTTAGTTTAGAGGAACACATCAACCACCTAAGGCAAGATCTGCCTTGGTGTTTCGTACAAAAGCAGATCCTGCTGAGCTCCCATGTTCTTCCATGAGCACCTCCTTCTGGGAATGTGGCAGACCCCAAAAAGAACCCCACAAATTTTTAAAATGTCCCCAGATTCTCTCTAAAGCCCTTTTAGCTAAATCTGCTGCTGCTGTGCACCACACTGACAACTGCTGGTAAAATTGCCTGGCAAATGGCAGTAATCCTGAACATCCCTCTGTGTGAACTGAACAGCTACTTTGGAGTTCGGGCAACATTCCTTTAAGCACTCTAAATTGCTGGGCATTGTACATTGTCTGAAAATGAAACCACGAAGCAGTTGATTCTTCTGCCTGGGAATACCGTCTTCAGGTTTCAGTTCACCTGAAAAATAATAGCCTGTGATGAAAAATAGAAATATGAAGACAAAAGTATTTTTGAAGTGGAAGTATTTGAAAGTTTTTTGCTTCAGGATTGCATTTGGTATTACGTATCCAACTCAGATTTCATTTTGATCACTCCATTTACTCAGCTGGAAGATGAAATGGTGCAAACAAGTCCTGCTCTTGTCCAGTGTCTCTCTGGAACGTGAAGAGCTACAACAGGAAAGAAGTTTAGTGCATAAACTTGGTGCCTGAGCTCTCTCCTCACTTCCAGTTGTGCATGTTCTATAGAAACTGGGTAATGGAACCTAAAAATCTCATTTAAATGTAATTTAATTACAGTGCAAACTGTCTGAATCCTTTTCTGCTTTGAACCTTAGCTTTTTAGAATAGATCTAAAATCAGGAAAGATGTTGAAGGTTGAAGCATGAAAATGCTTTTTTGACTCAAGTTAAAAATTTGCTTAAATGTTTAATTTAGTGTCTGAGTGTCTGATGTCTCCCTTAGAGGAAAAAGGTAAATTGCTGAAGGAAAAACCAATTAAATTTCTGTAGGATAGGTGAATGTCTAGAGGCAACACAGTGTTTGCAAACATGTCAAATTATGTGCAAACTGAGTAAATATATTAAAAAAAATCAATTTGCTTCTCCCTTGCCTGGTTGCTTACATTGCTCCATAGGTAACACCACTGCTGTGGAGAATATATGTATATCATGGATCTTGTGGGAGAGAATGTCTTTCCTCATTCACCTCCCCAAAAATGTGTTTTTTTAAAGTTTATAAGATCATGCCTGCTTTAATCAAAAAAAACCAAAAAAACCCAAAAAAACAACCAACCACCCAAACCAGTGCTAATGACAATTTACTGCAGTGATGTGTTTTGCTTTATCAGTTGCATTTTCAGGCCTGGGCTTCACCACGTTCTACCTGGCTGGGAAGCTGCACTGCTTCACGGAGAACGGCCGTGGGAAGAGCTGGAGGCTCTGTGCAGCCATTCTGCCACTCTACTGTGCCATGATGATCGCCCTGTCACGGATGTGTGACTACAAACATCACTGGCAAGGTGAGACATGGAGGGACCCTTTTTCCCCACTTTTTTTTTTTCTTAGCCACGTATCTCTTTGGTTTTTTTCGTTACATCACGTGAGTTACAACACAATGGTGTGCCACAGATTTTCCTTGCTCCAGGATTGATGCTGAGGTTTCCTAGCAAGGTTGAAATAGCTATCACTGACCTTCAGAGCTTCAGGTCTCTGCCACAGCATCCTCCTGCCTCACAGCAGGCACTTTTGGAGTGCAACACCCATCAGATCAGCTGCATCTGTCACTGTTGTCTCAGAGTGCTTTAAAATTCAGGTGTGAGACACAACTGCTGTAGAAGGCTGTGCTATTTATTAGTTACACACTCACATTACTGAATTACAGTTCAGAAAACCCTGCCATCAATCATTTCTTTTACCATTTCTTGACCCTCTTGACTACCTTTGTAGCTTCCTTGCTTTACCCATGTCTTCTGCTAAGTAAACCAGCTTGTAATCACTTTTTCCCTATTTGTCCCTATATTCCTGTAAGAAATACCATGCATGGAATTTCTGATGCTGTTATGTCGGTCACCTTGGCTTTCTGTGGCATTGCTGGTACAGTACTGCTGGCCTTGCAAATTGAACTCCCCTCAAGCTCCTCACTGCTCCTTTCAATTACCTGGTTCATTCTGGTTGCCTGCTGTTTCCTGTTTTCCAGCACTGTGCTGGGCTGACCCTGGCTGGACACCAGGTCTGTCACTCCCCTCCTCTTCTGGATGGGTGAGAGAAAATGCAATGAAAGGTTCATGAGTCGAGATGAGTTGAGGGAAAGAGAACTCAGCAGCTGCTGTCACAGTGCCTGGAGCACCTCCTCCCCTCCTTCCTCACTGACCCGCGTGTCATCAGCAGGACTGTTTCTCTCACATATTCTCACTCCTCTCTCCAGCTGCCATTGCAGTTGTCCAGATTCTTTTTCCCATTTTTTTAAATCTGTTATCCCAGATGTGCTCCCACATCCCTGCTGGGCTCAGCCTTGGCCAGCGACAGGTCCATCCTGAAGCCGGCTGGCGTTAGCTCTGTTGGACAAGGAGAAGCTTCTGGCAGATTCTCACTCCTGCAGCTCCCTCTGCTACCAAAACCTGGCCCCGAGCCCCAGTGCAAAGTCACAGCATTCTGCTGGATCCTTTACGTAGTTTCAATGAAGTGCTGCGTAGCTGTGTCCCCCTCTCACCCGGCAGCCGGCACACCAGAGCCAGGCTCAGCCACGCTTTCTCTTGCTCTGGTGTGCTCCTGCTGTCCTCCTGCAGCTGCTTAATCACCAGCCATTAGCCTTGACATGTTCTCTAAGGAGTCTCCTGGTTTCCAGCAGAGCCTTGTCTGGTTTCAGGACTCATTACTCTCCTTTTCTCAGCAGCACTGGAGCTGGAGAGAGCCTCCAGCACAAAACTGCTGAGCACGAGGTGCTGCCTCGCCAGGCTGGCAGGAGGGACAGAAAACACTTGACACTTGGCTGGCTTGAGCTCTCTGTTGAAGAGAAAAGGAGGAGTGTGAAAAGATGTGGAGGGTAGTGGTTTACTCTCAAGTTTGGAACACGTGTTTGCAGTGTGTACTATCTGCTGCCAGGAGTAGGAATTATTTATGGACTGAAACGTGTGTTGTGAGGCAGGTTGTGACGGGGTGTTTTATACATGGTGGAGGAAAACTGCACCCAGGGGGTTGTGACTCGGTTCATCACAGCTGCTCCTGTTCTGCCTTTGAATTTTAAGGAGATGGAGCTGCGAACTCATCTCTTCCCAAGAACAGTGCTGGCAGACGTTACCCTGCAGGTGATTCCTGCTTTCCCCTGAGAGAACTGTGCTCCTAAGGGAGACACTTGTTCACTCTGCACACAGCACAGGACCTCAGGCCTTGGCTTTCGTGCTCAGCAGAGTCAGCTAATTGTGGTAAATTATTTATGGTGGCTTTGTGACGGAGCCTTGACTATGCCGTGGGAAATGAAAAAAGACCATCAGCTTTGAGTCCAAGACTCAGCATAGTGCAGGTGAAAGATGGAGTGGAGTTCCCCTGTATTAAAAATCCATTGAGTGTGCTCAGAACATTAATATTGTGAGAACTTTATGAGCTCCCTTCAATTTGGCTGGAGAGAGTAATATTCAAGGCCTTAGTATTGGTATTGGTGAATATTAGGAAATTTCACTGTGAATCCTGAATTCCTGAATATATCAACTGCTTTCAAGTTCCTATGTCCCTGTATAGTCCTATAATTCTGGAAATGTTAATTTACTCATGGAATAAGGGAAAATTTTGTATGGAAAAAAGTAAAATTAAATACTGAGACTGAATGAACACTCTTTTTTCCTTTATGGACAAAGGGAAAAAAAAAAGAAAAAAAAAAAGACGAAAGTTATTTCTACCATGAAATCAAACAAAAAGACAATTGCTTTTTCAATAACAAGAGTTAAAATAGCTGCCTGAGTTTTTGCTTATTACCCCCAGTTAAGGTCAGTAAGCTAGAAATCTTTGGCATAAATCATGTTGTGAATTTGTGCTCCTGTGGTGCCCAAGCTGAGGCCCAGAGTTGCATAATTTGTGTAAAGGTTTTGAAAAAAATTATCTGGGCAAGTTTTCAGCAAGTCTTAAAATACCAGGGGACTTACAGAGGTCTGGCAAAAATCTGATGTTTCTCCATAATTACAAATAGTAATCATAGGCTTGACCTGATTGTTAAGCAAAATAAAAAAGCAGCTGGGACAATATTCAGTCAACCACAGTTAAAGTAGGGTAATCTGAGAATTGCACCCAACACAGGATTATCGAAAATTAATCTTGTCACAATAACTAAGTTTTTTACAAGTTGATTGATGCTGTACAGTGAAATTCTTGCCCTCAGTAACTTTAATACCATTATAGTCTGACAGGGACAGCCTGATGAAATCAGTCAGCTTCCAGTGTGGGTAGAAGAAGCTTCTGTCTGCCTGCAAATACTGTCTGCACACAAACACCTTTTAGATTCTTGTTTTAGCCTTTGTTACATTAATTTGTGATAGATTAATTTTGTTCTTTCGTGTGGAGGAAGAGAATATAGGATTAGAAGACCACTCCTAGGTCATTTCATCTAGTCCTCTTCCTCAGCTGTGACTTATACTCACATTTCTTAAATTTATAACCTCAGTATTAATTTTTGCAGGTTTTCTTGCCCTAGCCATTCCTGATGAAAGGACTCTCACTCCTCTGATGATTACAAACCATCTATTACCCATTGAAAATTGAACCACATCCCCTTTGTTCTAATATATATCAAACTGGCCAAGTAAGGCATTTAATCTGTATTTAAGGACTTTGGACAAAATTAATTTGTATTGATTTACCCTTCTTTGCCAGTAAACTCAATGATTCACCATTTTTATTACACTGTGGTTTCTCTGTAATTGAAAGAATGGAGACACTGGTATACACAGATGATATAATGTTGAGTAAGCCTTGTTTAAATAAAATGTGTTGTCAGGTCATATTTTAACCAGTGCCTTTTGCCTCACTTCATTATTCTTCATGTGAATCTGAGGCTTTCAAAGAGTGTGCATTTTCAGTGAAATTTTTCTCTTTTTGACTGTAAATGAAACACAAGATCAGGTGAGTATTTTAGTGAGAGGCAGAACTTGAAACAGAAGGAATCCTCTCAGTGTTCCATAGAGAACTTAAAATTACCCATGTGAGAGCTGCAAATATCTCATCCAATAGCCTTATTTTATCTTACTCTATTTTCTGGTAGGAGTAGGGGATAGTAAAAAACATCAAAGAAAGAGACTCCAAAGGTGTTAAATCAGTTAACAGGCATGCCTAGTCTTTGACCTTCCAGGTGCTTTTGGTAAGAATTCATCCAGCTTGAAATTGTTCTTGGCAGTCTGCTTTTGTAAGTGGGAGAAGATCCATGGGTTGCCTGTCCATGGTCAGCTGTGATCTGGAACATCAGGAGTGTTTGATACCCCATGGAGGCCATTCTATTCCCAGTTTTCATCTCCCAAAACATGGCCAACCATCTAAATTTTGGGTGTTGAAAGTGCTGGAGACATCCCCAACAAAGGACTGGTTTTTTGTGTCCCTTGTGATTGAGGTATTTGGCTCCACATTCTTTAGGAAATTTCAAAATTCACACTTCCTCTGTGAAACACCTTCACGTCAACCAAACATCTTTTATTTGCAACTCAAACAAAAGCTGAGTTGCAAATAAAAAGTTGTCACTGCTGGCTGCCCTTTCCCTGCTAACATGCTTCTGCTTTTGTTGCTTTTTTCCTCCAGATGCTTTCGTTGGAGGGATCATTGGCCTCATTTTTGCTTATATTTGCTACAGACAGCACTACCCTCCTTTGGGTAATACAGCCTGTCACAAATCTTACGTCAGCCTGCTGGATCAGAACTCAGTGAAGAAAGAAGAGAGACCTACAGCAGACAACGCTACTGGGCTGCCTCTGGAGGGAATAACTGAAGGTCCCGTATGACTTTGAGAAATGTGCAGAATGAACTTTTAGTCTTCTCACATTTCCTCCAAACTGGTCTCTTAACGGTGGTCCTTACTGCACATTTTTTCTTTGGTTTCTTTCCTTTTTATAAAGGGAAGTTAAATATTTTATTTTTAATGCCATGATACCATCATACTTCTAAAGTTAAATTTTCAGTTCATGTTGACTTGCTGAATTACCTATTTTCAGTCTGCTGCAAACAGGTAGAACTACTTGAGGGAAGGGGAAAGGACATTATTAAAAACAATCCCATGTGGAGAGTGGTTAAGAGAGTAATTTTGAGATGTGGTTGAGGATATAATAGATCTAGAAACAGATTTTCTGAAGTACTGAGAATCTTCTACAAAGTTCTGGTCATCTTCAGCACTCATTGATTTCAATGGGTGGTGAGTACACAGAGCACTTTTCATCAGGTGTTCAACATCTGTAACTTGATAATTTAAGGCATCATCCTTATGTTTATCTTGCTGCCTTCTGACATTAGCAAAAACCTCCACAGGCTGGTGGAACTTTGCATTAATTATCAAGTTTTGCCAAGGTCATTCTGAGCTACTAATGACTAAGCAGGTGAAAGGTGTGGATGGTGAAGTGCTTGTAAGAGCCAAGCCTCGTGCATTAGTAGTTCCACAGGATGATTCTCACGTTCAAGAAATTCCATGCTGTTAAAATTATCAACTTAGAACAACATATTCTGTTCACAGGATGGATTAGAAACTTGGTATTACATCATCAGCAATTTTTGAGAGCTCTTGCAGTATTTACTGTCAAAACAAATTGAAAGGAAAGAACACCCATTGCATTTAACAAGCTGAAGTCTTTCAAACAGATGTTTAAAAACCCCTAAAACTGGGAGGGTAAAGAAACACTAAGTTTTCTGTGGATCTCAGTGTGCCATGTTCATTCTTGTGTAGTGACTCACTGCAGCATTGGTGATCTAAGGAAATGAAAATGTTCTCATTTGTGACTTTGGGCGCACAACCACGAATGCTTGTGGTGGTTTCCAGCACTGTAACATATCCAGAGGAAGGCTGGAGACAGTTTTCCACTAATCCCATCCCACATTTTCAGCTCACCATGCTCTTGGGCGTGGTGTTTGCCAGGGTTGGCTTGGTACCTGAACTGGAACTCACCAGAATCAAACCACTGTTGGTATGGAGAAGGTCGATAGGTGTGACCTTAGTTAATCTATTATCAATAGGATTCTGTTTGTTATGTATGCACTATGCAGTATACATCACATCCCTGTGAAATGATGTACCTTTGGATGGCAGAATGTCAGATTCCAGGTTTTTTCTCCTTAGGTTTCCTGTGAAAATTCAGGCAAAATATTCCACACCCTGAGAGTTGAACATTTCTTGGAGCAATCAAGATAACGTTGATCAACGACCACAATTACGGTGCTTCAGACTGGAGGAGACTGCTGCCATGATTATAATTTCTGTGTTCCTGTTGGAATATGCATTGGCCTTGTAGACATTTTGTGATTCAAACAGCTCAATGTCTTTATGTAAGGCTTGTCATTTACTTTCCTCAAAGCTAAGTTTTGTAGATTTTTCTTTGAGAAGAGCTGCTTCTTGATTGGCAACACTTGAATTTTTATAAAAAGCAAGCAAATTAGGATCCCATTAAAAATAAACCTAATAACTGTGTACAAGAGGATGCAACCTTGCTGTGTATAAACTTATATGGTATTTGAAAATGATTATAAATAGGAAATGACATCAAGGAGCAGAATGTAACGGGCATGAGCCCAGGAGGTTCTGTAGAAATCAGGCCTTGTAAAGCTGGTACCGGTTTAGCTGTGTCAGAGGGAGGATGTTTCACTGGCAGTCACAGAATTCTGAGCTCTGCAACAGAGGCAGTTGAACTTGGCTGTGGTTTTCCTGGTGAATATACAGTAATTCACAATACCAGCATCAGCAAAGCAAAATTATTTGGCATTTGCACTGGATTTGACAGAACACTCCTCTGGCGTGATTGAGATCTTATTCTAGAAATCCACAGAGTTTAATGGAGGTTTAATCTTCCTACAAAGTTTTTAAACCATCCTACAGAATTCTGTAACAAATACCGTTTTCTATTACTTCATGTGGGAGGGTTACTGAAAGCCCTAGAGTCAGGGTAAGGCTTAGCCATTAGCTCTTTCTTTCAGCAGGAACCCTAGTCTTCCAGGTTATATGCAAACGTTGAAAAAAAAGTAAATCTTCAATCAAAATTAGGAGTTTAATACTGATGCATAGAGAATTTTGCATGTTTTTATATAGATCTGGCTTATTCTCAAAGTTGAGTGGGGCCTCCTAACTGTGCTGTACACATTCCCAGTATTTTAATGGCTTCTGATACAGACAAGGTGTCTTCTTTGGGATGGGGAAAGCTCATACGGCCTCGAGTGAGCAGTGGCTGTTAAAGGATTGGACCGTGAAGC